>CM044307.1:4800000-5487500 GCA_024291935.2 Okapia johnstoni
CTAAACAATCCCTCTCTTTTGTAAAATGGCAATAATGTGAGATCATGCTTCAGGAGACATGAGATAAGGGGGAATGAGTTTCCTTGTTCCTCTCTGAAAGAAATATTATAAATGAACCATAATATCCACATTGTTTTTTTCTGATTGGGATTCAATCTGCCAAAAATAGGAACCGAGCTATTTAAGAAAACTAGGGTGGGAAAGCGGCCCCAAAGTGGCAGCTATTAGTTAGGCACTGATGCTGGAGCCTGTCTTGTTATATTGGCTGTTTCATCTCTGTCCACATTTCTAGAGTCAACATTACACTCTGTATCTCCAGTGAAAACAACTTGGCTCTATGAAGGGAACCTCATGTTTGATACAATCCTTTGCTTTTCAATTAGATTCAATTGTTTCGTAAAGGTGCCGACACAAGTATACTCTAGAACATCATTTGCCAAAAGAATTAAAATCACAGAATACATAGATATGACAGCTTATTTAATTCTGAACTTTCTCTCGAACACTCGCTTTAATCCTCTCTCCACAAGGCTTTTAATTTTAGCACTGAACCCATTTGATTTTTTAAGATGAAAAAAAAAAAGTAAGGAGTTTGAGGTCATTTAGAAAACGCCCTGTATTTTTAGATGGAAAATTAGAAGTGCATGAAAATTAATTTTGAAGAAATTATTTTTAGGATTACCTTTAAGAATGTGCTATACTGGTGGTCCGGTGGTTGAGAGTCTACCTGACAATTCAGGGGACATGGGTTCGATCCCTGGTCCGGGAGAATTCCACATACCATGGGGCACCTGGGCCCGTGTGCCACAGCTTCTGAGCTCATGTGCCACAGCAGGCCTGGTTCCCGGCAACTGGAAGAGGGTCGGCATGCAGGAACGAAGACCAAGCAGAGGCAAAAATAAATGAATAAATAAAATTATTTTTTTAAAAGCTCAGTTTGATATAGACCTTTGTACTTATGGAGCTTGTATTCTGTGTTAATTTTAAGAGAAATATTCTACATGTACTCCCGATTTCTTTTTGATATTTTTTTCACATTACAACTGACACTGCGTGTGATTTCTTGCAGGCTCCTCTTGTAGAAGTTGAGCACACTCACTTTTAAAATATTTTATTTTACTTTGATGGAGAATTCCTTTACTTTTCTTTCTGTACTAAGCTGTAGTGCTCTGTACCTGAAAGAAGAAAACAGTTATGAAACAAGAAAGAAATCTCAATTTATAGAAACACTAAAGAAAAGAATGTGCTCAACCTCCGACTTTAATATTTTAATGACTCAACTGTGTAAGTATATTTTCTTAGGAGCTATATGAATCAGTTTATAATTATAATTGGTTATAATTAACCAATTGTTAATTAGATAAAAAATAATGTGACTATTTTGTGAAAAATACTTCCAGTTTTTGATTCTCAAAATGAGAAATTAATTGTATAAGAACTTACAAAGTACTGTAAGCCTTTAACTAGTGAGGGGTAATCGATTAACTATTTTTTTTAAACAGCCTTTTCTCCTTGATTGAAAGAATTAAACTTGCAGAAAATATTTTGAAATCAGGGAGCTATCAATGTCTTCTTTGTTTATTAAAGTAATAAGGGGGGAAAAAAAAGAAAAAGAAAAAAAAAATCTAAGAAAGTCTTCCAGATGAAAGTATTACAAATAAATAGCTCATTTGGATGATCGTTGGATAACCTTTCCTGTCTCTTTCATGTGCTGCTCTGGGAATGTATTAATCTTTAAAGCCCTCTTACATTATAAATATTGCTTCTGGCACAAATCATGCAAATTTACCCCCTTTCATCACAACAGAGCTTCTCAGGTCAAGAATTATCATTCACACAACAGCAAGTACTTCAACTAAACCATCTTCTATATCTGTGTCAGTTCATATTTAAATGCATGATATAGCATTTCCATTTCCATATTTTCCATGATAAATTCTTCCGGGCCTTTGGTACAGGTCACAGTGTGAGGTTCAGTTTGGAACAGAGGGATTTTACTGTTTCAGTGCACAGTTTCTAGGGAGTTAAGCAAATAATAAGCAGGCTTCCCTGGTAGCTCAGACGGTAAAGCGTCTGCCTGCAATGCAGGAGATCTGGGTTTGATTCCTGGGTCAGGAAGATCCCCTGGAGAAGGAAATGGCAACCTACTCTAGTACTCTTGCCTGGAAAATTCCATGGATGGAGGAGCCTGGTAGGCTACAGTCCATGGGATCGCAAAGAGTCGGACACGACTGAGCAACTTCACTCACTTGACCAAAGAACTTTCAAAACAGCAGGAAACAATACCAATGGTGTTAGGACCAGAGTGTATTAAAGAAAACTGTCTTGTGGATACCCATTAGGGAGGGTGGAAGAATTTTCCATTCAGCTGTCAAAATGCCCAGAGAGAAACAAAATACTATAGTAAAATTTATGACAAAATGGAATGTAAAAGAACTATCTAGAGCTGCTGTTAAACAAATTTATGAAAACTTTGTGGCAAGAGTCAAATCTTTTTTTATGAGGATTTCTCTTCTTTGACTTTCAAAGATGCACATTTTCTAATCACTTACCCATTGCAGACACTCACCTCCTTCATTAAACATTTCAAATTTGCTTAAATCCTTTCTCAACAGGCAACTTTAAGAGGGCGCAACAGCCTCTCAAGCAATGGGTGGCTGTAATTAAAATATTTTTAAAAGTAACTTATTATCTAGTATGTGTATAAGAAAATTTTAATGCAGAATTTTAAGATATTTTTGAAAGTTTGTATTCTAATTCCAATCATATAACTCATTTTGGGACTTATTCTTAAGAAATCCCTCTAAGACAATTTGAAATAAAATATTTCTTTATTTGGCCTTAGTATTACTGAACCTACCAAGTATTACCTAACCTATCTTGGAATGATAGCAGCCAACGTGTATTTACTTTAATTAATCACCAGTCATTTTTTCCACATTTCCCCTTCTTTTATTAATCCGTAGAACTCCACAGGGCTGACTATTCTTAATGTCCTCATTTTGCAGGTGAGAAAATTGAAGCTGGGGAGTGTCAAGATCACACAGTCACTGCATAAAGCAACTGGGACTGGACCCCAGGAATTTGAAGCCAGAACCCTGGCTCTGATCTCATTTCTATGTTACCTCAAGGGATACATAAAGAAATACAAATTAAAGATAAAAGTCATCCTCTTTGGAGGTATTAAAAGTAATTTATTGAGGACAACTATCAAAGCAGAGTTCCAGAGCAGGAAAAGTCTCATTGGAATACATGTCTAGTTGCAAGCAGTGGGGAAAAATATGAAATGAAATTCTTATTAGGAGATGTAAACTTTGTATTTTTGCAAGGGAAAGAAGTACATGATTTTACATGTATATTTCTTATAGTTCCTGGGTTGGTCTCCCACACAAGTCAGTTCTAGGAAGTTTATTTTATTTTTAATGATGATGATATAATGATAATGCAACTAAAAAGCATGAAGAAAAATAGCTTCTCTTTGTAAGTTATGAACTAAACATAAGCATAGCTGGTTAGAAGGCATGAAACAAAAACATTGGTAGAGAATTAATCTTTGCATCCGTGTTTGTGGATGAGGAAGTACTGCAAATGTAAAGAGCAAAGCTGAATTAAAGGTGGTCCAAAATACACAATATTTTAATAACTTGGGTGAACTGCCTTACTAAACTTTATCAGTGCCAGTAATTTAACTTAATGCAAATAAGATAGACGGAGTCAATTTTGTCACTATACCATTCAGCATAGGCTGCTTCCCAACCAGAACTATGAGCTTTTAAGCATGTCTACATGACCTGGAAAGTGTGTATAGTAACTCCTGATGAAGCTCAACAAAACACAGAGCAAAAATAAAATGAGAAAGATTCTTTCTAGTCGGTAGATAGTGTGGCCTCACATTCAATTTTTGTAATTCATATGGACCAACAATACAGATATGTGTGACATATACAAATTTGATTTATAGCAACTAATTAAAACATTGCAATTATTTTGAGATTCATTAAGCCATGGCTGGATTCAATTAAGAGGTCGGTCTTCTTAGAATTCTATATGGTTTCAGTTTCAAATGTGTATAATTTGAAAATTCTCTAAAGACTTTCTGCAACAATTCCTCTTTAACTAACCTGAGGTATGTACCAATGACTTCTCAAAATTACTTGACATAGTAGAGCTTCATGGACCTTTCAACATTACGTGTGTCAATCCTATGTGAAAACAGGCAGCCTCAAAGGGCCCAAGTTCTGGGCTCCGAGAAAGACCTACAGAGAGGACACAACTGAAAGATGTGGTCTGGAGTCTCAGGCGGTGGTGGCAGGTGGAGCCCTGCTGGGTCTCCACTCTGAGCTGATGCTTGTTAAACAAAGGGAACCAAGGACCACTGCCAATATTTATTATCCACATGAAACTACTCCCACCCTATCCACATCCAGACACTCTATCTACAGACTTAAAGGCAATCCCCACCCCGGTTGTATGATTCAGCATCTGTTTGGACTCAAAGTTAAAGGTAAATTTAAAAGACTTTTGATAGGCATCTCTCATATATAAAAAAGGGAAACTAAAATGTAAAGCTTTAATATTAGTAAAATTCTTAGTGTAAGTGTAATATCTATCTATCTATATCTATGTATGTAATATATATTTACATTTGTGTATGTGTGTGTGTGTGTGTGCATGATATATACATATAGGGGCTTTATATTAAATACATATTTACTTTTGTGCTTACTACTAAACAGATATGTTCTTTCTTCTATAATGTTTAAAAAAAAATCAACGAGCCAGTAAAGCAGAATCTATACTTTCAAATGTTCAAACCAATTTTTGAACTTGGATCCCCCAGTGGTTATCCTCACTCTCTTTTTCTTTCAGTTGTCTACCCAAACCACTTCTCCGTTTAGCATTATAATAAATAAAAGCAACCCCAAATTCCTTTATCTGAACTTAGTTTCAGTGAATGTCAATTCTGTAGACCCACTGACCTAGAAAGAGTGTGTTGGGTCACTCAGAAAAAATGCACTATATATTTCTATTCCTTTTTACATGGATACACAACCAAGACTGGGGCATGACTGAGTAACTACACCTTTATGTATAAGTTATTGTATCACAAGGGAACTGTAAAAGATGATTAAAATCTAGTAATTTCAAAATAGTTATTGATGATGTGTGTGCAAGTGTTGTAATTAGATGGGTAGAGACAGTTGAATATAGAGAGACCTAATTACTTATAATTAAATATCTTTATAAATGTAAATTTTATGTATTTATATCTTTCATTTTGATTTCCCAATAGAGGGAAGTGAGACAAATCAGAAAATCATTCATCAGATTATCTAATGCAACAATCAGCAAACTTTTTCCGTAAAGGATCAAGTGGTAAATATTTTAGGCTTTATGAGCCAGATAATCCACATCTCTACAAGTCAACTCCACTGCTGTAGCACAAAAGTAGGCATGGGCACTTCATAATACACACATAGTCATGACTATGTTCCAATGGACCGAGGAGCCTGGTGGGCTACAGTCCATGGGGTTGCAAAGAGTTGGACACGACTGATTTATGTTTATTTATTTATGTTCCAATAAAACTTTGTTTACAAAAACAAGCAGCAGTCCAGTTTTTCCCCAAGAGCACTATTTAGTTTACTGATCCCTGCTCTAGAACACAGCAAGATGGGCATCTGCAAATTGGGAACAGGGCGCACACCAGAATCTCCTCATGCTTGTATGCTTATCTGAGATTTTCCACCCCACAGAACTGGGAGAAACAAATTTCTCTTAAGACATCCATTCCATGGTCATTTGCTAGAGCAAGCTAAGCTGACAAAGACACTACAAATTTTCTTTTATTTTTATGTGTGTGCTTTGGAGATTTCATACTGTGTACTAACCTGGTTATAAGGAATGCTACTCTGAAATCACAGCTAATCATTATTCCTTCAATAAACCATATATTTTCTTTAAATGTTAGTTTATTTTGCATAAATATTTCTTTCTTTTTTTCCCCTCAGTCTGTAATTCTCTTCCCCCACATCCCTTGTTAGCTTGGAAAACATCTACTCACCGTCAAGGTTCTTACTAAACACCATTTCTTGGGAGGTGTGTTTTCTGACATATCCCAACCCAAAAGAATTCTGTTTTTCTAGATCTTTCTTTGCACTAGGTATATTTCTAGGATTTATCAAATCATTTTCTAAGTTATTTGTCTGCATGGATCATATTCTTCAGAAACAGAGTATAGTTTTCTCCATCTTTGATTTCCTGCTAAAACTCCAATACTTTGGCCACCTAATGTGAAAAACGCCAAGAAATACCTGGAGTAACAGACAAATTTGGCCTTGGAGTACAGAATGAAGCAGGGCTAAGGCTAATAGAGTTTTGCCAAGAGAACCCACTGGTCATAGAAAACACCCTCTTCCAACAACACAAGAGAAACTCTACACATGGACATCGCCAGATGGTCAATATCAAAATCAGATTGATTATATTCTTTGCAGCCAAAGATGGAGAAGCTCTATACAGTCAGCAAAAACAAGACCGGGAGCGGACTGTGGCTCAGATCATGAACTCCTTATTGCCAAATTCAGACTGAAATTGAAGAAAGTAGGGAAAGCCACTATACCATTCAGGCATGATTTAAATCAAATCCCTTCTGACTATACAGTGGCAGTGACAAATAGATTCAAGGGATTATATCTGATAGACAGAGAGCCTGGAGACCTATGGATGGAGGTTTGTGACACTGTACAGGAAGCAATGATCAAGACCATCCCTGAGAAAAAGAAACGCAAAAAGCAAAACGGCTGTCTGAGGAGGCCTTACAAAGAGCTGAGAAAAGAACAGTGAAAGAAAAGGAGAAAAGCAAAGATATGCATTTGAATGCAGAGCTCCAAAGAATAGCAAGGAGAGATAAGAAAGCCTTCCTCAGTGATCAATGCAAAGAAACAGGAAAATAACAGAATGGGAAAGACTAGAGCTCTCCTCAAGAAACTTAGAGATACCAAAGGAACTTTTCATGCAAAGATAGGCTCGATAAAGGACAGAAATGGTAGGGACCTAACGTAAGCAGAAGATATTAAGAAGAGGTGGCAAGAATACACAGAAGAACTGTACAAAGAAGATCTTCACGACCCAGATAATCACGATGGTTTGATCACTCACCTAGAGCCAGACATCCTGGAATATGAAGTCAAATGGGCCTTAGGAAGCATCACTATGAACAAAGCTAGTGGAGGTGATGGAATTCCAGTTGAGCTATTTCAAATCCTGAAAGATGATGCTGTGAAAGTGCTGCACTCGATATGCCAGCAAATCTGGAAAACTCAGCAGTGGCCACAGGACTGGAAAAGGTCAGTTTTCATTCCAATCCCAAAGAAAGGCAATGCCAAAGAATGCTCAAACAACTGCACAATTGTTCTCGTCTCATAGGCTAGCAAATTAATGCTCAAAATTCTCCAAGCCAGGCTTCAACAATACGTGAACCGTGAACCTCCAGATGTTCAAACTGGATTTAGAAAAAGCAGAAGAACCAGAGATCAAATTGCCAACATCCATTGGATCATTGAAAAAGCTAGAGCTCCAGAAAAGCATCAACTTCTGCTTTATTGACTATGCCAAAGCCTTTGACTGTGTGGATCACAACAAACTGTGGAAAATTCTGAAAGAGATGGGAATACCAGACCACCTGACCTGACTCTTGAGAAGTCTGTATGGAGGCCAAGAAGCAACAGTGAGAACTGGACATGGAACAACAGATTGGTTCCAAATCGGGAAAGGAGTACATCAAGGCTGTATATTGTCACCCTGCTTATTTAACTTATATGCAAAGTACATTGTGAGAAATACTCTACTGGATGAAACACAAGCTGGAATCAAGATTGCTGGGAGAAATATCAATAACCTCAGATATGCAGATGACACCACCCTTATGGCAGAAAATAAAGAAGAACTAGAGTCTCTTGATGAAAGTGAAAGAGGAGAGTGAAAAAGTTGACTTAAAAGTCAGCATTCAGAAAACTAAGATCATGGCATCTGGTCCCATCACTTCATGGCAAACAGATGGGAAAACAGTGGATACAGTGGCAGACTTTATTTTCTTGGGCTACAAAATCACTGCAGATGTTGACCATAGCCAGGAAATTAAGAGACGCTTGTTCCTTGGAAGAAAAGCTATGACCAACCCAGACAGTATATTAGAAAGCAGCGACATTACTTTGCCAACAAAGATCCATCTAGTCAAAGCTATGGTTTTTCCAGTGGTCATGTATGGGTGCGAGAGTTGGACTATAAAGAAAGTTGAGCGCCGAAGAATTGATGCTTTTGAACTGTGGTGCTGGAGAAGACTCTTGAGAGTCCCTTTGACAGCAAGGAGATTTCAACCAGTCTGTCCTAAAGGAAATCAGTCTCGAATATTCATTGGATGGAATGATGGTGAAGCTGGAAGAGATGGTTGGATGGCATCGCCGACTCAATGGACATGAGTTTGAATAATCTCTGGAAGTTGGTGATGGACAGGGAGGCCTAGTGTTCTGCAGCCATGGGGTCGCAAAGAGTCAGATACTACTGAGCGACTGAACTGAACTGAAATATGTATAAGGTAACATTTTAACATTGGAGGTTTTTAAGGAAATTAGACCTAACATACCAGTGCTCATTATTTCATAGGAAACCATAGTTTAAAAATGCTGAATAATAAAAAAGTTGTGTCTTTTATGACTATTATTTAAAATAATTAATTGCAAATAGCTTAAGCACTTTCAGTAGCAAAAAAAAATGTTCCATGTACAGATAGGTACAGATAGGTAAGTGAATCTGCTTACAAACTAAACATCAACATGTCTGTTCTTTTACTCTTGAGATTTAACAGATTAATTTGCATTTGTTTATCTTGCTTAATAACATTTTAAGGCTTCTGGAGCTTTCTTCCAAACCATTAGAGTGAACTGAGATGAGCAACAGTAAATTAGATTATTTTTAATGGAAATAGTTTTAGTACTTTAATGAGCATACAATCATCCACTGGAAAAAATATTTATTTCTATTATCAAAATGGTTTTAGTTAGTCAAGATGCTAAAATCTGTATTTAAATTAATGCTATATGTAATTGTGAGTGTTGGTCATTCAATTGTGTCTGACTCTCTGTGACCTCATGGACTGTTGCCTGCCAGGCTCCTCTGTCCATGGTATTCTCAAGGCAAGAATATGGAATTGGGTTGCCAGGCCCTTCTCCAGGGATCTTCCCAACCAAGGGATCAAACCTGGGTTTCCTGCACTGCAGGCAGATTCTTTATCATTTGAGCCACTAGAGAAGCTCCATTTGCATTTATAACTATATATATATGTATTTCTCACTCTTCCCTATGTTTTCTTAGGCGGTTTCCTGTTTCCAAAAGGTAAAATATATTTATTGACTATAGATATACTGGATGCTGTTGTTGCAAACAATGATCACAGTAATAATGGAGAAGAGAAACTAGGTGTTAAAAATGTCTCTTAGCAAAGCTGTTTTAAATCACTTAATCCCCCATAAAATTTTTTTCCAAAAAATATATTTAAAAGGTTATTGTCCATCTTAAAATAATATAATTGATTGCAGTTAAAGACATCTTATCAGTTCCACATCAGGAGACCAATGTGACAGAAATCCCATAAATATTTCTCAAAGACTTTAGCAATATCATTCTTGTCTTTTTTATCTGTGCATGTATTAAGATTTTAAACATTTAATCTTTTCCCACTTGCTTTTATATTTTTATTTATCGTGAGTCGTGGTCTGATTTCTGTCTTAGCGACCACCCTATGGGACTGCAGCTACTCTGCAGGCTGCTTCAATGCCATGGGATTCCCTCAGGCCACGACTAACTGTAGTGAGGAGCCCATTGCCCGAGTTCTCTGACTCTGTTGGAATATCACCTAGTCACACAGATTACAAGCATATTTCAAAGTGCAACTCCTGGGTCTTGGCACAGCTGTAATGTGCCATGTCTGACTCACTGCAATCCCATGGACCTGTAGCCAGTCCATGGCTTAGAGTCCATGGAATTATCCCAGGGCAAATATTTATACTGGAGTGTATTGCTGCCTAACTCCATTCTCCAGGGGTTTGTCCGTGACAGTAATTGGGTTCGAACCGCGCATGCGTCCTGGTGTCTCCTGCTTAGCTAGGTGGATTACTATCTTTACTGACTTAATGTCCATCATGGGAAGCCAGTTTCTGAGACAGAATTTTGTACCAAGACACAGGCCACGTGTATGACACTCTTCCAAAATAGTTTCCTTACCAGAATGTCAGAGTAGCTGAATACTTTTGATAAATGTGACCTAGTAAGTCAACTTGATTTTAGTAGGTAATTATCCTGAGACACACACACTTTATCAGTTCGGAAACAGTTCTTTTCACTCATACTACTAATGTATATTATATAATTCATGAAAAGCTAGCCTACTGATCCAACCTGATTACTTGGCTTTTAAGCCAAATTCGTTAGTTTCCTTTGGAGATGTAGGGAAATGAGGTTCTCAAAAGGCAAAAATAAGATGAAGGTAAATGCAGATCATATTAACCAGCTTGCCACCTGCCATATTTTAGATTTTAGAAGAAATGAACTCCCAATTTTTTACTGTTGTTAACAAATAAATAATTTTAACATTTTTTTTTTTATTTTTATTTTTTTTTTTTTTTAGTCGGAGCATTTTTTGGGCCTTCACTTTCCCACTTTTCTCTTTCCTCGCACAGAGATCGGTACAATTTCAACCTTTTAATATGTAAAATGTTTATGTGTGGGTTAATATTAAGGGGGGAGTAATGGGGGGGAGAGGGGAAAATGTTCGATCTCTGTTTAGTAAAGAATGAAAGAATTTGAGCATCTTCTCTCCTTTTTTTCCCTTTCACTCCATCCCACTTCTTTAGAGAGCCCACACACCTCCCCCATTCAATCTTCTTCATTCGAGCACCTTACTCACACCAGTCCATTCCCCTGCTCACAACAACCCACCTCCTCCTCATACCCCCCCCCAGGTCTCCTCACTCTCGACCTGTTTGCCAAACAGTTTACTATCCCCCAAAAAAACCAAGACCCTCCCTCTGTTCTCTTTAGATCAAACCACAGTCTTTCTCTCCTACCCGGCTTCTTTATCTCCCCCCCTCCTATGACTCTCCTAATCCCTTACCCTACTCCTACCTTAAAGCACACCTCTTGACCTCCCCTCCCCCCCTAATGTTATCCCCTGTCAGAGTTCTACCTCCCTTAAATAAAATTTCTCCCCTAAGGGTGCCCCTTCACAACCACCCCCACCTCTCTTACCCCCACCTACCATCCTCAACTTTCCCCCACCTTCCCACTTCCTCAACCATCACCCCCCCTTCCTACCCCCCATTCCCAAGATTCCCTCCCCACCCCCTTCTATACTACACCCCTCTCACACCTAAATATTCCCACCCCAGCCAGCCCCTCTCCACCATAAACCACACAACTTCTATCCCCCCCACCCCCACCCACTCTTCCCCTTTCATCTCCCCCCCCTCCAACACACAATGTCATCCCCCTAACACAATCCCCCCCCCTCCTCCCATGGTTACTTCCTTCCCACTCTTATCTCCACAATCTCCGATTTCTCCCGCCCTCCCCCCCACTCACCACACTCCCTTTCTCCACACTCTCTCCTTGTACCCCATTTTATCTTATATGCTCCCCTCCGGCACTCACCTCCCCCAACTATCCACCCCCCAATTCGCTCTCTCCCCTCCAATCATACCCTAAACTCTCCCTCGCCTTCACCTCCCCCTCCGCCCTCCTCAATTCTCCGCCTCTCAACCTTCCCACTTCGCCTCTCATCTAAACCACACCCATCCTAGCCCACCAACCCATCCTCTCAACCTCCCTCATCCCACCTTCTCATTTATCATATTCCACATCGACTCTACCCCCCCACGCTCTCAACCGCCATTCACCCTCTCCTACCTCACCTCTCCTACCCCCCCATCTACTCTACCCATCCCCAGTCAATCCTTTCTTCCCCACCATCCCCCCCCAAACAACCACCCCAACCCCCGACCCCCCAACCAATCCACCAATTATCAACCCCACTATACCCCCCCCATCTTTACCCTCTCCCTAATCTCTTCCACCCCCCATCACCCACCTCCTCAGAAAAACGACTTTTCAACCTTCACCCATCCCCCTTCAATCCCCTCAATTTCACCACCCTAGTTTCCCAACCACCCCTTTCACTTCACCCCCCCCTCCCATTCCAACTTTCCTCCAACCAATAACCCTACCCACTCTACCTCTCCCCTACTGTGGATTCTACATAACTTTCAATTCCTCCTACCCCCCTCCCTCCCCCTCCCTCTCTACCACCTCGCTTTAAGAGCGTACTGACTTACTCCTAGCTTGGCATGAGTTCCTGTTGATGGGGTCTTGGATAAGATCTACCATGGATAAGGATAATGTCTTCTAGACACTGTTTAAAGGAAACCTCAAAATCTTGTGAATACGGCCTATTCATATTTAGAAGAGACAGTCAAACATTCAGAGTCAACAGAGGAAAAGAAAACACTCACTTGTCTCCACTATTTTAATATAAAGAGACGAATCGCTCCTTTATCCAAGGTTCCCACCACAGAGCACCTACAAGCTTCGACAGACCCATTAAGTGAAAGACTGCACCTGCTTTCATTCAAAGCGTTATTCTGTGTGTGTGTGTGTTTTCATGCTCATGCTCAGTCATGTCTCTCTGTGACCCCATGGACCAGAGCCTGGGGGGCTCCTCTGCCCATGAAATTTCCCAGACAAGAATACTGGAGTGAGCTGCCATTTCTTCCTCCAGTGGAGCTTTCCAACCCAGGGATCAAACCCACGACTCTCGTGTCTCCTGCACTGGTGGGTGGATTCTTTATCACTAGTGTCACGTGGGATGAGATTACTTTTTTTGTGAGTGTGTGAGTGAAAGTTGCTCAGTTGTGTCTGACTCTTTGCGACCCCATGGACTATATAGCCCGCCAGGCTCCTCTGTCCATGGAATTCTCCAGACAAGAACACTGAAGTGGGTAGCCGTTCCCTTCTCCAGGGGATCTTCCCAACCCAGGTATTGAATTCAGATCTCCTGCATTGCAGGCAGATTCTTTACTGTCTGAGCCATCAGGGAAGCCCACTTTATTTTGTAACCAGTAGCAAAACACAGAAATTATAACAAACTATAAGGTATCGCTAAATATTACAATCCTGCTCAAATCTTCTTTTGGATTTGTTTGAAAAATGGGGCTTTGTTTCTCCAAACCCATGACTTGTGACTTGGACTAGTCTATATCAGTTGCAGCATATGCAGCTCCTGAATAATGGAAAAAAAATATTCAGTCCAGAGGCAGTCAATTAGATATGGTTGCTAATTACTTGAAATGTCTACCAGAGTTGCTTCAGGGAGAACATTGACTCATAGCATGTATGTATTAGAGATACTTTTTTTGACTAATATTGCCATGAGGACAAGTGAAATTATAATTTTTCAGAAACTGTGCAAATAATTCAAAGTATAAGACATCTCAGTCAAATATGCTTATGTAATTAGGTCATGAAAATATTACAAAACTGAATTTCTCATTATGACTATATCATCAACCAAAGCAGGGACAATTAGTTTATCTTGTGTAATCTTATTTTTTTTCCTTCTCTCTTTCCCTTCCTATTTTTCTGCCTTCCCTTCCTTTCTCTTCTTTCCTTCCTTCACTTGATACATTTTCTGTGTAACTCAGTGTCTGGACAGTTAGGTATACAAGGATCCAGTGAAATTAACTTAAAAGACTTTGATCATAACTTTTACATATTTTGTCTTTTTAAGTTAAAGTGAAACACATTCATTGTAAAATGTTCAAACAGTACAGAAGTAAAAATCCCTTTCAAAAGCACTATTGAACTTTGGATGTGTATCTTTTCTGAATTGTTTTTCTTTTATGCTTTTATCAAATCAAACTGTATTTACTGAATATCTGAATTACACTGGTAGTTGTCACTTGACTATGATAAATACAGAAAGAGAATGAGATCGTCCCTATCCTCTGAAAAATAAATATGTGACATAAGGAAATAAATCTATTTTCACTGATAATCAGTTCCTTAGCTAATAAGGTATGTTGGAGAGCTCTGAATTAAATGAGTTTAAGTATCAGAAATGTTTGATGCAGAAAATGAGCATGAATTCTGAAAAGAGAGAAACTTGCCCTCTTTCCTACAATCTCCCTTCCCAAATTCCATCTAAACCATCAGTTCCTCTTGCTGCCATGTAGGTGCTGGGAATGGTGGGCAGACAGGTTTTAAAGGTTGAAAACAAGAACGCAGGACTTGTTAGTGCTCAGACTAGAGTCAATGCAAGACTGTTCACCTCTACACAGGAAGAGAGTTTGAGGATGTTTACCAGACAATCTTAAAGCAAAGATAAGAGAATTAACTCTAGAAAGAGCTTCACTTCTTGAGATTCATGAACTCCTTTGAAAGGAATGACTACCTGACTGATGGAGCAACCACTCACCTTTCTGTCCTCAGAAGCTACGGGGAAGCTTGTCAGGTGGAATGATTTTGAGAGCACTATCTTATAGTTGAGAAAAAGATAATCCTTTCCTGATGCCTCAGGAGCAACTTGGGAACTTTAGGTTGTCTGATGCTGGCTTAGGATCATCTTCTTTCTCTGAAGATCCAGCAAGTTCATTGGAACCTTGAGGAGAGAGAAAAGGAACACTTAAATGTCTCTAAGGAGATCCAGCAGCCAGAGGCATGACAACTCAGCCAAACTTAAGAAACTGCTCCAGGTAGGAAAAGTGAACAAACTGTTGAAAGAGAATGATGACAGCAGCAATGGAAATAACAGTTAGAATATGTTATCTCATTGTGGTTTCGATTTGCATTTCTCTGATAATGAGCGATGTTGAGCATCTTTTCAAGTGTTTGTTAGCCATCTGTATGTCTTCTTTGGAGAAGTGTCTGTTTAGCTCTTTGGCCCACTTTTTGATTGGGTCGTTTATTTTTCTGGAATTGAGCTGCAGGAGTTGCTTGTATATTTTTGAGATTAATTGTTTGTCTATTGCCTCATTTGCTGTTATTTTCTCCCATTCTGAAGGCTGTCTTTTCACCTTGCTTATAGTTTCCTCTGCGCCTGTCAGAATGGCTGCTATCCAAAAGACTACAAGCAATAAATGCTGGAGAGGGTGTGGAGAAAAGGGAACCCTCTTACAGCGTTGGTGGGAATGCAAACTAGTACAGCCACTATGGAGAACAGTGTGGAGATTCCTCAAAAAACTGGGAATAGAAAAGCCATGTGACCCAGCAATCCCACTGCTGGGCATACACACTGAGGAAACCAGACTTGAAAGAGACATGTGTACTCTAATGTTCATCACAGCACTATTTGTAATAGCCAGGACATGGAAGCAACCTAGATGTCCATCAGCAGACGAATGCATAAGGAAGCTATGGTACATATACACAATGGAATATTACTCAGCCATTAAAAAGAACACATTCGAATCAGTTCTAATGAGGTGGATGAAACTGGAGCCTATTATACAGAGTGAAGTAAGCCAGAAAGAAAAACACCAATACAGTATACTAACACATATATATGGTATTTAGTCAATCGGTAAAGATAACCCTGTATGCGAGACATCAAAAGAAACATAGATAAATAGAACAGTATTATGGACTCTATGGGAGAGGGCGAGGGCGGATGATATGGGAGAATAGCATTGAAGCATGTAAATTATCATATGTGAAACGAAGTCGTGCAGTGCATGATACAGTCCAGGTGCAGTGCATGAGAACCAGAACCAGAAAAAAAAAAAAGACAGAATAAATTGAAGCAAGAGTATAACTAAAGAAGTGTGAAAAACTATGAACTAAAAAAAGAAATATAAATATCAGGAACTTCTTGCAGGTTACATCAGGGTCAATGAGAAAGAGGAAAAAAAAAAGCTCTATGAAGATCATTGCAAATTTTTAAAATTTCAGTGATTCAAAACAGAACACAATCTAGAGAAAGTCTGAGAAAAAGAGAAATATCACCCAAGAATCTCTTGCTAACCCAAGGAATGCTTCACTTATCAGGGTGAAAAAAATTTATAAAGATTCATGCAATATATGACCCACATATCCAGCCTGAAGAAAATATTTTCAAACGGACTGTAATTTCACAAAATAAGAGTAGAGGCCAAAAGCTCACTATGTGGAAGGAGAAGCACTAAAAATGGAAACCTCGTATGGGACCAAAACATATAGAACCACGTGCAGCTTCCTTTTTTTTCTTTTTTCCCTGACTGCACCACAGGGCTTACAGGATCTTAGTTCCCAGACCAGAGATCGAACCCCGGCACTCTGCAGTACAAGTGCAGAGTCCTAAACACTGACTGCCAAGGAATTCCTTTTTTTTTTTTAACTTATATCAAATATTTCATGTGGTTCAAAACTATTTAAACACAGAAGGGCTGAGGAACATGGAGGGAAGAGGAAAATGAGGAGGGTAAAAATATTTTAAAGGTTTTCTATCAGTGAGTTGGGAAAGAACTGTAGGAAGAAAAATAGAAGATTTGCATTGCAGGCGAGGGATGTCATCTTGTTTTCATATACTGGGAAAGAAATGCGTGTTTGCTTTGAATTATCAGAAAAGGGAGTTAATGAATAAAGGAACAAAAGATGAACAGTAAGTTGAAACATGAGCAAAATAAATAGAAAGGAAAAGGAAAATCAAAAAAGAACTAAATGGAAAGTAAGATGGAAAGATTAAAACAAGTTTTTATATCAAATGAAAGTTGCTGGTTTTTCCCACTAAAGGACAGTTAGATTGTGTTTAACAAATAAAATGCAATGTTTATGCTTTAAGAGCAATGTACTTAAAATTGTGCAAATGAATATACTAGACCTCTAACCTTATCTCATCTCTGATGCTCACTGCCTTCTGATTGTATATATGACAGGACATCCAACACAATCAAGAGAATCATTACTTACCCAGTCCTGAATCCAATCCCATATTTCTCTCTGGCTGAGGATCACAGGTAGTTGGCAGAAATCAGGGATGGGAAAAGTCTCAGGATAGAGTTAAGCTTATCTGTTGTGCAAATTAAAACATTAAAATTAATCAATAATCTATTTTTTTTTTAGATTACCTGAACTGTCTATACCAAAATGGCCAATGAAAATTATTTCTTCAATATGTCAGGGACACAATGATCTTAGTTATTATGTTCTCCACATTTACGATCAATAACCTTCAGTAATCAATCAAAGAATATTCTCTTGTTTGAATAGTTTTACTAATCAATGAGACCATGGGGATACTTGGATGTGCTAGCTCAAACAATTACAGAGACAGAAAGAAAGCAGTTATTAAAACTTAGCATATGACGACTCTAAAAGGAAATGGATGGAACTATGGAGCTCACAAGAGCGTGGAGAAGAAGCAGGGAAAATAGAAATGAAGGGGAGACAAAAGCAAAAATCTCACTTGCAGAATTCACATTTAGAGTCTCTCCTGTTCCAGAAGGTTTTGGCAAAGCTATTGAGTAATCGTATTACTGAGTAATAAGATAACAGTAACAGACTTGTGCCACTCCTCTTTCAGTGTTTCAGTGCCCATGTGTCATCAAAATTCCGGTTCACAGTAGAACTGTTTGAATATCCTAGATCTGCTATCAAAAATGAACACAAAATGGGTGCCTTAAGACACCAACGACAGTTTACTCTTTCACAGCTCTGGAGGTGAGAGGCCCTAAATCGAGGTGTCAGCAGGGCTCTGTTCTCACTCAAAGCTTTGGGGGCCGATCTAGTCCATGCTTTTACCTTAACTTCCGGTGTTGGCAACAAGGCTCAGTGTTCCTTGGCTGGTGGATGCATCACTCCAAACTCTGCTTTTGTTGTCACATGGCATTATCTTTTTTCTTCTTAAAAGGGCATCAGTTATATTGGGTAAAGAGTCTATCCTACTCCAGTATGATCTTGTCTTATTTAACTAATTATATCTATAATGAACCTATTTCCAAATAAAGTCACAGTCTAAGGTTCCAGGAAAGATATGATTTGACTGCAGCGGGGGGAAATGACACTGTCCAACCCAATACAAGAACTAACTTAACTCAGTGGTCTTAGCTGATTCACCGGCATTTATTTTAAATACTAACCTCAAAGCATAAAATAAAATATTTCTTTCTAAAAAAATTTGTTTCTACCTGTTAAAGTGATTTGGAGTAACCAAAATTCTGAGAGTTATCTTAAGAAAGCAATAAAAAGACAGAGGGCTGTCCTAGGTTCTTAAGGTCACACCATTTATGTTTAAAAGCTCTCTACCTAATGGTTCATTGTTAAGAAGGGTAGGTATATGGCCTCAGGCCACCCTCTTAATCAAATCGCATAAAGAGCAATGAGATCAGGGAATTCACAATGGCCCACAAAATAATTGCTTGACCTCAAGGTTGGACCGTCTATAAGCAGACTTGCAAATTGGCAAGCAGAGCTTAAATGTCAAATATGGATAGTGGGGTTTCATAGTAAATTATAGCAGTCACAGAGGGTTGCGCCTTCATCCACTGTAACTTACAATGCTGTCAGGGCAGCAAGAAGTGGATGTAAATATGACCCTCATATTTTGCACAAAAGCATCAGTTGAGAAAAAGACTGTTTTTCAGGGCACCATTACAACGCGTCTGCTGTTCAGATGGGGACAGAGATTGTTAAACCCAGAGAAGATAAGTGATTGATGAAGGTCTGCCCAGTTACTTAATAATAGAATCTAAAATATAACAAAAAAAGTTTTGGCTTCCAGTGCCTAGCTGTCAGCTTCTACTCAGCACTCTTCCAACACTAAGGAGGGAAAGAAAAAAAAAAAAAGCTACATAAAGCACACTATTGATGAAGTGGTTCTTATATTTTAAAACTAAATTAAGAAAAATGCTTGAGAGGAAGAGGTATGGGAAGATTGGGGCAACATTTTTGGGGCAGAATGAGTTAGTTTTGGCACAAAGATTGTTCTCGGGCTCCAATGACAGTGACTATAAACCAATGCTTTTTGAGCTTCCTGTTAAACAAATGTTTGTTTGGTTGGTACATTCCAACATTGCAGTTGGAACTAAAAAACACTCCAGTTGGCTGGATGTTGGACAAACCTCTCTTTGGGAGTTCAGCATCTGTCAGGAGAATCAGAACAAGGGTTCCACTTATATTAAGCAGGAGAAAATTTCTATCTAATGAACTGTTAATACCAAGTGTTTATCGAGTTCTCCAAGGCATGTTCAAATCAGACAAAAGCTAAAAAGAGTTTTTGATGATCTGGGGAAGCTATTCTTAGGGAAAAACTTGATTGAAAATTTTATTAGCAAAAATATCACTTGAAGACATATTATATGATGGATTTACTACTAAATGCCTTACCCTTATTGTTACTTAATCCTAACAAGTATCCTAGCTTGAACACTTTTTGTTCCATTTTATAGATGAGGACATGGGCTGTGTGAAACGGAATGATTTCCCCATAGTTCCACTATAACATGGTGCAGAATCTGGGTTAGAAATTGCCTGAGTTAAACTTTTGAGATTACTCTGTTCTAGTGCTTTCCGACCCTTGCTCCTTGGAAGAAAAGTTATGACCAATCTAGACAGCTAATTAAAAAGCAGAGACATTACTTTGCCAACAAAGGTCCATCTAGTCAAAGCTATGGTTTTTCCAGTAGTCACGTATGGATGTAAGAGTTGGACTATAAGGAAAGCTGTAGGCCTAAGAATTGATGCTTTTGAACTATGGCATTGGAGAAGACTCTTGAGAGTCCCTTGGACAGCAAGGAGATCCAACCAGTCCATCCTAATGGAAATCAGTCCTGAATATCCATTGGAAGGACTGATGCTGAAGCTGAAACTCCAGTACTTTGGCCACCTGATGCAAAGAACTGACTCATTTGAAAAGACTCTGATGCTGGGAAAGATTAAAAGGGGGGAGGAGAAGGGAACAACAGAGGATGAGATGGTTGGATTGCATCACCGACTCAATGGACATGAGTTTGAGTAAACTCCGGAAGTTGGTGATGGACAGGGAAGCCTGGTATTCTGCAGTCCATGGGGTCACAAAGAGTTGGACATGGCTGAGCAAATGAACTGAACTGAAATGCTTTCCCAGAAATGATATGGCTAAAAAAAATAATAATTTAAGGAAGTATTTGATCCTTTTTCTCCTGTTCTACATGCGAGGACATGAAGAACCAAGCATAGAACTGATTGCACAAAAGTAACACAACAATGCCAAGACTGAATATTGCTATTCTGACTTCATTAGAGGAACCATATTTCCTTTTGTAATATTATTTAATATGGAGCATGCATAGAAATTTAGATTCTTACATGCGGAAGCAGAATTAGAAGTGAACTGTTGCAAAGATAGATGGTTCCTAGAATAAGGAGTTAGTAACAAAATGGAGTCTTTTAATCCACATCAAGGTGAATGGACCATCTTTACCCATGTGTGACTTGATTGCATAATATAGAAGAAAGCCTGTGATGATTGATTTATACAACATTATCCTTCGGTTGCTTTTAAAACAAAATTTATTTATCACAGGTATAAAGAACTAGCCTAGTCATAGTCCTCAGTTCATTGACCTTGGTCATCTCCAATCTTTATAAAAAATTCAATTTTTTCCCTTGTCATCTCCTCTCGCTTCTATACTTCCTATCCTTGAAATAAGCACCCAGTCTGCCTTGCTTCACGTATGGCTTTTAATATTTCCGTATAATATGTAATGCTTTGTGTGTGTATGTTTTGAATATACATAAGCAAAATTGTGGGATAAGAATTGATTATTTCCTATATATTTTCTTACTGAAGTTTTAATTATAAGGAATTTCAAGGTAGTTTTGAAAAATAGTTTCAAAAGTAGTTAAGTAATTTAAAAAGAAAGTTGTAAGAATTTTACCGTAAGTATCCATATAGCTGGGGGTTTCCCTTGTGGCTCAGTGATAAAGAATTAACTTGCCAATGCAAGAGACGTGGGTTCAATCCCTGAGTTGGGAAGATCCCCTAAAGGAAATGGTAACTCACTCCAGTATTCTTGCCTGGGAAATACCATGGATAGAGGAGCCTGGAAGGCTACAGTCCCTGGGGGTTGCAAAAGAGTCAAATATGACTTAGCAAGTAAACAAAAACAATAATGATAATCTATATACTTATTACTCAGTTCAACCTTTAATGTTTTATTGCCCTTCTATTCATGCATTAACCATATGTTAAGATCAACTCAAAGCACATTAACAGGTATCAGTACGTATTTCCTTAAATATATCAGTATTAATATGATGACCTAGAACTGAGGGAGGCAGAGGGGAATAGTTCCTTACAGGGAAATAAGGAAGCCCTCACAGCCTGTGCATTTCACCTTGTTTGGGAATATATTCTCTTATTCTGGGGTTGATTAGTACTCCTTTGTGTTGCTTAAGTGTGTGTATCAGATGACCGCTAGACAAATTCAGTGAGTAAAAATAGAAGGAAAAATGCTGGCAAAGTTTGTGTTAAAGCATGAAAATGACACTCCGTCTTTATCCCTGTGACTTGGTAATTGAAGAGGCATTCTTATCCATAACTTAGAGAGATACTTTGGAATGCTCACTTGGAAATTGATATGATAATACGCATCATAATTTCCAGTCTCAGATCTGTTTTTTCACATATTTATTCTGTTCTTGCTTAATGTGTACATTTGGAACTGAATTGTGTCTCCTTAAGTTTTATATATAGAAGCTCTAATCCCCAACATTAGTATGTTTGGATATAGAGCCTTTAAGGAGTAATTGCAGGTTAAATGAGGTCAAAAGGGTGGATCTCATTCATCAGGACTGGTTTCTCATAAGAGGAAGAGACACCAAAACATGTCCCTGTTTCCAAACTCAAGGAGGAAAGGCCATATGGAACACAGTCAGAAGGTGGCCGTCTGCAACCCAGGAAAAGAGGCCTCACGGAAACCAACGCTGTTAGCACCTTGACCTTGAATTTCCAGCCTCCAGAACTGAAGGAAATAACTAGTCCTTTAAGTCACCCAGTCTGCAGTCTTGCTATGGCAGCCTGAGCAGACAAATACACTGTACATGCCATGGATAATATAACTAGATTTAAATAATTTTGCTTGATTTAAGGCTTCAAAGTTTATTTGAAAGTGTGGAATGCAAAGTTTTTTTGTTTTTTTTTTACTCAGTGAAACCTAAACAATGGTGTCTTTTCTTCTGTGTATGTGCTCATGTGTTCAGTTTACTTACAGTGTCTGTGTAAGTGTGTATCTGCTTCTCTTTATCTATTTAATCAACTATTTCTAACCAAGTGACTGCCAGTTCTGTTTATACCTATAGACTGACATAAATGAAAAGGGCATTCTTGAACGTGATCAAGAAGGAGTAAAGTCAGTTTATCTTGATAAGTAAGACAAACAAACAAACAAACAAAAACCAATATGTTCCCAGGATGTTTGAGTAAAATGTCTTTGTGGAAAAACGTCTACAGCTGTAGCATTTTTCTTACCTTAGGCTTTTCCCTAATGTTCCTTTCTCTGTGATGAAAGAGGTTTGACTCAAAAATCAGTTCTCTAAACCCTTTTCCCTCACTTCTTCAATAATTCTATTTTCTCATTTCCCACTGTGGTGTTATTGGATTCCTACCAGCAGTTCTGCATAGTATCATTTACCTGTAAGCTTAAACCAGCAAATTCAAAGAGTTTCAAATTATAAAATCTGATTTGGTAGCTTTATGCTAAATGACAATCAGATGGAAAAGATGCTGAAATAAAAATGTGCCGAGATGCACCGGTAGATGTCATTTTCCTAATAAGCAGAAATTTCATTGCTGGAGCAAGAATGCACACATTGTGATAGTGTCAATCACAACCCCTAAAAGTACAAGGGAATTATTTAAATTCCATTTGGTGGAGAATAATATTAAGATTTTGGGAGGCATGCTACAATACAAAGAGCACAGGTTTTGAATCATAAGTTACGAGCTGAGTTTATGGGCCAGTTATATTAGTAATGATGAAAGGATTTTAGACAATGCTCTCAACTTTCTGAACCTCGGTTTTCTCTGTTTACTAAGATGACTTGTTAGAGGACAGGAGGTATGCTACATTATACTGTATAATTAATTGTTTGCTTGGAAAACAGAAACTACTCTAGGTATTTTCATCAAGAAGGGATTTAATATAAAGAATTAGAAGCTTATGATGGGCTTCCCAGGTGGCTCAGCAGTAAAGAACCCTCTGCCAATGCAGGAGTTGTAAGAGATGTGGGTTTGATCCCTGAGTCATGAAGATTCCCTGGAGAAGGAAATGGCAACCTGTTTCAGTATTCTCGCTTGGAAAATTCCGTGGATAGAGGAGACTGGCAGGCTACAGTCCATGGAATCACAGAGGGTTGGAAGGGGCTGAGCAACTGAGCATACACAGATAGGCTTATGAAACTGTTGGGCAAGCTGGGATAGTAAAGATAAGGAAAATCGCTGCTAAGCTCTCTGAGTATCCTGAGGTGCAGATATCACTGAGAACTCCTAACGAGGCTCTTGGCATCAAGTATGCTGATTCACATCTCCACGTCTGAAATCTACTGGCACAATCTCCCATCTGTCATCTTCCAGAGTCCTCACACCTCTACACTGAAGCCAAAGCAACTCTCTATCTCTCTCATCCTATCAAAATTTTAGCAAGAGCTTTTCATTTGCAGGGCATGAAATGGAATCCTTGAACAAGAGAGTCTGGAGAATGTAGCTTCCAGCTTTTGCACCAGAGGTGATAGCTGAGAACAGTATGGTAATGGAATTGAAATTGCAACAGTGAATTCATAAGATAATACTCATTCCACTCTAGAGAAGGGCTTGGCAACCTATTCCAATATTCTTGTCTGGAGAATCCCCATGGACAGAGGAGCCTGGTGGGCTACAATCCATAGACAGGGTCACAAATAGTCGGACATGACTGAGCAAATAAGCACAAGCACTCATCCCACATAGAAGACACTCATAAAATTCAATGCACACACTAGTTTTGTCTGCTTTGCCTACAAAATGCAATTCAAATTCATTTCAGTTGGATCTCTGAGCATTGCAACCATGCATAATTCAAGGTAATGCTGTTTCTCACATGGACTATTATAACACTTTTCTAGCTTTCCTCTTTCCACACTGCTGTCTGTATAACCCATAATAAGTTTGGTTATGCTGTGGTTACAAACAATTTCAGAACTGCAGTGGCTTAACCCAACTGGTATTTCAGTTCAGTTCAGTTCAGTCACTCAGTCATGTCTGATTCTTTGCAGCCTCATGGACTGCAGCACGCCAGGCTTCCTTGTCCATCACTAGCTCCTGAAGCTTACTCAAACTCATGTCCATTGAGTCAGTGATGCCATCCAACCATCTCATCCTCTGTCGTCCCCTTCTCCTCCCACCTTCAATCTTTCCCAGCATCAGAGTCTTCTCTAATGAGTCAGTTCTTTGCATCAGGTGGTCCAAGTATTGGAGTTTCAGCTTGAGCATCAGTCCTTCCAATGAATATTCAGGATTGATTTCCTTTAGGATGGACTGGTTGGATCTCCTTGCTGTCCAAGGGACTCTCAAGAGTCTTCTCCAGCACCACAGTTCATGGTATTTAGTTCATGCTTATGTTATATGCCTTTCACAGATTTGCAAGGTCCTCTGCTGCATGCGGTCAGTTAGATTTGTAGGCTGACTAAGCCTCACCCATCTTATAGAAGTAGCAACTAAAGTTGCTCCTCCTTTGCTGTTGCATGAGATATGAGGGGCTGTAGAATTTACTCATGGGAGTCTTGCTGACTTTAAGCTCACCAGCGACACGGCCCCAATCAACCGCAAGAAATACGAAAAATGAAATACAGTTGAGCCCTGAACAGGCTGAGTGTTAGGGGTGCCAACCCCCAGGCAGTTGAAAATTCACATATAACTTTAAAGGCTGTCCTTAATATCCATGGGTTCCACATCTGTATATTCAACCAACGGTAAATCATGTAGCAGTGTAAAGTATTTACTAAAAAATATCTAAAAAATACTAAAAATACAAGTGGACTCTTATGGTTCAAGTTCATCTTTTTCAAAGCCAACTGTGCTAGGTTGAAATTATGATGTATTTTCCACAATCAGGATATTTATGCCTTACTTCCTGTAGTCAACTTTCTCTATCTAAATATTCAGAGTGATATTTATAAAATAGAAATCAGATCATATTTTTTCCGCTTAAAAACATTCGGGTGTATCTGTTGCACGTAAAGTAGAACTGAAACCTTTCTCTGTATCCTACCAGAACTTACAGGATCTGGGGTGCCATGTTTTATCTTCTTACTGCTTCTGTTGTTTCTCACTGCAGCCCAAGATGCTGGCTGTCTTTATTTGCTTTAAACATGCCAAGATGGTTTCTGACCTAGGGCTTTGCATCTGCTGTTCTTTCTGATGAAAACTGTTTTCACTGGGCTTTTTGCATGACTAATTAATTGTCATTCTGCAGGACTCTGCATAAATGTCACACCCTACACCTTACTTTCTAGAATAACAGCTTTATATCACTTTGCACAATCTGTAAGTTCTTTATACTTTTATTGTTAGTCTCCAATGCCTTTACGATACATTTCATGAGGACAAGGACCACTTCAGTCTTATCTAAGCCTTGTTTTCAATTCTTAAAATATTATCTGTTTCATAGTAATCACTCAACCGGTGTAAGCTGAGTGAAAAGACAAATCAATAAATTTTATCTATCATTATTGACAAAAATGATTAAAAAGGGATTAGTAAAAAGTAGGGTGATATTTTATAGACTAAGCTGAGACTCTCTCTTCATTTGTCTTTCTTTCAAGCCAATTTAAAAGCCATATATACTTTTTCATTTATTAAAAAATGCTATCTGATGCTAGTTCTCTCTTTTTCTTTAATTGGAGGATAACTGCTTTACACTGTTGTGTTGGTTTCTACCATACATCAGCATGAATCAGTCACAAGTATAGACATGTCCCCTATCCCGTTCCTCTGGGTCATCACAGAGCATCCAGTTGAGCTCCCTGTGCTACACAGCAGCTCCCCGCTAGCTAGCTGTTTCATACATGGTAACGTACATGCTTCAGGGCTGCTCTCCCAGTTCCTCCCACCGTCTCCTTTCCCCACTGTCTTTCTTAAACAGACATACCCACACATCTAGTTAAGAAAACAACATGATAACCTATCCCAAATAGAAAAAAAAAAGTCAACTGAGCAAAAACATACATTTGTTAACCCAAACACATTGTGCTTCAAAACACAAATTGGCATAGTCAGCCATTAGCTGATTTCTGTTGGTAAAGATGATATCATTTTTGTCTTCATAAAACAAGCTTTTTTTTCCCCTTTCTTTATGCACATACCTATACTCAGCATAACATTTAGTCATTGGGATCCTAACTACATTATGAAGGAATTACCTGGTAACTCATGACAAGTAACATGTGCATGGGTTAGCACAAAGCTCAGGCTCCCTTCATATTTTATTAATAAAATAGTGTTTCATGGTAGGGAAGCATGAGCATATACTTAGACAAATCTGAGCTCCAAGATGAGCTCTGCTTTTTTAGCTGTAGAATATTGATAAAATTACTTTGGGGGCCCAGGTTTACATCTGTATTATTTCAAATTATTAGGAGAAACTCTGAATCATTCTTCAGTAAAATCACTATCACTGTTGCTATCTCAGCACATATTAATTCTCTAATTATTTCACCCAACAATGGACTAGAAGGAATTTATAATATAGTACACAACTAGTTCTGACAGAAGTAAAGAAAAATACATCAAAAGCTTTAACTTCTCCAGGTATTTAAAAAAGGCATTGTGTTATATTTTAAAAGAAACTTGAAAAGCCAAAAAATCTGGAAAACTCAAATTAAGAAAAAGAAGAGATATTTCCAGTATGGAGTATATGAAGTCCAGGGCAGCCTAGGGGACAATTAAAGATATGAAACAAAACAAGTATTATCAAGCTCATTGGATCCTGAGAATCTAAGGCTTTGGAAGATAGTAAACTTTCAACATAAACCAAAATATATTGATGACTACATTTCAAGAAAATGCATAAAATCTCTTACATGCATATATATATGGCTAAAGGGGAGAAAACTTGGTTGATAAGACCTGATTAAGAATTAAAAGGACTTCTCTGGTGCCTGAGATGGTAAATAATTTACCTACAATGCAGAAGACCCGGGTTCGATCCCTGGGTCAGGAAGATCCCTTGGAGAAGGGAATGGAAACCCACTCCAGTATTTTTGCCTGGAGAATTTCATGGACAGAGGAGCCTGGCAGGCTACAGTCCAAGGGGTTGCCAAGACTGAGCAACTAACACTTTCACTTTCAAGAACTGGAATTTATTTATTTACTCATTGGAAAACAAAGTTTAAGCTTAATTTATTATAAACTGTTCATTCTTAAAAATGTTAGAGAAGTAGGAGAAAATACTAACTCAAAAAGCTATGTTAAAGGTGGAAATTAAGAAGATACCAGGGTATATTTTTGATCATTACATTTAGGCTTTATTTCTAGGAAAGCTTTAAAGATGAAAAACTGCACATATTTTTCCCTTGATAGGATTAGTTTTCTAATAATTGATTAATAGGTAGTCCAGTTAAAGTAATGCAAAAGTGAGAGATGAGATTAAGCATATGGATAGCTTTTCAGTGCCACGTAAATTGACTTGATTACATGCCAACAAAATACCAATGTGGATGAATTATTAGCTGATTACAACCTATCTGATTTTGTCTAGTGGTAATTTAAGAAGCAAAATGGCTTCCTTAGCGTTCTCTGTATTATGGTTTATGTGGTGGGGTTGAAGCTGCTTTTCCTAAACTATGGGTTAGAAGGTAATGTTCTTTTAAAAAAGTTCAACAGCAACAGAGAAGTGTTCCTTGATCAAATGGATTTGGAAAAATGCTATGTTTCAGAAAATTAAGCATGATTTTTGCTGCAGCTTTGATCACTGTTTTTATATTATTGGTGACTGTAATCTCAGAGGGTAGTATAGCATACAGTTCTTTACAAACTGATTTTTTTTTCCCATGGAATATATTCTGTGATGTATTAGTATATATTCCATAGAATATAATCCATGAAATAAACATTTTCCTAAAGCTTAGTGGATAATGTAACTATCCGGTGGAATTCAAATTAGAGTTTATCTGTTTCTTTTCAAGTTGTGAGAAAACTTCCTCAGAAAGTCCGTGAGAAACTCTGAAGATGTCTGTAAGGGATAATTTCCAAGAAATCTTGATAAATATTAACCAAAGGGAGACAAGGTAGAGTGAGTCAACCTCAGCTGCTTTAATTTTATGGTATAAGCTCATCCAGAGAAGGGATTACCAGGTACGTTCAGGCAAAATCTCTAAAAAAAGCTTTTGCTTTGATATTGTCACCAGCTAAATGGCCAAGCTCATACAAAGCCCTCCCAGGCTTTAGAGAGGACCAAACTCATTTACTCTCTCGAATCTTTTAAGTATTTGTCTCTACACAAATCCTTTCCTTCTGTCAATCTACATCATGCTCATTCTTCAAGAAATGGTTCAGATCCTACCTCCACCATCAAACCTGCCCAAGAAGCCTTTCTTGACCACTCTAATCTCATCACTAAGATTGAGGAATGTTCATTTTGTTGTTGTTGTGGAGTCACTCAGCCTTGTCTGATTATATATGTGTGCATATATATATATGTATATATATATATATACACACACACACGTAGATTATATTCTGTTCAAAGCAATCTAAGATAACTAAAAATATGGAGCATATTTTTATTTTCCATGAATTCATGTTCTTATCAGTAATTTGGTTCTAAAGCTAGGATGGCAAAATCTATTTTATATAATATTTTCAATTATCTTTAATTAATCAAATGTAATATCCCACACAGGTTCACTGAAAAGAGCATACAATTCCTTCAAGCATCTCAAATGAGGCTCAATCTTCTCCCCAGATTCCTGCATTGGTGCAGCTAAGCTTAGTGAGGTGTGGGAAGAAAACAAACTAATTTTATTTTAATTAGAAGAAATACTTTTGGAGCCTAGAGCTTGGAAAAGCAGATGCACACAAAGTCATTCATTTATTATTGATGTGAGAAGGATAGCAACCTTTAATTTCTTCTCAGATATCTTTATTTTGGGGGGCTTTCCAAGTGGTGCTACTGGTAAAAAACCTGACTGAAAATGCAGGAGACATAAGAGACTTGGGTTCAATCCCTGGGTTTGGAAGACCCTTGGAGAAGGAAATGGCAACCAAGTCCAATATTCTTGCCTGGAGAATCGCATGGGCAGAGGAGCCTGGTGGGCTAGAGTCCATGGGGTCACAAAGTCAGACACAACTGAGAGACTAATGCTTTCACCTTTATTTTAAAAGATTATGTTCAATTTGTAATTAATAGAATTGGATAGAATTGTAATATATACAACCGGATGCCAAAACTCATGGCAGAGAAATAATTTCAGGTATTTTGGGGAAGAAATCTTGAAAACAGCTTTGCCCGAGTATCCATTTACACCCATCTTAAGTCACTAACTCCCTTATATTATTCCTGCTTTATTCAACTATCCTTTCTTTAAAAAAAAAAGAAAAGAAAAGAAAAGAAAATTATTGAGATTGTATTATGTGACTAAACCTGGGAGATAAGATAGTGAAATAAGTACAGTCCCCAAGCTCAACTGGAGAAGGGCCTGACAACCCACTCCAGTATTATTGCCTGGAGGAGGAGCTTGGTGGGCTACAGTCCGTGGGGTCACAAAGAGTAGGACATGACTGAGCGACTAACACACAAGGAAAAGGAACTAAGCATAAAAGTTCTGGAAATAAATAAGGTGTAAAGGTGAACCAGTTGGAGGGAACAAGGCCTCATAACAAGTTTTCTAGATCGAGTTCTCTTTGCCATGATACTTAGCACAATCTTATAAATATCAGAGATGTATAACTTATTTTGCTGAATTTTAAGGCAATTAAAACTTATCGAATCATTTAGCAAGTATTTCCCAAGTCTCTGGTATGTGTATTGTTGTTGTTCTGTCAGTATGTCATATCTGAATCTTGTGATCCCAGACACTGAAGCACACCAGGATCTCCTGTCCTTCATTGTCTCCTGGAGTTTGATCAGATTCATGCTCATTGAGTCAGTGATGCTATCAATATATATAAATATTCACCTATATCTATTTATAATCAGGTGGGGTCAGGAAGATCCCGTGCAGAAGGAAATCACAACCCACTCCAGTATTCTTGCCTGGGAAATTCCATGGGCAGAGGAACTTGGGCTGTAGTCCATGGTTTCACAAAATAGACAGACACGACTTAGCAACTAAACAACAGGAACAAAACTCATTGAAGATTAACCATTGATCAGTACCTTTAATGTAAATGTTCACAATTAATGTCATCATATAGGCTGCTGCTGCTAAGTCACTTCAGTCGTGTCCAACTCTGTGCTACCTTATAGATGGCAGCCCACCAGGCTCCGCCGTCCCTGGGATTCTCCAGGCAAAAATACTGGAGTGGGTTGCCATTTCCTTCTCCAGCGCATGAAAGGGAAAAGTGAAAGTGAAGTCGCTCAGTCATGTCCGACTCCTAGTGACCCCATGGACTGCAGCCTACCAGGCTCCTCTGTGACATCTGATGGAATACCATTATATAATGAAGAAGTAGTGACATCATCTAATGAGATGAAGGGATTGAAGGCAAAAGATATGAAATATTAAATGGAGGATAAGAATTCAAATTTAATCCTTCTGTTCAATGATATTACCTCCATATTACAAAAAACATTTATACTAGATAGCAAATAAAAGCAAGAAGTCCAGGAAAGGAGGACACATTTTAATCTTTTGGCAGAAGAGAAGGCACAGTAGAGGAAGTCAAGGAAGATAGCTCATTTTCAAGAATACTGGAGATATCCAGCTGATCTTTTGGTGCCTTTACATGTCCTCCCCCTTTTTCCTGACCAAAAACAAAAAAACAGAGAAATCTCTTTGTATCCCCTGGATCACATTTGCCCCATCCCAAAAGATGCACACGTAGTGGCGTAAATTTATCTCACTCAGTTGCTAAGTAGAGGGTGCATGTAGGGAGAAGATTTGAAGAGGGTTAGTGGGTGTATTTTCATCTGGAGCTTGAGTAAGGAGCATATTCTTCTTAATAAAAATAGGAAAGGAAAGCATGTGAGTGAAAAATGAGGTTGTGGGAAAAATAATAGCATAAGTTTATAAATTCCTGAGAGGCATTTTGTAACATGAGGATGAAGCTAAAGTTATATATGTATAGTAGGGAAATATTTTTTAGTCTTCTCACTAGTACTTTTGAGCCATATCTGAAATATTCAAGTTTAATTTGCATTCAAGTATCATCACTATTTAAAACAAGAAAGAAATAATTCTGGGTTGTTTGTTTTAAAGCACATTTATTAGCATACTGACAGCTTTGATTCGTTTGCATCCAAATTATTTTAATGTTCTATAAGAATTATTTAATATATTTTTGGAATTATAATAGCAATTAATTCACTAAGAAAATAATTATTTTAAACCATCCATTTGATGTTTAAAGGAATTTCATTTGAATTAAGAATTATAATTAAAAAATTAAAAATGGCATGCATAAGATTAGGTATATATTTTTGAAAAATTACAAAGTGATCATTTTCTGGACTTGTGTAGTGGATTGTCTCTACACATTTGCAGATGAGCAGGGTAATTCACTAAAAGACTGATTACTCCATGTGGACCTTACCATTTTGGGAATAATGTAAATGTACAGAACTTGAGATATCTTAGTAAATATAACATTTGAGAATTTACAATGTTTTGATATAAAACGTTCTCATGATACCTTTCAAAAGACTCAAATTACACACCTACTAAAGGGATTACTCAAAACCCCTTTGTGGATTTTATTCTATGCCTATATGTTGACTAAGAGTTCTTTGAAATAAATCTTTGAAATGGTACAAGCAATATTCACTAGTCATAGCACAGATACAAGTTTGGTTTGGGGAACTTTTGATAAGTTAGTCTGAGATCTTTACCTGATAGAGAGCTCAATTGCCTCAAAGCTCAGGAACTCATAAAATAGAAAGCACCAGCTCTTTGCTTTCTAGGACACAAAGTTGAAGTAAAGTGGGGTAAACCCAACCAAGACTCAGTGAAAGTATTCTGAAAAAATATATGATAGGGAAAGATGAAAAACTAAGCTAGTAGCCCAGGTTCAATACAATGGGTTAAGGGTCAGGGTGAAAAAGAGTAGTACTGTTGTCTCATCGCTGAGGCTGGGGAGTCCAAAATCTAGCCATCAGGTCAAGATGTTGCACTTTGAGGAAAATGGGAATTAGAAAGAGAGAGAAAGAAATCCAGAGCCTGAGAATTTGCCCGCTGGGGGCGGGTAACACTGTAGACCTGTCATCACCCAGGCGTAGACAAGGTCTGTAAGAGGAAGTGCTGTTAGCCTTCGAAATTGGTTCTCTGAGAAATGATGGATATGTGTCCAAACTTCTGCTTTCCTCCCTGCCTGACCTCGAAGTAACCCACAGAGTAAGCACCTGGACTTCTTGGAGAGCTCAAGAAACTGCTTGCATTCAAGCTCAGTGGCTGAGTCCCATCTGACACTGTGACCCCATGGACTGTAGCCCAGCAGGCTCTTCTGTCCACGCGATTTCCCTGGCAAGAGTACTGGAGTGGGCTGCCACAGCCTCCTCCAGGATATTTTCTCTACCTGAGGATCGAACCTGCATCTCCTGCATTGCGGGTGGATTCTTTACCGCTGAGTCACCTGGGAAGCCCTCAAGAAACTGTAGAGCAGCTCAAGAAGGCAACGTTATTTCCTGTTTATAAAATGAAGGGGAGGGGGCTTATCAGCTACTTAAAAAGAATTGCTACTATTTATAGTTTTAATTTATGAAGCAATTCATGAAAGTAAGCAAAAGTGTAATGAGTGGGAGGAGTTTGATCATATAGATTTTGAACCATTTCAATCACTTTCCAGGAGCCACAAAAAAGTCATAAAAAAATTGTTCAGTGCATTTTCTTCTTTCCTAAGCTATCTCAAAAATTAAAATAAAAAATAAGCTAAATATTTTCCAGAGGGAAGAAATACATGAATAACTTGATAAATAACTTTCCCCCAAGACTTATTTAGTACAGTTAAAGTATCATTCAAAAGGTACATTAAATAATTTTCTTAAAATTCAGCATTCCTTCCCATGCATAAATATGTGTATATCATTACAACAAATCAAATCTAGCCTGACTATTTAGATTTCTATAATAGATATATTTACTTATTGAATAAATATTAATTGAAAACCTGTGCATATTAGATGTTCAATTTGACTGTTAGCTTTACAGGAGATTTTTTATAAGTAGGCACTCAGTAGGATCTCAGAAAATTACTCAATCAATGTCTTTTAAATTGCATTTATTATATAATGATCTGATTTGTTCTCAAAATGTCATGATCATTCCTGGCCTACTGAGCAAGCTCATAACACTCACTGGAGTATTAATTTAAATCTATCCGACTAGACAAGGGTCACTTCAAGTGCCAGCTGTTGCTGCATATATTGTATATCTTGAAACATTCTCGAATTTTCTCAGACTATTTCTAGGCATTGCCCATCATAATTATTAACATATTTCTGAAACACATTTTGCATGAGTACTAATAAATTCAGACCAAGGTGATTCAAGTTATTGACCATCATTTACCAGAGGCCAATTACTCTAAATCAATAAATACAGTAATTGGACAATTCATTGGAAGGATGCTTGCTGCTAAGTCGCTTCAGTCGTGTCTGACTCTGTGTGACCCCATAGACGGCAGCCCACCAGGCTCCCCCGTCCCTGGGATTCTCCAGGCAAGAACACTGGAGTGGGTTGCCATTTCCTTCTCCAATGCATGAAAGTGAAAAGTGAAAGTGAAGTCACTCAGTCGTGTCCGACTCTTAGCAACTCCATGGACTACAGCCTACCAGGCTCCTCTGTCCATGGGATTTTCCAGGCAAGGGTACTGGAGTGGGTTGCTATTGCCTTCTCTGAGGAAGGATGCTTAGAATATTATAATGGTTAAAAGAGTGCCTTACCAATATTCAGCATTTCAGAGTACAGGAATGATTATACATTTTCATTTTAACTTAGCTGTTACAAAATGACTCTTTAAAAAGAAAGCACATAATTTGATATGTAGTAAGTATTCCTTTTTACTGTAAAATATTTTGTATTTACAGAGTTACAATTAAATGTAAGTCAACAATTTTTATTCTACTCCCAAACAGGGGTCAGGTTGAAATATTTATAAGTATATGTGAATATGTGTTTCATTTATTCAAGCTTGTGTTTCTAACAATATTGCTGGCTCAGAAAACATAATCTAAAAAGAATGGAAATTGCTGTTAGTTTTTTTTTTTAATTATACAACTTTGACCTATCTTGATGGACTAAAGGGATGGTGATGAAAACTGTAATCTTAATAAATCTCCCACAGCTAGAGGTTTAAAACTCATACTGTTTCAAATTAGCGAGGACAGCAATATTTATTTGCTGTTGAATTCCAGTCAGCATGGCGTTTCAGCAGGAAACACTTTATAAGACTTAAACTTATGAGTACCAAAGTGAACAACTCTAGTGAAAGAAAAGGAACAGAAACTAAATACACTCAGTGATTAATTTTAAATCAAAAAGGAAACAAGCCACCCTTTATCATTTCCTTCTCGTTGTCTTGCCTCACTCCCATTGGCTTCTATTACAAGCAACAAACAGCAAAGGATCCCGGCATTCACAGAGTACTCTGCAGTGTTCAAAGGGCTCTGAAATGCATCATCTCATTGGCCTAACAGAGGATTAGTTACAGAATAAATAAATGCTATCCTTTACTAATAGAAGAGGTAACTGAGGTAACATACCCAGATGAAGTTGTCACGTGATTGGACCTCTGTCAACAGCTCGTTTGACAGAGGCAGTGAGTGTGAAACCTGCCATGAGGTCAATTAGAGTCACAGCAATTATGGGGCAAGAAGAGAGGCAGGCAGCATGGTTAGGTAGAACCCAGTGAGGGAAAGAAAAAGAATCATCATGCATTCACTTCTCTCATTTATTTCTTTATCAGGACAAAAACCACTCTTGGTTTTCTTCTGTCTCAGTGGGTGCCTTTTCTCTTTGTCTTAGTCTCTTTTATTCAGAATCATTTTCCTCCCCAGTTCAGGAGCGCCACCAAATAAATATTTTGCCCCTTCCCCCAACTATACTTAGACCCTCTGTGACTGTATTCAATCCATAGTTCTAACATCATCATCTCTACACAGGTGACTCTTACATTTATATTGTAACTGCTTCCACATCTTTCTCCTGCAAACTGCATTTATACAGAACTGCAAATCTCTGATACTTCTCAAGCTTAACATGGCAACACTGAACTCAATTTTCAATCCAAACTCATGCTTCCCCTTCTAAATAGATGGCACTGCTACTGACCACATTGCTCACAAAACAAACTGCAGAACCACGTTTGATTTTTCTTTCTCTCACACCCCATAACTAAACCACAAGCAAACTCTGTTAACCTTACCTTGAAAATATATTCAATGCTTACTGTCTTCACAATTAAACTACAACCCAAACCATCATCATCTCTCGTCTGGGTGTCAACAGGGGCCTCTTGCCTGGTTTCCCTATTTCTACCTTCAGCCCCAGCAGTCTCTGGCTCACACAGCAACTACAGTAGTCTTCTCAAAATGTAAATCAGATTAAGCCATTAATCTTGTCAAAACTAGTCATTTTTTTTTTTAATATTCAGAGTAAAATGTAGGGGCTCAATGTGGTCTGTTTGCTGGAGAGTCTTCTAGTGTCATTTCCAATAACCTCCCCACTTACCAAGCTGACGTCCTTTGTCATCATGCACATATCAAATATACTGTTGGCTCAGGGCATTTGGGCTCCCGGCCCCCGGTGCCTGGAATACTCTTCACTCACGGGGCGTCAAGGGCCCCTTGCTTATTTGTTTATTTACTGTCAGTCTTCCATATTTAAATGCAAGTCCCATTAGAGTAATTTTCTGTATGGTTTTCCACCTGCCTAACTTAGAACAGTGCCAGTTTGGGAATTGGCTAAAGGCAGGAAGGCAGAAGGGCAGGAAATAATAAGGGGAAGAATAAGGAAAGAGAGGAAGGGAAGAGGAAAGGAAAAGAGAGAGAGAAGGAAAGCTGGAGTGACTTCATGGAAACTTGTCTCACAGGCCAATTTCTGTGCCAGGAACGTGCCAAACATGTCCCAAATATCTAAGGTACCATAACTGCAAGAGTGTTTGAAACTGGAATACCTTTCCATCAAACTGAGGCAGGCTAAACTAATAACTGTTTGCTTTACAAGAAAGGGCTTCCCTGTGGCTCAGCTGGTAAAGGATCCACCTGCAGTGTGGGAGACCTGGGTTCGATCCCTGGGTTGAGAAGATCCCCTAGAGAAGGGAAAGGCTACTCACTCCAGTATTCTGGCCTGGAGAATCCCATGGACTGTATGTTACAAGGAAAGACAGTTCTACTGGGGCCAATTTTTTTTTATAAATAGCAATAAATAAGAAAAGCATTTTTGAGAATTTTTTTCATGGTGCTCTATTTAAATCAAAGGATTATTGGAGAATTCAGAAATCCTATCTTGAAATGAGACCATAAGACAAATGATAACAATAGTATCAAATATTTACAGTTTCTAGTCTGATAACAATAGTATCAAATATTTACAGTTTCTAGTCTGATAACAATAGTATAAAATATTTACAGTTTCTAGTCTGAATTGAAGATGATGGGGCTGATTAATCAATTCACTTGCAATAAAACTACTGAGAGTCTATCCTGTGCCAGACTTTGTTCTAGGCTTGATATTTTTATTAAAAAATAGTAGCATTAAGTAGATTAAATAACTGAAACTAATGATTAAGTGTTATGAAAAAAATCCCGTGACTGTTTGGGTGACAGGTAATAACTCTCTGAGTAGGTAACATTTAAGCTGGCATGTTAAAGACCAAGAAGAATCAGGAAGAAAACCCTCTGTGGCAGGATGCAGTTTAAAAAGAAGAGAAGTGGATACAACTGGAGTGAGTAATGTGGACACAAGCCTGATATATAGTCCTCTATAGACATGGTCAGAAATTTGAATTTTGTACTAAATTAAATGGGACAACTTTGGATATCACAAACACTATCAAATAAAAATGAAACTAGTCTAAACCAATTAAATCATCTCAAAATATTAATTGAATAAGAATTATTCAGTTTTGCTATACACAGAGGAAAATTGAGGTAGAGGTTACATAATTCATTTAAGATCACAGAGTTGGGTAACAGTGGAGCCTGGACGCAAGCCTTGACTTGCTCCACTGCAAAAGCGATCCTTTTCCTACTCTAGCACTTTTGAGATTGTCTTCATTCCCCTCAGACGGTAAAAGCATCCGCCTACAATGCGGGAGACCAGGGTTCGATCCCTGGGTTGGGGAGGTCCCCTGGAGAAGGAGATGGCACCCCACTCCACTACTCTTGCCTGGAAAATCCCATGGACAGAGGAGCCTGATAGGCTACAGTCCATGGCATCATAAAGAGTTGGACAGGACTGAGCGACTTCAGTTTCTTTCTTTCTTTTTTTCCTTCTTTTCATTCCCCAAAGATATACTCAATTACAATACTGGTGGGTTTTGAGATAATAAATAAGGCAAAAAAAAAAAAAAAAAAAAAGGAGTGACACCCAGTTTGCAACAACCAGAAATTTTAGTTTTAATTCTAAGGGAGCTCTTTCATTTTCACAGCCCAGCATTGGTTTTCTCTTCACTGTTCCATTTGTTATATCTTAATATTACTTGTTTGGCAATTCTAGGTATTAGATTACATTTTGTGACTTCAAGACCTGAAGGATACAGGCTTGAGTGCTCAAGCAGAAAGACTTAATCATGAAACCAGAAATTTCTTTTGGTTCTAGGTATGATGTGGATTGTTAAAATGAAAATTGGCCAAAATAGACCTCTTGATTGTCATTGACTTCAAAGATAATAGATCCTTAGACTTTCCCCGTTTCAGAGTCCAACACTTCAATTCTACCACACTGATTATGATACTGATACGTGAACCCAGATTTTTTGTTCTTCACTCCTTGCTCTCAACACTTCATAATATTCTGTTGAGTCTTCCCCAAATATATGTTCCAAATCTTTATGCTTACTCTTGTGTGTGTGCTAAATTTCTTCTGTCATGTCCAACTGTTTATGAACGTATGGACTGACTGTAGCCTGCCAGGCTCCTCTGTCCATGGGATTCTCTAGGCAAGAATACTGGAGTGGGTTGCCATTTCCTTCTGCAGGACATCTTCCCCACCTGGGGATCAAACTTGAGTCTCTTAAAAGTCTCCTGCATTGATGTATATTGTCACCCTGCTTATTTAATTTATATGTCGAGTATGTCATGTGAAATGCCGGGCTGGATGAAGCACAAGTTGTAATCAAAATTGTCAGGAGAAATATCAATAAACTCAGATATGAAGGTGACACTACCCTTATGGCAGAAAGCGCAGAAGAACTACAATGCCTCTTAATGAAAGTGAAAGAGGAGAGTGAAAAGTTGGCTTAAAATTCAACATTCAGAAAACTAAGATCATGGCATCCAGTTCCATCACTTCACGGCAAATAGATGGGGAAACAATGGAAACAGTGAGTGAGAGACTGTATTTTGGGGGGCTCCATAATCACTGCAGATGGTGACTGCAGTCAAGAAATTTAAAGACGCCTGCTCCTTGGAAGAAAAGCTATGACCTACCTAGACAGCATATTAAAAAGCAGAGACATTACTTTGCCAACAAAGATCCATGTAGTCAAAGCTATGGTTTTTTCAAGAGTTATGTATGGATGTGAGATTTGGGCCTTAAAGAAAGCTGAACGCTGAAGAATTGGTGCTTTTGAACTGTGGTGTTGGAGAAGACTCTTGAGAGTTCCTCGGACTGCAAGGAGATCCAACCAGTCTATCCTAAAGGAAATCAGTCCTGAATATTCATTTGAAAGACCGATGCTAAAGCTGAAACTCCAATACTTTGGCCACCTGATGCGAAGAACTGACTCAATGGAAAAGACCCTGATGCTGGGAAAGATTGAGGGCAGGAGGAGAAGGGGACAACAGAGGATGAGATGGTTGGATGGCATCACTGACTCAATGCACCTGAGTTAGAGCAAGCTCCTGGAGTTGGTGGTAGACAGGGAGGCCTGGCGTTCTGCAGTCCGTGGGATCTCAGAGTTGGACATGACTGAGCAACTGAACTGAACTGAACTTTACCACTAGCGCCACCTTGGAAGTCCTATATTTACTCTGTGCTGTGTTTAGTTGCTCAGTCACTTCCAACTTTTTGCAACTCCATGAACTGGAGCCCTCCAGGCTCCTCTTTCCATGGGTATTCTCCAGGCAAGAATACTAGAGTGGGTTGCCATGCCCTCCTCCAGGGGATCGAAACCAGGTCTCCCACGTTGCAGGCAAATTCTTTACTGTCTGAGCCTCCAGGGAATATCATTGCCCAAATCTAAGTCATCATCTGTTTTAACCACTGGAATAACCTTCACAAGGTATCATTCCATGTTTCTTGTCACATTATAATTTAGTCTTTGTTGAGTAACCAGAGTGACTTAAACTTTTATAAAGAAAAATTATTCTTTAAAATCAAAAGGAGAGCTAGTCCGATGGAACAGGAGTTGATAAGGCCAAAAATCAGATTAGAAGGGCACACTGAATATACACAGTGAGTTATAGATACTTACACTGCAAGAATTTGTAGCCAACTTCACAATTTATTATAAATTTAAGATATGTTTAAACTACTGCTGCCAGTTTCTCATTATTTCATAAATTTTCAACCAATCTAGAAGGGTGCAATCATACCATTTTTTGAGTTCATCAAACATGTCCAGTTTGTTTACACTTTCAGATCATTGGTTTGACTCAGGGTCAGCAAACTATAGTCTGAGAGCTAAATCCAGCTGACCATCTAATTTTGTAAACAAAGATTTATAGGAACAAAGCCTAACCCATTAATTTTTATACTTCTGATGTAGCTGATTTTATGCTATTACAGCACATTTGAGTGTCATGGAAGAGACACGTGGCCCTCAAAGCCTAGAATATTTAATCCTTTGTAGAGAAGTTTGTTAAACCTTGTGCTCACTGGTTTCTCTGAATGCTCCTTTGTCTCATATTCACACAGTTCTTCTTTTTCTCTATTTCATTCAGATTCCTTTCAAAATATATTGGCTTATAGAGATTTTTCTGTTAATAACCAGCACAAGGCACTTTCTATCCTGGCACCTAAGTTTAAATCTCTTCACAGAATGTATAACTATCTGGTATGTTACTTAAAATATTTTAAATTTCTCACTCATTAATTCACTGCCACATCTTATTGGAATATAAACAATATATGCTTTCCAACAGAAGCAAGCTTATTGGTCTTTATAACTGCTTATGACCATTTTCAACAATTATCTATTGAATAAGTAAATAAATATACAGAAAAAAATAAACCACCATCTCAGGAAATGACATGCCTTAGTCCAATTGACTTTACAGAGTATGTGTTAAAGTAGCAAAATAGAAGGAAAAACAAATAATTAGTTAAATGAGAAACTGAGAAATTATAGATCCCCGAATTCCAGAAATTTGGTGACATGAGGAAAGTCAGATACGCTCTCAAATGAAGCCTAAAATGCTTGGTTAAAGCCCATTTCACCCAGTCAAAACACGGTAAGGTACCAAGAATTGAGTTTAGGTTCAGTGATTCTTCAACTTAATTGAATGTGAAATCCCCTTGAGGTACAGAATGAATCCACAACTCAACCGCTGACCCAGGTGCCTTGGATTCACAGGCATTGACAAAATGTCAAAGTGAGAGTAAAATCATCTCAGCTTTTCCACAGCCCTGAGATTTTATGGATTGGAGTCAGTTAACGGTTACACTGGGAAACACCAGAATAAAGTCATTGACTCAAAATATATAGACCGGTTCCTACGAAGACATTCTAGAAAAACAAACCACTGTTTCTCTCCAAGAATACTTGCAGGTTAAGTTTCATGATGAACAAATTGGCCTCAGCAATCATTCTTTCATTCATTCATTTCTCCATGTATTTGCTAAAGGTTAAGACCATAGATTTAAAAGAATGCCTATTTCCCTGAAGTGTTTACAGTTGAAGCACAGATTGTCAATCTGTGACATCAGTCCTCTCTCTTCTGTATTTTTCTCTGCATCTTAAGGTAAATAAATTAAATGGTTACTGTAAAACATGTGGGACAGAGCTGGAACTGGAAGATCAACTGAAACAAATTAGAGATCTTGCCATTTTGTCAAGTTTCTAGGTATGTGGTGAAGTGGGTTTGTTAACATATATTCAAGATGGAGGGCAAGATGTTGAGTTTTCCAAGCTCTATAACTAAGCAAAAGATACAGTGCTCCATGTTCTTGAGTTGTGTTTGGTGACCAGGTATACTATATTTTGGTGTGCCAAATAACCAATTGGACTATGAGAAGGGAAAGACTGCAGCAGGTTCAGAATCAGTGCAAATGAGTTTTATTTAGACCTCATACCCAGCTGATTAATTGATGGCCATACTATCTCCAGCAAATATGGACCATTCTGTCAAACCACAATAGGGAACACAGGGCACCCTCCTTCTGAGGCTTAGTATACTGGAATAGGTTTTGATAAATAGCAACTGACTTACTACTGACTTTTGTTAAGACTGAATGTTTGTCTAAGAGACACTAAAAACTCATGGGAACTGAGTTGCCCATCATTAACGAAGGGTTATGTGATCCATCAAACTATAAATTAAGCCATGGCAGCAGAACTCCAATACCAAAGTGGAAATGGCATATATAATATTGGGTTCCATCAGAGACTGAGGTGCAAGGAAGCTGCATTAGCAACTGCCTTAGCTTTTTATGGTTCTTAAATGGGTGAAATTGTCGTATCTCCTTCAAACCATTCCTTAATGCAACACTGAGTTCCTTATGATAGATCAACTGATAAAAGAAAAAAAAATAACTAATACAATAAAGACAATTTTCTGTGTCTCCTAAAAGGAGTCTAATCCAAGTCTATAGCCATACACTGGCAAAAAGAAAGCAGCGGGAGAATTTCGAACAGCGTAACTAGCTCCTCCTTTTCTTTGAAAGAAGTGGCTAGAGATAAGTCTCCACTTTGATTAATAGTGGTAGCTAATATCTATCTACACAATCAGTGAAATGGCAAGGCCAAGGTGGAATGCTAACAAGAAACTCTGGAGAAAATGTGTATGCATGGACACCATGCAATGGGCTTTAAGTATGAGCATCTTGTGTCTGATTTTAAATCCCCATAAAAGTCACTCCATGAGACATCCACTTGTATACAATGGTGTCCCAGATAATCATTCTACGGATGTCAGCTTCTTTCCATGCTGTCGCCTATCACCCCCACTTCTTGCTGTGTAGCATGTTCACAAAGCCATATTGGTAGTAGAGATAGAGATTATCTATGGACTCGAAAATATGCCTTTCTTTTCACTAAGGTTCACTACTATACTTAGTGCTCGCATGTTGGGTAGGTTCAATAATGGCTCCAAAATTTCTATACCTCCTCTATGGACTCGAAAATATGCCTTTCTTTTCACTAAGGTTCACTACTATACTTAGTGCTCGCATGTTGGGTAGGTTCAATAATGGCTCCAAAATTTCTATACCTCCTAACCTTGGGACCTGTGAATGGTAATCCATATGGCAAAGAGAATGTGCCAATGTGATAAAATGAAGAATATTAACACAGGGAAGTTATCCTAGTATTCCTAGGGGGTCCATGGCCAGAGCACAGAAGTTCAGAAACCAAAAGTTGGTTTGTTTTTTTTTTTCTACCTATTCCCACAACTTTGGATTTTCTTATGATAGAAGGCTTCCCTGGTGGATCAGATGGTAAAGAATCTGCCTGTAATGCAGGAGACCTGAGTTCAATCCCTGGGTCAGGAAGATCCCCTGGAGAAGGGAATGGCAGCCCACTTCAGCCATTCTTGCCTGAAAAATCCCATGGACAAGGAGCCTGGTGGACTACAGGCCATGGGATCACAAAGAGTCAGACACAGCTGAGTGACTCTTTCTCTCTATGATGGAGGGTTTACTGCACAAAGGTGGGACACTTCCACAAGGAAGCAAAATCATTGTTCCAATCATTTGAACTTGAACCTGGCACCTCACCACTTTAGGTTCTGCAGAATTTTGAGGATGACAGTTACTTATAGAAAAATAAAAGCAATATATTTATCTGAGGAAAATATTTGGGGTGATGTCTAACACTTTGCTCACAAGTAGTATATGTTGAAAGATGATATTAGCTAAGTATGAGCAGAACCAGTTATGGCTCAGAAATTTTCTGAAGGAAATATGAGCCAATGAATCAGGTAAATAACCATAAACAATAGAGGCATTGGGTTACAGAAGAATGGATAGAGAGTGGAGACTGGAAGAAGGACGTAATAAATGTAAAATACGACCCCAGGATAAGCTGCAGAAGTGAGGAAAAAGTAGATATGTGTATTCATTCTCTTGTTGTGTTGTGTCTATGCTAAACATTAATCAACGTTCTCCTCTTTCCTGCTTAACTTTTATGCAGGTTTTGCCCATTTTGTTTAAATTTATACTTAGAATTTACAACTTAATTATAAATGCATTTATATCTATAATAAATTATTGCAAGCTATTAAAAAAATTGTGATTGAGTTAGGAAAAGAATGGCCATCTCCAAAAACAAGCACTCTTTTTGGGAAAAGAAAAATCACTTCCGCAGAGGAAGAAGGCTAGTCACATAATATTAGGGAAAGAATGATACTCTTGTCATTATCATTTTGCAAGTTTAATACAGTAGGAGGAAGTGTTTGAGTTAATAAATGAGTGGACTATACAATATCATCGATTATCAACTCCAAGTCATATCTGTCTTCCCTTGCATTCATCTATTCATCCTAAGGGAGAAGCCAGCAATTTATTTTCCAGTCCTCCTTTCCATTATATTACTGTGATTATGCTAATGAGAGGTACTTGAGTAACAGTTGAAAAGTAGAAGAGAAGAGAGGCCATTATTCTCTGTGTACAGTTGAGGGAAGATGTGGACTTGGAAGGGTTCTCAGGGAAGCTCTTGTGAACCCCCTGACCCAGAGCTGTAAGAAGTGAGACCTATGGGGCAACTGCCTTGGGGTTCCTGAGCTTTGCAGAGGCTTCCTTGCAAGTACCCATCAGTTCTCTGGTTCTGTGTTTCCAGCAGTTGAGATCACACTCAGTCTTCCCTGAAACAGGCACTTCCTGTCTTTATGACTGTGTGACTCTGCTAGCAACTTCCTTGGTCTTTGCTGTCCCAGCATTTTCATAGCCTTGTAAGCTCCTCATGCATTGTATTTCTATTTTTTCTGTTTTACGATGAGTGACTTCTGTTTTTCTGAAAGAACTGTGACTGATCGTACAGTGCAGCTGGAGGCAAATATTTGAGCAACTACAGTGATTTGTTATAAAATCTCTGAAAGATATCAGCCATAATCTAAATGATAACCGAGAGAAAACTATATTATGAGAAGTTCCTCAGGGTAGCCAGAAATAAATATATGTGTTTACCCAATAAATGGTTAAACAAAAGAAGGGACATGAATGAATAAATTTTAAAAAGAAGGAATCTGGGTAGATACTAAATACTTATCTGAAGAAGCGAGGATTGAAAGTACAGTGTTATAATAAGGTAAGTTAGGGTTCCCTGGTGACTCAACAATAGAGAATCCATCTTCCTGCTAATGCAGAAGACACGGGTTCAATCTCAGGGTTGGAAGATTCCCTGGAGAAAGGAATGGCAACCCACTCCAGTATTCTTGCCTGGACAATTCTTTGGATAGAGGAGCCTGGCAGGTGGTAGTCCGAGGGGTCACAAAAGAGTTGGACACAACTTAATAGATTAAACTACAACAATAAGGTATGTTAAATTGTCTCACTAACACTTGCTTCAAAGGCCCCACATCTAGGAAGAAAGAACTAGGATCTCAGACTTCCTTGAAGCTTGAGTTCTGGAGGGGATTTAGATTCTGCCTATCGGATTGAACCCATGTCTCTTATGTCACCTTCATTGGCAGATGGGTTCTTTACCCACTAGTGTCACCTGGGAAGCCCAATTAAATGTCAAGCACTGGCTAATGCCTTTACAGAGGTCTTGTTATTCTATTTTATTTTATTTAAGATTCAAGTACGGGACTTTATTTTTAGTTCAGATGAAAATCTTGGCTTTGGCATCAGTTTCAGGATGACTGACGATGAGGCCTCCATTCATTCTTCAGTTAGTAATGAAGACAAACAGAGCCTAGGCCAAATGTTTCTAGTCTATTGGTTGGTAAGATCTCTGTAATTAGAAGCAACTGAAAATTCTTCCTAATTGCTATATCCTACCCTTTTACTACCCTAAGATTTAGCATTGTATTTGAGTTAGAGTAGGCCTTCAATTTTGGTTGCTAAGTGACTTAGTGCAAAGACTTCCCCAACTATTTTTATTTAGTGAAATATATTCTTCTTTTGGAATTCTGGAAAAATTATTGTCAGTGAGGCATCTTTTACTTTGTGTAGTATCACTGTCCAATTTTGCCCAGTCCCTAGGACATAAGGCAGTACTTTGCATAAAGAAAATATTTAATATAGACATAAATAAATTTGAAAGCTGATTCAGATATCAAGTCTAATACGTCAAGAGAATAGTGTATGGGGTAGTAGAATGGCTCTACCATAAATGGACAATGGCCCTATGGCTTGCCAGGACCGTTAAGGCATAACTACTCACTTGTGAAAAAAATTGCATTCTTTTAGAAAATAAAATGTTAGCCACATAAGATACAGTATGTTTGCCAATGTCTGTCTCCTTATGATGGTAGCTAGGAAACTCTGTAGTTTTATAAAAGGCTGTTCAGTGTTTCATTAAAAAGCATCTTACTAGGATGATTGCTAACTTAATTATCCAGAACCTATTCCCTTTGACTGAATCGATACAGTTACATTTCAGGACCTGAAAAGACAAGGACAATCCTGATGGTATCTTGAAAAACTGAGTCACAGTTAGGTTAAAACCTCCAGGGTAAAATCTTTTGAAATATGGAAATCTCATATGAGTTCAGTTTTTTCTTGTAAAATTCTGACATTTTGAATTGTGATAGTACAAAAGAGTCTGTTTTCAGTGTCTAGTTATTGGAATGTTTTTCCTTACTGTACTTAATTTTCTTTTATCTTCAGTAGTCAGAAACATTAAGGTAATACAGTTCCTACAGAAAATAAATTGAACCAAACTCTAAAAATTGAAGCACCTGTTCACAATTTATGTTTATTAAAGGCTTAAAAGGGAACATATGAGCAACCTATTTCATTTTCCCTGACCCTACTTCTGAGTCAAGCTCTTTATATCACAAAGGGGCATTGCCATTACTGAGAATAATTGAAGAACAAGTATAAGCAGAGTGTACATTTGAGGCCTAAGGAGTGATTCAATTCAAGGGAAACAGAAACCACTGTCTCAGCCAATGAGCCACTTACCATTATGTAGCATTATCAACTGAAGGGCAGCCAAGATACTCATTACATTTTCTCATTATCAAAGATCACATAGAGAGGTTATACACTACTTTCCTAATCTCTGAATATGAAGCGTTTTCCCCCTATTTTTTCCACATTTTAATATTTGGGGCAATATGATTAGTTTCACCCAAAGACATATTCTTCTGGTTATTTAGGATTCTTTCAAAATATCACTTTCTTCCTGTCTCATGTAATCTATATGTAACGTAAATGAAGAAGTAAACCAAGGTAGACAAAAGTCATCTTTTTTTGACCCTGTTCTCTTGGGAAGTGATTGGCCCATCAATGTTGTTTGGAAATTGAAGGTACCAGGAAATACATGTGCCACGAAGTATAATAGAGAAAACTTCTTGGAGCAATAATCTGCCAGGAATTCAAACGTTCCTCTCAATTGATTCATTTCCTCATGGATTCTTTTTTTTTCTACAAACTGTGGAGAATCTCTTAAGAAGATAATCCCACTGGAAAGTTAAAAAACAGGGAATTAAGAGTAACTCTCATTGAGTATTCTTCTAATTCCTCTCGTTCTTCTTCATTCGTCTGTAAGAATTTCTTCTGTATATACGCTTCAGAGTGGGATTGCAGTCATAATTTCATATGTATTCATGTTCATCAAATTAAAAGGATAGAAGATATCAAATTAGAAGATCTTTGTTTCCCAACCATTAAATTTACAAACCTGATTGTATCTGAACCCTTAATATCCATTTCTACTATTACCTTTAAGGAATTATATCTATACTTTTCTGAGAAAATCTCTTCATTTATTCTTGGAGTCCGGGTTCATTCTATCAATCAATATATCTATCTATCACCATAATCTATCATTTATTTGTATATTTATTTTTAAAGAAAATAAATACTCTTCTATTCTTGAGAGTGAAAGTGAAAGTCACTCAGTCGTGTCCGACTCTTTGTGGCCCCATGGACTATATATTCCATGAAATTATCTAGACCAGAACACCAAATGGGTAGCTGTTCCCTTCTCCAGGGGATCTTCCCAACACAGGGATCAAACCCAGGTCTCCCACATTGCAGGCAGATTCTTTTACTAGCTGAGCCCCTAGGGAAGCCCAAGAATACTGGCGTAGGTAGCCTATCCCTTCTCCAGGGGAGCTTCCAAACTCAGGAATTGAGCCGGGGTCTCCCGCATTGCAGGCGGATTCTTTACCAGCTGAGCCACCAGGGAAGCCCCTCTCTTGTTAAACCCTTCGCTTACATTTTCTGATAGCATTTAAACACATTTCAAAATTATATTGCACAGTTTATTTGCTCCTCTTTGTATCCAGGCATCTTCTCTTAGTTACAATTAAATTCAAGTTTCTAAGATATAAAGCCCCAAACAAGACTAATTTAACTGTCTTTTGAAACAAAATCTGAAAGCTGATGGTTCAGAAATGATAGTACAGCTTAATGAATTTGCTAAAGTACCAAGTCATTCCAACTCACCACAGTGACATCAGTAGAATGTAGCCTCATCAGCTTGGACAAGAATAGCAGCTGAAGCTTTTGCGATAGTGTCCATTCTAGGTGACAGGAAGCAGCCTGGACAAGAACAGCAGCTGAAGCTTTTGCCATCGTGTCCATTCTAGGTGACAGGAAGGACGACAGGACAAAGGAGGAGGACTTCAGTGAGTGTTTGGCAGCACTCTTTTAAGAAGACTTCTTTGTTACACATTCAGGGACCAGATATTAGTTCCTAAGCTAAAAAGGGAGGTGGAGAATGCAATCTGTAGGATTTGCCAAATTTAGGCGGTTCAGTTTCTAAGGGAGAAGAGGAGCTATAACGGCATTGGCTAGCATTCTCATCCACATTTGTCTAAATCTACCTTTTCTGGTTTTACTTTTCCCTCCCGATTCTCCTCTTTCATTCTCTCTTATCTTTTATGCATTTCAACTAAAATGTCTTGAAAAGGACACTGGCGAACTTTCAATGATCATGCCTGCCATTTCGCTCCTCACTCAATTATTTTTCTCAGTAAACACAAAATAGTTAATAATGAACCCCTTCTTGAGAGAGATTAATGGCTTGTAGAAACAAATACTTCTCAGGTATGCATACACGTACATCCCATTTGTCTTCTATACAGGCTCTTCTTTGTCCACCCTAAGTTTTAATGTTGGAATCCCTCAAGGCTAAGCTCCATGCCCTCTTCTCGCCTGATTTCTCTCAAAGTCATCTCACTCAATTATATGGTAGTAAGTATAATCTTCAAAATCTTCTAAATCATTTCCAACTGCTTATTTAAGATCCCACACTGACTTTCTCAGAGACACCCAAACCAAAGACATTCTGAGAACACCCTTTCTTGACCACACTAAACTCTATGTAATTAGACTTCTCCATCATAGATTCCTATGGTCCTGGGATTTTTCATCAAATGCATATCCACTTATGTATTTGTTCATTTGATATTCGTCTTCTTCCTCTTAGTCCTAAAATCAAAAGACAGGGACTGGTTTTTCTCACCCTATATCCACATCTCCAAACACAAGTCCTGACACATGGTGTTATTCCATAAGTATTTGTTAAATGATGAGAAGATTTAACCAGTGACATAGAGCAAATGTCATCATGGAAATCTTCAGAAAGTACACAGGCCACATGTGTCAGAGAAACTATTTAAAGTTCCAGCACAGGAAATTATGCCATAGGGGAAGGAGTGAGATATTCAGGCAGCAGGGAGGGAAAACACCATCATAAAAGAAAAATAAATAACCTTCTCCAGAGAATGGATGAAAATATGTCCAGTAAAATAACACAGGAAGCAGAAAGTGTTAAAAGGTGGAGGATGTGCTTTTAGAGAGATTTGCAGGCTGGGCGGTTAAGTTCTCATAAGCAGACATTGTGTTGAAGCAGGGAAAGTGAACACCCACACAACTTGTGTGAGAAGCAAAGAGCTGGCAAATAAAAACATCTGGAAGGGCACAGTGACAGTCACCTACCCCCAGAGCACCTTCCCCACCACTGGGTGGGCGCGGCTATACATGTTCTTGAATTGATTCAGGATTCTTTCCTAAACTTAACTTATAAAGTTTGCATTGTGAGACTTCCAGGCTCCTGAACACCATGGAAACCATTTCTAGTTTCAAATCCCAATCTAGTAATTACAGCAAATATTTGTGAACCATTTGTCTTTATGCAAGAGATTTTTTACCTGCTTTATTTGTATCAACTGATTTAAGCTTTTTGATAACTTCATAGGGAGGATAGTATTATTCTCCCCATTTCCAGATAAGGAATTGAGGGGCCCAAAAGTTAAGTAATCTGCCTTTGGTCACAGATAGCGAAAGAAGAAACTGTATTTAAACACCATTGGCCCAGTTTTAGCAACTGGACTCTTTATCATCATATTACGCTGCCTTTCATTTAAAGAAAATGTTGCAGGATTAGTAATATTTAAAAACATAAATACTAGAGGACCGTGATAAACTTTTCAGCTAAGTAACAGATTGTCTAAGCACATCATTGCCTGAGCTGTTGTATAAGATGCAGAGTGAGCTGTCATGTACTTTACTTGTCCAACTCCTCAACCACTCTCTGTATAAGGATGTTACTCTCTCAGTCATGTCTGACTCTTTGTTTCCCCATGAACTGTAGCCCGCCAGGCTCCTCCTTCTATGAAATTTTCCAGGAAAGCATAATGGAGTGGGTTGCCATTCCTTTCTCCAGGGGATCTTCCTGACCTAGGGATTGAACCCAGGTCTCCTGCATTGCAGGCAGATTCTTTACCATCTGAGCCACCAGATAAGCCCCCCTGTGTAAAACAGGAAATCTAGCAAATAATATTTTCAATAAAACTAGATATTTGAACAGCATCCCAGCCAAGAAACAATTAGCTTCAGCTGAATTAGCATGCCAGAACTTTAAAATCTACTTAGGGAAATAAAATACATCCTCGTGAAACAAGAAGCAAGAGAACATATACATTGTTAGACAGCAGGCTGAGGATAGTTATCATTAAAGAGAATACCTAGAGAAGACTCCAGCTCAAAAGATATACTTGGAGGAAGTCTTGACAGGTGAGTGACAATTTAAGTTGGTTTTAAGTAAGAGATGGGTTTGGGCTTCCCAGGTGGCGCTAGCGGTAAAGAACACTTCTGCCAATGCTGGCGACCTAAGAGATTCAGGCTCCATCCCTGGGTTGGAAGATCCCCTGGAGGAGAGCATGGCAACCCACTCCAGTATTCTTACCTGGGAAAAGCCATGGACAGAGGAGCCTGGCGGGCTACAGTCCATGGGGTCGCAAAGAGTCGGACACGACGGAAGAGTCAGGCATGACTGAAGCGACAACACGCACGCCCTCACGAGATAGGTTTGGATAGGCAGAGTGAAAGAGGAGAGTGGGAAAAGACTAGAGAATGGCAACTGTGACATTTTCCATGAATGTCAATTATCCAGATTTCAAAAAGAAATATGTATAGTTTTGAAGTTGGATGTTACTTCTGTTATACTGGCTGCAAGGCAGTCCTGCCCAGTAAGAATTATAGTGTCACTATTAGTTATTATATTTGGCACTTATCTGATATCAAGTAGCAGGTCTCTTTCATCTTCTTTTTTTGCAGTTTTATCAAAGCTCTAATGAGTTTTACTTTTCCTAGAGATAATTAGGCAAACCATATGCTGGGCTTATTAGTTCTTTAGTTAAGCTGACAAAAGTGGAAGGAAATCTTGGCATGATACAAAGACAAGGCCATGGCAGGGCAGAGGACATTGCCCATTGTTCTATCATGCTGTGAAAACAGGCTTCTCTCTCCACCACACTCCCCCTGCAACACACACTATTTTACTGTTTCTGTTCAAATAAGTTGTTGAACTAACAGAGTTTATGATCGTTTAGGGTTCAAATTCTCAAAAGTTAACATGACTTTCTCTAACAGTTGTGAGATTTTTCTTAATCCTTTTAAATGCTCTTGTGAAAGAGTTGCAAAAATTATGCAACTTGAAATTTGAATTGTAACTGTCTCCCTGACAAAACAGTGGTTCATGAAGACATGAACCTGGTCACCATTATGGCCCCAGCATGCACTTAAAATGTCAAAGATTGTCAGTGAATATTTATTGAACTTAAAGTGAATTAGACAATGAAAGAATGATCCTAAAACCCTCAACATTTTACTCTTTTCAAAACTGAGGGCAAAATATTAAAAGAAAAATAAGGATAAATTTAGCGGCATGGATGTCAAGACTGCATAAAATATAAGGAGATCTTAGAAACTGTGATTTAAATTTCTCAGGTCACAGAGGAATCAGAAATCCAGAAAGGAAAATGATTTGCCCAGAAAATACATAAATGTGTGTGCCAGAGGAGGGATTGCAAAGCTACATCCTGTCTATGGGTATTCAGCATGTCATCACATGTATGGAGTCCTTTGAGCTACACATAGAGTTGGCTTTATTCACAGCTTTCGACGTGGGAGTCACATAATCCACCTGCTTTACCTACGGGTGCTGGGTGAGAGGTTTATATTTTTCCTCCTTGCCTCTGACTTTGAGTTCTGCATATGCTGAAGTATTTCCTGGAGTTCTGTGTTTGTTGAATATTTTCATTTCTACACATCTATACCTCATCATTCTACACAACTGCCCTATTCAAATCAAGTTTCCCCAGCTACAGAAATTATTTTATTTGATTTTCAAAATCCTTACTCTTCCCTACCCTATTTATTTATTACATAGAAGAGTTTATTTATCCCTTCTTATTTACAGATGAAACCAGACATCCCATGTCCACTATCTTCAAATATTTAGCTAGATATTTTCCAAAATAAAAATATCTTTATTTTTTCTCTAAAAAGCAACTGTTATTAAAGATAGTAGAAAAAATATTTCACCTTTAGTACCCACTTCCTTTACATGATTGCCAAAAATAGTTATACAGGTCATAAAATTTTTAAAAAAGGAATTTTTCTTCCTTCATCAGGATAACATTCAATATAAAAAAATAAAGCTCCAAAAATGAAAACTTTTCCTGTGGCTATTGAAAAGATCTCTTCTCATCAGAATTCTGATGGATTTAGCAATCAGACCTGGGTCTCGAATTTTTCCCTTAAGGACGCACTCTTTATCATATTCTACATTGTTCCTGGATATACACAGTGGAAGTCATATTTTTAATAATTTTAAAAATATAATACATATGTTACAAAATTCAGCTTATATGCAATGATATCAGTAAAATGTGAGAGCTCATGACATTTCTTCACTCAGGGTCACCATTTGCACAATATGACATCATCACATAAAAAATGATGAGACTGGGACCACTTAGAAGACAAGCTCAGCCTCAAGTTGGATATGTCTTCACAGCTGATTCCACTTTTGAGAGTTAACTCTTATTTTAAATCAACTTTAAAAAGATGATTTATTCACAATAAACCAAGACTACTGAAAATGTACAATTTGATAATTTCAACAAATGTGTACAGACATGAAAACAGCATTCCAACCATCAAGATGCTCAGCATTTTTTCTCTGCTACTGAAGTTTCCTTATATTATTTTCCAGAGTGTGAAAGTTTTAGTTGCTCAGTTGGGTCCTACTTTTTGTGACCCCTAGAACTGTAGCCCACAAGGCATCTCTGTTCATGGAATTCTCCATGCAAGAATACAGGAGTGGGTAGCTACTCGCTTCTTCAGGGGATCTTCTCAACCCAAGGATCGAACTCATGTCTCCTGCACTGAAGGTGGATTCTTTACCAGCTGAGCCACAAGGGAAGCCCAAGAATACTGTAGTGGGTAGCCTATACCTTCTCCAGCAGATCTTCCCAACCCAGGAATTGAACCAGGGTCTCCTGCATTGCAGGTAGATTCTTTACTAACTGAGCTATCAGGGAAAAGTGAAATTGAAGAAAGATATTATTTAACCTTTCCACCAGTAATATATGAAGACTTCTCTTATTGCATATCTGTTCTAACCCTAATGTTGCCTTTCTTTGAAATTTAAGCATAATTAGTGGGTTTCTATTGGTAACTACTTTGGTTTTAATTTACATGTCCCAAATGACTAAAGATGTAAGCATCTTTAAATGCTTCTTGGGGCCATTGCTATATCTTTATGAAGTGTCTGTTCAAATCATTTACCCACTTTATTGAATATGTGTCCTTTACTGTTCAGTTATATATATTATTGATTCTGATATATGTATTATGGATATTTTCTCTCATACTTTGGTTTGTCTTTTTGTTTTTTAAACATTATATTTCAAGGGGTAAACATTTTATAATTTTAAGGATAATTTGTTGGTACTTCATGGTTCATTCTTCTTTGTGATTTTTTGAACCCATTTAAGATCTCAGAAAGGTTCTCCTAAGTTTTTTTTCTAAAAGTTTTAAGCTTTTATCTCTTATATTTAGGTGTATGAATGAGTTAATTTTTGTGTACAAAGTACAGTAATGGTTGAGGTTCATTTTTCATTCATATAAATATCTAATCATGAGAAATGCTGGGCTGGATAAAGCACAAGCTGAAATCAAGATTGCTGGGAGAAATATTGATAACCTCAGATACGCAGATGATACCACCCTTATGGTAAAAAGTGAAGAAGAACTAAAGAGCCTCTTGAAAGTGAAAAAGGAGAGTGACAATGTTGGCTTAAAACTCAACATTCAGAAAACTAAGATCATGGCATCTGGTCCCATTACTTCATGGCAAATAGATGGAGAAACAGTGGAAACAGTGACAGACTTTATTTTGGAGGGCTCCAAAATCACTGCAGGTAGTGACTGCAGTCATGAAATTAAAAGTCATTTGCTCCTTGGAAGAAAAGTTATGACCAACCTAGATAGCACATTAAAAAGCAGAGACATTACTTTGCTGACAAAGGTCCGTCTAGTCAAAGCCATGATTTTTCCAGTGGCCATGTATGGATGTGAGAGTTAAACTATGAAGAAAGCTGAGTGCTGAAGAACTGATGCTTTTGAACTATGGTGTTGGAGAAGACTCTTGAGAGTCCCTTGGACTGCAAGAAGATCCAACCAGTCCATCCTAAAGGAAATCAGTTCTGAGTATTCTTTGGAAGAACTGACACTGACGCTGAAACTCCAACCCTTTGGCCACCTGATGTGAAGAACTGACCCATTGGAAAAGACTCTGATGCTGGGAAAGATTGAAGGCAGTAGGAGAAGGGGACAACAGAGGATGAGATGGTTGGATGGCATCACCGACTCAATGGACATGAGTTTGAGTAAACTCCAGGAGTTGGTGATGGACAGGGAGGCCTGGCGTGCTGCAGTCCATGGGGTCACAGAGAGTCGAACACGACTGAGCAACTGAACTGGCTGAACTGAAATATATAATTGTTCTAACATAATTTTTGAAATATATATTTATTTTTTCATTTATTGTCAAGAATCAAGTGATTGTAAGTGTTTGAGTATATTACTCCACTCACTGTATTGTTCTAATGATCTGTATGTCAATCCTTCCCAAGATCACGTTATTTTGATTACTATGATTTTGCAGGAAATCTTGACATTTGGTAGTATTCATATTTCAAATTTGCTCCTTTTAAAAAAATAACTTTTACTATTCTATGCCCTTTGAATTGCTATCTAAATTTTAAAATCAGCTTGACAGAGTTTACAAAAAGAAAAACAAAAACAGACAAGAAGAGACCCCAAAACTGACCACAATTTTAACTGGGGTTGCAGTGAATCTATGGTTCCATTCAGGGAGAACTGACATCTTAACAATACTGAGTTGTCTAATCCAAGAATACCTGAATCTCTAAATTTATTTATCATTTTTATATCTGTCAGCAGAGTTTATAATTTTCAGTGTAGAGTTTTTGCACACATATATTTTAACTTATCTCTAGAGTGTCTTATGTTTTGACACTATTTTATCTGGAATTGTACTTTTAAAGGTTATTTTCTAATTGTTTGATATGAGTGCATACAGATGCTGTTTATTTTGAATATTAACCTTATGTTTCTCAATATTGCTACATTCAGTTTCTGGTAGTATTTGTTGGTAGATTTGTGAAAACTCATTTCAATTATGAATGAAAAAGTTTTACTTGTCCCTTTCAGTATGTATGCCTTTTCCTTTTCTTACTGTGATGCCAGTATATTGAATAAAAGAAAAGAGCAGATATCCTTGTCTTGTTTAGTTTTGTTTTTATTTCTTACTGTTAATAAGTATGTTACCTGTGGGATTTTAGATATCTTTTAGCAGATTGAGGAAGTTCCCTTCAATTTTATTTGACTGAAAACTTTTGTCATGAATGAGTATTGCCAAATGCTTTTCCTGTTTCTATTAGAACACTCCTTTTTCTTTCTGTTTTTGTCTTTTAATTTTGTTATGTGCTTTGATTGATTTTCAAATATTAAGCAAACCTGAATTCCTGGTATAAATGCCTTTTGGTTATAATGCGTAATTCTATGTATATAGTGTTGGATATAATTTGTTAAGATTTCGATAAGGATTTGCATGTCTGTGTTTATGAGAGACTGTGGTGTTTAGTATTCTTTTCTTCTAACCTCTCAGTCTAGTCTTGGCAGCAAAAGAACACTGATTTCATAAAATGAGTTGGAATGTATTACCTTATTCTGAGTGATTCTTTGTAGGTTTGGTATTATTTCTTTCACAAATATTCAAGAGTCCACTCTTGGATATACTTGGGTTTAGAATTTTTTGCTCTAAAGTTTTGAATGTTTAATTTATATAATAGATAGCTATAACGGACAGTATAATGACTTCTCAAAGATGATCATATACCAATTTCTGGCACCTGCAACTATGTTACTTTACATGGCAAAAGGCGGATTTAAGATAGTAGTTACTACTCAGCTGACTTTAACACAGGAAGATTATCTTGAATTATCCACTTAGACTGAATATAATCATATGGGTCCTCAAATATGGAAGAGAAAGGCCAGTATCACAGTGGTGCAATTTGGGAAAGACTCAACTGGCCATTTCTGGCTTTCAGAATAGAGGAAGGGGCACAAGCCAAGGAAACCAGGTTCTGTTTAAAAGACAGAGAGGCCAAGAAGACAGTTTCTTGTGTAGAGCCTCGGGAAGAAAGGCAGCCCTGCTGACACCTTGATTTCAGTCCAGCGAGGCTATTTTGGGCTTCCAACTTCCAGAACTGTAAGATGTTGCTCAGTTGTGTTGTAAATGAATCTTAAGTCACTGATTGTGATAATGTTATATGTATCAGTTATAAGAAACTAATATGCGAGTTCTTGATGTTTTCTATTTCTTCTTGTGTAAATTTTGGTGTCTCTTTCCAACAATTGTTCTCTCATTTAAGTTGTCAAATTAGTTATCATAAATCCATTTAGAATAATTTATATTATCTGTTTATTCATTTTGATGACTATAGTGTGTGTCGTAGAATCCCTTTCTTCACTTCTAATTGTTGCTGTTCTTAAGTCGCTAAATACTCTGACTCTTGGGACTCCATGGACTGCAGCATGCCAGGCTCCTCTGTCCTCCACCATCTCCCAGACTTTGCTCAAATTCCTATTAATTGAGTAAGTGATGCTATCTAACCATCTCATCCTCTGACACCCTCTTCTCATTTTGCCTTCTGTCTTTCCCAGCATCATACTGGTATTAATATTTCATATTCTCCCCCATCTTGAAGTCTAGATAAAATTTATACATATTTTCACATTTTTAATGAACTATATTGACTTTTATTGATTTTTTCTGTTGTATTTTTCCACTTCATTTATTTCTGCTCTTTATTCATTACTTTTTTCTCCTCACTTGAGTTTAATCTTCATTTAACTTTCAAAGATGAAAGTTCAGATCTTCAATTTTATAATTCTAGGGTAAGAATTTAAAGTCATGCATTTCCCTCTGAAGCGTCCCACTGATTTTAATGGATTGTGCTTTCATCATCGTGCAGTTCAAAAATACTTTCTAATTTCCGATACATTGTTTGAAATGAGTTAATTAATTAATATTTACATATTTGATTTTCTTCAAGAAATTTTACGGGTTTTAATATGGATTTTAATCTTATGGTTTTCTGTGATCCCAAAATGTACTCTAATGTTAAAATTTTTTGAAATCTACTGAGACTTGTTTTGTAGCTCATCACTTAGTCTCTCTTGATAGTTTTCTCTAGGAGGTTGAAAGAAGATTTATTCTTCTGTTACTGGGTGTGGTGTTTTATAAACACAAATTGGGTGAGGAAATAGGGAGCGCCATGCATATCTTTTTATTCTTAGTAATTCTTTGTCTAACTAAGCAATTTATTACTGAATGAGAGGCGTTAGTCTTCAATTATAATTTGAATTTGTAAACATTTCCATTCAGTTATGACCATTCGGGCTTCATCATTTTTGAGAGTTTTTATTAGGCTCATATATATTTATAATTGTTATATTTTCAGGATATTTGTTTGATCCTTTTTATTGTTATAAAGTGCCCATTTTTTCATGTAGTATTTCTTGTCTTGAATTTGATTTTATTTGATATTACTTACTATAGTTTCCCTTGTATCAGTGTACCTTTTTCCATCCTTTTATTTTCCATCCTTTTAATCTATGTATCTAAAGTGCATCTCTTATAGACAATGTAAATTTTGCCCTTTTGTATCCAGTTGGACAATATTTTACTGAAATAATTATAAATATGCTTTATTTAGATCTCCTAGTTTGCTATTGGATTTCCATTTGTCTCATTTACTGTTAGTAATTTATATGTCCAACATGTCTTGTTTTCTTTGGGTTAATTAAATTTTGGGGAATGCCATCTTAATTGGTCTACTATATTTATACGTATGCCGTTATAATACTTTAGTGATTATTCTAGAAATCATATTATGCACTTATCAGTTCAGTTCAGTCGCTCAGTCATGTCCGACTCTTTGCGATCCCGTGGACTACAGGAGACCAGGCCTCCCTGTCTATCACCAATTCCCGGAGTTTACCCGAACTCATGTTCATTGATTCGGTGATGCCATCCAACCATCTCATCCTCTGTCGTCCCCTTCTCCTCCTGCTCAATCTTTCCCAGCACTAGGGTCTTTTCAAATAGGTCAGCTCCTCTCATCAGGTGGCCAAAGTATTGGAGTTTCAGCTTCAACATCAGTCCTTCCAATGAACATTCAGGACAGATTTCCTTTAGGATGGACTGGTTGGATCTCCTTGCAGTCCAAGGGACTCTCAAGAGTCTTCTCCAACACCGCAGTTCAAAAGCATCAATTCTTCGGTGCTGAGCTTTCTTTATAGTCCAACTCTCACATCCATACATGACTCCTGGAAAAATTATGCATCTTTAACTTATCCTAGTTAATTGTCTTAAATTAGGTCAGGACTTTGATGAATTTGCATTTGCATTGCACCGAACTTAGCTTTGTGAAATTTTTGAAGTCTAAAATGAAATAGATTTTCAAGAACAATAATAAAAAAATGCAAAACTAAATCCAATCCAAATTCATTCATATGCAGTATAAATGCAATATTTACCTAACAGATTTATATAACAAATTTCAGAATTTACAGTAATAAATTGCAAAATTCAGAGGATCAGTACATAACATTCCTATTTTAGTAACTGAGAAATATGTTCAAAATGCAAATATTAGAATTGATAAAAGTTATTGAATACACATCCCATCAGCCATGGCCAGAAACCCTCTGTTATACAGAGAAACACTGTCCATTGCCAATGTAATGATCTACAAAGATAAAATCAATAACTAAAATAATGAGACAAATATAATCTACCATTAAATAGAAATTCTGAAATAATGCATGACTAATGGTTCTGAATAACTATTTTATAATTCTTGAATTAAAAGCATGCTGACCGTTTAGATTAAAAATAAGAAAGAAAACTTATTTGTTTTAATCAGTCTTTACTATTTTAGTCGCTAAATCATGTCCGACTCTTTCAATCCCATGGACTGTAGACTGCTAGGCTCCTCTGTCCATGGGATTTTCCAGGCAACGGTACTGGAGTGGTTTACCATTTCCTTCTCCAGAGCATCTTCCCAACCCAGGGATCAAACCTAGGTCTTTTGCAATGCAGGCAGATACTTTACCACTTTACTGACAGAGCGATCAGGGGAGTCTTAAAGAGGCAAGAACATTTAAATACTGTTACATTTTCTTTCCAAATAAAATAAAGGGGATATTCCCTTTTATGCATATATGGCTTTTAATGTAGTTTTTCTAAATATTTTGTGAGGTAGGCAGGAATTTTTGCTATTCTTCAGGTGAGGAAACTGTGAAATATACCATCAGATAATTAATAATCTTTAGAGTCCAGTTCAACTCCACATGATTAACCCTGAGTCCATCCCTTTTTTAACTGACCCATGCAACTTCAATTAAAATAAAAATTCTCTTGATTTTGACTTTAATCTCACCCAATATATTGAAGAATTCCCTGTCGAATGTAAAGGTAGAAACAAACTCATTAACTAACTCTGCATGATAGCAAAGCTCCTGTGTTGTTCTCATGCTGATCAGAAATATTTCAACCTTCCCCAAAGAAAACTTCAAAAACCAGAGGAGGAAAGACATAAATGGCTATGAACAGAGGAAAACCAGAAGGAAAAGAACTTCCTGGGGAGGATTTTGAAGATCAGACTCTAGGCTGGTGGGGAGTTTGTGCTACCCAGGAATGACAGGACTGGTGCTATCCAGCCACCATCTCTGACTCTAAGTTAAAAAAAAAAAAAAAAAAAAATGCTTGGTCGTGAGAGGAGTTCTGATTTTAATTGACACATTTGATGCATGTTGACATTTTATGCCACATAAGTATGTATCTACTGGTTTGGGGTAGAGTGAACAAAGATGAAGTTGAATTAAGTGGAGATATATAGTTTTTTCCCCAAACAGGGTAGAGGCATCCAGGAAGCCACACCAACCAAGGCCTTTGGATACTTTGTAATTCAGTTAAGACCAATAGGCAAATTCTACATACCTGGCACCAATGAAGACAGTATGTGAATGTTTGTCAAGTATTCAGTTCACAATCAAAGGATTTCTGTTCTCAGATTTAGGTAGTCTCCCATCAGAAACAGACATATGAAGATTTCATGTCAATCAATTTCTCCTCTTCTTGTTTGATGACATTATAATAGAAATGGTGCAAGTCCATAAATTTCAGAATTGAAAGCAGTTAAAATTTCACTTTTATAAAAGATATTGAATTTTAATTGTAAATTGGCTATATCAATATTTGGGAAAGAAAAATGAAGAGTTAGCATAGACTGTTACATTATCAAACACTTGACCAGAAACTTCAGAGATATGTTCTTTCATTTAAAAGACACTACAAATGTAAACAGTGTAGAAGAGGAAACAGCAACAGAGTAGATAAGTAAAACGAGCATCTTTGAGCCAAGATTCAACCCGAAAGACATCTGTTCTCAAAGTCTATGCTCTTTTTAACCGTCACCTACCACTTTGTTTTCCTTTCTTTCTTTCACCACCCCGAAAGGATAATTACAGTAACTGTGATGCTCTATGTCTTTCCTTAGTAACGGAAAATTCCATTAATGGTACATTAATAGCTAAACCAGATCATATTGGGCTTAGATATGAAAGGAAAAGAGAGAAATCTAAAAAAGTAAAGCATTGCCTCCACAATAGCAATTCCACAATCAAAAAGACATGCTTATTTGGTGTTTAATAAAGCCTCCTTTGAAAAGAGACAGGATTGCTTTCTTTGGATCAAATGATTATTTAAAACAAAAGAATCGGGAAAATATAGATCACTAAAATCTTTGATTCTTAGGAAAGGCTTTGACCATAAACTTAGAGGCTCTGGTATAGTGATCCCAAGTTTTATTCTCCATTTTCAACACTCAATTAAGGTTATTGTTCTACTGTGAGTCTACAGTTTTTGTTATATTTTTGAAAGATAAGTGATCAGATGGCCCCTCAAATCAATGGGTCTTAATAGTTGAGATTGTCAAAACTGGCCCAGCCTGAAGAAAAAGAAAACTGAGCAATGGTATGTTTTGGTGAAATCTTGACAGATCTTAAAAGATCCACAAGAGAAGGATCAAATGCTACATTTAATTGAAAAGAATGTATAGTAACACGTTTATGGTATAGGAGTAGGAAAAGACTTTCGAAGCAAAATTCACAAAATACTAAACTATAGGGAATTCAACTTAAGTTCTAAAAAGGATTTCTCTTAAACAAAAACCATCATAAAGGTGGGAAACACAATAAGAACCAATATCTACAGAAGACTCTCTGTCAGGAAACTTTTATATCGCTATGCCCATTTTGAATCAACAGCAACAAAAACAAGAGCTTTAAGTAACTTGTCCAAGACCATCTGGATAGTTAAACAAAGAGCCCAACCATGGTCTTCACCCCAAAAGCATACAGTCTCTCCTTGGCCAACTGGGAGTAATATTTGCAATACTAGAAAACATTAAGAGTTGACGAAATGGAATATGGGCTTCCCCAGAACCCACTTACAATGCAGGAGACACAGGAGATGTGGGTTTGATCCCTGGAGAAGGGCATGGCAATGTACTCCAGTATTCTTGCCTGGAGAATCCCATGGATAGAGGAGCCTGGCAGGCTACAGTACATACGATCACAAAGAGTCAGATATGACTGAAGCAACTGAGTACACACACATACAAACACACAAACAAATACAGTATACAAAGAACAACTGCAAATCATCAATAACAAGAAAGACTAATACATTAAAAGACAAAAGAGAAAAGGTCATATTAAAGCAATTCACAAAACTAAAAGCATCAAAACAATGGATTATAAATCATATTGTTAAACAGAGAAATGCAAATTAAAAAAAGAAAATGCTGCATTAGACTTCTCAGGCTGGCAAATTTTAGAAAGATGGATAAGTCAAGGTGATGAAGATGTTGAACTTCAGAAATACTCTTGCATCACAGGTAAATGCAGTCATCCTAGACAGTCAGAAGGCTGCAGTAGGCCAATTTAAATAATTTGCTTACACTTGAGCATATATACCAAAGAAATGCTTGCATAGGTCCTTCAGGTGTGTGTGTGCGTGTGTGTGTGTGTGTGTGTGTGTGTGTAGATATTAACCAGCACTTCATTTGTGAGCCACAGAGTGTCAGAAGCAATGTGCTGCGCTGTGTTGTGTTTAATCCCTCAATCATGTCCACCTCTCTGCGACCCCATGGACAAATAGCCTGCCAGCCTCCTCCCTCCATGGGATTCCCCAGGCAAGAATGTAGGAGTGGGTTGCCATTAACTACTCCAGGGGATTTTCCCTACAAGGGATCAAACCCAGGTCTTCCTGCATTGCAGACAGATTCTTTACCACCTGACCACCAGGAAATTTTCTACTACTAGGGGAGTATATTAGTAAACTGTGTAGATAGATACTATAGATGATAATGCAGCAAAGGGCTAGTTAGCCTGTGTGCAGCAAACCAGACAGATTCAAAGAAGGAAACACTGCAGAAAAAAAGTTAACGAAGAGACGAAATTTATGATGTAGTACCATGTGTATAAATTTAAATCATATGTACTCCCAAACAAGACTTTTTATGAAAGCATACTCAACCAAAATAATACATATGAAATATTTTTGTAAAGTAAATGTTGAATGAAAGTAGAAGATCATGCATTTAAAAAAGGAATGAACCCTTCAACCAATGATGATAATTTACCATGAGACAGAAGTGCAATTATCTCAAATAATTGCATCCAAGGTCTAAAGAGAAAGAAAAATAGTAACATTTTCTTTTTTTTTTTTGGTTTTAGTGTTCCTTAGAAGGTTTACTATTTATTAATATTTATGGTTGAAGTATAGTTGATTTACAATATTATATTAGTTACAAGTGTACAACATAGCATTAGTTACACTTGTAACAAATACATATTTGGTGATGTTTGTATAGCTTAAATTGCATAGAAGTTATTATTACAAACCGACTATATTCCCCATGATTCACATTATATTCTTGTACCTCTAATCCCCTTCACCTATTTTGCCCCTTCAGCCCTCCTCCACTAGCTTCTAGTCACAACTAGCTTGTTTTCTATATCTGATTCATATTTTTCATTTTTTAATTTTCATATTTTAATATGAAATAAATGATTTTATTAATTGTATAATTAATTTTCAGTAACTGAACTGGACAGTGTACATATATTATAATCTTGTATGCTTACCCTCAAAAGTACTTATAACCAAAACATTAAGCACTATTACAGACAAGACAAGTGTGGATCTGAGATCTTCTAGGGATTGTCAAAACTGGAAGGCAATCCAATCTACCTCATCTTTTCCAAATCATTACTTGTTTCACTTTATCCAATGTGTTCAAGAGCATTTTCTCAGGGACTTACATTCAGATTTTGAGAAACACAGGGAAAAACAAAGCTGTTTACTACAGGATGTCCTCCAACCTGTAACCCCCCAGTATAGACAGTTTGCAGTAGTTTTTGAAGAAAAAATAGCACCCAAAACATACTTAAAACCCCCATTTAGCTAGCCTGTAATAGAAAGCAACCACTTTTTTTTTTTCCTTCTTATTCAAACCTTCTAGAAACTAGTTTTCCCTCGGCTCTTTGGTGAGTTATTCCTTGAATCTCATACTACATGTCCTCTTGGGAAATAAAAAAGGCATCTGGTCAGTTATACTCACAAAAACAGACTTGGTTTAGTTATTAGTCCTCTGTAATAATCAAAATTATCCAACATTTCTTAATCTGAAGCTCTGTTCTGGCTCTATTGTGGTCCTGCCTTGGGCTGGCTGCCCAAACTGGGACTCAGTAACTGACTTCATCATACTGTCTCCTGCTTTGTGTTTTTTCAGCCAACTTCAGTGGTTTGGGAGGAGGGAACAGGAAAGATAGTTCAAAGGAGGAGAAAATATTTTCAGTAATCCAGGTGAAAGAAAAGAGCAATTGCCACCGTGGACAGGATATTGTCATTATCTCCTGAACTCTATCACAGTGGTCTTCTGCCTCCACTACTTTTTCCTGTTTTCTGTCCTCCACACAGAAGCCAAAGTGTTCCATTTCAGACACCAGTTGGGTCACGAGGCTCATCCGCTCCAAATCCTCCAATGCTCAAGTCTTTGAAAATCCCTACATAATCTGGATAGAGTGACCTCTCTCACCTAATTTTATATGGATCCAGCCTCTATCCCTTCACGCTAGCGACCTTTGATCCCTGAATGATCTTTCTCAAGCACACCATTTCAGGTAAAATCCAACCAGGACCTTGCACATGTTACCAATAAGTTACCTTTCAAACCACAGTCCTCTCCCCATGAACCCTGTCACCTTCCAGCCAGCCTCTCACCCTTTACACGTCTTGGCCCACTGTCCCCAGGCTCTAAGAACACATATTAAGCTTTGGGGACTGGACGTGTTTGTAAGTCTTCTCATTATGCTTAAAGCAAATAGATACAACCTTACCCATCTCCTACGTTGGAATAGGGAATAATTCAGGTAGCACAGTATTTTTTCTCTAATAGTAAATGGGTAATTAAGGATTTCTTAACAGTGCCTTATGGATTTGAAAGATGAAGCAGGAAATACAGGCTTACAAATGATAGTTTATGCACTGATTATCTGACTTATTATTCATTCAGTCAACAAGTATTTGTAGTGCTGATGATTTGCTATGGGAAAAAGATGCTGAGGAACCTCATATTTTAGTTGGAGGAAGACAGAGAACAAATGAGTCAACCAGTGAATGAAGAAGAGACTTTCAGATAGTAATCAACCCACTGGAAAAAAATTAGATGAGATAAGTTGATACAGAATGATACAACATGCTTGCCATAGAATGTAGAACCTGTCTCCAAGAATGTGCCATTCAGCTGAAAATGGAAATCAATATATTTTATAATTCATTAAAATTAATTCATGCTCATATTGTATTTAATAATCTATTGTGTTTAAATCATTATTATGACATTACATATGCACATACACATGCATGTGTGCATGCTCAGTCACTTCAGCAATGTCTGACTCTTTGTGACCCTATGGACTATAAAGCCCTCCAGCCTCCTCTGTCCATGGGATTCTCCAGGCAAGAACACCGGAGTAGCTTGGTCTGCCCTCCTCCGGGGGATCTTCCCGACCCAGGGACTGAACCCTCTTCTCTTGTGTTTCCTGCACTGCAGGTGGATTCTTTACCACTGAGCCACCAGGGAAACCTCATACACACATACACACACACACACACACACACACACATATACATATAGACACATATGTACACATATGTGTTCACATAGAAATTTATGTTTATTTATAAAAGTACACAGTATGAACAATATATATTGCTGATGTTCAATTTCTAAGTCATCTCCAACTCTTTGTGACTTCAATGTATAAATATATTTATATAATATAGAGACTATAAAATTTTATAAATCATATATAGCAAAAATTTGTTTACTTTTATGTGTATTTTCTAGGATTTCTCCCATAAATTGAGTTTTTTCCCCTACTACTATGAACTGATGAGCTTTTTCATGAACCCACACTTTTACAGGTTAATGATAATGAGAGACCACTTAAAATCCATACGTATATATTTAATCATTCATTTGTTTTTTTCTAGTTATATTTTTAAGTAATTAAATTACTGGCTTCAAATTTCCTGTGTCCTTACTTATAGTTTTATAAGATGTAAATATTTCTTGCTGCATAGATACATACTGAAGGATCCCAAAGAAAGTCTAGCTGATAGTGAAAATTATTTAAATTAGAATATAGTTTCCCTCTTTTAACAGTGGGTACACTAATATTCTGATTCTAAGGTGGATTTTTATTTTCTTTTGCTTTTTTTTTAATTCAGTTACCATTCCCATCCCGTTGTTAGTAATAAGGTTTTTTTTCTCAGCTTATGTGTTCTTTTATTTATCCTCACCCCCGAACTCTCCATTTCCACCCAGACCAAAAAACTTCTAGGTTGGAAATTATTTTATCACTCTCTTCCTTAGTTTAAACTTTCCATGAATATATTTTTTTCTCCAGTTTTTTTTCCATATATAATAAGCACCATTTAGTGATACCATACTTTTACTTTCTAGTACTCACAAATGATTTAAGAGTTGGAATTTATGTTTTTTGTCTTTCAGTAAATTTTAGAAAGGAAAAGAGTATAACGTACAAATATCATTCATCCACATAATAAATTACAAATTCACACATCCCTGAAAAATGTTCAGTTTCCCAGCAAAAACAAATGTGTACATTCACACTCATCACAGAGGGTAACACAACTACAGCTCTTATGAAAGGATCTTTATGCACTTTACAGAATTTACGAAAAGAGTTCCTTTTACACACTTCTGAATGATGCCATCTGTGGTTGAAAGTACAGCAAGTATTCAGAAGAGCATCACAGAGAAAAGGGCGATATGAGTTAGAACTCAGAAACGTCGTGTATCCCTTTTGCTAGTTAGAATAACTCTATATAACTTTTTTTAAACTAAGCAATACATATTCATTCTAAAATACAAATAAAAATATAAAAAAATTTGTGATATCATTCAGTTCAGTTTAATTCAATTCAGTCTCTCAGTTGTGTCCGACTCTTTGTGACCTCATGGACTGCAGCATGCCAGGCCTCGCTGTCCATCACCAACTGCCAGAGTTTACTCAAACTCATGTCCTTTGAGTCGGTGAGGCATATTTTCTACATAAAATGCACAGCATTGTGCTTGACATATTATCATAATTCATTAAGACAGTTATGGTTATTAATAGTATAAATGATATTCCCAATTGATTATTATAGATAACTAGAACCACTTCTTAGCTAAGAAAACTCATCTTTTTCCTGCCTTATGATGAATAATATAAATCAATCATCTTACATTTTTGTGAACATCTAGTATTTCCTTTAAGTATTTATTTCCATATGTATTAATGATCAAAATAAAATTGACTAATAGTCATTGGGGTTCTCAAGATAAGAATACTCAAGTGGTTTGCCGTTCCCTCCTCCAGTGGACCATGTTTGGTCAGAACTCTCCACCGTAACTTGTCCATTTTGGGTGGCCCTGCATGACATGGCTCGTAGCTTCACTGAGTTACACCACCCCCTTCACCACATCACTGACTCAATGGACATGAATTTGAGCAAACTTCAAGAGATAGTGAAGGACAGGGAACGCTGGCATGCTGCAATCCATGGGGTCTCAAAGAGTCAGACACGGCTAGGCAACTGAACAACAACAGCAATAGTCATTGAGCACTCACTATGTGCTAGGAGCTAAAATGAACACCTGTCACTTCTGGGAGCATGAACTATGCAATAATAAAACTTTCGTTGTTCTTGTTCAGTCTCTAAGTCGTGTCTCACTCTTTGTGACCCCACGGACTGCAGAATGCCAGTCTTCCCTGTCCTTCACTATCTCCGGGAGTTTGCTGAAATTCACATCCACTGAGTCAGTAATGTTGTCTAACCATCTCATCCTCTGTCGCCCCTTTCTCCTGTTGCCTTCAATCTTTACCGTCATCAGCATCTTTTTCAGTGAGTCAGCTCTTTGCATCAGGTGGCCAAAGTATTGGAACTTCAGCTTAAGCAAGTCTTTGCAATGAATATTCAGAGTTGATGTCCTTTAGGATTGACTGGTTTGATATCCTTGCAGTCCAAGGGAGTCTCAAGAGTCTTCTCCAGCACCACAGTGAAAAAGCATCAGTTCCTCAGCGCTTGGCCATCTTTATGGTCAGCTCTCAATAAATCTTTTATGTAGCTACTGATGTAGAAATTGAGACATAGAGAGGTTAGGAAACAACTCCAGAAGACACAGTAAGTACAGAACAAGTCAGAATCCAAACTCAAGCAACTATTTCAGAATCTGCTGTTCCTCATACTATAAGGGCCTATATGTTCCTATTGATGACACTAGATATTACTACCTGTTCATCTGAGGAACTGCATCACCACAATACACCTGACTGACTGAATATGATCCTTGTCCAGTCTTTTCATAGCCCTTGATTCTGGGTGAGCTCACATATGACAGATGTGAAAGTGTAAAAAAGGGTCTGCACTGCTCAAAAATTTTAAGGAATTATAGACGTGGGAAGGAGAAGAAATGAAATGACTGGTGATAGATGCTAATATAGTCTGGTGGGTGAGACTGATTCCTTACCACTTAATTATCAAGAGGTTGATGCAAAAATATCAAGCTTTCTTACTCCTACAACTATAATTTTTGCATAACTTCAAAGTCCTCTTAAATTTTGCTTATCTTGATACTGAATGAAATAAATCAGTTTAGTACTTAAACATACTGCAGCTCAGGGATAAAGCAAGCATCTTGTAAGCTGACTCAGTTTCTTACAACCACTTGGGATGCTAAAGAAAGCAGCTTGGTGTAATGAACAGTGCACCGTAGTTGAAACTGGCCCACAAGCAATCATTAACCTCAGATCCTCAGTCCCCACTGTGCCGCACCAGGAATGCACTGGGATCCAGCGATGATGATAACGTTCATGATGATACTGATGATGATAGAGATGTTTTCAGGTAAGATATGAAGACATGGATCTAACAGACTATTACATTGTCTGTCACCTTATCCAGAATCACATTGCATCAGTATTATGGCATAAAGACTTGAACCAACTGGTTTAACTTTCAAAATGATAGAAAAAAAGGCTATGTTTGTAAAACAATATTAAAAGATTGTGTCATTATCAAAAGACTGCTCTTGATCCACTTAGGGTGAATTAATCCTGCTTCCTAATGTCTCTCTTTTTCCTAATTCTGTTCCTGCTCTTTTTCTTCTTCCATTTCTTATTGGTCTAGTTTTAGTTTTGTTAGTTAAAATCATAAATAAACACCACAAAGGGGCATGGGGAATTTCTTGGGGATGGAAATATTCTAAACAGTGATTGTGGTACGAGTTTGTTGTTGTTCAGTTGCTCAGTTGTGTCTGACTCTTTGCCACCCCCTGGACTGCACCATGCCAATCTTCCCTGTCCATCACCAACTCCCAGAGCTTGCTCAAACTCACGTCCATTGAGTTGGTGATGCCATCCAACCTTCTTGTCCTCTATCGTCCCCTTCTCCTCCTGCCAGTGACTATAAATATTTGTGAAAGTGTGTTAAACTGTACCCCTTAAAAAGTGAATTTTACTGTATTTCAAGCCTTAAAAAACCTGACTGGAAAAAATGCAGTAGCAAAAATATATATTTCAAAAGCTTTTTTATATGTGCCCTTATATGTTCTCAAGGGCTGCCCTTGTGGCTCAGAGAGTAAAGAATCTGCCTGCAAGGAGGGAGACCCGGATTCAATGCCTGGGTCAGGAAGACCTCTAGAGAAAGGCATGGCTACCCACTCCAGTATTCTTGCCTGGTGAATTCCATGGACAGAGGAGCCTGGTGGGCCATGGTCCAAGAGTTGGACACAGTTGAACAATTAACATTTTCACTTTCATATGTTCTATAATCTCAATGTCATGAAAAATTCTGTGTGCTTTTCAAGATTTTCAATGTCACATTTCCATATATATTGTTATTATATTTGTAATTGCTGGCAGATTTTTATAAAAATCTGATGCACCATGGAGCATCATAGAGTGAGAGGCATACTAATCATTACTGATCAGATAATCAACGGGAATAAATTTTTGTCAGGTTTGAAAGTTAGAGTTGTAAACTCTGATGTCAAGAAATATGATTTTCATAATTTTATATTAAGTGAATATAACTAATATAATAGCAGAAAACTCAAAGTCAAGCTACTTCAAGGGAGCCAATGATTCTAACTTTAATATACAGTCTTTTCTTGTAAAATGTATTCATTAAATTTAACATATATCTTCTCTGTTTCCCTTTGTTGTTCAGTGGTCTGGTTATGTCTGACTCTTTGAGATGCCCTGGACTGCAGCATGTCAGGCTTCCCAGTCCTTCACTATCTCCTGAGTTTGCTCAGATTCATGCCCATTGAGTCAGTGATGCTATCTAACCATCTCATTCTCTGCCACTTTCTTCTCCTACCTGCCCCCTCAGGGTGATCAATTTTACTGAAATTAGTCAGAGGAGTTCTCAGAAGGGAGAAGAGAGAAGAGTCCAGAATATGTATTTTTTCTGATATTCTGTGTTCTTTGCAGTCTCTGTTCCCTCGTACCTCTTTCCACTGGAGCAGTTGAAGAGTGGTCCAGACTGTCCAGATCTTGAGCATCCTGGGCTGGCATCAGCTATTCATATCCGTGACCCCTGCTGTACCACTGCCCCAGCAGGGAGTGAGACTCACATCTTCTGTGTCTTCTTAGTCCCAACCTCTTCCGGACCATCCTCCATCTCAGCACTTGCAAGAGCCACACATTTCAGGAAATTCTTGTCTTCAGTCTTTGCATACAAAGTTAAAGTGAGCATGAGTTCTTGGAGATCATTCACCTAGACAACCAAATGCTAATTGACCACCAAAACATCATGTTTCTCTGTGGTGTTGGTGAATATCAAGAATTTTCAGACACTTATCATCTTTTTAAAGGCCATAAATGGAAAGCATTAACACTCCTCTCCCCAAACTTACCTTGGAAGGGGCTGGATAGAAAGTTTCTTCTTAGATGCCCATCCACCTGCAATTATTCACTAATACTTTTTCTTTATAAAATATTTTTTATAAGTATTGCTTCTTCATGGATAATAATTTAAAAAATCAAAACCAGAGTTTTCATAACAATTTAAAATAGTTCATTTTAAATATTTTGTAAAGTTAGACTTTTTTCTTTTAACATTTTGACATTTATGTCATTAAACTACACAGACAGCCTCCAGTCCTCTAGTTTTCCAGTGGATTGATTTTATATCATTTTATAAGTAGATAGTAAATCAGTGCACTCATTTTCGTGACTTTGCATTTAAAATGCAAAGTATATGACATAGGTTACAGGGAAAACACAAGCTGAGGAGAACAGCATTTTTGCATTTTATTTGTTTTTCTTGAAAATGTACTTAACTCTGGTATCTTAAGTATACAACACAAAACTTTACAAGTATCCATCTTAACAGCCAAGTTTATTCCGATAAAACTTGTTTGCTTTGTAATCATGCAATTCTGAGGTGCTATATTAATGAATGCAACAATCAAATTAATTGCAGATATTTGGATTTTGTTTTGTTAAAAAAAAAGAACTGTCAAGAATACAAAGAGTAACTGAAGTGCTTCTCTCTTCTGTTTTATATTTTATTCAAATTCAAAGGTCTCCTTATTTCTTAAGTCTTCTCTGCAATATATTCTGAAGCAGCAATTTTCATTACTTTAAAAATGTTGACAGTTCATTTACTAATGTAAAATGACTCATAATTATCCCTTTCAATAGTTTTTGCTTTGAATTTCATTTTATCTGCCATTGATATTGAATGGTAACTATAGTGAGTGATATGATGATTTCATTTTTCTGATATATCTTTTCTTTTCCTTTCAACACTTTTTTCAGTGACTTTGTTTTACTTTCATAAAAGGCATGACATTGTTTTTATGCATCCTTAAATGAGTTTTATTATGAGAAGTTTTAATCCATTTATATTTATTATTTTGCTTGATATATTTGAACTTTTGTCATCTCAGCTTTTCTTCTCAAGAAATTGTATAAGAGCTGCGTATTTAATAACAAACACTTGATAAGTCAATGCCCAACCCTGCCTTACCTTCCCCATCCTCTCTCACAGGCATCTGGTATTACATGAGAACTCACCTTATAGCATCTTGTAGCAGTGCCTTCAGCTTCCGTTAGCCTGCTGCCAACATCAAGTATAAGCCAAGAGTGAATGTAACAGCTGGGCTTTGTTTAGTGGTGCCCGTGTGCTTCCCAGGAAATGCAGCTATATTGGATATCTGCTTTCTAGATCAATGGCTCATAACCATCTCTATACAACTCGAATCACCTGAAAAGGTTGTACAAAAAGCAATATATAGATTCCCTCTAGTTACAAAAGTTATGACTTAATTGCTCTGAGATGAGATGAGCATGATCAGTCAGGCTGAGACTCTCCTTCCCTCTGTCTCTGTAGTTCCAGTCTTGTCTTCCCACTCACTCCAAGGTCTGGAATCAATTTCTTCTCGTGTTGTAACTCATGTGTTTGTTGATTTTTCTGCAATGATACCCCTGAACAGTATCTCCGCAAATTCCTTCCGGCATAGAGATGTCATCCTCTCTGGTTTCCAGCTCTGCTATCAATTTTTCTTCATGTAGAGTCATTTTGGTATTTTGATAGGAATTCTGAAAAAGGAAATGAGCAGATTTAAATACCTGGGTTAGTTTTCATTCCAGAACCAAGTCTTAACATAGAATTGTCATCAAACTTACTGTTTGCTGATACTTTTAGAGTTCTGATAGTAGAATATATTCCCATGTATTCTTCTGTCATGCCTCCAAAGATTAAATTAATGTATTAGAAAATTAAAATGCTTATTGTTTGTAAGATAATGTGCTTCTTATGGGAAAAAATCATAAAATCTGTATCTATAAAGCTTCTAAGAAAATTTTATAGAGAAAAAGTCTATATTTTCTCTAGTGGGATTTAGTTGGATTGTTGGTAACAATGCAGATAATAGTAGTATGTGTGTGTTAGTCACTCAGTCGTATCCGACTCTTTGCGATCCCATGGACTGTAACCCACCAGGCTCCTCTGTCCATGGGATTTTCTGGGCAAGAATACCAAAATGGGTTGCCATTTCCTTCTCCAGGGGATCTTCCAGTTCCAGTAACTGAACCTGGGTTTCCTGCATTGCAGCCAGTTTCTTTAACATCTGAGCCACAAGGGAAGTCCAATAGTAGTATATGATATTTGTTTATTTAAATTCAAGAAAAATAGTTGTCTCTGTATTTTCAAAATAATAATATTTAAAACCTACTGTGTAATTATCATAAACCAGGGCCTGTTCTAAATCTATTAACATTTTAATTCTTAAGATAGTACAATTAGGGGGGCAGTTTTGTTAAACAATGAAGAAACAAAAACGGAGTTTGAATCACCTGTTGGAGATCGCGGTGTCGGACCCAGGCAGACCGGCTCCTGAACCCAGGTTCTTAGCTAGTGTGTCTCCTTTTGGTGCATGAATAGACTTTATTTTCTTTATCATATCTTTGGTTTTCTTGTCAACATCTTACTGCAATAAATGTCTATTACTATTAACCTAAATAAAATGTTAATAATAGTTAAGAACATTTTTAGCCCAAAACAAATAATTACTTCAAACATTCATGTGAGCTTGAAGCCATGTTAAAGCATTTGTCAAAATCATTTGAAATTCTTTATGTGAAAATGTAGCATGAATTTATCTGAGCCAAAAAAAGGAAAAATCCTTTTGGTTACTGTTCCAAGTGGTATTTATTTGTTTATTTCTACCTGTTTCAAGTTCACCCTGGGTCTAGATTCTATAGGCTAACGGAGCTGTATCCAACTGTGTTTGATACGTTAGCAATGATAGATTTCTGTTGACTGCTGGTATTTTTAGGTAGAAAAATTCCCCAGAAATTTTTAAAATTTAAGTACATAAACGTGTATATGTCTCATATAACAACACATGTGCTAACATGGTGGATTTGTCAAGGGCAGCTTAGTCAATACCATCCAATTACATAGAGTTATCGCACTATTTAGTTAGTTAATAGCCTTCTCCAATTTTCTTTCTGATAAGAAACCATTTGCAACAAAACTAGAAGGCTCAATTTTAGTTTTATGGAAGACCAACAAAATTTACCAAATATTAGCAGTCTATTTTCAAGGAATAGAAACTATTTTCGTGACTATTTCCCAGAAGACCAAATTTGAGAGTGACAACAACCTTGGTTTGGACCACTTGATTCTTAACTTGCTGGCAACCAATTGAAGGGTCAGTCCTTTATGAAGACAATTGCATCATAAATGTGTGTTTTGAAGCTTTTGGGAGAACAAAATCAGTAGCAGATGGAAAGTCAAAGTAGAACTAAGATTTTGATGTCAACCCTCCTGGCTGTTCATTTACTTAAATATATGTCTATGGCACACCTGCTGGATGTTAAGCCCCATGCTTGGTATTATTGTGCAAAGATATTGAGATACTGAGGTAAGGTCTCTGTTCTCAAAGAGTTCAGGTCTAGTAGGGACAAAAGGCCCATTAACTGACAAATTATAATTCAATCACTTGATACAATACCAGGATGTTGAGACAGTGTGTTGAGGAAGCACAAAGGACAGAGTGGTTAACGCTGCCGGCAAACATTGAGAAATACTGTGAATATTGGAAGAGGATGTTGAACATGACCACTATTAATATCTGTCCTCTCCCCAGAGCTAGAAAACAGATGCAGATCTAGATGGATCATCTGTATAACTATTTGAAAGTTATCGTTCAGAGTAACAAGCCATTACATAACATCTCTCTTACCATGTATTTATGTCATAATAGCAAATGTGTGTACAGCTATGGCTATGTATGACAAAGCCAGTCAAATATCAGTGATGACTAATTATTATTGTATTTGCCTTGGTGGTCAGTGTGTACACCAGCAGTGTCCTGGTGACTAATAAAAAACATACATGTTACATGAAAGGATATATATATATTTTTTTCTATATTAGCTTTCTATTACAGCAAACAAATCAGCACAAATTTTTCACAGAACATGCCAATTTTATTAGTCCACATTTTCTGTGGGTCAGGAGGCAGTCCCTGGTTAGCTGACTAGTCTGCACAGTCTCAGCAGGCTGAAACTGTTGTGTCAGTCAGGACAGTGATACCATCCGAGGCACACAGGCCCCTATTAAGCTCTTATCATTGGCAGAATCTCGTTCCTTGTGCTTGAAGGACGGGGGTTCTCATTTTTCTTGTTTGTTCTTAACCTGAGCCCATTCTAAACTTTTTAAGTCCTCCTGACATTCCTATCCATTTATGCAAAGTGTATAAATCAGGAGAGCAGGAATGCATCACAGTGCTTTAAAATAAGTGACTAACTGTTACCTTCGATTTAAGAAACACGGACTTCTTTTAATCTTGCATATAAAATATGAATGTTGATAAAATGGAAAATTGAGGAAGAGAAGTCTTTAATTAAAGCTCTCCAAGATGCCTCCATAAGAAAATTTGATTGAAACTGAAGTATGAAAATATAAACTCAAGGAAAGAAAAGGGATCTATGTATTTCACTCTGATCTTAAGAATTGAAAATGCCCAATGAACAAATTTCTACCTTCTCTCTCCTTCACTTCTTTCTTATGCTAAGTCTCCTAAGGAGCTTCCCCAGTGGCACAGTGGTAAAGAATTCACTGGCCAATGCAGGAGATTTAAGGTACACAAGATGGCCATATACACTTTAGTAGGACTATTTAAAATTTAGGCAGCAGGGTAATTTCAAGAGAGCTGCCACAGTGGGATTAGTGACAGTTTGCAAAATCCAGCGAAGGTGACAGTGGCAATACACTAGGCTGTCCCTGCGTCATGGACGGGGCTCTTACTGCAGCCATCCTCCTAGGGTACCGCCCATTACAGTCTGTCAAGGGCTAAGAAGGGCTAAGGGATTTCCCATACATGGGACTTTCAGCATGAAAATTTCGAAAGTCTCAGGCAAACCAGCATGAATTGGTCACTCTACATCCAGCTGTTCTGGTTTCTTTTCCAATATCTGAGGTTTGTTCTTCCAAGGTATCCTGTGACCTACCTCAGTTATTTCCTAAAGAGCCCTTTCCTGTTGAAATTAGCACAGATCTGTTTCTGATTTCAGCCTTACAGAACCCTGACTGGTATAGCAATTGGCACAGGGTGTGGGTTGCAGGCAAGAAACCTTCAGGGAAATCAGATAACCTTGTATCAGTTATCTAGCTAAGTGAAAATTCATTTAATATTCAGGGAGGGGATATTAGGTGGAACAGAAAGTCAAGTTCTCACTGATTGTAGCCTGAAATTAAGTGCTGATGGAGCACTGGCTTTGAAGAAAGTGAGAGGCCCCTGCTAAGGAAGGCAAGAAGGACATGAGACTCCGAGGACTAAAGTGGAATGGCCTCTGTGAATAGGTCTGCAGAGCTGAAAAGAAAGAATGACACACTATAATCTTTGAATACTTGGTAAAATAACAACTAAAGCTTGAGACTTTTCCAGGATATGATAAAGAAACTCTAATGTGTAGCAGCTGCAAAACTAAAATAGGAAACTCGAAATCCAAAGTCTAAGCCTAAACATCGTTGTATTATAAATGAGTGCTATTCACAGCCCCGCCTAATACTTCCTGTGAAAGCCAAGACACTGATCAGAAAAGAGTGGGATCCTGAAACTGAGACCAAGCTTTGGGGTACGGTGCCCTGGATTTGGAATACCGAAGTGTCAAATCACCGCCAAACTGCCTTGGCCATCCAAAGAGCCTCTGTGTATCTTGAAGAAGTTTATGGCTTCTTCAGTGTTTTCTTCATGAGTCCTTCACTTCTCTCCCACTTCTTATTGTCTCCATATCTATAACTAGAATCAGCTCCCAGTTCATCTTGGAAGCAAGGTTTCTGTAACAAAAAGTTAGAGAAATTTGCTAATTTTGTTTACAAAATTCTACTGAGAACACAGCAAAAGGAAAAAGGACCTAATTTTTAGATTAAGCTGGCTTTAGGAATATTAGCTAATTTACCCCAAATTCCGGACTCCATGTGTTGGATTAACAGCTAAACTAGGACTGCATGGTGTCTCATGACATCACTGAGTTGAGAAAAACCATTTGGGAGAAATATCAATAACCTCAAGTATGCAGATGACACCACCCTGATGGAAGAAAGTAAAGAGGAACTAAAGAGTCTCTTGATGAAATGAAAGAGGAGAGTGAAAAAGCTGGCTTAAAACTCAACATTCAAAAAACTAAGATCATGGCATCCAGTCCCATCACTTCATGGCAAATAGATGGGGAAACAATGGAAACAGTGACAGACTTTATTTTCTTGGGTTCCAAAATCACTACAAACGGTAAGTGCAGCCATGAAGCTAAAAGATGCTTGTTCCTTGGAAGAAAAGCTATGACCAACCTAGATAGTGCATTAAAAAGCAAAGACATTAATTTGCCAACAAAGATCTGTCTAGTCAAAGCTATGTTTTTTCCAGTAGTCATGTATGGATGTGAGGACTGCACCATAAAGAAGGCTGAGTGCTGAAGAACTGATGCTTTTGGACTGTGGTGCTGGAGAAGACTCTTGAGTCCCTTGGACTGCAAGGATATCAAACCAGTCAATCCTAAAGGAAATCAATCCTGAATATTCACTGGAAGGACTGATGTTGAAGCTGAAGCTCCAATACTTTGGCCACCTGATGCAAAGAACTGACCTACTAGAAAAGACCCTGATGCTGGGAAAGATTGAGGGCAGAAGGAGAAGGGGACAACAGAGGATGAGATGGTTGGATGGCATCACTGACTTGATGGGCATGAGTTTGAGCAAGCTTTGGGAGATGGGGAAGGACAGGGAAGCCTGGAGCGCTGTAGTCCATGGGGTTGCAAAGAATTGGACATGACTGAGTGAACCTAAACAAAGATTAGGGTGGAAGAAATTAATAAGAGGCTATGGGAGTTTTTCCATGTCCTGGCTATTGCCAATAGTGCTGCAGTGGACACTGGGCTACATGTGTCCTTTTGAATTGTGGTTTCTATATAAACAATGTTCCATATAAACAATGGAAAATTACTGAGCCATTAAAAGGAATAAAGTTGGGTCATTTGTGGAGATGTTGATGGACCTAGAGACTATCACACAGAGTGAAGTAAGTCAGAAAGAGAAAAACAGCTGTTTTATATTAATGCATATATGTGGAATCTAGAAAAAATGGTACAGATAAAACTATTTGCAAATCATAAATAGAGACACAGACATAGAGAACAAACGGATGAACACCAAGTGGGGGATGGAGGAAGAGGGATGAATTGGGAGAGTGGGGATGACATTTTTACACTGCTATTCATAGAACAGATCAATAGTGAGAGTGCACTATATAGTGCAGGGAGCTCTACTTGATGTTCTGTGGTCACCTAGATGGGAGGAAAGTCCAGAGGGAGAGGATATATGTATGCACATGGCTGATTAATTTCCCTGTACAAGTCAAACTAGCACAAGACTGTAAAGCAACTATACCCCCATAAATAGAAATAAAAAATAATTTAAAAGGCTACAGATATTCAACAAATTGTATGAAAGTTTCTTGTTCCTTCATTTGCTCAATCAAACTACAGTCCCACAAAGGACCCAGAAGTTACCCTCCATGCCAAGGCCCTTTGAAACACATCAGTGAGGGGAAGGAAGTTATTTCAAGAAATTATTTTAGTAATTGGTAGAAAGGCAGTGGTTGAAGTGGTCTCCGTGACGGAATGGGGAACAGAAGATAGTAGAGTTGCAGGGGCCACAAAGCACCATAAATTTCAGAGGGAAGGTGAATATGGGGCCCTGGCAGAGAGCAGGCCACCAGAGTAATCCGAACGGTGAGGCATGCAGTGGTTTGTCACATGCAGGAGTTTGTCTCCCTGACTGATTACAGAGGCCATAAGGCACAGGGGGCAACATTTTTGTAGGGACTTGGAATATCTCACCCAATTTCTAGTCTTAAATTATTTCATGGACCTACAGTCTCTTAGATGAAGAAAAAGGCTGGTAATTTTGAGGAGGCAATTGTTATATTTGCAGATAGTGCTGGTTCTGTAAATCTTCTTCCGTAAGGAAGTTCAGTTCAGTTCAGTCACTCAGTTGCATCTGACTCTTTGCGACCCCATGCACTGCAGCATGTCAGGCCTCCCTGTCCATCACCAATTCCCAGAGTTTACCCAAACTCATGTCCATTGAGTCGGTGATGCCATCCAATCATCTCATCCTCTGTCGTCCCCTTCTCCTCCTGCCTCCAATCCTTCCCAGCATTAGGGTCTTTTCCAATGAGTCAACTCTTCCCATGAGGTGGCCAAAGTATTGGAGTTTCAGCTTCAACATCAGTCCTTCCAATGAACACCCAAGGCTGATCTCCTTTAGGATGGACTGGTTGGATCTCCTTGCAGTCCAAGGGACTCTCAAGAGTCTTCTCCAACACCACAGTTCAAGAGCATCAATTCTTTGGCACTCCACTGTCTTTATAGTCCAACTCTCACATCCATACATGACCACTGGAAAAACCATAGCCTTGGAAGAAGACAGGGAAATACTCACAAAACAGTGGAATTTTATCTGCCTGTGGCTACTAGCTTCTCTTAGTTCCTGGGTATGTAGAAAACCACTGTGATCCAGAGACAGAGCTTATAGAGTGGAATAATAAACAGCATTGCATTATTTGTCTATATCAGGATAGATCCTATAGAACTCCAAAAATAACACTTGCTTTCTTTACCAGATCTTGAGTTCATAGTTAAAATAATATCCATAGCAACAGCCATGCTCCTACTTTAGTTCCCTGAACCACAGGCTATTTTGATAGAAAAGGTCATAGAGAAGTCTTTAGCACTTCTTTTACATGCTGACATAAGTAAGACTAACTCTGTTCTTAGGGAATCACAGATGTTACCACTGCTATCAGAGATGTGTAATGAAACTGGCAAAGGTAGCAATTCTAGTCACATCCCTTCTAGCTCCTCAGCTCAGCTGGTGCAGGAGATAGGTTTTGGGGACCAGCAGAGAACCATCAATGAACATAACCAGAGGACTTCAATTGCAGCTGATGCTGCAAATGAGCAAAACCTTGATAGCTGGCATGCACTTATTGATCTGAAGAGCGCTCTTTTTTCTACAGCCACTTTGTTGTCATATCAAAGGGACACACACATTCCTTGTTTTGCCTCAGGATTATATCAGCCCTCTTGCTCTGATACACAGTTTAGCTGGGAGAGAAACTGACCGTTTCACAGTCCGTAGGCCTGCAGGCAGTTCTCTCATTGAAAGCATCATGTTAATTGGATTTGCAGAGCAAGAAGCAGCAGATGTCTTAGACACATTAAAGAGAGAGAAGATAAAATCTGTGAAGATAGAGAAGCTGACTTGTGTCTGAATTTTCTGGGAATCAAGTGCTCTGGGCTGTGTGAAGACGTGACCTGAAAGGTAAAGAACTCATCACTGCCTCTTGTACCTCTTACTGACATAAAACGGCCTCCTGGTTTTGAAGCCAACAAGTGCCACATGCAGGTGAGCAGCTTTGTTACATTTACCAGGTGACCAAAAAGGCTGTCAACTGTGGGAATGTCCCAGGGCCAGAAAAGTACCTGCAGCTGATTTTGGCCAAAGTATAAGCAGTCCTTCTTGACCCTTATGAACCAGCCATTTTTATAACAGATCAAAATGCTGAATAAAAGCTACATTTTTAAGATTATGCAACAAAGCTCTGCTCTTTTGTGCATAAACATGACACATACACTTTCTACACATTTTGTGCAGAAACAACATTTTGGCTCTCACAGAGACTGCTGTTTAATATACAGAGCTGAGACGGGGCTCTAGTGCAGAGATGGGACACTGCTCCAGTTCCAACCTGGTCAAAGTCCAAGTGACAGGAAACGAAGGAATACATCCAACTCTGTAAGGAGAAGATCCAGACAGCACTAGTTAATCGCGTACATCCACAACCTCCTGTGGCATGCAAAATCAACTGCTCACTTCATGGCAAATAGATGGGGAAACAGTGGAAACAGTGGCTGATTTTATTTCTCAGGGCTCCAAGATCACTGCAGATGGTGATTGTAGCCATGAAATTAAAAGACGCTTACTCCTTGGAAGGAAAGTTATGACCAACCTAGATAGCATATTAAAAAGCAGAGACATTACTTTGCCAACAAAGGTCCGTCTAGTCAAGGCTATGGTTTTTGCAGTAGCCGTGTATGGATGTGAGAGTTGGACCATAAAGAAAGCTGAGCGCTAAAGAATTGATGCTTTTGAACTGTGGTGTTGGAGAAGACTCTTGAGAGTCCCTTGGACTTCAAGGAGATTCAACCGGTCCATTCTGGAGGAGATCAATCTTAAGTGTTCACTGGAAGGACTGATGTTGAAGCTGAAACTCCAATACTTTGGCCACCTGATGTGAAGAGCTGACTCATTTGAAAAGACCCTGATGCTGAGAAAGATTGAGGGCAGAAGGAGAAGGGGACGACAGAGGATGAGATGGTTGGATGGCATCACCGACTCAATGAACATGAGTTTGGGTAAACTCTGGGAGTTGGTGATGGACAGGGAGGCCTGGCATGCTACGGTTCATGGGGTTGCAGAGTCGGACACGACTGAGCCACTGAACTGAATGGAAAGATAGAAAATATTTCCATCACTTGCACAATAACTACGATTGTTTCACATACTGAAAACCACTTTTTTTGTGTCTTTCTTCTTGTTATTGTTTTGTTTTGTCTTTTACTTTGCTCCTCTAAATTTGGAGAACAGATGGAATAGGTGGAAGGTATACTTTTTACAATCATTTTAAAGCTTTGTAAGGTAAATTTCTCCAAGTTCTTCACAATGAGGTAAAATGGGTTTGCTAGAAGTTCTCTTTAAAAAGTATGAAAGACCCTGCCTCCGGAACTGAAAGTAGTGTTGGTAATAAAATACAACAGCTTGTTGTTGTTGTTTTTTTCCTCTCTTTGTGTGTTTGTGTGCATGTGTGCTTTTCATAGAAGTCCATAACCCACCCCCAAGACTGTCATGCATAGTTTGATACAAATGGGTGATCTGCCTTTTTGGTTTAAACACAGAACAGAACTGGCAGGGGGAACAAAGTCACCTGTAAGTTGTTGCAAAGGCAGTCGGCTCTCTGGGAATCAGGATAAGGGTAATTAGGTGGGAAGTCCACACTCTAATTTGCCTGGAGAGAAATAAATGAAAAAAATTATATACAATATGTACACATGTGCACGCATCCGTATGTGTGTTTACATTTTCAGCATGACTGTTGCATTGATTGGCCAAGATTCAGTTTTCTTTCCCCCGACACTGAATAAACCCAGGTGCCACTGCCGATACTGTCACACTTAATCAATAGGAAGAAGTGGGTGGCACTCTTTTTTCTAACAGGCTGAATTTCTCTTATTTCTTCCCAGGTGTGGCTCTCACCCTTTACACGCCTGAACTTTGCAGAACAAGTCGGCTGTAAGATGATTTTGCATGCTTCTTATTTTTTAGCTCCCAGTAATTTGCTCAACAAATAACAAAAAGCCCAGTTATTTGCTGCGAGCGCTAAGGCAGTTTCCACCACTTGTAAATGCAGTATGTATCACTTTGATCTCAAATATTGTGGACACTATTATCTTTTTTCAACACGTGCATCTTTTCCTTTCCCAACTCCAGTTACAACGTATTTTCACATTGCACTTTTTCCTTCTCATTTTTCTCCATCATGTTAAGAGTAATGTATTTTTTATCATAATGTATTTTTATGTATTTTTCATTCAAAAAGAGTTGATAAATTTATCTCTGTCTCCTAAAAATGAGCTTGTGGCAGAGAAAACCATGTAAATGTATGTATCTGTGTACATTTTGCAAATTCATGGGAATGATAGATCGCATTTTAATCAAATTGAGAAATCCATCTGATGGGCTTGTGTACCTACCTGTCAAAGACTGAGAGGTAGGCATGAGATCTAAAAGAGTAGACCCTTGGTGTCTATGTAAACTCTTAATTCCATGAATGCCAACCTTATGCTGCATTTTTCAATGAACTATTTGCTAAAATATAACTTCAAATGCACACACAAAATATATGAGATACGGATGTCTTCTGCTTGGTACTCTTACCAGATCTCCCTCTTGCTTGACCAGCCATCCCTCGAGGACTGGTACTCTGCAGATCAGTACCCTTTCTCCCTCACCAGTCAAATATAGCTAGCAATATCTGCTATTTTCACTCCAAACCAGCAAACCTGCTGTGTCTTGGCTGGTGGTCCCAACTCCCTCATTTCATCTGTCACCTCTCCAATATGACAGTGACAATAGAGTACCTTTCTCCCAGCTTTAGGGGAAAGGATATGCCAAATGCACACATTCTCTCTCTCTCTCTCACACACACACACACACGCACACGTGCATACACTTTATTTCCGTCTGCTTCACTGCAGCAAATATAAAATGGAAGATTTTCTCAGGGCCCTTTCTCTTCTCTAAACCTCCTCTTTGCTAATTGACAATGTTCATATCAAACCTCTGCTCATATTCACTAGGAAAAGGGATCCTTCCTACCTTTGCCTGCAGCTCAGGATTAAAATTCATGTTGGAGGAAAATCGCAAATTGCAGGATACTACAGACCTTAGTGGGTTTCCCTGGTAGCTCAGACAGTAAAGAATCTGCTTGCAATGCAGGAGACTGGGGTTCAATCCCTGGGTCAGGAAGATTCCCTGGAGAAAGAAATATCTACCCACTCCAATATTGCCTGGAGAATTCTGTAGACAGAGGAGCCTAAGGGGCGACAGTCCATAATGTCACAGAGAGTCAGACGGTCCATAATGTCACAGAGTCAGACACGACTCAGAAACTAACACTTTACAGACCTTGGTGATGCCACATTAAACAAAAGAGGGATGCTAACTCTTCTCTAGTCTCTCTATCTTTTCTGGAAAGAGTTTCTTACTACCTTATGCTACAAATCATTACAGAGTAAATTCTAGAGGAGACAATGGCTAAGAAGTAAAGAAATTGATTTAAGGATTTCTTTTTCCCAAGAGCAAGAAACTTGTTTGTCACTTTTTTTTGTGTCTCCCATACTATGTTAGTACAGTATGCTTACAGAAGGCGCTTAATATTCAGTAATTTAAAAGGAAGCGAAACAACAAGAGGCTGATGAACGAATTCACTGGATTTTAAAAATTGTATCTTGATTTCCTTAGGTTCTAGGAAAATGGAGGGTGAAGCTTGTAAAAGGAGAGAGAATATTTAAATCAAGAATCACTGCCAAGTTTATATTTATCTACAATGAATTTGTATGTTTTAATATATGTTTACATTAGTTTAACAGCACTATTTTCATTTTTTTTTTTTTTTTGAAAAAAATTTTAAGGACAAAAGTTAAAAGAAGTGGCTCTTGTCCTTTTAAGAAGTGGACACCAATAATCTGTGTCATTCTTCAGAAGGTGAGAAACTGAGGGAAAAAATTAAATTACTAGTAGTACATTTTGTTACTTCAGCTACATATTGCTGTTTAAATTAAAAGATGCTTACTCCTTGGAAGAAAAATTATGACCAAGCTAGACAGCATATTAAAAAGCAGAGACATTACTTTGCAAACAAAGGTTCATCTAGTCAGTTCAGTTCAGTTCAGTTCAGTCGTTCAGTCGTGTCCGACTCTTTGAGACCCCATGAACTGCAGCACGCCAGGCCTCTCTGTCCATCACCAACTCCCGGAGTCTACCCAAACCCATGTCCATCGAGTCGGTGATGCCATCCAACCATCTCATCCTCTGTCGTCCCCTTCTCCTCCTGCCCTCAATCCTACCCAGCATTAGGGTCTTTTCCAATGAGTCAACTCTTGGCATGAGGTGGCCAAAGTATTGGAGTTTCAGCTTCAACATCAGTCCTTCCAATGAATACCCAGGATTGATCTCCTTTAGGATGGATTGATTGGATCTCCTTGCAGTTCAAAGGACTCTCAAGAGTCTTCTCCAACACCACAGTTCAAAAGCATCAATTCTGCGGCGCTCAGCTTTCTTCACCGTCCAACTCTCACATCCATACATGACCACTGGAAAAACCATAGCCTTGACTAGATGGACTTTTGTTGGCAAAGTAATGTCTCTGCTTTTCAATATGCTATCTAGGTTGGCCATAACCTTCCTTCCAAGGAGTAAGCGTCTTTTAATTTCATGGCTGAAATCACCATCAGCAGTGATTTTGGAGCCCAAAAAAAATAAAGTCTGACACTGTTTCCACTGTTTCCCCATCTATTTCCCATGAAGTGATGGGACCAGATGCCATGAGCTTAGTTTTTTGAATGTTGAGCTTTAAGCCAACTTTTTTACTCTCCTCTTTCACTTTCATCAAGAGGCTCTTTAGTTCTTCTTCACTTTCTGCCATAAGGGTGGTGTCATCTGCATATCTGAGGTTATTGATATTTCTCCCGGCAATCTTGATTCCAGCTTGTGTTTAGTCAAGTCAAGTCTAGTCAAAGCTATGGTTTTTCCAGCAGTCATGTATGGATGTAAGAGCTGGACTGTAAATAAAGCTGAGCACTGAAGAATTGATGCTTTTGAGCTGTAGTGTTGGAGAAGACTCTTGAGAGTCCCTTGGACTGCAAGGAGATCCAACCAGTCCATCCTAAAGGAGATCAGTCCTGAATATTCATTGGAAAGACTGATGCTGAAGCTGAAACTCCAATACTTTGGCCACTTGATGTGAAGAAGTAACTCATTGGAAAAGACCCTGATTCTGGGAAAGATTGAAGGCAGGAGGAGAAGGGGACGGGAGAGGATGAGATGGTTGGATGGCATCACCGACTCAATGGACGTAGTTTGGGTAAACTCTGGGAGTTGGTGATGGACAGGGAGGCCTGTCGTGCTGCAGTTTGTGGGAATACAAAGAGTCAGACATGACTGAGTGACTTAACTGAACTGATTGTTGTTTACTGCTAAGTCACATCTGACTCTTTGAGACCCCAGGGACTGTAGCCCCCAGGCTTCTTTGTCCATGGGATTTCCCAGGCAAAAGTACTGGAATGGGTAGCCATTTCCTTCTCCAGGGGATCTTACCTACCCAGGGATGGAACCCAGGTCTCCTGCATTGCCAGGCAGATTCTTTGCCACTGAGCCACCAGGGAAGCCCTCAGCCATATATAATAATGAAAGTAGAGGCAGTTAACAAGAGAATTTAAAATGGATAGTTCTACAAATGTTGATCAAAACATCTATTAATTTCAACTAAGTCACAGTTGAAGGGAATGAGAGTGTACTGATTATTTTTTTTAAGTTTGTTTAGTTTACTTGTTTGTAGAGGAACAAAGATTTTACTGTGGTTATGTATTGTGCAAACAAATTATTAAGTGATTTTAGTGAGTGGATTTTGGCGGTGTATCTGATATTCTGTAATTTAAATGTGACCTAAAAATTCTCAACAGAACACTGGGGCCGCCCACCTGCAAGAGTGTCACTCCTGTCCCAGAACTTAGACATAGATGCTAAGTTCTACACATTAATATGTTCCTAAGAAAGTAGGAGATCTATTTTCCTAGACAAATGGAGTTATGATCAATATTTTTAAGCAGAGGGAGAACAAATCATTCATAAAAATTAGTCAATTCAATTTCATGGTTTATATGTATCAAAATACAGCTGGTTGACCAGATGTTTTACTTATTTTTCTGGTTATATGATTACACTGTGTTTGAGTATCTTTTGCAGTGCTGTTATAGTTCAGTTACTCTTTAAAATAAGCTCCTCTGATGCCAGTGATAAATGTGTATGTCAGTTTTTTAGTAGTGATAATAATTTAGGATTTTTTAGAACACAATTTTTGGAAGGAAAAATATGAAATTTACTGACAGCTCTCTAGAAATGTCACTAGAAAGTAGCTATTAAAATATTTGACAATTACAGAGTCCTGAAACTAAATGAAGCCAACAATGAATACACACCATCATTTCACAAATTTTAACAGCATAGAAGCCAGATATCTGGGGTATCACTGGCTTTTCAAGCCCGGAGCTCCCAATGTGATTTATTCCAGGCCTTAAACCTACCTCAGATTTGGTCCTGAACGGTGCCTTTGAAGGCGAATGGAGGTCCGGATGAAAGAAGGGCTGACTGGAAAAGCCCACAGAGAAATGTGTTGCAGAGATTAACATGCCACGACCTCTTAATCAAAAACACTGAACAAAAGTCAACAGGCCACAGAGACCATATCCCAAAGTTGCTGAAGTGAAAATGTGGAGAGAAAGGACATCTTGACAGGAAGGAGGGGTTGAAATAATCCTGACAGCTCCGTGCCTACTCAAGTAAATTAGGAAATGCAAAAATCTAGGAAAGACGAAAGAATTAAGAGTATATTGAGTGGGGGATTTTTTTTACAGATATATAAGCATGGCACTACATTTCAGAAAGAATTTTTTTTTATACCTACCATATTCTAAGCACTATTATTTGTTACATAAATATCTCATTTTACCATTTTATGAGTCTATTGCCATAGATGATATTGCTCTATATTATAGATGGGAAAACTATTCTTAGAGGACAAAGGATTTGATCAACTTGCAAGAATGGATAGATCTGAGAAGGATTTTGGCTAAAAAGAATGAAACCTGAAAGTCAAATTCTGGTTCGAAAGCCCAAGTTTTCTTCATTAAACTACACTGGCTCCTAAACTTCCCTATTTTAAACTGGGAGTATAAATTGTACTCACATACTTGAAAAGGAAGAGGCCATAAAAATCTATTCTTATGTAAACATAACATTAAAATCATGGATCCAAGTATTTACTGTGCAGCAGAATGACTTGGCAATAAATGCAGATTCACTGGTTCACTTTATTTTTTTTAATATACTTGTCTTTTGTCCTATAGTTTCATCTTTTTAAGATTAACTTTTATTGGAGTATAGTTGCTTTACAATGTTGTGTTAGTTTCTATTGGACCACAAAGTGAATCAGCCGTACATATATAAATATCCACTCTTTTTTGAATTTCCTTCCCATTTAGGTCACCATAGAGCATTGAGTTCAGTTCCCTTTGCTATACAATAGGTTTTCATTAGTCATCTATTTTATATATAGTGTGTGTGTATATATATATATGTGTATATATATATACACATATATATATCCACACTGTATATAACTGTATATATATATATATATAAAATCAACAGTATACATACGTCATGCCAGTTCACTCTCAAACAGTCCTACTGAGTAAGTCTAAGGTGGTCTCTGGGTCCACTGAGCACACTTTTAGAAACCCTGGAATTTCAGTTTTTTTTTTTTTTTTTTTAATTGCAAATAACTGAACCTAGCTTTGGCTGATATAATCAGAAAGTAGGCTTGTTTGGCTAGCAAAGTAATGGCTCCCCCCGAGATGTCCTAATTCTTGGGACCAGTTTACGTGAGTAAAGGGACTTTGTGGATATAAACTAAGGCTCTTGAGATAGAAATGAGATTAGTCTGGGATGTACCAGATATAATCACCAGAGTTCCTGCAGGTGAAAAAAGAAAGCAGAAGAGTCAAAATCAGAGGAGCTGTGATAAAGGAAGCAGATGCAAGGAGGGAGTGTGAGGGCAGAAGTATAGTCCAGAGATATGCACTTGTTGACTCTGCCAATGGAGGAAAGGGCCATGAGTCAAAGAAGCAGGCAGCTTTTAGAAGCTGGAAAAGGAAAACAGACAAAGGGATTCTTCGCTGGGCCCACCAAAAAGAATGCTACTCTGTCAACATCATGAGCTTAGTCCAATGAGACTCATTCTGCACTCTGACATCTGGAATTATAAGATAATAAATATGTGTCTCTTAAGCCACTGTGTTCAATGTGACTTTTTACAGCAACAGTAGGAAGTTAATACAGTTGAAGTGCTCAAAAAGTGTACTTCAAAAATACATACAGTACTATTTCTGGGTTTAACAAACACTGTGTTCTCTGAGCAGATTATTAGTTTAGAGTACCCATATTCTAGTCTCTGGTTATCTTTTTTTAAATGGCTTTAGTACCTAGGGGGTTTCCCAGGTGACACAGTGGTAAGGAATCCACCTGCCAAAGCAGGAGAAGCAAGGAGACAGGGATTTGACCCTTCAGTCAGGAAGATCCCCTGGAGTAGGAAATGAAAATCTGCTCTAGCATTCTTGCCTGGAAAATTCCACGGGCAGAGGAGCCTGGAAGGTGGGCTACAGTCCCTGGGGTCCCAAAGAGTCTGACACAACTGACCGTGGGCACACATACACACGCACCTGGGAATTTTTCCAGATTTCTCCTGGGCTTTTGAGTGATTTATATCGAAATTTTAAGTATCCCAAGTCGCTCCCGAATGACATGAAATATATTAATACTGCAACATTCAATTCTGATGTTGGCCTTGGTATTTAATTTCTAAGTCGTGTCTGACTCTTTATGACTCATGGACTATAGCCCGCGAGGCTCCTCTGTCTGTGGGATTTTCCAGGTGCGAATACTGGAGTGGGTTCCCATTTCCTTCTCTGGAATCTTCCCAACCCAGGGATTGAACCCATTAATTCAATAGGGACCTCCTTAGCTTTTCCTTCTCCATGCAGATTTGCTCATTTGTCTGTAAATCCTGATAACTACTTGATTGTATTATCACTCATATTCATTTCATATATTTCAAAAGAATGCATCATTGAATGGAAAACAGAAATGAAATTCCCTGACAGAACTAATGCTGTTTAGTTTTGACTAATACAACACAGTCATCGCAATAAATATATATTATTCCTACCAGAGTACTCTAAGGTATATGCGGCAACTCATTGAAATGGTTTGTTTTTTCCTTTTTGCTATTAATGGGGTGTGATAAGTGGGATCATATTTTGGGTCTCTCTCTGGCATACTTACACACATGAATAATATTCACTGACTGAAGTTTCTTCTCAGTCAAAGAGAAATTTCATTGCTGATGAAATGACAGTAGTTGTCTGACTCCACAGTTACTCTGTAAATCTTGCACAAAAGACCCATAAATGATTCGGTATACTTAGCTTGAAATATGGCATTGAAAAAAAAAAAGTCTGCTTCAAAAGAAAATTCCAGAAAGTCAATAGATTGACATTCAAATTACTCAGGCTGACTAGGAATATATCCATTATTTCCTTGGCTTGCTAGAAATTATCCCTTCTTAATGACAAAAGAAAGTTATACTGATTTTATTTTGTCCATGTCTATTCTACCATCTCTAGTTTTACCTTTTTGACTTAAATAATGTCACTTCTCTCAAAATGGATGATTTGTTTGAATATCCAGGCTTATAGGGCACTTTATAAGTTAATTGTTTCCCTTCTCTTAAATTAAGAAAACACCAAGGAAATGGATAACTATTTGCTTACAGAAACAATATCTTATTCAAGTCAATTATAAATTAGGTATGTCTACAAAATTATGATATTTATCATTTTGGAGTTCAGTTCAGTTCAGTCGCTCAGTCGTGTCTGACTCTTTGCAACCCCATGAATCGCAGCACGCCAGGCCTCCCTGTCCATCACCATCGCCCGGAGTTTACCCAAACCCCTGTCCATCGAGTCGGTGATGCCATCTAACCATCTCATCCTTTGTTGTCCCCTTCTCCTCCTGCCCCCAATCCTTCCTAGCATTAGGGTCTTTTCCAACGAGTCAACTCTTGGCATGAGGTGGCCAAAGTATTGGAGTTTCAGCTTCAACATCAGTCCTTCCAATGAACACCCAAGACTGATCTCCTTTAGGATGGACTGGTTGGATCTCCTTGCAGTCCAAGGGACTCTCAAGAGTCTTCTCCAACACCACAGTTCAAAAGCATCAATTCTTCGGTGCTCAGCTTTCTTTATAGTCCAACTCTCACATCCATACATGACCACTGGAAAAACCATAGCGTTGGCTAGATGGATCTTTGTTGGCAAAGTAATGTCTCTGCTTTTAAATATGATATCTAGGTTGGTCACAGCAATACAAAAATCAACAAATTAAACAAAATGAAGTAAAGCAGTCAACTTGTTTAAAGAAATTTACCTAATATCAGAGAGAATTTCAACTTTTAGAAATCACTGTTTAAGTGTGGAGATTTCCTTAAAAAACTGGAAATAGAACTGCCACATGACTCAGCAATCCCACTGAAGAAACCAGAATTGAAAGAAACATGTGTACCCCAATGTTCATTGCAGCACTGTTTACAATAGCTAGGACATGTAAGCAACCTAGATGTCCATCGGCAGAAGGATGGATAAGGAAGCTGTGGTACATATACACAATGAAATATTACTCAGCTATTAAAAGGAATGGATTTGAATCAGTTCTACTGAGGTGGATGAAACTGAAGCCTATTATACAGAGTGAAGTAGGTCAGAAAGAAAAACACCAATACAGTATAATAATGCATATATATGGAATTTAGAAAGATGGTAATGATGACCCTATATGGGAGACAGCAAAAGAGACAGAGATATAAAGAACAGACTTTTGGATTCTGTGGGAGAAGGCAAGGGTGGGATGATTTGAGAAAGTAGAATTGAAACATGTATATTACCATATGTGAAACAGATTGCCAGTCCAGGTTCGATGCATGAGACAGGGTGCTCAGGGCTGGTGCACTGGGATGACCCGGAGGGATGGGATGGGGAGGGAGGTGGGAGGGGGGTTCAGGATGGGGGACATATGTACACCCATGGCTGATTCATGTCAATGTATGGCAAAAACCACTACAATATTGTAAAGTAATTAGCCTCCAATTAAAATAAATAAATTAATTTACAAAAAAATAAATCACTGTTTAATGAATAATTAATGGAAAATTGGCTATAACGAAAGAAAACTGAGTTAGAACCATACTCCATGTCATACACAGCGGTAAATACCTAATAATTTAAATAACTAAAATGAAACTATTAAAAAACATTTAATAAAAGTTTAGGTGATATTGGATTATAGAAAGTCTTCCTAAAAAGAAACAAAACCAAATGCCATAAAGGAATAAACCAATAGATTTGACTATACTCATGTTTAAAATTTCATTGTGATACATATAAAAACATTAAAATACAAATTGCAGTTTGAAAAAATAATTTGCATCATATTTAATAAAAATTAATATGGGCTTCCCTGATAGCTCAGTTGGTAAGGAATCCACCTGCAATGCAGGAGACCCCAGTCTAATTTCTGGGCCAGGAAGATCCGCTGGAAAACGGATAGGCTCCCCACTCCAGTATTCTTGGGCTTCCCTTGTGGCTCAGCTGGTAAAGAATCCGCCTGCAATGTGGGAGACCTGGGTTCAATCCCTGCGTTGGGAAGATCCCCTGGAAAAGGGAAGGGCTACCCACTCCAGTATTCTGGCCTGGAGAATTCCATGGACTGTATAGTCCATGGGGTCGCAAAGAGTTGGACATTATGAATGACTTTCACTTCACAATATGCATAATATATGCATTCTAACACATAACTGGGAAAATTTCATGTACTCCAATAAAATGAGAATCTAATCAGTCAATATACAATTAATAAAATACAAATGACAATAAAATCACTAAACTTACCTTCTTATTGAGAGTCAGGAAAAGAATAAAACCATAATGATACATGTTATTAAACAAAAACTTTAAAGAGTCGAAAAATGATGTGGGGAAAGAAGAATACTCCTCTACTTCTGATAGAATGGATATCAGCAAAGATTATACATTGGCTGTATAAGTGGCTCAAAGAATGAGCCAAGGTGGTGATTCTCTTCTTGAATTATCATAGGACCTCCCTTATATGTGGAATCTAAAAAGAAATGATACAAATGAACTTACTTACAAAACAGAGACTCACAGACTTAGGGGATGAACTTACAGCTGCCGGGTGAAAGGGATACTTGGGGAGCTCGGGATGGACATGTACACAGCGCTATATTTAAAATGGATAATCAAAACAGACCTACCGTATAGCACATGGAACTTTGCTTAATGTTGTGTGGCAACCAGCAGGGGAGGGGACTTTGGGGGAGAATGGACACACGCATGTGTCTGGCTGAGTCTCTTCACTGTTCGCCGAAACTATCACAATGTTGTTAACAGGTTATACTCCAATACAAAATGCAAAGTTCACAATAAATAAACGAGTCCCTCCTAAATTCAGAAACTTCATCTTACCCTTGGTAAATATTTTCTTATCATTGATAAAAATGTTCACATGTGAGCAATAGTGCAAATATGAGGTTTTATTGTGACATTGTTTCAAAATTTTGAAATAGTGAAACAACCTAAGTGTCCATCAAAAGGGAAGATTGTATATTATATATTTTAAATCTTTATAATACTGAATGGGACACAACCATTGAAACTAATGAAGTTTTTATGAACTGTCATTGAAATATCTCCAGAATATATTGTTAAACATAAAACCAGGTCTCAGAACACATGTATCGTGATCCTATTTGTTTAAAAAAAAAAGGTTTTTATGTTAAATGCACAAATGTAAGTACGTGTTGACCAAACCCTTAAGTAGAGTTGTCTCTTTAGAGAGGATTATATGAGGAAAAGAAAATGGGAGATTCTCTAGTTTTACATTTTCAATAGAAGTTTGAATGTCTTATAATATGAAATGTATGCATTTTACTATTTAAAAGTCAAAAATGATCCTTTTAAAAAACATCTTCACATTTGGTAAAACCAAAGCTATTCCTTGAAGTGAGAATATTCACATTTTTAACAGCCTATTACCCTTTAACTCATGTTATTTTTCTTGCCAGAAAAAAACCCAGCAGGGCTCTGATCATTACACAGATTATATAATTTAAATATATGATACAAAATATGCAACAAACACAAGCTTCTCAAGATGATGGTTACTAATATCTCACAGGCTAACTCGTGACACACTGCTTCCCACTTGGAACATTCTGAGGTTCCTAAATTATATTAAGTTTGTTTATAATTTATACGTTTTGAAATTGAGAAGAGCAGTCCCTTCTGCATTCCCATTTCTACGCTGTGTTGGATTTTAAATTCTTGGTCAGTTGTGTCTGATCCTTTTGGGGGTTGTTCTCATTTTTCTTAGCAAAGCAACCCAGTAATGAGACTCGATTCAGTAGCTCTTCCTCTCTTTCCTTCTTACCTTCCTTGGCTGAGTTTTACATCAGTGGACCCATGATATATTCCTATGATCCTCTAAATAACTTCTTGCCTTGCTTTAACAGGTATTTGACCCTGTTCCATGTGGCCATTCCTTCTAGGCTAAAATTCAAAGTATATCGAAGATGATATTTAACCTTATAAAGTAAAACACCTATATGAACATATTAGAATTACAGAAAAAAAAAAAAAACAACATTGTGGACTGGACTTTGTGTATGATACTTACATTCCATAAGCAGAAGGAAGAATTGCTTCAAGACTCAGCATGACCAACAAAAAATAAAATGATTGTGGTGAACCTCAGCCCAGCGGCAGCCTCCCAGGAAGCCGACAGACCTGAGGCAGCTCCTAAGACGTCAATGCAAAGGTTGACAGAGCCTGCCAAGGAGCCAGATGCTGCTGTCAGAGATAGGAAAAATGGACCACCGTTTGGTGTCTGTTTCCTATGATTAGCATCAGCAGCATCCGTCACTCCCTTTTCCAGATTCATTAGTAAAATCTGGTGTGAAGAATTTCAGTAAAATGCTTGTGCAAAAGGGGGAAAAGGAACATCTGTTTCAGAGCTGCTTCCCCCCTTAGTCAAAGGCTGTCAAACGTATGTGCCTGTTGTTTCCTGTATTTTGTCACTGTGCTTACATTTGCTGGACATTAAAACAACACTCAGGTGCAGTTAAAGGCAGTAATGTTTTGTCCTTATTTTATGATGCTTTTTCCAGTACTAGTTTCATAGATTGAGAATCAGTGTTTTTTACTTTTACTCTTTCTTCCCTTTCTGTCACCTTTCCTTCTTCTCTCTTTTCTTGTTTTGTTTCATCACAGAAGCAGGCCTTGAGGCCACATATCAGTTTCATTTAAGAAAGAAAGCAATGTATTAAGATCAGTAACACCTTCCACAGGAGTTCCTTGGCGACTCAGTGGTAAAGAATTTGCCTGCTAATGCAGGAGACGTGGGTTCAATCCTTGGGTTGGGAAGATCTCCTGGAGTAGGGAAATGGCAACCCACTTCACTATTTTTACTGGAAGAAATCCCATGGACAGAGGAGCTGGTGGGCTACAGTGCATAGGGTCGCAAAAGACTCAGGCAGGACTCAGCAACTAAATAACACCATCTAACTGCACCAAGTTCAAATGGAATCATTCTACACTGTGAAATGACAAGGAGGATATGACTTGAAACAATTATTTCTTACCTCTTAACTGTAAGGGCCATGTGAAAAAAAAAAAAAAAAAAAAAAGCAATTTTCTTTTCCCTTCAACCTCTCAGATGACAGTTACCAGTTGATTAGGGAAAGAAAAACCAAAGGCAAGATGACCAAAGGCAAGAACCAACTACAATCAAGCTTAGAGCTTGTTAGTTAAAAACTCATTACATTGAATGTTTTCTTCCCCTCTATAAAAGACATGATGAAAACAATTCACATTTGAATAGAACTTATAATCTGCATGTACCTGTCATACGTATTATCTTATTTTGTCTTTACAACAGTGAAAGATGAAGAAACTGGATATCATTACACTTGCCCAAAGGCAGCCAGCCAAGAACTTCTAGATCAGGGATTCAAAATCCTGGATGTCCTTCTCCAATGCCAAGGTTTCTTTGAATTACATCTGCATGATTTCTGAGTGAGAGTACTGTTTATGGTTTAAAAGTCTGTCTTGTGATTACTTTGAAATCAGCTTATCAGTATTTCAAAGGCAGCTGGAATCTGTTTCTCACATGATTCAGAAGAAGAAATAAAAGAATATTGGTACATATTTTTTCTAACTACAAGCTATGCCCCCCCCCCCCTTTTTTTAAGTAGATAAGATCCCTGGAGAAGGGAATGGCTACTCCCTACAGGATCCTGCCTGGAGAATTCCATGGACAGAGGAGCCTGGCCACCGACTACAGGCTTGTAAAAGAGTGACCAAGAGACTAACCCTTTCACTTTCAAAGATCTAGAGATGCAGAATCCCCAGACGCAGATGGGTTACTTCACCGTTACAAATCAGAAGAGGCTGCTGCTGCTGCTACTAAGTCGCTTCAGTCGGTCCCACTCTGTGCGACCCCATAGACGGCAGCCCACCAGGCTCCTCTGTCCCTGGGATTCTCCAGGCAAGAACACTGGAGTGAGCTGCCATTTCCTTCTCCACAGAAGATGCTAGATGGTTCCTTTACTGCCTAGTGAAGATAAGGCTAGGCAGCCATATAGAGCCTGGGACAGAACAGCAGCTACCATGATGGTCATTGAGCTTAAACTTGAAAATTTTAGAGTGGAGGAAAAATGTGCGATCAGCTGGAATAAGGTTTTTTACCCTAATAGTTCATTTACATAAATCACTTTGATAATCCACTTATAATTAAATTAATAAATGGACGAAGTACAGAATATTGTTATTTTAATGGTATATGTGAAAGTGACTTCAGTCAGTCGTGTCCGACTCTTTGCGACCCCACGGACTGTAGCCTACCAGGCTCCTTCATCCATGGTATTTTCCAGGCAAGAGTACTGGAGTGGGTTGCCATTTCCTTCTCCAGAGGATCTTCCCAACCCAGGGATCGAACCCAGGTCTTCCTCATTGTAGGCAGACGCTTTACTGTCTGAGATATAGTAAATTAGAAAAAAAAATCTTTTATCTCTTATTAATAATACACAAGGCTTCCTTTGTGGCTTAACAGTAAAGAATCTGCCTACAATGCAGGAGACCTGGATTCGATCTCTGGGTTGGGAAGATCCCCTGGAGGAGGGCATGGCAACCCATTCCAGTGTTCTTGCCTGGAGAATCCCCATGGACAGAAGAGCCTGGTGGGCTGCAGTCCATGGGATCACAAAGAGTTTGATATGACTGAGCAGTAAACAACAGTATGTAGGTGAAATACCAAAATGTACTATTAGTGATTTTTCAACTTTGACATGAGTGAGCTGCTAATACATAAGATAGGATGCATCAAATGAAGATAAATCTGTAGTCATATTTATAACTGGCAACACCATGTCAGACACTTTGAAATATACTGTTTACATATGCTATACATATTGTACACATGAAATCAAATAATTACACTGTAAAATGAAAGTTCAGCCTACTGCAAATTGAATTGTGTGAAATGCTGTCTTTTGACCACTCACTCATCTTTGCAATATAGTCTAAATGATTAGATTTGAGATTTTGCCAGAGGAATTCATTTATTTTTTTATTTATTTTTTTATTCAATAGTAGCCTCTCTGATTATTTTTTATCTTAAATTTCTATTATATCAAATAGGAGATTTCAAGCATCAAAGCAGTTCTGTTACTAAAGTGATTTTCACATGATTGGAAGAGTCAGTAATACTTATATATTAAAATTTTAAATTGTGGCACAACATACCATGCAATCATTTTTTTCAAAAATATATACTTAATCAACTCAATCTTTTATCAAACTACAGTTTAAAAGTCATTTTGCATATATAAAAACACAGTTGTGATATTAGTTACAATGCTACTTGAAATGAATTTAAGAAAAATTGATACATACGCTGGTAAATACGAATAACTTTAAAAATGAACCCTTTTCCCAAAGAACTGGATGTGTATAAAAAACCCACTATACATTTCTATCATATTTCTATTAATATACTAACCAATGGAGAAATTTTCATGAGTAATTAAAAATTCTAGAAATTTAAAAAAATTTCAAAGTAATGAACTATTTGGATTTCAAAAAAAAAAATGATGCAAAAAGTTTGAAATCTTTATGATTTCAGTCTAGATGTGACAAATGTAGAATCCACTGACCAGTACTAGAGGATACAGCCTGGCAAATTTGCAGAGCAAATAGATGTCTGTCAAACATCAGCTCTTCCTGCTACTAACATCTATTCTTTCTTCCGCTATAGGATGACGAGGTCACAATAGTTTAATTTCTTTGGTTATTCCCATTCACAATGTTAAATCTGATCCTTATATTTTTATGTGTCAGTTTGGTCATACTATGCTACTGAATTATTTGATTAAAACCAGTCTAGATATTATGAAGGTGCTTTTTAAAAGTTAATAAGATTTAAATCAGTAGTCTTCAAGTAAAGCAGATTACTCTCCATGATATGGGTGGGCCTTGTCCAATCAGTTGAAAGCCTTAAGAGAAAAGACTGAGATACCCTGAAAGATTCAACGTAGGGCTCCAAACCAAATCAACCTTTGCCAGAGTCAATACCTTAAAATATCTGTCTCTTTCTGTCTCTGTGTCTCTGTCTCTGTCTCTCTCCCTCTCTTTACATATATATATATATATGTGTGAGTGTGTGTGTGTGTGTGTGTGTGTGTGTGTGTACATTTATTTATCCTGTTACATATATAGTACATACATAAATATACTTATGTTATATATAGATACATACTCTCAGAGACCAGAAAAGTTTCTATGTACCCAACTTCAAAAATGCACAGAAGAGAATATTTGAAATTAGAAACTCTCAGAAAATTCAAGATAAATCACAACCCAATAACTTGCCACCAGGGCTTCTCTTGTGGCTCAGCTGGTAAAGAATCCGTCTGCGATGCGGAAGACTTGAGTTCCATCCCTGGTTTGGGAAGATCCTCTGGAGAAGGAAAGGCTACCCACTCCAGTATTCTGGCCTGGAGAATTCCATGGACTGTATAGTACATGGGGTCACAAAGAGTCAGACACAACTATCATCCTTTTATCCCATCCCACCTCCAATTATGCTCCTATCAACAGTTAGTTCCCTTATACAAGTAAGAAGGCAAAGAAACAAGAAATGAAGAGGGTTTTTTTTGCTTTGTTTTTTTGCTATTATTTTGTTTTGCTTTTTTTTGGTTAATCCTTAGTTTGTAGTTTTCCATTATAGGTATGATTGCTGCTGCTGCTGCTGCTGCTAAGTCACTTCAGTCATGTCTGACTCGGTGCGACTCCATAGATGGAAGCCCACCAGGCTCCGCCGTCCCTGGGATTCTCCAGGCAAGAACACTGGAGTGGGTTGTCATTTCCTTCTCCAATGCATGAAAGTGAAAAGTGAAAGTGAAGTCGCTCAGTCGTGTCCGACTTCTAGCGACCTCATGGACTGCAGCCGACCAGGCTCCTCCGTCCATGGGATTTTCCAGGCAAGAGTACTGGAGTGGGGTGCCATTGCCTTCTCCAATAGGTATGATTACCTGTCTGTTAAAAAAAAATGGGTCCATATCACTAAAATGTGGGTTTTGGCGAGTTTATGTTTTATCTTTCTCTATTTGGTTTATCTTTCCCATTTCCTATAATATATGTCATATTTTTTCTGGCTATGCACTTAACAGGCTTCCCAGGTTTAATTTGTGTCCAGTGGGAGCACTACATTTGCTTGGTTTTGAGGTTGACACTTTCTCTTTGGAAACTTACCATATGTTTTTACAATATATATTATACCAAGTTCCTGTTTCCTCAGAGCATATTTTTCTATGTGGGGGTTAACGTGAGCAAAATGAACAGATTAAATTATATTTCAGTCATAGTTTGGCTTAATTTTCACTTGAATTCATTTCAAACTAAATGTTTCATCCTCATTCATCTTTATTCATTCAACTGTATCCCATGGACATTTGCCATTTAAACACCTGGTAGTTTTCCCCTCTTGGCAGATTCTTGGACTTGTCCTAGCTTTTCTAGTGCTTTGGTAGAATTAAGGACATTATTTTTCTCAAAGGTGAGGAGGGCTTGGGGGGAGATTTAATGTAACTTATTTTCCTTGCCAAAGATATGCTAGGGGTTTAAGAAGTAAATTTTGTAGTTACAACCCTCCCTCCAGGGTTCCATACTTGTTATGAATGTAAATCTTCACAGCGTATTTGTGAGGACTTAGACAGTGGAGGAAGCACAGAGTCACTGTCATAAAGCACCAGTAAATAGCGGGGCTTTCAATGTCTGTCTCACTATTAACTAAGAAGCTTAGAAAACTCAAAAATAGCATCCATGTAACACAGCAGCAACATGGCATGTAACTTTTTATTGTGCATTCTCTGGATGCATGGTTTAACAACTCAAGAATTATGAGTTTTAACCATTTTTCATTTCCACAAAATGTGAGTATCATGTTATTTTTGCCCTTCCGATCAATAGCCATTTCTATCTGTCCACGCTATACTTTAGCAAAATTGTTTTGTATGGTTTTGTCAATTCTACCAATAAATCCTACTGCAGTTTAAATGATGGATTAAGATCGACAATAGTGGGACAAAGCTACCAGCACTCTTTCTGTGTCTCCCACAGCTGGCATGTCCTCTGTTGTAACAGAGCAGAATTCCCTATTACAGGTAGCTTTGACCTCAATAAGGATTCATTTTTCTGGGTGAAATTTCACACCAAAGAGACAAAGACAAGAAGAAATCACAACAGGTTTTTCAAATATCCTGCACGCACAATTTTTACAATTACATTCACACATTGATCAAAACCATTGTCAGTATCATGATCTTTAAAAATAAAGATCACAACATACACACACCACACTTATGTGTGTGTGTATGTGTGTGTGTGTGTATGTGTGTGTATGCTGGGCATCAATTCATATTTAAATAAATATTAAACATGGAAGAAAATTTTAAAGAAACAAGCAGTTGGGGAAGTCAAGTTTACACTCTGGGGTCTCTCTTTCCTAAATAAGGTTACCCAGCCTGAAAAACATATGCAACTTTGCAAAGCACTAAAATAGATTCAAAATGATTTTCACAATTCTATGAAATCATATGAATTCACTGAGATAAAGAAAGATCTATTGAACTTTGGTTTGATACATGCATATAATAAATATGGTATCAATTTAATTGAAAGAAAAAAATTGAATTATGGTGCCTCACCCCATTTCTGTTTTTACTGTTTTTTAGGTAATATTTTTTCTCTCTGGGAACACACTCTTGGAGTACATTTCTCTCATCGAAAATCAGTAATCAGGGATATTATATGTATGTTATATATAAACCTGTTATATTCAGGGATAACAAATATGTTATATATAAATTTTATAAATATTTTGAATGTGCATTGTATTTATATATATATAAATATATATATAGACAAATGAATAGCTTAGTGACTTTTTTCAAAGTATGATCTCTCAGTTCTGATGAATAGATTCCACAATTCCCCTAAAATTTTATTCAAATTTAAACATATTTAAATATGTGCAATTTAAACAGCATAATTGAAAATTATATACAAAGCAATATTATATATATATATATATATATACACACACATATATATATATATATAAATCATATCAGTCGGTGTATGTATCTGGGCTTCCCCAGTGGCCCAGCAGTGAAGAACTCACCTGATGTACAGGAGACCTGCAGGAGATGCAGGTTCGATCCCTGGGTCAGGAAGATCCCCTGAAGTAGGAAATGGCAACCTATTCCAGTGTTCTTGCTTGGGAATCAACCAAAGAGTTAAGTTGAATTACAAAACTGCCCATTAGAAAAATAGAATAGAAATTATTTGTTCATTAAATTGCTATTGAAAGTTATGAATACAACATTTTATTTTTAAATAGGGATTTACTTTTAAAATAGGTTTGAAAACTTTTTCTCTTCTTGTTCAGCACTGTGCCTAGTGCTCAGCAGGAGAACATATATTTCCCACATAATTCGAAAAAGGAATACTGAATCTTTTTTTCTATATAAGGGAGAGAGTGATGCCAATACAGTCTATTAAACTGGACCGCCTCTATCTTTTCTGTTAGCTGGTTTTGTTGCCTTTAATTTCATTGCTAAGCTGGAGATAAGGTAAAAGAAAAGTCACATCAAATAACACAGTTGGAATAAACTAGATATATAATAGAGTTGAAATCATCCATGTTCTGCTTGTAAACTCAGATATAAACTTTACATTCAATACTTCTTTAAATATTTCAAAAAGTATGTGTTTAGATAGCCACAGAGATCTGACTTAACAAAGAGCAGTAAGTAGGAAAAGAAACACTCTTATCATTCAAAACCTACTGACACAATAGAGACGTGGGATTCCACGAGGAAACTGAACTTTCTCAGTCTGATTCCCGTCAGCAGATCCATTCTTGATTGTCCAGATATTTAGTTCTGTAAATATCCTTAATTCTGTAAACATTCCTGAAAATATTCCTATTACTTTTTTCTGTGCCTTATAATATTATCATGTAACTTTAAATAACAGATTGTGATAGTCCATGTCCTCTGAGAAAGACTTCAAGATCAGGTTCCACAGGCAATGGTTTTCTGAGGGAAAAATCCTCAAGAAAGAAAATGGGAAAGTTCTGTGGAACATGGGGACAGCTGCCATACCACTATGTCCAACCCCAAGTGAAGAAGACAGGGAAGAAGCGATGCTGTAAATCTTCTAGACAGCTGGCAGACCAAGGAAGGATTTTCAAGGCCATCAGTGTGTTCTTGAGCCAAAGTCAGCCATATGAGGTATTGTGTGCCTCCCAGGAACAAGCTTGCCTTCCTATGCCTGCCAGACTCATCCATTAGGTTGGCGCAGTCCATGGGAAACATAGGGTCTGTTCAATGCAGCAGTGAGTTTCTGTTCCAGGCTGCAAAAAACTGGAACTCTGTGTTCCATTGTGTACTCCCTCTAGTTGGAAGCCTGCAAAGTACATTCTCATGGTTGCCAGAAGTACAACTTTTTCTAGAAAATATTCTTCAGACCTGCTCTCATATGAGACACTTTTTCAGAGGAAGAAGAAAGGTCAACGAGATGGAGGAAATCCCGTAGCATGGCGGATTACACAAACCACTGTCACAGCATTAATGATAATACTGCCTTCTGCATGGGGACCAGCCTACTGTCACTCACAGTCACCCCCTTTCCAATGTGGGTGATCAGGAGGGGCTTCCAAAATTAGCAAGAAACACAAGGAAATCAACAGAGAGTTTGGTTTTGAAGCATGCGATCACTACATGGTTGTTTTAATCAAACATCAGGGTTATTCTTTAGGAAAAAGAAGAAAATAATGGAAAATGATGCTGACTGGATTTGATTTGGTTTTACTAGTCATATATGAATACCATCTCCATTCAGAGGTGGAAAATTCTTCTTGAAGTCCAGTCCCTTGCACTTCCAAACTGATTTTTTTTTTTTAATAAATATCTTCTGGCTTTTTTTTTTTTTTTTTTTTTTTTTTGCTATTAAGAGCAGCAAATTTCATAGTGGGTGCAATGTGTACTACTAAAATAAAGAGAAGTTAACTCAAACTCTATTAAAAAAGTTCTTAATACTGATGAGTAATGAAGAACCCTGGAAAAATATTCTTTGCTATTTCCATATAATATTTGTCTTCACTGTTTTAAAGAAACAATAATGTGAAGCTACCAACCCGTGAGAAACTGATCTTCAGTACTTTAATGTAATTAGTTCTTAATTCCCTCTCTAGTTTCTCTGGATCTGCTTAAGTTTTGAAACCAATTCAAAGCAACGTTTTAATTATTACAACATGTAACTTAATGGGAGTTCTTTAGTATCTCAGTGCAAGCACCTAACAAATTCCTTTCACCCCCGTCTTTCTGATGCCTGTATTTAATTTTCGACTTTCCACACACCAGGCATCGGTTTGTCACAGAGCAATGAAGTACGATAGCCCTGTTACACATTGACACACAACCTGCAGCTGCCATTTTGTGTCTTGGGAGAAAGAAATCAAACCTTCCTCCATAGACGCTGGAAGTGGCAGCCACCAGCTATCGCTGAGGATATTTGATCTATTTCTCTGGCACGTTCCTCTGCTTTCATTTCATGTGGTATTTTATTTGGTCATAATGAAAAAATTCAGCACCTAAGAGCCCTAGTGTTTTTATAAACAGAGAACCGGATCCTGTGAGTCTGTCAGATGAATAAGCTGTCGTTTCCACTTGGTTAAGGTGCTTTCCAAGGAGTCATGATTCCTTTGGTTGTTTAATGCACAGAAAATGAACTCACAATGTAGACATGAAAATGTCAAGATGCCGTGCTACACAGGTGTAAAACATCTCATTATATTATATTTTAGTAAAAAAAATAATGCGTTAATAAAATCTTTCAAACTACACACTTTCACATAACTTGCCTTTAAGTCTTATCAGGTACTGAATTAGTAAAATGCAGTTTCTGGTACTAGGTCATGAATTGGGGCCCAAAACCACTCAAATACCTACCCAACACCTCTATCTTTTATACTTTCTTCCCATTTTAATTTTTTTCTTCCAATTTCTTCTCTATTTTTCTACTCTTTCCCAATTCCACTTTCTTTCTAGACTTTTTTGATAATACTTTACAAATGCACCCACAGATACTGATGCATTTCATTGTTGTCCCTTTTCACTTAGATGAGAAACAAATTTAAGATTGAAGAAAACCTGGAGATGTATATGCATATTTGGGGAGATAGGGTACAAGTTCCAACTTCCATCAGATATTCAAAGAGATTCTGGACCAGAAGGGTCATGAACTGCTGTGTAGAAACATTTATTCATCCAACATCATACAGAGGTCCTTGCCTGTTCTTTTCAATTATTGTTTATTTCATTTTGACTCTAACACAAACTGTGGAAGCCAACAAGAGTCTAAGGCCAGACTTTATGACATATTTTTAAATTATTTGCATATTGAAAAAAAATGCTTCAATGTGTTAGCTGTTATGGTGGACAGAAGTTTAAGATGGTATCCCAAGATTTTCATTCTCAATCAAATACCACTCTAGGTACTGCTGTCAAGAAATCTTGCAGATGTAATTAAAGCCTCAAATATGTTATTCAGTCACTAAGTCTTGTTCAACTCTTTGCAGCCCCATTAGCTGCACTATGCCAGGCTCCTCTGTCCTCCATTATTTCCCAGAGTTTGCTCAAATTCACGTCCATTGAGTTGGTGATGCCATCCAACCATCTCACCTTTTTGTCATCCCCTTCTCCTCCTACCTTCAATCTTTCCCAGCATCAGGGTCTTTTCCAATGAGTTATCTCATCACAATCATGTAGCCAAAGTATTGGTGCTTCAACTTCAGCAACAGTCCTTCCAATGAACATTCAGGGTTGATTTCCTTTAGGATGGACTTCCTTGACCTCCAAGGGACTCTCAAGAGTCTTCTCTAGCACCAAATCCCAAATAAATTGACCATAAAGTACAGATAATATTTAGGTGGGGCTGATCTAATCGCACGAGCCCTTTAAAAGTAGTTTTCTCTGGCTGGTAGCAAAAGTGAATCAGGGAGATTTGAAGTGCAGGAAGGATCTGACATGAAGGAAATAATCTGTTGCTGAGAGAGAGGAGGCCACCTGGCAGTCTTGAAGCAGCTATTAATAAAAGTGACCCTGGCCGATAGCCAACAAGGCAGTGGGGACCCTGGTCTCCTACCACAAGGAAATGAATTCTGCCAACAATCCAAGGAAACATATATCTCCCCAGTCAGGACTCCAGATGAGCACTCAGCTGGCTGACACCTTGGTTTCAGCTTCTGAGACCCTGAATAGAGAACCCAATTAAAATCCACTGGAATTCTGACCCAGGGAATATACGATACCATAAAATATTGTCATGTTAAGCCACAAAGTTTGTAGTAACTTGTGACAAAACAGTAAAAAACTAATACAGTTGCTAACTCATAAGCCTCGGGTCTTTTTTTCTCAAGAAATTGGGATATTTACCTCCATTTAAACAAGTTCAGAATTGTTGACATCTTAGTGATCTCTCATTTTGGCAGGAGTGTTCTCTGAGCCAAAAATAAAATAAGAAAATAAAATAAAGATGAAGTGTTATCTGTTGGTTGTTTCCTATTTAAGATGTGCAGCAATTAAAAAAAAAAAAGAAAGAAATCCATCCATTAGCTTACTTTAAAGGATGAGCAATGATACTTAACGTTGTGAAAAGAGACCATCACAATTCCATTACTTGTTTGTTTAATAACTTCTAGTGTTTTTCAATGTTTAAACTGAGTTCTCTGTGATCTCATTCTCTTTATGCAAATTTGTTCTGAATCAAATGAATTCAATAAACTTAAATAACCATAAAAATAAATTTAGCCATGTCTTATAAATATAGATTTCCAAGTATTTGCAAAAGAAAATTATGTTTCAGTTCCCTGGAATAAATTTATGTAATCTGGGATTTTCACACCATCCTAGGAGGTTCTGATGGCCACAAATGTTTGGGGAAAATCTTCCTTTAGAAGAATTGCACTTTTATTGAAAAATCTGACCTGGCTATCTATAACATGTGGCATTAAAAACAGAAGAATGCTGATGCCCAGAGGGGGTTCCCATCGAGCAGTACAGAGACTATAGAAGCATTAAAAGATACGCAAGTATGCCATGCAACATGTGGTGAATTGAGGGCAGAGCCGATGAAAATGAGCACTGGAATCCACTGGTTGATAGGCTTTACCACAGACTATTGCGGTCAGAGGAGATCTGCTTTGTTCAACGAACCATAAACCAGATTGTTCTTAGAGCATAAAACCAAGAAACTCTAAAGTGCACTCACCAAAACAGCAGTTCCAGATAGCTTCCAAATACTGCAGGGCATAACTGCAAAAGATGGAGTTTGCCTTCTGAGTCTTCTCTCGTGTATTGCACTCTTTGAGTATTTTGTGCCTCGTAATCCTTCCGTTTCAACTTTTTCAAGCATTTAGAAACCCTTCTCAAAATCTTCCAATCAGGGAACTTGACTAATATTATTAATTTTTTTAACTCATTTTCCTTAATAATAATCCACTGCACCCTTTTAAATCACCTCAATTCAGGCAACATTTACAGAACTAGTTGTACATATGCATGCATGCATGCTAAGTCGCTTCAGTCATGTCCGACTCTATGTGACCGCATGGACAGCAGTCCACCAGGCTCCTCCGTCCACAGGACTCTCCAGTCAAGAACACTGGAGTGGGTTGCCATTTCCTGCTCTGGCACCATACCTAGTAAGGCTAAATGTCATTTGGGAAATCTTTTTAGTTATGTGTGTATCACAAATTACCATGTAAATGTATTATTACTGTGGATAATGGTCAAAACATTTGAAAAACACTGACATAAAACATAGCTGTAATATAAATTCCATGCTGTCAGAAGTTCCTATCCCTTTTAAACACTTTAATTTTATACCGGGTAGGAAAGAAATCTACGACAGAGCTATTCAATGGTGAGCCACTGTTATTATTAATAATATGCATTTGGTGGCCTAATCTTCAGGAATTATACTAACATCTTAGGAATGAATTTTAGAGATTTTTCTCGCACATCTAGAAATAATTTCACAGAAAAGCATTTATATGAACTCTGCCAAGCTTAGCATCATTTTATTAATAAAATGATTCAGCTAGCATTTGATTTGGCTGTTTTTAGAGTTCCTGTGCATCTGATCAACTAATAAGAACTTCCTGTAAATTTCTAAATAACTAACCTATGTCACTAGTCTTGGTTGATACAGAAGAAATGTACAATTTATTCTGATCAAACCAAATATCCAGTTGTTTACTCGTGTTTATTTCAGCCCAAAGTGCGGTCTATAATGCGTTGTGATCCTAGAATTCCTTACCTTTTTTTCCATCATTTTTGATGTTTAATAATAAAAATATGTACATGTTTCTGCATTTTAAAGATGTCTGCTGTTAAGCACAGATGCCACAGGACTCCAGGAAAAACTTGCATAAAACTTTTTGAAGAGGCTTTACCATTTCTACTTTATCATACGGGTGTGTATTTTTACCCTCATTTTACAGATGAAGAAAATTAAGTTCTGAAAGGGCAAGTAATTTGCTCTGCATCAGCATGCCAGTAATTAGGATGATTAGAGTTCAAATAAAATTAGTCTCATGTAGAAATCTCTGTTGTTATTGCTGCTGTTTTTTTCTACAGTACAATATCCCTCGTCAGGAGTCACGATCCTATTCATAATTGCAACTATACATAGCAGAAACAAATACCAATGTTTGCCAAGCAAACGTAAATGATGAATAACTCACATTGCTTTATACACATAAATGCACACACACACACAAATATAAAGATGCATATGCAAACTTTTTAAATGCGCAGGCATTTCAGGCAAAGGTAGCTTATGGCACCCTAAGGTATGTGTAACTGCACAATATCCTTTCAACAATATTCGATCGGGAATGCACAGTTATCTACATGGTGCAAATGCATTCCAACACAACATGCTTAATAAGGGTGTACACCTTTAACCTTTCTTATCAGTAGAATTAAATTTTATTTTGAACAATGCCCACCAGGGGGTGCTGGCACATTGACACACCAGAAAGAGGAAAACATTGGCTGTCCTGCCAGGTCAAACAAAATATTAGCAATTGACACTCTTTGCAAGAACCTATCTCTGTAGGCAGTTATTTTTTTCTTTGTTTTTTAAGACAATAGAAGTTATTTACATGTATTATTTCTGAATGACAATCCTAGAAAAAAATTTGTTAGAATTAAGATCCAACTGAAGTTTTCACATTTTAATAATATTTTTTCATAAAAGTACTTGGACTCCAAAAGTAGATTTGGATGAAACAACTTTGACATAAAATGCTTTTTATCAATAGTGATAGTCATTAATCATATAGGCGTGGCTTACAACTATTTAACTATTCTTAAGTTTCATATTAAACACCACCAAAACATATAGTCACCTGTGCTGAAGTATCTATATATATAATGCATATATAAATCACTACTGAAGTTATTGTAACTGATTCCTATTATTCTTTAGTAATTTGGAGGTAAAATTTTGAATTTATTTTTAACCAAATAAAATACTGAACAAAAATACAAAACTGTCTAATGTTCTTGACTGAAAATAAATAATATATAGCTAAGTCATTTTTATTAAAGAAAACCATAAACTCAGTAACACACTGTGACCAGTAAGTTAGATATTGTTAGTACAATCTCAAAATTAACTGAATTTTATGGGCCACACATTTTGATAGTACAAATTTTATGCAAAGTTGGCATCTTCAATAGAAATAATCTCCTTCCTCTCTTAATCCAAGATGCTTTTACCTATGGAATTCAAGCCATTCAACCATTAGGAAAATCTATACTCTTACCTTTGTGGGCAAAAGCTATTTGGCTGCAGCATCCCTTAATTATTCCCAAGTTTGGTTCAGGCGAATTGGAATGCCAAGTACACTCCAAAACTGTGTCCTTGATTCTAATGACAACCTTCCCAAACAGAGGAAAAGCATTCTTTGTTACAAGGTCCTTGAGTAGTTGTCTCCTCATTCTAAACAATTGTCCTTCATGGAAACTTGTGAGAAATGACAGAACATCTGTCAATTCAAATCATCATTAAATTCTCAAGGAGGGGGATGAGAAGGAGTTTGCAGAGTATATTGTTTTAGTAAACAATGGCAACCACAAATGCATATAGGATTGCTTCCAAATGTTTATGGAATTAAATTATAGTAAATTTCCACTCTGAATTTATCATTTATCAATTTTTCTCATCTCTTCTCTAGCTTACCTGCATGTCCAGTACATCCTGCCACTTTAAATCCAAAAATGCATTAACTGTTTATCATTAGTCTTATTACGTTAATTTATTCACAACTGTCTCTTTCAAGTTTAAAGAGATCCTCAATGTACTAATAATCAAGCATTTAATGAGGACATTTACATTCACTCAATTCAGACCCTTCAAAATCTCATAGACTTTAATCATATCTTTTACCCTTCATTCTTCCAGATGAGTCATATGAAATATTCAACCCTATTATCATGTGCAAATGTCTTGGTTCTATTGATGTGGCAATCAAACAACAAATATTTACCTGGTTCTAGCTTTGCCTGTGACACTATGTCAGGAGTTTGGGGACATAGAAAAAATGCCTGAGTCCTTCTCAACATCTAAGGTGTTGGCTGCGAGCTCCATCTATCACTCAGCCAATCATAACCAAGACTGGCAATAGGCTGTACTTTCTTATCTTCACCAGCAGGTGAAACTTAGAATCAATATTGTTTCATATTCAGGATACTCGTGAGAGTCCCTTGGACTGCAAGATTAAACCAGTCCATCCTAAAGGAAATCAACTCTGAATATTCGTTGGAAGGACTAATGCTGAAGCTGATGCTCCAATACTTTGGCCACCTGATGCAAAGAGCCGGCTCATTGGAAAAGACTCTGATGCTGGAAAAGACTGAAGGCAAAAAGAGAAGGGGACGACAGAGGATGAGATGGTTAGATAGCATCCCCCACTCAATGGCTATGAATCTGAGAAAACTGCACGCAAGAGTGGAGGACAGAAGAGCCTGCAGTCCATGGGATCACAAAGAGTGAAACACGACTCAACAACTGAACAACAACAATTCAGGATACAGTACCCTAGGTATGCGTTCCAACTCTGCCAGTTTTAGTTGCTCTGTCAACAGCTTTGACAGTGTCCATATTCTATTTCATAAAACAATTTTTTTCCTCATGGTTTTCAAAACTCTGCACTTGGTGCTTTTTCTCTTACCTCATTAGCTACTCCACCCAGTTTTCTCCATTTTACCATTTTCCTGTTTTGCCTCTAACTATCAGAAAGCCACAAGAATTGAGACCAGCCCCATTTATCTTCACTATGCATCAATCACCTGAAAAAGAGATCTTTAGAAACAGGAAGTTGCATTTACCTGAAGCCTCTGCCCCCAAGTCCCTTATGTGGCCCTGTTCATTTTGGAGCACAGGCTGTATTGCGCCTTGTCTCTGCACTATTTATTGGCCGAGCAATCTGCAGCCAAGTCCACATTTTGTTTTTCAACGTTTCCAAGTGCAATTGAAATACAACAAACTTCGCTTATTTTAAACTGCACAATCTGATCAGTTTTGACATGTGTATTCAGCCATGAAGCTGTCATTCCTATCAATATAATGAGCATGCTCACTACCCCAAAAGCTTCATTTTGATCCTATCCTTACCGAGATTGCGGTCTGATAAAAAATGTATCTATCTCATAATGTGAGAGACAGTATTGCATGGAGATCAGTAATGAGTGGTAAATAACAGCATGGATAAGTGGCAGAGAATTCACAAAAAGGAGATGGTATTGTGAACACAGTGATTAGAAAGCGCTTCATCATTATCTTTTGCATGCATTTTCTTAGAATATTTTTCTCTCTGCATTTTCTTTGATTATTGCGGTTAATCATTTTCCTCTGTCTTCCCCAGGTATTTATATTAATATGCTGTGCTTTCTAGGTTTGAATGCCTTTTGACTTTTATATAAGGACAAAATCTCTTCTTCTTAGGCTGCTTAATCCTTCTTTAGGACACATTAACTTGACCTTTGCATTCTGATTCAGTCATAACATAAAATAATTTTAGAGTTAGATGAGATCTCAGATACTACTTTTGCAAATCCAGGATGTCATGTAATTCCACTTTATTTTCTATTCCCATAAACACACTAATATAAGCTTTTATGTCTTCTATTTATGATAGTAGTTCAAAGAGGTTTTAAGTAGGTTTCTCTTCATTTATTTTTTTGGGAACGCCCTCTTAGGCAAGACTCATTTTTGCCTCTAACAGAAATGATTTCTTCACTCATATAAGATGGTGCTAGCTGTCAAGAACCAGGTTTGATCCCAGGGTTAGGAAGATTCCCTGGAGGAGGACATGGCAACCCACTCCAGTACTCTTGCCTGAAGAATTCCACGGACAGAGGAGTCTGGAGGGGTCGTAAAGAGTCACAACAGAAATGATTATTTGACTCAGGTAATATAAAGGCCCAATATTCAGCTGATTCCTGATTATGTTAGATGCATAACCTGAGATGATAGCACTGGATTATCTCTCCTAACTCTTGCCTCTGTTTTCCTTGCATTTCTGTTCTGTTCAGTCGCTCAGTCGTGTCCAACTCTTTGCGACCCCATGAATCACAGCACGCCAGACCTCCTTGTCCATCACCAACTTCCGGAGTTCACCCAAACTCATGTCCATCGAGTCGGTGATGCCATCCAACCATCTCATCCTCTGTCATCCCCTTCTCCTCCTGCCCCTAATCCTTCCCAGCATCAGGGTCTTTTCAAATGAGTCAACTCTTCGCATGAGGTGGCCAAAGTATTGGAGTTTCAGCTTCAATATCAGACCTTCCAATGAACACCCAGGACTGATCTCCTTTGCAAAATAAAATTCAAACAAATGTGAACTTCAGATAAACTGTACATAATTTTAAGTATTTATGTGCTTTATGTATCTCATGGGACATACTGTATTTATCTTTGTTGTTTTTATCTTTTGCTTGTTTGTTTTTTCAAAATCTGGCACACTCACACTGAATTGCTCTCAGGTAGGTTTTTTTCACTGGCCTACCGTCACCACACTCTCTTAGCTTATAATCCCTAGATTAGCCACCTACAAAGAAAAAGAGCTTCTTTTTCTGTAAAATCTGAGTGAGTCTTATTGGATCAAATTGTCATAACTATCAAACAAGTGGCCATGGCCTAGGTGATGGAATGCATGTGCTAGGTCTGGATCATGGGCCACCCTCCACGTCCAAGGAAGGGGGAATGTACGTCGGTTTCATGAAACCATATTTTCGGGACTCATTGGAGGGTACTGTCCAAAGGAAGACCAGAGTACAGAGTGGATATATGTATTAGACAAGGGAAAGAACAATATGACTATTAGAGATCTTTTTAAATGTGGCTTTACTTTTGACATACTTGGTTTATAATGATAAAAGCTATAACAAATTTAGTTGTATTTTAAAGGGTTGTGTATCTATCAACCACAACTAGTTCACTCTTTATATTATGTGGGACATGAATAAGCATCACATATCAAGGTATGGGGCAGGATGATTTAATAATAGGCACCATCTAGTCACTGGATGGCAGCGGGAGCCATTGAGAATTTCTGTTAAGAAAAGAGCATTTGGGTTAGACAAGTCTTGATTCTGATCTTTATCTTTTATGCCTCGGAGCAAATTAATTCACCTGTAAGAACTTTGGATTAAGATTGGGACTTGAATAATTTACTTCATTGGATAATTCAAATGATTAGATAAAGTAATGCCTGCAATGGCCATAGCATAGCACCAGGGATATTATCATCTTTGAAGAGTATTCATTGCATTACTATCTATAGCAACTTTACAATAATCTTCCAGGAAGCATTCCTGAACTTTTCATTTTCTTGTTGTTCAATCGCTATGTCGTGTCTGACTCTTTCTGACCTCATGGACTGCAGCACAATAGGCTTTCCTGTCTTTCACTGTCTCCCGGAGTTTGCTGGAACTCATGTCCACTGAGTGGGTGATATCATCTAACCATCTCATCTTCTAGGATCTTTCCCAATATTAGGATCTTTTCTAATTATTCAGCTCTTCACATCAAGTGGCGAAAGTATTGAAGTTTCAGCTTCAGTATCAATTCTTTCAATGAGTATTTAGGGTTGATTTCCTTTAAGATTGACTGGTTTGATCTCATTTTCTTGCTTCAAAACTATTTTTACACGTTCAGTAGGCTATTATGTATTGTGTTTAGGACTCTCACTTCCAGTAGATTTTTAACTCTTTGAGGTCATCATTCATTGGTACTTTTCTCAATTTTTTCACATGAAGTTATTTTATGTCTGCTAGTTCCATCTTGTGCTTATGTAGGTGATTTTTAAACCACATTGCAGGTATTTTAAAAATCCTTCTTGAATTACAACTATATTTCTTTCCACATCTTGGGCTGCCTTTACCTGATCATTTTTTAGGGATGCTCATTGGAGAAATATCTTGATGAAATTTTCTATGATCTCACTTAAATGTCATTTCTTAATAACATTTCATTCATTATGCTGTTACTATGGTTTTTATTAAATTTACTTTCCTTTACCAAAACATAACTGGCACTTATCTCATTTAGCTGAGATCCTGGGATATCCGCCAATATATATCTTTCTCAAACCTTAGTATTTTGTGGCCCTTCCTGTCCCCCAAAATAGTTTGAGATGAAGCTTAGAAATTTCGATGCATAGTGTCTTTTTCAGAAAAATTACAAAATATTACATATGATAAATCTGATCATTAATCTTTGGAGAAATAACCATATGCTACTGAAGATAATATATAAGTATTTCTTCATGACATAAGGACAGAGGAAATATAGATATATTTATGCTTTTATCCCATGTCAATTCAATAGAGCTAAATCAATGGTAAATACGTAGGTAGCTAAGTAGTTCGATAAATAGATGATAGATAGATAAATAGATAGCCCATCTATAAGCATTTAATATACATGAGAATACACATAATGGAAGATCTTAATTAAACAACAGAAATCCTAAAAGGAGATATAAGTGTTATATTGGGTAGACACTCAATCTGATTAATGTTGCTTAATTCCCTTTACTGAGACTCAACACAAATATCTCTACTGGCAAATAGTATACTTCATTCAGAACTGCAAGCCTTTAGAAACTGAAAAATAATGTCTTCTCATAAAGAATGTGTTGAGGAATGTCTGGGAAAGGTCTAAAGTGCAATGCTATGGAAAATTCAAGAGATAAAGTATCTGAAATGGTATATTTGAAACTTCATTCTAATGCTTATTGCTTAAACTTGGGCAAATTATTTGCTTATTCAGATGAAAAGTTAATAATAAGGTGGATTCAAATTCAGCTTCATCACTTACTTGTTATGTGACTTATAAGTTACTTTTTTTTCTCTGAACCTTGCTTCCTGGATGACTGAGTACTAATACAAAAACTGAAATTCAGAACAATTATGGTAAAGGAATATAATTTTATAAAGTTTTGTACATAATATCACTCACATAAAGTGACATATATGTACATACATATATATATACACATATATATATGGTGTGTATATTAATTCCTTCAGTTTCTTAATCATTATCATTGGGATTTTATTTATTTATTTATTTACTTTTTTTTTTATATCATTGGGATTTTAGTAAAAACAGTTGATCATTAAATTTTCAGAGATGTGTTGATAAGGTATATTAAAGAGTTTGCCAAATTCAGGTGCTAGTTTTACCTATAAAATACTAACAATCATTACTATCAGTACTAACCACTGCTCTTATAATAGAAATAAAGACAGAGTTGAAAAAATGCATAAGTAGAAATAAAAAATCTGAGTTCTAAGCATGCTTACTGCTGCTGCTAAGTCGCGTCAGTCGTGTCCGACTCTGTGCGACTCCATAGACAGCAGCCCACCAGGCTTCCCCGTCCCTGGGATTCTCCAGACAAGAACACTGGAGTGGGCTGCCATTTCCTTCTCCAATGCATGAAAGTGAAAAGTGAAAGTGAAGTTGCTCAGTCGTGTCCAACTCTTCGCGACCCCATGGACTCCAGCCTACCAGACTCATCCGTCCATGAGATTTTCCAGGCAAGAGGACTGGAGTGGGGTGCCATTGCCTTCTCCGTAACTAGGTACTTATTACATATAATATGTTGGGGTGTAGCGTTACATGAAGTGCTCTGTTCTTCTTCTCTGGTACTTGGTTTCTTCACTATTGTTTTATATCAATAACCCATATTCATATCATTATAACCCATAAATTCTCTTTGAATTCTAACATACTATAATTATGAGAGGGGTTTCCTCGTAGCTCAGTTGGTAAAGAATCCGCCTGCAGTGCAGGAGACCCCGGTTTGATTCCTGGGTAGGGAAGATCCGCTGGAGAAGGGATAAGGTACCCACTCCAGGATTCTTGGGCTTCCCTGGTGGCTCAGCTGGTAAAGAACCCACCTATAATGTGGGAGTCATGGGTTCGATCCCTGGGTTGGAAAGATCCCCTGGAGAAGGGAAAGGTTACCCACTCCAGTATTCTCACCTGGATCTGAATCCAGTATCTGGCCTGGGTTGCAAAGAGTCAGACAGGACAGAGCAACTTTCACTTTCCATAATTTTGAGTGTGACTGACATCTGACAGCTGTCCGTGGTCAGAAGTCCCTGAGACACCTTCCAAACATGACAAGAGGCCAAGAAGGAGAGCTCCGCCAGGCTGCTGAATCTCAGCAGCTGTCTTCTTCTCATTCTAACTTGCTTTCAAAACCAGAAAGTAGCAGACCCATGCGAATGGCTGTTAGAAAGATTTACCAGGCCAGTTGAGTTTTTTCTTTCTGAATCCCAGTTTAGAATCCTTTCTTGATATTTTTCTGTTTTTGAAAGGTATATAAGATGCCATGTTTTATTGTGTAGAGAAGAAAAAAAAATCAGTGATTCTACATCTTATGGAATTGGTGATCTTTCATATTTTGCTACATGCTTACTTCCTGTTGTTTCTCATGTCTGAAATGATCTTGGGTATTGGATTGTAGGCAACGTCACGTGATTATAATGCAGAGAAAATACCATACCTTTACTACAGTCCAAAGGGTCACAAAGAGTTGGACATGACAGAAGTGACTTAGCACGTAGCGTGCACAGTTACCTGTAGTGCAAAAAAAAAAAAAAAAAAAAAAGCCACCTTGTGAAACAATCTTCTATGGTCTTTGTCAGCACTTTCCTTAAAAATCCGAATTTTTAGTCATTTATAACATCAGCAAACAGGACTTCAGAGAAAGTGATACAATCTGTTGTTATTATGAGTGATATCGCCCACGCTGAGGCCAGACACGTAAAACCCTTTCATCTTCAGTATTTCTCTGCTCCTCTCTGTTTACTATGAGCTTGTCTAGTTGAGTTGATGAAAAGTATGCAAAGATCAATTTGTATTAAATCCAAACCCTAGTGAAAAAGCTGTGAATCAACAGAGAGAAGCACTGATTTATCAACTCTAGGTCTCTTTTGTCTGTGGTGTGATAACATCATGTGTATAGATAAGAATTTATCATTGTAATTCCAAACCCTGTAAACCTTATCTATCCTAGAAAAACTTTGATATTAGATAGTTGGAATCTCTTTATTCATGTTCTGAAATGTGTAACCCCTAAGAAGACAGTCAGAGTCTAGGACAAAGTTTCAAAGAAACTGAATTCTAAAGGTAGAAAACGCACCCATCTTGGCATATAAAAAAGTACGGGAGTAGCATGATCTCAGCAGCCACAAAGTTGGATCAATGCATTTAGCACAAAAGAAACTATACAATAATGATACACAGACATTACACCAGCATGAACTGTCACTCTATAATCTCGGAAGACAGGGCTACCAGAAAGTGTAGCTAAATCTAACTCATTAACATAGAAATATAAACTGTGGTACTAATAAACATATAAACATCAGTATTTTTAAGAGCATTCCATCTGAATATCTAAGAAAAAGGTTTAGAGTTCATTCATTTTCACATTTTTCTTCCAAATTTGGTAGTTACTAACTATGGATTTAATGTTAACTACAATAAACAGATATTTAAGTGATTTTTAAAAACATAATTTTCTCAGTTGGAAATTTACAGGGGTAAACTATGTCTGAAACAATTAAAGTATAGATTCTTGTCACCATATGGCTTGGTCCCTTCTCTCTTGGTTTTTAATTGTAATTTTTATTTCCATCTTCTATGGTCCTGCCTTCAACTCTCATTAACCCTCCCATATATTTGTCAACTTTTATGTGACTATTTCTCAAGTGTATCAGCAGCATCAAGAGAAAGCAACTAACATCCAGGCTAAAGGAGTTACTAATTCCTGCTCTGATTAACAAAAGGTGACTTCTCTTTAGAGAGTTCACAATTGTTTTTAGAACCCTCACATATAATTTAGCAAATGAGCTTTGTCTAATAATAACATAGTTATCTGGTGTCTTAAAGTTTACAGAGTGCTCTCATCTTTGACACATCCCACTAAAAATGGTTGAAATAAAAATTGTTTGGCAAAATCACTCAATTAGAACATTGGGGAAGTTTAAGTAAAAACTCATATTTAAAAATTGGTATTTAAATCCAGTATAATTTTAGCCAAAGAATACTAAACTCATTATATTGCAAACATTACCATGTTTATCCTGTGAAAATTTTCTTCAACCACAAAATGTTATTCATTTAGTACCAGCAAGTGGTTCTGGGGCTGGGGGAAGAAGCAAAGACTCATTCTTAACTAAAAAAAATGTACCCCAAATTAAAATGTAAGATTTTTATTTATTTAATAGGATATCAGTAGGGCAATTTTTGTAATACCACCTTTTCCCCTCAAGAACAACAACTCAACCTTAACTCTGATTCTATGATGAGTTCCATTGGAAAATCTTATATATTTAAAAAAAAATTGTTCCTAAATATATCATCCTACCTTGTTATATTGATAATATTGGTGGTTTTACCATTAATTCATTATGCTTTCTTTATATAAGATATAGATTGTGTTTAAATATATCACTGTTTTAATGTTTTGATCATGAAGTCAGTAAAAATACAGAAAGAGGACAAATAATTTTACTTTTTTTAAAATAAAGACACACATTGTTCAAAAAAACAATAGTGTATATATATATCTGCCTCTCTCTATATATAAATATATATTAAATGTAATATGCATTATATTTAATATATATTTATAATATATAAAGGACTTCAATATATGTATATATTTAAGTCATCTCTCATTTATATATATATGTATTTATTTATTAATTAATAATATTAATTGATTTTTCCCTTAGGTGACTGCTGTTATTCCTTCTTTACATCCTGCAAAATTGTTTTACATCTACATATGAAAATATGATGCTTCCCTCATGACTCAGCAATAAAGCATCTGCCTGCAATACATTTGACCCAGGTTCAATCCTTGGGTCAGGAAGATCATCTTAAAAAGGGAATGGCTATCCACTCCAGTACTCTTGCCTGGAGAATTACATATGACAATATATACTCCTAACATGACAAAATTATTAATGTGTACTGTCTTTTGTCACTAATCAATCAAGAATACTTACTCATTTCATGTTAGTATAGAGATAGCTACTTATTATGTCTGCATAATATTCCATTACACAGATGCATCAAAATCCATTTAATTGATTTGCTATTAATGAATTTATTTTCAAAAATGTTTTTCTTTTACGGACAAGATTGTGATGAATACCTTTGTAAAAACACTTCCCATCTAGGTGAATAAATCTTATGACGAATTCTCAGAAGTGGAGTTGGCTGGGTCAATAGAGCTTATGCATTTGTGAATGTGATAGATATTGATAAGTTGCTCTATATGTGGTCTAAACAAATTTACTTTCTCCATAGCAATACAAAAGAATGTTTATTTCTCCATAATTTCACTAACAAAATAAATTCTTAGATACTTGTCAATCTGATGTGGAAACTATTCTCAGTATTCTTTTAATTTACAATTCTCTTCTTTTAAGGAAAGAGTCTAAGGATATTTAAATACGGTTAAAAGTTGTTTGTGTTCACTGTTTTGTTAACTCTGTTTTTTTCCCAATTTTTCTATTAAGTAGTCTTTTGTCTTATCAATTTCCAAATATCTTTTATACATTAGAGAGCTTTAAATTAAATTGTAAGAATTATTATCCTTCTTTGTTACTTTCTGATTACATACAGGTTGTTTTGTTTGCAACGTACAAGATTTTTAATTTTATGTAGGTAGAAAATTGATTTATCATATATTTAACAAAGCTGACGTTTGAGAACTGCAAAGACTTTCCACACACAAAGCTCATAAGTTAGTTTGCATATATTTTTGACTCCTGCATGGTTCCATTTATATATTAAGCATTTTATCCCTTTGGAAATTTATCCTGCACAAGAGATATGAGTATCTGTTTTTAGTTCTTCTCTTATGTCTATTAGTGGCTGCAGCACTAAATATAACTGAGTGCTTCCTTTTGCCAATGATTTTAGAAAATTCCTTTTTAATATTCTATATTGCTGAATATAACTTAATTTAAACTTCCTAATTTTAATTGTTCTATTAATAAGCAAATGAAGCAATTTTAATAATAGGAATTTTTTCATAGATTTTAATGTCATATAGGACACAGGCCATCATCAAATTTCCTGGCAATTCTTTTTTCTTTTCTTTTTTTCTTATTTTAAAAGAGTTTTAGATTTATGAAGTTATCCAGAATAGAGTAGAGGAAGCCCACTATAAACTATAACCAATTTCCACTATTATTCACATCTTTATTACTATGAAACTTTTGACATGTTTGAAGGAGGTAATTAAGAAGAACTGACCTGCTGGTCTGAAATGGCTGCCTTTCTTCCATCTCTCTGTCCTCTGGGGGTCAACTTCAGATTTCACTCAGCAGGCTCTGGAGGTTGACCCATTATTACAACTGAAGTGCATGCTTTATTCAGATTTTCTTTTTTATAATATTATTTTTCCCCTGCATCCTTTCTAGTATACCATATTATATTTATTTATCACGTCTCCTTGAATTCCTCTTGATTATGTGTGTCTCCTACACTTTCCTTGTTTTTGATGATCTTGACAGTTTTGAGAATTACTGGTCAAAGATATTTTTGAATGTACTTCAATTGGGATAAACATAAATCTTTTCTGATGATTAGACTAAGGGAAAGAAGAGCACAGGCTGCTGCTGCTGCTGCTGCTAAGTCACTTCTGTCGTATCTGACTCTGTGCAACCCCATAGATGGCAGTCCACCAGGCTCCTCTGTCCACAGGATTCTCTAGGCATGAATATTGAAGTGGATTGCCATTTCCTTCTCCAAGAGCACAGGGATAAATGACAGTTCTCATCACCTCATGTTGAGTACATAGTTAACACAATTAATTGCTTTTGATCTTAAACTTGGTCATCTGGCTTGAGATAGTAATTTTTAGGTCTCTCCCCTGTACAGTTAATCCTTTTATTCTTCCTTTTTATGTTGCACTTTGTTGAAAAAGGCACTATGGTGGCCCAAATTTAACGAGTGTAGAGTCATGTTCCCCTGTGGGAAATAAACTTATCAACTAGAGGATGACACTTATGTACAGTTCCCTTCACCGTTAGTCCTTACAAACTCCACTCATTTCCAAATTTACTTGGATTAGCACCTTATTAGATCTTTTTAAGAAAACTGGAGATATAAAGGGAACATTTCAGATAGGCACAATGAAAGACAAAAATGGCAAGGACCTAACAGAAGCAATAGAAATTAAGAAAAAGTGGCAAGAACACAGAAAAATTACACACAAAAAAGCTCTTAATGACCCAGATAACCACAATGATGTGGTCACTCACCTAGAGAAAGACATCCTGGAGTGTGAAGTGAAGCACACCTACGAACAAAGCTAGTGGAGGTGATAGAATTCCAGCCGAGCTATTTCCAATCCTAAAATATGATACTGTTAAAGTGCTGCATTCATTATGCCAGCAAATTTGGAAGTTTGGAAAACTCAGCAGTGGCCCCAGGAATGTAAAAATCAGTTTCCATTCCAATCCCATAGAAAGGCAATCCCAAAAGAATGTTCAAGTTACCATACAACTGCATTCATTTCACATGCTAGCAAGATTACACTCAAAATCCTTCAAGCTAAGATTCATCAGTACATAAACTGAGAACTTCCAAATGTACAACCTGGATTGAGAAAAGGCAGAGGAACCAGAAATCAAATTGCCAACATACACTGGATCCTAGAAAAAGCAAAGGGATTCCAAAATACATCTACTTTTGCTTCATTGATGACACTAAAGCCTATGACTGTGTGGATCACAACAAAATGTGGAAAATTCTTCAAGAGATGGGAATACCAGACCACTTTGCCTGTCTCCTGAGTAATCTGTATGAGGACAAGAAGTAACAATTATAACTGGACATGGAACAATGGACTGGTTGAAATTTGGGAAAGGACTATGAAAAGGCTGTACATAGTGACCTGGCTTATTTAACTTATATGCAAAATACATCATATGAAATGATGGGTTGGATGACTCAAGATTGCCAGGAGAAACAACAATCTCAGATATGCATTTGATACCACTTTAATGGCAGGAAGTGAAGAGGAACTAAAGAGGCTTTTGATGAAGGTGAAAGAGGAGAGTGAAAAACCTGGCTTAAAACTCAACATTCAAAAAACGAAGATCATGGCATCTGGTCCTATCACCTCATGGAAAATAGATGGCAAAAAAGTAGAAACAGTGTCCAATTTCATTTTCTTGGGTTCCAGAATCAATGTGAATGGTGACTGCAGCCACAAAATTAAAACTCTTGCTCCTTGGAAGAATAGCTATGACAAACCTAGACAGCATATTACAAAGAGACATTGCTTTGCCGACAGAGGTGCGTCTAGTCAAACTATGCTTTTTCCAGTAGTCTTGTACCAATGTGAGAGCTGGACCATAAAGAAGACTGAGTGAGGAAGAATTGATGCTTTTGAATTTTGGAATTGGAGAAGACTCTTGAGAGTCCCTTGAACAGCAAGGAAATCAAGCCAGTCAATCCTAAAAGAAATCAACCATGGATATTCTTTGGAAGGACTGATACTGAAGCTGAAGCTCCAATACTTTGGCACCAGATAGGAAAAACCAACTCATTGGAAAAGACCCTGATGCTGTGAAAGATTGAGGGCAAGAAGAGAAGGGGTTGACAGAGAATGAGATGGTTGCATGGTATCACTGACTCAATGGATATGAGTTTCAGCAAACTCAGGGAGATGGTGAAGGACAGGGAAGCCTGGCATGCTGCAGTTAATGGGGTTGCAAAGCATCAGACACCTTTTATTTAGACTATTCAGCAACTAAATAATAACTAGCACCTTATTTCTCTACCTCTTTCAGTAAAATGCTTTCATTCATTTGTAATGCATTTAGATACCCCTACTCCTAAATACATTTGTTTTGATTTGTATATTTTAACACTTACTCTTTGCTCTGTAGAGTTCCACATGGGCAGTATGCTCAGTTGCTTCAGCTGTGTCCTACTCTTTATGATTCAATGGACTGTAGTACACCAGGCTCCTCTGTCCAAGGAATGTTCCCGAAGGCCTAAACTAATTCTCAATATTTTATATTCACCACTATAGTATCTTACAGAATATTTTTTTTCTCTAAAATAGCCCCTGTGCTTGACTTTTCATCCTTTTCACCAACCCATCAAACCCTTGGCAAAATCACATTACTTTTTCCAGAAGATCATATAATTGGAAATATACTGTGTATGGTTTTTTTGGACTGGTTTTTTACTTAGCAGTATGCATTTAAGACCCACTGACATCCTTTTGTGGTTTGATAGCCTGTTTCTTTTTATTTCTAAACTACATTCCATTATATAGCTGTTCCACAGTTAGTTTATCCATTCATCTACAAAAGGACATCTTGGTTGCTTCCAATTTTTGGCAGCAATGAATAAAGCTACTATAAACACTCATGTGTAGATTTTTATGAAGAAATATGTTTTCAAATTAGATGGTTAAATATAAAGGCACAAACCTGCTGAGTCATATAGTGAGGTTGTGTTTGGCTTTATTAAAAAACAAACAAACAAACAATACCTGGTGGCTTTTTTTCTTCCCAAAGTGGTTACACCATAATGAATTCATACCAGGAATGAATGACAGTTCTTGTGCTATACTTCCAGCCATCCCTCCATATTGCTATTTTCTGTGTATTTTAGTTACTCTAATAGGTATGCGACTGTATCTTGTTTTAGTGTGCAATTCCTTAAAAACAGCAGATTCTGAGCATTTATTATATGCTTACTTGCCTCTAGTATATCTGTTTCAATGACATATCTGAGATTGTTGACCCTTTTTTTGAACAGACTTTCCTGCAGACTTCTGCTCCCACCAGCACGGTGATGAGGGGCTGGTGGGCACACCCGTGTTCTGGCACCACTGAGGCCAGGCCTGCGGTCTGGGGGTGGGGCGCTGGCCGCTCAGGACCCGATCATAATGACAGGAGAAATGCCGCTTTGCTCTTAGACACGATTTTTAATGGGTGATTTATTTGTTATTGTTATTTTTTAGGATTCTTCGTATATTTTAGGTGCAGTTTCATTATGAGACACATATTATCTCATGGTCTGTGTCATTTTTTTCTTTAGCTCTCTTAACCACTTATAATGCAGAAATGTTCACTTTTGTTCAATTTATTATTTTTTTTTCTGTCATGGATAGCACCATTGGTTTATTTACAAACCCATCACCAAACACAAAGTCACATAGAATTTTTCCTACTGTTTTTCTTATAAGTTCTGTAATTTTCATTTTATGGTAAAGTCTGCAATCCATCCTCTAATTTTTGAAGCAATTTTTTGGCAGGTATAAAGAATGAGTCTATGTTTTCAGCATATAAAAAATTGATAATTAACATCCAATTGTTTAAACAATACTTGACTATCCCTTCCTCACTTAACTGCCATTGCTCCTTTGTCAAATATCAGTGGACAATATTTGTGTGTGCCTATTTCTAGACTCATCATTCTGCTATATTGATCTATATATCTTTATTTCATCAATATCATTACATATCAATTACTGGGTAAGAGTTAAAATCTGGTAGTGTAGGTGCTTAATCCTTGTTCTTGCTTAGCATTAGCTTGGATATTTTTATTTTTGATTCCCAGATATATTTCAAATAAGTTTTTCTCAAAAATTGTTTGCTGAATTTTAATGGGGGCAGCAATTTTGATTGTGATCTATTAAGTGTACTTGAGAAGAATTGACATTTAAACAACATCGAGTGTTGTAATGCATGAAAACAGAATACATCTCGGTTTATTTAGATCATTTAAACTTTTTTTAATCAGTGCTTTGTAGGTTTCCATGTGTATAGTATATACTGTATATTATACATACACATATATAGTCATGAATTTTGTGAGACTTACGTTTAAATATTTAACTCCTTAGTTGCTACGTAAGTGATATTTTAAAAATTCCAGTTGTTTCCTATTGATACATAACCTTGCTCTAGTCACAGCTTCAGGGATTTTTCATTGATTCTTTGGCACTTTTTACATAGAGAGTGGTGTCATCTTGAAAACAGAGAGATTGATTTCTTCCTTTTTCAATACACATTTTTTTTTCTTGCCTTTTTGTATTATCTAGGCTTCCATACACTGCTGAATGGGAGTGGAGTGGTGAAAGAGGGCATCCTGTCTTATTTCCAGTCTTAGAGGAAAAGTGGGCAGTCTCTATTAAGTATAATGTTAGTTGGAGGTTTTTAATAAACATTCATTATTAAGTTTGGGAAGTCTTCTTTGTTCCTAATTTGTTGAGAGTGTTCATCATACGATTTGAATTTTGTCAAATGCTTTTTGGCTATGATTAATATGATTGTGTGAATTTTCCTGATGCATTACATTAATTGATTTTGAACCAATGAACCAGCCTTCCATATCTGGAATAAATCCCTTTTGGTTATAGTGTATTCTTGTTCTACACTGTTGAATTCAACCTGCTAATATTTTATTGAGGAATCATGCATCAATATTAGTCAGGAATATTGTTCTGTAGTTTTCTTATCTGGTAATATGTTTAGTTAGACAAGTTGTATCAAGTAAGAGATAAATATTCTCTAGTGTGAGGATTTATGTAAATCTGGCCAGGAATTGGGCTTTGTGTCATATTTGATGTAGTTATAGATATCAGAGATTTTAAATTGGTCTAGTGTCTTTGTTACTGCCTCCCCTATTAATTTGGGTTTCTCTACTGCTATGGACTAAATTGTGATTGTCAAAATTCATATATTGAAGTCTAAACTAATGTGCTTTTACTTGTGGTGAGGAAGAAATTGAGGTAAAATGAGATCATAAGGATGGCGTCTTATTCTAATGGGATTAATGTCCTTATAGGAACAGAAATCAGAGAGCTCATGTTTTTCACTCTGCCTTGTGACGCACAGCAAGGAGTCAGCTATCTGAAAAACACGGAGAATCCTCAGTACAAATCAAATCATCCAGCATCTTAATCTTGAACTACCAAGACTCCAGAATGGTGAGAAAATAAGTTCTTAGTCTAAAGCATCTAGTTCTAAACATGTTTAGATGTTTGCCTAAAACATCCAGGAGAGAAACATCTACTTCTTCTTTACTGATTATGCCAAAGCCTACAATTGTCTACCAAGTTGCTGTAGATCACAAAAAACTGTGCAAAAATTCTACAAGAGATAGGAATACCAGACCACCTTACCTGCCTCCTGAGAAATCTATATGCAGGCCAAGAAACAGCAGGTAGAACCAGACATGGAACAACAGACTGGTTCCAAATTGGGAAAGGAGTATGTCAAGGCTGTATTGTCACCTGGCTTCTTTAGCTTATATGCAAACTACATCAGGCAAAATGCCGGGCTGGATGAAGCACGAGCTGCAGTCAAGATTGCCAGGAGAAATATCAATAACCTCAGATATGCAGATGACACCACCCTTATGGCAGAAAGTGAAGAAGAGATAAACAGCTTCTTGATGAAAGAGAAAGAGGTGAGTGAAATACCTGGCTTGAAACTCAACAGGCAAAAATCTAAGGTCATGGCATCCGGTCCCATCACTTCATCGCTAATAGGTAGGGAAAAAATGGAAATAGTGATAGATTTTATTTTCTTGGGGTCCACAATCACTGCAGATGGTGACTGCAGCCATGAAATTCAAAAACACTTGCTCCTCGGAAGAAAAGCTTTGACAAACCTAGAGAGTATATTAAAAAGCAGGGACATTACTTTGCTGACAGAGGTCCATTTACTCAAAGCTATAGTTTTTCCAGTAGTCATGTATGGATGTGAGAGTTGGACTATAAAGAAAGCTGAGCACTGAAGAATTGATGCTTTTGAACTGTGGTGTTGGAGAAGACTCTTGAGAGTCCCTTGGACTGCAAGGAAATCCAACCAGTCCATCCTAAAGGAAATCAGTTCTGAATATTCATTGGAAGGACTGATGCTGAAGCTGAAACTCCAATACTTTGGCCATCTGATGCGAAGAACTTACTTCTTGGAAAAGACCCTGAAGTTGGGAAAGATTGAAGGCAGGAGAAGGGGACGCCACAGGATGAGATGGTTGGATGGCATCACTGACTCAATGGACATGAGTTTGTGTAAGTTCTGGGAGTTGATGATGTACAGGGAAGCCTGGCATGCTGCAGGCCATGGGGTTGCAAAAAGTCAGACATGACTGAGCAACCGAACTGAACTGAAGCCACCCAGCCTATGGCACTTTATTATGACTGTGCCAGCTGACTAACACATCTATGGATTCCTTCTCATGGTGTCTGTATCTTACAGAATTTCAGGGGTAATCCACTGTCATTATTTATTGTTGTTCAGTCGCTCAGCCATGTCCGACTCTTTGCAACACCATGGACTACAGCACACCAGGCTTCCCTGTCCATCACTAACTCCTGGAGTTTACTCAAATTCATGTCCATTGGGAGAAGGCAATGGCACCCCACTCTAGTACTCTTGCCTAGAAAATCCCATGTATGGAGGAGCCTGGTAGGCTGCAGTCCATGGGGTCGCTAGGAGTAGGACATAACTGAGCGACTTCACTTTCACTTTTCACTTTCATGCATTGGAGAAGGAAATGGCAACTCACTGCAGTATTCTTGCCTGGAGAATCCCAGGGACGGGGGAGCCTGGTGGGCTGCCGTCTGTGGGGTCACACAGAGTCGGACACGACTGAAGCGACTTAGCAGCAGCAGCAGCAGCAGCATGTCCATTGAATCGGTTATGCCATCCAACCATTTCATTCTTTGTTGTCCCCTTCTCCCCCTGCCTTCAATCTTTCCCAGCATCGGGGTCTTTTCCAAGATGTCAGTTCTTAGCATCAGATAGCCAGTATATTGGTGTTTCAGCTTCAGCATCAGTCTTTCCAATGAACACCTAGGACTGATCTCCTTTAGGATGGACTGGTTGGACCTCTTTGCAGTCCAAGGGACTCTCAAGAGTCTTCTCTGACACTCCAGTTCAAAAACATCAATTATTTGGTGCTCAGCTTTCTTTATAGTCCAACACTCACACCTATACATGACTACTGGAAAAACCATAGCTTTGACTAGACGGACCTTTGTTGGCAACATAATGTCTCTGCTTTTCAATATGCTGTCTAAGTTGGTCATAGCTTTTCTTCCAAGGAGCAAACATCTTTTAATTTCATGGCTGAAGTCATCATCTGCTGTGATTTTGGAGCCACCAAAAATAAAGTCTGTCATTGTTTCCATTGTTTCCCCATCTGTTTGCCATGAAGTGGTGGGACCAGATGCCATGATCTTAGTTTTCTGAATGCTGAGTTTTAAGACAGCTTTTCTAAGTACTTTTAATGCTATGAATCTATAATTTGACTTGTCAAGTATTAGAGAAGAGGTCAACACTGAGTTTACTCTCGCTTTTACCTTCTCTATCCCTTTTCCTCATAAGTTTTGTTATTTTTAAATTTTCATAGCATCAACATTTACATTCTCTTTTGCAACCAATCTCACATTTGTTTTAGTATTAATTTTACACCTAAACTTTTTTTAAATCTTTGAATACCAGTCTTGTATGTAGATTCCCCAGACATTCCTTGATTGGCTATTATTTAACTTCAAATGGTGTTCTCAAGAAGAGATCATGAAGAGATATTATTGATTTCTAACAGATCTAGAACTCTCCATAGGCTTGATACTTATAGGAAAGCTTGACTCACTATGCAACTCAGAATCCCCCTGAATACCACATTGCTGTTGCCCCATTCTCTTACGGCCTTAAATGTTTCCAGAAGAAATTTGATCAGTCTAATATTTTTGTTCCTTTGTAAATGATACACATATAGCATTTCACACATTTGCATTCTGGGCTTGCCCTGGTGTCATGATATAATTTTCTGTATCAGTCTAATTTTATCAGGTATTGACAGAAATAAGCATCCTGTCTTTGAGGGTTAGAAGAGTCAAATTGGCTGAGCTTCATTATACATGTTTTGAGGATTTCAATTCAGTTACATGAAATAAGATTTTTCAAATCAAAAACATCACAATTTCCTAAATGATGAATTGGGATGCTTGTTTAAAATTGATTATCTGATTGGTATGCAAATTAAAGCCTCTTAAAATACTTGTATTTAAAGTTGGCTAGTATAAACTGGCACATTTATTTCCAAAGTTGACAGATTCACAGATGTTTATTGAGAAAGTTACAAATTTCCAAATGGTCTCTACTATACTGTCTTTTTTCCCATTCAATAATAAGAATTCTTTGGATATAGTATTAGTAGTTTCCAAAGTATTTCACATCATCTACTGAAAGTTAGAGCAATCATCACTGTTCCCTTTCTGACAATTATTCTATTCTATATTAAACATAATATTGTATGTGTTTTATTTTAATAGAACATTTTACTTTACTTTAATAGAGCACTTTAATAGAACTCTGAGACAGTTTTTCTTCCTTCTCTGTCTTTAATATAATTCATAGATTATTTTGAAGAATTTCTTAGATCTAATAATCTTAAGTTATAAGACTTTTCTTTTTCTTAGCCATACCACATGGCATGCAGGACCTTTGTTTCTGGACCAGGAATTGAATTCATACCCCCTACAGTAGAAGGGTGAAGTCTTAACCACCGGACAGCCAGGGATGTCCCCTAAGTTCCAAGATTTTGATAAATAGTGTATTTTATTCAAGCAGTTATTCACTGAGTACATGCTATCCTCTGAGCACTGTTCTAAGTTTGGGGGTATAGGAATAAAGAATACGAGTAAAATCAGAACTACTTTCAGTGAAAGCTAGTGCCATGTCAGCTATGATCTGAAGCGATACTTCAGTTTTGGGGAACATCAGATGCTACTGACTCACAGCTGCATCCATCCTTGAGAACTGTTCTTGGCCATAGCATCTTGACCCAAGGTTACTAGTACTTCTCCTTACCCCAGTCCACTCACTAGGTACAACCACTCTGATAAGTCATATCAGGTCCAGAGCTTTTTACAAGACCAACTCATTCTCAGTTGCAACTACTTTCCTATCCAGGTTTTCTTGTGCTCAATCTTGTCTTTGTAACTTTTTGAGTGGTAAATCTCTCAAAATTCCTGCCAAATAAACCTACAAGTCACCCTTCATCTCAAAATCTTTCTAAGAAGCACATTCTAAGAGTGTCCCTAGAATATTTATATTCTGCTTGAGGAACAAGATAATAAATGAAAAGGCAAATTACTGATGGTGACAAACACATTCATGGTAATGTGAATTGGTACAGGCACTATGGAGAACAGTATGGAAGTTCCTTAAAAAATAGAGGTACCATGTGATTCAGCAATCTCAACCCTGGGCATATATCTAGATAGAACCATAATTCAAAAAGATACACAATAGTTCATTGAAGAACTATTTTCAATAACTAAGACATGGAACAACCCAAATGTCTGTTGACAGACGAATACATAAAGAAGTGGTACATATATACAGTGGAATACTACTCAGTCATCAAAAGGAATGAATGTCATTTGCAGCATCATGGATGGATGTTCAGTTCAGTTCAGTCATGCAGTCATGTCCGGATCTTTGCAACCCCATGGACTGCAGCACAGCAGGCTTCCCTGTCCAACACCAACTCCTGGAGCTTGCTCAAATTCATGTCCATCGAGTCTGTGATGCCATGCAACAATCTCATCCTCCGTCGTCCCCTTCTACACTTGCCTTCAATCTTTCCTGGCATCAGGGTCATTTCAGATGAGTCAGTTCCTTGTGTCAGGTGGCCAAAGTATTGGAGCTTCAGCCTCAGCATCAGTTCTTCCAACGGACATTCAGGACTGACTTCCTTTAGGATTTACTGGTTTGATCTGATTGCAATCCAAGGAACTCTCAAGAGTCTTCCCCAACAGCAGAGTTCAAAAGCATCAATACTTTGGTGCTCAACTTTCTTTGAAGTCCAACTATCTCATCCATACATGACTACTGGAAAAACCATAGGTTTGACTAGATGGACCTTTGTTGGCAAAGTAATGTCTCTGCTTTTTAATATGCTGTCAAGATTGGTCATAACTTTTCTTCCAAGGAGGAAGAGTCTTTTAATTTCATGGCTTCAGTCACCATCTGCAGTGATTTTGATCCCAAATAAATAAAATCTCTCACTGTTTACACTTTTTCACCATCTATTTACCATGAAGTAAATGGGACCGGATGCTATGATCTTCATTTTTTGAATGCTGAGTTTTAAGCAAATTTTTTCACTCTCTTTCACATTTATCAAGAGACTCTTTAGTTCTTCTTCACTTTCTGCCATAAGGGTGGTTATCATTTGCATTATCTGAGATTATTGATATTTCTCCTGGCGATCTTAATTCCAGTATGTGCTCCATTCAGCCTGGCATTTCGCATGATGTACTCTGCATATAAGTTAAATAAGCAGGGTGACAACATACAGTCTTGATGTACTCCTTTCCCAATTTGGAACCAGTCTGTTGTTCCATGTCCAGTTCTAACTATTGCTTCTTGACCTGCATACAGTTTTCTCAGGAGGCAGGAAATGTGGTCTGTTATTCCATCTCTTTAAGAATTCTCCACAGTTGGTTGTGATCCACCACAGCCAAAGGCTTTGGCATAGTCAATAAAGCAGAAGTAGATGTATTTTGAAACTTTCTTGCTTTTTCTATCATCCAATGGATGTTGGCAATTTGATCTCTGGTTCCTCTGCCTTTTCTAAAACCAGCTTGAACATCTGGAAGTTCATGGTTCACATATTGCTGAAGCCTGGCTTGGAGAATTTTGAGCATTACTTTACTAGCGTGTGAGAAGAGTGCAATTGTGCGGTATTTTGAACATTCTTTGGCATTGCCTTTCTTTGGGATTGAAATGAAAACTGACCTTTTCCATTCCTGTGGCCATTGCTGAGTTTTTCAAATTTGCTGGCATATTGAGTGTAGCACTTTCACAGTGTCATCTTTCAGGATTTGAAATAGCTCAACTGGAATTCCATCACCTCCTCTAGGCTTGTTTGTAGTGATGCTTCTTAAGGCCCACTTGACTTCGCATTCTGGGAGGTCTGGCTCTAGGTGAATGATCACACCGTCGTGATTATCTGGGTCTTGAAGATATTTTTTTGTATAGTTCTTCTGTGTATTCTTGCCACCTCTTCTTAATATCTTCTGCTTCTGTTAGGTCCATACCATTTCTGTCCTTTATCGAGCCCATCTTTGCATGAAATGTTCCCTTGGTATCTCTAATTTTCTTGAAGAGATCTCTAGCCTTTCCCATTCTATTGTTTTCCTCTATTTCTTTGCATTGATCACTGAGGAAGGCTTTCTTATCTCTCCTTGCTGTTCTTCGGAACTCTGCATTCAGATGGGTATAACTTTCTTTTTCTACTTTGCCCTTAGCTTCTCTTCTTTTCTCAGTTATTTGTAAGGCCCTGTCAGACAACTATTTTACCTTTTTGCATTTCTTTTTCTTGGGGATGGTCTTGATCCCTGCCTTCTGTACCATGTCATCAACCTCCGTTGATAGTTATTCAGGCACTCTATCAGTTCCAATCCTTTGAATCTATTTGTCACTTCCACTATATAATCTTAAGGGGTTTGATTCAGCAACATGGATAGATGTAGATTATTTTATATTAAGTGAAATAAGTCAGATAGAAAAAGACAAATATCATGATATAAAAAAGATTTTTTAATTCACTTATATGTAGAATCTAAAAAATATGGTATAAATCAATTTATTTATGAAACTAAATAGACTCACAAACTCAGGAAACAAACTCATGGTTACCAAAATGGGAAAGATGGGGAGAAGAATAAATTAGGAAGTTGGAATTGACATATACACACCACCATATATAGAAGAGATAGTCAACAAGGACTTACTGCATAGCAATGCTCTATAATAACCCATGAGGGAAAAGTATCTGAAAAGAGTGTGGATGTATATATGGGTGTGTGAGTGTGTGTGTGTGTGTTTATGTGTGTAAAAACTGAATCACTTTGCTACGTAGCTGGATACCTGATACTAGCAGAACACTGTAAATCAACTATGCTCTAATATAAAATAATTTGAAAAAGAAAAAAAAAGAATATTTTTTAAGCATTTGCATGGAGTAGATATAAAGATAAGCTTGTATACACTTTATTTATTTAGACCATAAATAATCCGCCTGCAGTGCAGGAGACAGGATTCAATCCCTTAGTTGGAAAAATCCACTGGAGAAGGAATGGCAACCCATTCCAGTATTCTTGCCTGGAGAAGTCCGTGGACAGAGGAAACTGGCAGACTATAGCCCATGGGATCACAAAGAGTTGGACAGAACTAAGCAACTAACATTTTTCACTTTCACATGTGTATGTGTTCTGAATATGTATATTTTAGATTTTGAAGTATATGTAAATAAAATTCCTGAGGTCCTTATTACTAGCAAAGTCTTAATAGTTTCTCTGAAGCTCTGAGCTAAGTAGATGTTATAAATAAAAATAAAATTAGATGACCCCAAAGAGAAAAATGGGGATCACAGATCTCTGGTTTGAAAGTGCTTAACTAGTGATAGCAATAAACTTTGAATAATAAAACACCCTGTCAATATGGGAGGCCCCATAGCAGCACTCTAATAAAGTAGTGATAATATAATTTATGTTATCACAAAACTATGAAGATATATGGGACCATGAGGGCTGTGGGACTATGAGGATCAGATGCCCAGATCTCTTTAAACTTTAATAGGAGCGACTGGCAACATGTACATCCTGCATATTTGCTGCATCTCAGCTCATCTCCCTGCCACGTTCACACACAGGACTCTCACTTAGCAGAGCCGCCTAATGTTACAGCTAAAAAGTGAACCAACGTGAAGTGCTCTATAAACAGAGAAAACCTGTCTCTCTTCTCTTTTTGTTTCGTTTTAGCAGTCGCACCTGTCCAACAAGCTGGGGATTGGCGAACACATAGTAAACAGTAGTTACAAAGCCTTAAAACCAGATGGCTCCTATAGGAATGCATCCAGTCATCCCTTTACTGACATTTAGAGAGGTGTTTTTCCAGCAATTCCACTGCCAGTACTATCTCAAAGGATGATGAAATGTGTTAATAGCATGAATTCACTACCCCATCGTCACTGCTCTATGAAATTGTTGGATAAGTTTTGATATTGGTAAAGTTGTGTTTTTTCTGTCTTTAAGTACTTTTTTCACGAGGGAAAATGCACATCTCAGGGCTCCACTAATTGAAATGTAATGCCTGTGAACACTAGCCTGCCTAACATTTATTAGTTTTCTTTATATGTGAGAAAAATATTAGCAATAAAATTAGTAGTTTAAGGATATTTTCAGTTGATATGTTTAATATGCTTAAGGAAAAAGGTCAGTGTTAAGCACATTAAGTCATAATTAAAGATGTGATTATTATGTTATTCATTTTTATTAAAGTAACTCTCAAAAATATTTGCTTTATAATGCCAGTTTTGAGTTACTGATCATGCTATAATGCAATAATAAAGTTTTTAACATATGCATTACAAAATGCATGCATGTCGCTCACTCACATTGGCCACCAGTTCATTAAAATCTATTGAACATTACTTCTTAAGTCTTCAATAACAGTGTTGCAGCTCAGAAATAACTATGCTAAAAATGTGCTCATCAATTTCCACTTATCTTCTCAGGTAATATTGAAAATTTTCTTGGTTACAGTCTTATTTAATTGAGGGGTATGAAGCCTAACTGTCCCATAAATCCATCTCCTCTTCTGACATTTCTAGCCTATAATAAAAATCTTCATGGTGCCGTCCTTTAAAAAAATATAATAGAAAATAATATAAAACTATTCATAGTATTTTAAATTAAGACATAAAACCAGTGATACTTTTATATACCATAAAATCTTCCATAATTGATACTCAATACAAATTCAGCAACTTCCAATGTCTCTATTACTTTATATCTCTAAACCAAGAGAGGTACAAAAATCCACTGGAGAAGGAATGGCAACCCATTCCTTCAAAGTTTTTCTCCAAGTTTTCACACTATCAGAGCCTTGGTAGAAACAGAAAGGTTCATTTAAGGACACAAGTCAGTAGAAGCTTGAGAAAACGTTTCCTTGAGGAATACAATCCTGCATCTTTCCCTGTGGGCTTCCTGTGGAGATTCATTAAGTATGCAATTAACAAAAGTGTATTAACCAAAGGAAGCCTCTTCTATTCAGATAGAAAAATTCAATGAGCTTCTGACAGGTGATACCTTTAAAAGGAAGGCATAGAGTAGTGCATTTTTAAAGAATATTCAGAAAAGTGTTTTATCAATTATTTTTTAATGTTGCAAGTTTCCTAGACAGGACTGAAACCCAGCTACTTTTGTAAACCCAGAACTATAGCATTTGATGCCTACTTTCAAAAAGTGCATTAAATATTTTTTTTTATATTCTTCAGGGTCAGCATTATGAATACCAAAATTTTTACAAGCTATAGTGGCGATGTCTTCCAAAGATCATATTTACTGTTAACTGGAAGGCTTCATTCTATTTCTTATATTTCCTTTTGATATAATTTTCTCACCAGGGTTTCTGAATTGCAGACAAATTCTTTACCAACTGAGCTATGAGGGAAGTCCTTATATCTTTATATTCCTATATTTATAAAATAAAACATATAATGTTTTGTATTTTTAATTCATAAACAAATTATTCATGAAAAAAAATTGAATGAGACAAAATTAATGTATTTTTAGTATAAGTGCATCCATATTCCAAAACTGCAATAGAAACCCACATCTGCTCTGTAAATGTTGAACCAGCACAATCACTCCAATAGAAAGCTTTCGCTTACCCCGGCTTTCCTACTCTGTTCTGTCTCTATTCGACCACTTCCGCTTGCTCTGCACGCAACATTAAAAGCTTCAAGGCCCTTCATCCAAAGGGCTCCCCTACGGTCGCTCTTTCCAGGTTCGGTCATTCAGAACCACCACTCTGGGAGCTTCCTTTGTCCAGCACTTTTAATTTCCCTTTCCAGCAAGTGAGGAGAGAGGACCCTAAATACATCTTTTTTCTATGGAAAGGTCCATCTGCCTCAGAGAGGTCTCCCACAAAGCTCATCTTTTTCTTTGCCGCAGAGCAAAATGAGATAGAAGGATGGGAGGACTTTGTTTCTGGAGCTAAGTAATAGTATAAAAAGGGTGACATTCTCGGGGACGGGGAAGAAGCACAGAAGTTACAGAAGAAGCAAGCTTTCTCACATCAAATAGAATGACTGAGGCCATTAATTATTATCTGAGGTATTATCGTATAAACAAAACCACTGGTATTCTATCTAGAAGAATATAAGAATTCTCAATCCTGGTGCTGAAATGTTATGGAAAGCAGATTATTGAAAGTATTAATAACTGGAATCCAAGGACAATGAGGTAGAATCAGAGGCACTTTACTATGAGCAAGTGAACACACTATTATTGACAATTCTTTTGCTTGATTAAGATCTTCTGTTATTCACTTTCTGGTTCTCAGCTGCATTTCAGTATGTGAATATGTCATAAAACTGACGAAAGGGCAAGTGAAATATGACTGTTACATCACATGAACTGAAAATGCTCATGTAAGAGTGAGGCTAAGTATGTTTCCTATTGTTCCAAGTAGGTTTATGTTCAAAATTTTCTGAGTAGGTTTACGTTCAAATACAGGCAGAGCCAACAGCTATGAGGCAGAGATTTTGGTTTAAACATACAGTTTGGAGTTATTACCCTTTTTTCTATCCTCACATCGGGAGGTAAGAAGCATTATAGCTCCAATCTGATCACAGAACATTATCTTACTGGCAATGCGATCCCCTTTACCTACTGCTTACTTTCACCTCTTTTTCCATCAGTCCTAAAATGGCTGAATATCTTATTTAAAATTTTGGCTAAGCCATTTAACCTTAGGGTAAAATCTCCTAAGCCTGAATCTGTTTAGCCAAACTACTGTAATATTTCAGAACACTGGCTCAATTCCAGTTCTCTAGTTATCCAAATATTTGTTAAGAAAACTCAACTAGATAATTTTTCATCTTCTAATTGGTCATTTGGGATTAGCAGTACCTGACCCCACCGCTCTTCAAGCTGATGAGAACAACTCCGAAGTCTCTTCACAGCATGCTCTCCTTGATCCAGGGAAAAATATTTACCATCTTATTTTATTTTTGAAATAATGCTCCAAGAGAAAAAGGGTCCCCAAGTTATAATGGTACAGCTTGATAATTATTGAAAAGTAAACACATCTGTGTAACTACAACCCAACTGAGAAATAGAACATTACCAGCTTTCTAGAGAACCACCTCGGGCCCGTCCCAGGTGTTACTCTCCTGAAAGATAAACATTATCCTGACTTCCATAACCATCAATTAATTTTTTACCATTTTTATTTTTACATGACAGAAATCAGAGAATATGTACTCCCTCATGCCTATTTTTTTCCACTCAAATTTTTGTCTGTAAGAGTCCTGCATATAATTTCATGTATTTAATTTGATAATAATATTTGTATATACAGTGACTATTTACAGATTACATCTTCCACTCTACTCTTGATGGCATCTGCATTACTTCCCCTTTGGGCTATAATAATGATGATGCTCTGTACACACCTATTCTGTATATCTATGTACCTACATTGAACTTATACATAGTGTGAACTTGACCTGCATATATTGAAACTTAGAAAATGAAACACAAAATTTATCAGAGTTTTTGTAAGAGTTGAAATGCCCACTAACATTTTATGAGCGTTCCAGCCCCACCACATCCTCACCAAGACATGGCATTTTTAAGTATTTTATTTCACTTTGTTATTTTTTCTATTTCGGTATATAAGTGAGTATATGTGATAACTTTTCATTTTGCTTTTTATTTGCATTTCCCAAATAACAAACAGGGTTGATCACATTCAACTATTTATTGGCTATTTGGATATACTTGTTTGTGAAGCAAACAAGCTTTTCAGTACATTATTCAGATATTTTTTAGTGTTTTTTTCTTAGCGAATCTAATGAGGTTTTTATAAGTGCGCATTCGTTGATACATTCATGTATTACAAATACCCTCTCCCACTCTGTGGCTTGCCTTCTGATCTTATTAATGTTGTCCTTTGATAAACAGAAGTTCTTAATTTTAATATAGTCATATTTTCCAATCTTATTCTTTACAGTTAATTCTTTCCATGTCCTGTTCAAGAAATACTCATCTACTGAAAGTCATGCACGAATTTTCTTAGGTTATACTCCAGAAGTTGAAATAATTTTTCTATTTTTGTTTTCTACTATTATTGTCTTAAGAGTTCACATTTAAGTTAAAGAGCTATCTGCAACTGACTTCTGTGAATAGTATAATCAAGTGTTATTATTATTATTATTATTATTATGGGATATCTGATGTCCCAGCAACATTTATTAATATTAAACTCATCAAATGAAATGACACTTCTGTCACATATCAAGTTACTATATATATATCTGTGCTTTTTCCTAAACTCTATATTCTAATCCATTGGTTTTGTTTGATCCTTCTGCCTTTCTGTATGATTTTCATTTGGTATAATTTGATGTCTTCATAATTCATATTGTAAACTCTTAAACGTTTCTTTGCGAGAGTGGTTCTTTAAATCTCTGTATAATTCTTGGAATCTGCTTTTCAGGGGAAATTATTGGGATGTTGATTGCAATTGCATACATTGGTTTAGAATCGACATGTTTGCAAAGCTGCATTTTCCCATCCAGATTTATAAATCTTGTCATTTTATTTAGGTCTTTTAAATTAATCTCAAGAATGGTTTGCACATCTCTATGTACTGGATTCACCCAACTTTCATTGGATTTATTTTTGAACATTTTGTTTACTTCTAATATTAATGACATAGTTTTTCAATTGTATGTTCACGTATTTCTTTACTAATTTATAGAACTACAACTTATTTTTTACCATGACTTTGTGTTCAACAACTTTGCCCAATCCAAAAATTATTTCCCAGGATCTTTTTCATAATCTTATTAATTTTTCTACATAAGCACCATGGATATTTAGAAAAATAAATATATAACTAGTGATAACTTTAGTACTTCTTCTCCACTGGTTGTATCTCCCATTACTGCAATAGCCAGGATCTCTAGTACCATGTTGTATCAGTTCAGCTCAGTTCAGTCAGTCAGTCACGTCTGACTCTTTGCGACCCCATGGACTGCAACACGCCAGACTTCATGTCCATCACCACCTCCTGCAGCTTGCTCAAACTCATATCCATCGAGTAGGTGATGCCATCCAACCATCTTATCCTCTGTTGTCCCTTTCTCCTCCTGCCTTCAATCTTTCCCAGCATCAGAGTCTTTTCCATTGAGTCAGTTCTTCACATCAGGTAGCCAATGTATTGGAGTTTCAGATTCAATATCAGTCCTTCCAATGAATATTCAGGACTAATTTACTTTAGGATGGACTGGTTGGATCTCCTTGCAGTCCAAGGGACTCTCAAGAGTCTTCTCCAGCACCACAGTTCAAAGCATCAATTCTTCAACACTCAGCTTTCTTTTATGGTCCAACACTCACATCCACACATGACTACTGGAAAAACAATAGCTTTGACAAGAAAGACCTTTGTTGGCAAAGTAATGTCTCTGCTTTGTAATATGCTCTCCAAGTGGGTCATATATTGTCACCCTCTATATTGACACCCTGCTTGTTTAACTTATATGCAGAGTACATCATTCAAAATGCTGGGCTGGATGAAGCACGAACTGCAATCAAGATTGCTGGAAGAAATATCAACAACCTCAGATATGCAGATGACACCACCCTTATGGCAGAAAGTAAAGAAGAACTAAAGAGCCTCTTGATGAAAGTGAAAGAAGAGAGTGAAAAAGTTTACTTAAAGCTCAACATTCAGAAAACTGAGATCATGGCATCTAGTCCCATCACTTCATGGCAAATAGATGGGGAAACAATGGAAACAGTGAGAGACTTTTATTTTTCTGGGCTCCAAAATCACTGCAGATGGTAACTACAGCCATGAGATTAAAAGATGCTTGCTCCTTGGAGGAAAAGTTGTGACCAACATAGACTACATATTAAAAAGCAGACATTACTTTGCTGACAAAGGTCCGTCTAGTCAAAGCTATGCTTTTTCCAGTAGTCATGTGTGCATGTGAATGTTGGACTATGAAGAAAGCTACACGCCAAAGAATTGACGCTTTTGAACTGTGGTCTTGAAGAAGACTCTTGAGAGTCCCTTTGACTGCAAGGAGATCCACCCAGTCCATCCTAAAGGAGACCAGTCCTGACTGCTCATTGGAAGGACTGATGTTGAAGCTGAAACTCCAATACATTGGCCACCTCATGCAAAGAGTTGGCTCATTGGAAAAGACCCTGATGCTGGGAAAGATTGAAGGTGGGAGGAGAAGGGGATGACAGAGGAAGAGATGAGTGGATGGCGTCACTGAGTCGATGGACACAAGTTTGTATAAGCTCTGGGAGTTGGTGATGGACAGGGAAGCCTGGCATGCTGCAGTCCATGGAGTTCAAAGAGTTGGACATAAAAAAAAAATAAATGAAAAAAGAATCTGACATGACTGAGCGACTGAACTGAACTGAACTAGGTGGGTCATAGTTTTTCTTCCAAGAAGCAAGCATCTTTTAACTTTATGGCTGCAGTCACCATCTGCAGTGGTTTTGGAGCCCCACAAAATTAAAGTCTTTCACTATTTCCATTGTTTCCCCATCTATTTTCCATGAAGTGATGGGACTGGATGCTATGATCTTTGTTTTATGAATGCTGAGTTTTAAGTCAGTTTTTTTACTCTCCTTTTTCACTTTCATCAAGAGGCTTTCAGTTCACTTTCTACCATAAGGATGGTGTCATCTGCGTATCTGAGGTTATTGATATTTCTCCTGGTAAACTTGATTCTAGCAAGTGCTTCATCCAGCCCACCATTTCACATGATGTACTCTGCATATAAGTTAAATAAGCAGGGTGATAATATGCAGCCTTGATGCAAGCAAATCATGTTGTATAGAAGATGACTGTTCTATTTTTAATATCAAAAGGAGAGTTTTCAATATTTGCTTTTTAACATGAAGCTAACCACATATTGTAGGATGCACAAATATTTTTAAAAGGTAATTTTTTTCCCTTCGACCATTCATAGTTACTAAATTTAGCAAATATCTTTATTTCATGTATTGAGGTAATCATTATCATAATTTTTTATTCTTTTTTCTCTTTACATAGTGAATTACATTGGTTGAGCTTGAAGTGTTAGAATAACTTAGCATTTCTAGGATAAACAAAAATAATCACACTATATCATCATTTATGTACACCCCTGGGTTTTATTTATTTTTGCATCAGTGTTTGTGGGAAAAATTGGCTTTGACATATTTCTCATTTTGCTAGATGTTTTGGTATGAATATTTTCTTGATCTTACAAAACACTTTGGGAATTATAGTCTACATTTTTTATACTCCAAAATATTTTCTGTAATACTGCAATACTGATCTTCCTCTTTCTTAAATGTTTGGAAGAATTCGCTGATGAACTCTTCTGAGCCTGGAATTTCTTTGTGAAAAGTATTTTATTTAAGGATATGATTTTTTAGAAGACATAGTATTTCATGGAATTAGTTCATTTTATATGGATTTCTAAACATACAGTATTCAAATGTTTGTATCTTAATATTTTAATGTATGAAGTTCGATGGAATGCCCATTTACAATTTTTGAATGTTTTTACTTTATACATTAACATTTTTCTGATCACTAATTCTAGCAAATTTATTATTATTTTCAGAGAAATATCCCTATCTTAGTTTATGGTTTCTAACATACATTTGCTACATATCGTGTTATTTCCTTCTTATATTCATTGAATTCAATTTACTGATCTTCTCCCAATCTCTTTCTGGATAAAAATTTACCTATATCCCAACAAGCTGTGATCTTTTCTGTTCTCTTTTGATTACTTCTTTGGCCATGAGTTATTCAGAAATTTATTGTTTTATTTCCAAACATTTGCATCTGTTATAATTATCTTCATGTTAACCGTTTCCTGTTTGGAAGGATAGTTAATAACTGATGTGTATTCCTTCTTCTAGCCTTGGAAACTCAAGGAAAAAATTCTTGCCAGAGTCCTTTTGCAATAGCAGGTTAATCAATTAATTAGAACAAACTGGATACATAATGAATACCATGTTTTGACTGAACACCTCTACTTCATTGTTGAGATTGCTTTTTGAGCAGCCTGAAACTGACGAGACTGAGATACTCTGGGCGATGTGAGTGAGGCACACAATTCAAGATGCGGGCCTGTAACCAGTATATTAATAAAAGTTTGAAGAGGCTCTCTGGGCCAAAGTGGCTTCACACACACTCAGCCCAGCCTTTCATTCCCATGCATATACCTAGAGCATACTGGAGATAAGGGGACCATGTCTGAGATCCCAACTGCGCTCTTGTTTTCCATGCTTTATTGCGTGTCTCCTGCTTCCTTTAAAGCTAAATAAGCCTGTTGGTGGATAAAAGCTATTGTGTCTTGGAATTCTGAGGGACACTCAGACTCAAATCTGGTAGAATGGAATGGGCAACTTCTTAAAGTTTCTTGAGACTTGTTTTACTGCAAGTAAATGATTAATTTTTAAAGTGTTCCAAGTACACTTGAACAATCGCATACATTTCAAATAAGCTAGCATGGTTGATTAAACAGACCCTTGTAGAATATTTGTCTGCTTGATCTGTTATTGTTTATGGAAGGTTTTTAAAATCTCTCACTGTGTTTGCAAATATCTATTTTGCGCTTTTTCTCAGTAAATTTTGTTTCTTCTTGCATTTTGTGAGGCTATGTTTTGAGATGCCTAAACGTTTTTGAGTTAATTATTCCAATAGACTGACCATTTATCTTTATAGAATTTATGTTTTATAATATATACAGTATCTCAGAGCTACTTATCCAGTATTAATATAGCCTTACAAAGGTTCATTTTGATGGTGCTTATATGGCAGGCTTGTATCTTCCTATAATTTTCAAGCTATGTTATTGTAGAAAGTGTATCATTTAGGGGGGATTGTTTGCTGTTTTTTTGTTTTAATCTAGTCAAGCACTTAAGGTTAAGGACCTGATTTTAATTCTATTGAAAAACAAGACACCAGTTTTATTGCTTCTTTGAAGGCACTGTGTTTTACTTTTAATATTTTCTTATTATCTTTGACTTTCAGCAATTTTGGTATACTTCAGCATGGTTTTATTGTAAATACTCTTCTTTGGGCTAACAGATTTTTGAGAATCTGTTACTTGATATCTTTCAACTACTGTGAAAAAGTCTTCTCAAATAACTTCTGAATACTGTTGTTGTTGTCTCATTATATTTCCCCTATCTTATACTTTAAACTCCTGAGTTAAAACTTTTCACTCTCATGTGACTAAGATCTCTTCCGTGTTTATAATTTTTCCCCTTTTATAACTTTGGATTTCTTTTTTTTTTTTTTACTAAGCTAGCTTTGGCCACCTGATGCAAAGAACCAACTCACTGGAAAAGACCCTGATGATGGGAAAGATTGAAGGCAGGAGAAGAAGGGGAAGACAGAGGATGGGATGGTTGGATGGCATCACTGACTCAAAGGACATGAGTTTGAGCAAGCTCCAGGAGATGGTGATGGACAGGGAAGCCTGGTGGGCTGCCATCCAGGGGATCACAAAGAGTCGGACATGGTTGAGTGACTGAACAACAAGCTTCCAGTTTACTAATCCCCTATTTTGCTATTTATAATTTGTTATTTAGCTCATAAAATAATATATTTTAATTATTATAGCTTTTATTCTTTCAATTTCATGTTTTTTTATGTAGATTTGAATACTCTGGGGAAACCCTTCATGCTGTGTTCTATTTGCTCATCATTTTTTCCAGTTATTTAAAGGTTTGTAACTAACTTCAAAATGTGGGAAAGTTTCTATTTTTTGGATTTTTAAATCATTTCTTTCTGTTACCAGCCATGCTTGTAATATTTCTTTAATTCTAATCTGAGTGTATGAAACCTTGTAGAGTCTCTAGATGCTGTTTATCTTTTTCCCCAGGAGGACATAACTTTATTCTAGAAAATCACCTATATTCAATATCTAGTAATATGACTTTAATCTGGATGAGACCTGGTCCACTTATGGAGCTTTTGCTTTAGGAAAAGGTTTTTTAAGAATCTGAATTGAAATGCAAATATGTTTTTCAGCATTACTTTTAATCAAGGGCCCCTACATTTCTGTTTTTCTCCCTGAAATGTAACACTATCAAAATATTTGCTTAGATTTTTAGCTCATCCCTTGCTGTTTCTTATGCTTTAAGAAGAAAAGATTGGAGAATATCAGGTTCCCCATATTTCCTCTCTCTCCTCCATAATATCTTGTCTTTTCAAGTCCTGACTCCTTACGCATTGATTCATATTCAGAAAGCTACATTTTACAGATTTATTATCCCTGATTGGATGATAATACATAGCTTAATGACTAGATAACCCATACCTAATATTCTATAATAGCTAGATGAATGGATTAATGATTGGCTAATCCATAGCTATGTTTTGAATGATCATATCCAGATGTGGAAGTTCCAAAAACTTGTTCCTAATTGTGTAGTTCACATTAAAAATATTTTTAAAAATTTACTTTGTTGCATCACTGCACTGAACATACATGGGAAAAGGAGAGGAAAAAAGAAGAAAATATGTATGAAAGCTAATACTTGAAAGGCATCTATTTGAAGGACATCTGTAAATTATAACACATATTTCAAACACATAAAAGTACTTCAGTTGAAGATCTAATCCATATAGCACGTACATACATCTATAAACACAGGCACACATGCACAGAAAGATTCTAGGAATTATAGATTTCCCTTCCATGAAGCTATTATGTTCAGTGTGCTGAGTGATCTTTTCAGAAAAGCAGAATGATATTTCAAAGAAAAAATATCACTGAATTACACGGGAGAAACTAGATCTCTAGAGATCGTTTAATTCTCATATTACTGAAGAGTAATCCCACACACAGGGAAGAAAGCACCTGACTGCTTCTGGTACTGGCTCTGGGTAGCATCAGCACTCCGGCTGGAAGCCATGCTTATGGGCCCTTTGTCCTGGTTTCTCCTTATAGTTACCCTGTCCCTCCTGATGGCCACAATGATCGGAGGGTAAAGAAACTCTTAACAATAAACCCAATTTTTACAATTTAAAAATTAAAGAAAAAAGTAAACAAGGAAAAGAAAAGGAAAGTCCCAGCATTAGATTTTGGATAATTATTTTTTTCATGCCAATATGGTTTATTTAGCCTTTTTAGTCATGCTATTCTTGGGTTGATTATGGCCTTATGTGTCTTAGCGCTCCCAGTGAAGCCTTTGGGAGCTACACTTTTAAAAAACTGATGATGATATAGAATAAACAGACCCAAACTGTAGCTGCATTTCAATACTTTAAGAACCTATGTCTGTTTGGGGAACCAAACAAAAGTCAGGCCTTTGCACAAAGCAGGGGAAGGCAGCCAGTCAAGTGTGAATTGAGCTGCATTTCCTTGCAGGCTCCTACAGTCATCTGTCAGCGGTCACTGTCACATGAAAACGTGTGTGTTTATCTGATTGCTGAGACAGCGCGGGGACTTGGCATGCTGCCCTTCTAATGATCTCACAAGAGTTAGCCTCACTGAAACCTCTGGGTGAGTTTTCTGTTGCAGATTTCATTTTCTTTGCTAGCTCTGACATTTCCAAATATCACTCACCAACGTGTGGCTGAATGCTCGCCATCAGGACATACCCCAGAGACGGCTAGCAAAGGAAGGAATCTGTGGTATCTATATTCAGATGCTTACAAAGCCCCCGGGGGTTGCTTCAGATACATACATGTGAATTAATATCATGAGAGAAAATAGCTCAGTTTATTATTAAGGCTTGATATCCAAAATAATAAATGCAATTTCCAAATGAAATGAGTATTGGCTTGCAGGGTAATAAAAAAGAATGTGCTTTTTTAGAAAAAGAGGACTCACTGTGATTGTGCATCTGAAATGGAATACAATTTACAATACGACAGATAAGGTTTCATCTACAGTAACTCAGAATTTAGAGGAGTAGTTAAAAATACCATTAGATTAGCTGCTATGTGACCTAGATCTTTTGGATATTATACTAGTGATCAGCATGGCATGGACTCTTTCTCTTCCCTTCTTCAGAAGGTAATACCTTACTTCGGGGTAATAAGTGGGCCTCACATCTTAGCAGCAAAACTGAGGAGAATGGGATCTTATTTTAAACTCTAGTTTTCCTTCTTACTAGCTGTGTAATCTTTGCCATCTTGCTGTTATTGTTTAACCATTAAGTCCTGTAGGACTCTTTGTGATCCCATGGACTGCAACCCACAAGGCCCTTCTGTCCTTGGGATTTCCAGGAAAATACTGGAGTCGTTTGTCATTTCCTTCTCCAAAGGATATTCCCAACACAGGGATTGAACCCACATCTTCTGCATTGGCAGGCAGATTCTTTACCAATGAGCTACCAAGGAAGTCCCTTGGATATATTATCTTAACCTAAATTAAAAGACACTTACTCCTTGGAAGGAAGGTTATGACCAACCTAGATAGCATATTTAAAAGCAGAGACATTACTTTGCCAACAAAGGTCCATCTAGTCAAGGCTATGGTTTTTCCAGTGGTCATGTATGGATGTGAGAGTTGGACGGTGAAGAAAGCTGAGTGCAGAATTGATGCTTTTGAACTGTGGTGTTGGAGAAGACTCTTGAGAATCCCTTGGACTACAAGGAGATCCAACCAGTCCATCCTAAAGAAGATCAGTCCTGGGTGTTCATTGGAAGGACGGATGTTGAGGCTGAAACTACAATACTTTGGCCACCTCATGCGAAGAGTTGACTCATTGGAAAAGACCCTAATGCTGAGAAGGATTGGGGGCAGGAGGATAAGGGGATGACAGAGGATGAGATGGTTGGATGGCATCACCGATTCGATGGACATGGGTTTGGGTAAACTCTGGGAGTTGGTGATGGACAGGGAGGCCTGGTGTACTGCGATTCAGGGGGTCACAAAGAGTCAGACACGACTGAGAGACTGAACTGAAATGCACCACTGGGAAAATGAGAATGATAACTATTAAAGTACGCATTTGGTAGGACTGGGGCTTCCCTGGTGGTGCTCGTAAAGAATTCATCTGCAGTGCAGGAGGCTTGGATTGGATCCCTTGGTCACGAAGATCTTCTAAAGGAGGGCATGGCTATTCTTGTCTGGAGAATCCCATGGACAGGGGAGACTAGAAGGCTACTGTCCATAGTTCGCAAAGAGTCAGACATGACTGAAGCAACAGCATGCATGCACGCACATTCGGTAGTATTATTGTGGAGATTGGATGGGGTTTCATATATGAAGCATCTAGAACAGTGCCTGGTGCACAAGTGTTTAGTAAATGTTAGCTATTATTATTTTATAATTACAGCAGTTGTTACATCTTCAACAATTTAATTTAGCAAACATTTATTGAGATTTGGCAATGATTCTGGTATATGTAAAATAAAACACACTTATTTCTCTCCCTGAAAAGCTTACTATCCCTGGTAAAGGGCAAAACTCTTAGCCCCAAAAGTGATGTATTATATTGTGATTAAAAGATATATATATTCTATATATATATATTCATTGTTATATATATGAAAAGATATGCAAGGAACCAAGTTTAACTGACAGACAGTACTAAATATATTATGAAGTACATAAATTTGAGCTGGTTTTCCTAGATGAATAAAGGACTATATCTGTAACAGATGGGATCATCCATGGGAAAATATTTCTGTGACATTGCAATTAGCTCCTTAAATATACCTCTCTCTCATATATATATATATATATATATATATACACACACACACACACACACACACACACACACACATAGTCATACAATGAACATTGGATAACATACAGAATTTATATCTCAACTTCTGTATTTTTAACATTCCAGGACGTGTGGATTAAAAGAAAATCTACAGCTAAAATTAGACTTGATTTTGACTTCTGGCTCCTATTGTACAATCTCCCATTCCTCTAGTCCTGCTGCTGCTGCTGCTAAGTTGCGTCAGTCGTGTCCGACTCTGTATGACCCCATAGACGCCCGCCCACTAGGCTCCTCCATCCCTGGGATTCTCCAGGCAAGAATACTGGAGTAGGCTGCCGTTTCCTTCTCCATCGCATGCATGCATGCTAAGTCGCTTCAGTCGTGTCCGACTCTGTGAGACCCTATGGACAGCAGCCCACCAGGCTCCTCTGTCCACAGGATTCTCTAGGCAAGAAGACTGGAGTGGGTTGCCATCTCCTTCTCCACCTCTAGTCCTAATTAAACTATATTATCTGTCATTTGTTCATCTGCTCAATAAGTGCAAGTAATTGGGGCAAAATACTACAAATTGCAGTGCATTTATAAGATTAGATCAAATGAAGGTGGTTTTCCTGGAGCATGATTCAGCAGATCCAAATATCAGACTGTGTCAAATACCTCTTATACATTTGGAAAAATATAAAACCCATTTGTCTTTCTGTTCCCAAAATTAGGATGCAATTTAATAGTAGTTTTATCACCGCATTGTTTGGAGAACTTGAGATTTATTTAACAACAGTATTTGGCAAATATACACTGAGTGCCTATGACACTATTCTAGATAGTGACATGGGAGCTGAGAACAGGGCTTTCAAAATCCCCGTCCTTTCGATCTGACATTCCAAGGATAATGCATATAAAGTGTAATGTGTTAACTGGTCAGCCTGAAATACTGATCAGTTATATACGCATACGAGTATAATCTTGTATTACTTTCAGGATTACTGTCACCATTATTTCAAGAGCTCTTCTAGCATTCTCTGTAACAATATTTCACGTTTGCAAAAATGTTAGGTAACTTGGTGTTGAAAATACAAAATATGTTTTGTGTGCAAAATACAAAACACAAAGGAAATAGAAGAAAAGAAAAGTGTGAATTTAAAATAAAAGAAGGCATAGTTATTCCATTCATTGAATTGCAGTTGGCATGGATTTTCTCCTTTTGATAAATGCAAGATTTCAGAAAAGATTATTTTCAAAATACATTATTTTGTTTCTTTTTCCTTGAAACAAGACTAGAGAATGCAAGAAAAGGAATATAAGGAGCTATCTCGCTTAAAATTATTTCCAAAATAAATTTAGGTTCCAAGTTAGTAGAAGGACGTAACCAAAGAGATTAGAGCAGAAATAAATGAAACAGACATTAAAAAGCCAAATAAAAAGGACAATAAAATTAAACGCTGATTCTTAAATAAGTAAAAATGATAAAACTTTAGCTGGATTCACCAATAAAAGAGAAAGAGGATTCAAATAAAATCAGAAAAGGAAGAGAAGATATTACAATTGATACCACACAAATGCAAAGGATCACAAGATACTACCCTGGACAAATTATACACTAATAAATTGGAAAATATACAAGAGAAGAATAAATACCTAGACACATACAACATATCCAGAGTGCATCATGATGAAACAGCAGGTCAGAACGGACCAATTACTAGCCAGGAGATTGAATTAGCAATAAAAGCAAAAGCAGAATAAAAACCTCCCAACAGAAGTCCAGGACCATATGGCTTCACTAGTGAATTCAACCAAGCAACCAAAGGTGAATTAGCTCCAGTCTTTCTTAAACACCTTAAAAAAAGACTAAAAAACTCTTTCAAACTCATTTTATAAAGCTAGCTTTACCTTGATACTGACATTAAACAAATATACCACAAGAAAAGAAAATTACATCCCTGAAGAACACAGATGCAAAATTTTTCAACAAAATATTAGCAAAACAAATTCAACAAAACATTAAGAGGATCATAAGCCATGATCCGGTGAAATATATTGCAAGGATATATGGTTAAATATCCATGAATCAGTCAGTGTGACACCAGACTAACAACACGTAGGATAAAAGTCATATGCTCATCTCAGTAGATGCCGAAAAAAAAAGGATTTGAGAAAATTCAGCATCCATTTACTTTAAAAAAATCTCTTAAGAAAGCAGATATAGAGGGAGCATATCTCAACATAATTAAGGGATATATGACAAGCCCACAGCTAATGGCGTACTCAAGAGTGAAAAGATGCAAGCTATTCCTCTAAGCTCAGGAACAAGGCAAGGATGACCACGCTCACTACTTTTATTCAACACAGCATTAGTAGTCCTGGCAAGAGCAATTGTTAAAGAAAAATAATAAAAGGCATTCAAATTGGAAAGGGAGAAGTAAAACTGTCACTATTTGCAAATGACATAAAATTATATATAGAAACCCCCCTAAATAATCCATCAAAAAACTGTTGACCGATTTGTGGGTGATTCTTTTTTGAAAATTTCCCTATTTTCAAATTTCCAATGATTGAGCATAAACTCTTCTCATCAACATAAGCATTTAAATGATTGGTAAATACAGCAATCAAAAGTTATCCTTTATAAACGTAATAGATATCAATGTGGTATATATGTGCATGTGTGTGTGTTTAGGAAATAATCATGAAGCATTGATATATACCATATTCTAGTCTTGATTCTGGACATTCTGTTTTCCTGGCTGTCAAGTATGCATTCTATACGTCTCATGCTAATCATGCCAGTGCATGCTGGGTTCATTTTAAATTTTTGTCAACTGTCAGTTTTTGTGTTTTTGAATTTCCACATTTCTCCTCAAGTACTTAGGGCAGAGGTTATTTACCAAATTTGCTTTGCAACTCAAAGTTTGAGTTTAGAAAAAAATTTTAGTCAGCCTGTATAACTCCACAAGGATGCCTATAGATACACATTCTGGGCTTAAAGAAATTATATTCACTTATTGACAATTTGATGATGACGTTAATAGAACCATATGGTACCAAAGCCATTCAAGTAAAAGTGTTGCATGCATTCACAGGGGTAAGGACTTGGTGGGAAGATTTTTATTAGTCTAGCACTCCCTTCTAACAGTACAAATGAAGGTTCAGATCATTTCCCTAAAGGACCTTGGTTCTTAGATGTGAAAAACACTCTTAGTCAAATTTTTATAACAACTATTCTGTTGCACCTTATAAGGTGTTTGTGAGACTCAAAGGAGGGAAACAGAATTTTTTCTAAGTGAAAAATATCATTATTATCAAAGTTTTTTTTCTCTCTGTTTTTCTCCAAAGAACCCCAATTTGTACTGGTTCTCAAAATTAACTAGTTTAATTGAAGAATAAGTTTTGCTCATATAATTTACTGATTTATGTTAATTGTATAATTTATAAATTATAAACTGTAATGATAGCACTAACTATAGGAACGATAATTTAGAAAATGTAGTTAGAATTTCAAACCCTCACAGAGCACCCTGAGAAGAAGATTAATGGATGATAAATGAATTACCCAATGCCTTATAGCAATGGGGCTTCCCTGGTATCAGTGGTAAAGAATCTGCCTGCCAATGCAGGAGATGCAGGTAAGATCTCTGGGTGAGGAAGATCGTCTGGAGAAGGAAACGGCAACCCACTACAGGATTCTTGCCTGGAAAATCCCCACGGGCAGAAGAGCCTGGTGTGCTACAGTCAATGGAGTCACAAGAATTGGATCTACTCAGTGACTACATAACAAGAAAGATATAGCAGTGACTGTCTGGACCAAGTATTCAAACCCAGGGCATCCATTTAGAAGTCCTGTGTTCTTGATATCTATTCTAAGAAGTCTTAGTAAACTCCAACTTTTATCATATTGGTCATATTAATAAGCGAAATATTTGATCATCAGTGTGTTGCCATCCAGAAGAACAAAGAATAGTTGTGGTATCTGACTGAATATTTTACTATTTCTTGGGAATAGTTTGTGACTCCTCACTCAAAATGGGTGATAAGTTCAGCTATCTTTGCAAACAGAATTAGAATCGTTAGGGGATTCGTCTTTCATCTAGCCCTTCCCAACACTAACTCAAGCACAGCTATGAATAAATGTGACCATAACAAATGATGAGGAGAGAGCTCGTTTGGCGTGTCATTTCCCTTAATTAGTCTGCCAGCAAATCTAAATGCCTGCTCTCCAAGCCTGAGTAGAAGTCAACCCACAGAAGCACCAAGTCCTAATGCAAGATTTTGACCTTGCCCACAATGCACAGTTCTAAAAGGCGATGACAGTGTGCTGAGTCCTTTGATGACATAGATTGTTTACTTACAGTTTTCCCATCAGCAGCTTAAGAACAAAATGGAGTTGCATAAAGTGGTTTGCAGCCTTGTTGTCAGAAAAAAAAAAAAAAGAAAACTAAACACTGTCCACAGTGTCCTGGAAAACTATTAACACGTTGTTAGTAGTTTTCAAGCAAGGACATTGTTAAACATATTTCATATTAATGCAGTTTAGCTCAGTGGCAATTTTCTCCTAGTAAAGAAATATGGGGTTCCTGAAAGGTTTAAGCAAATAATACAGAGTGCATTTGAAATATTCACAAGTCACCCATTGAACTTCCTCTCCTTGTATGTTAATAACCAAATAATACATTCTGTGCCTAATTACTAGAGTGCATTTTTAATGTTGACTTCCAATGGGTTCCATTTTTTTAAGAAGTATTATATTAAGAAACCCATAATATACAGAGACAGCTATTTTATGTATACAATTTGGCTGGAAGTTTTTAAGTCAAGTTAAAGGGTGGAATGTGATTACTTGCTCACTCTACAGTGAGTTATTAATCAGAAGAGGTTAATAAGATTCAATTAAAGATTAGATGCTTATGAGTAATTTAATAGTGTGTTCCGAGGGAAAATAAGAGTTTCCCTGTAACTGGAGTATAGAGATAAATAGTTATCAGGCCTCAGGCATCATGAAATAAACTAACCAGCTACCAGAGTTAAGAAGGAATTTTTTTGACAATGCAATATTTCTCAGTTAGGTGCATCACGGTGCACTTTTGGCCGTCTCCTAAACCATCCATCACCAGACACGGTAGGAAGCAGGATGCTCTACCGGATGGACCATTGGCCAGTTGTGGGGTGTAAATTACTGTGTGGAATTTACAGAACACTTCAGATTCTAAAATTCAACAGGATTTCCTCTGGGCTCTGGAGACTAAATCCTTCCTCAACCAGAGGAGATAGATTTATGCTGAAAGGAATGCATGTTCTGGAGTAGAGGATAGAAAAGCTATTTATATGGCCAGGAAAGTGCAGTTTACTTTATCTATCAGTGATTTTAATGCACTATATTATTTTTCCCAGAAAGTTTTTATTTGTATTGTTGTTAGTTTGTTTCATTTCACATTTATTTTAAGAATGATTTGGGTTTGGAGGGTCAAATGTAAAAATCAAATATTTAGCTCAACTCCTGAAACTTCAGAGAGAATGGATCCTTTCCAATATAAAGTAAGTCACACCACTGATTTATTGTCTACTACTCATCAGAGAATCTGTAGCATTTGTTGGAAACCAGGCAATGAAGGGAAACTGAAATGATGACATTCAGATGTTCATAAAAAGTCTAGTATTCTCCATCAAGCAACTGTGCCTTTTCTGGTGACTGAGACTGCAGATTAGAAATAGGATCCTGAATCCTGATTCACTGTGGATATTACAGAAAGGATACAGCCTCGAGAACATTATTAGATTTTTTTTTTTAAAGAGCACAGTAGTGATGACAGGTACATAAGAAAATGGGATATTTAAGAAGATAGGCCATAAATATTGTTCCAGTGGATTGTTTATCTATGAAATAAAGATAAAATGTAAGTGTTCAGAGGATCTAAACAACTACCAATACTGACTTCTTCAACTGGAGTTTGAATTACTCTGCAAGATTCATTCAATAGCCATTCTGACTTGCTTTCTGGAATTGCTAGCTATTGCTGAGTAACAAATTTCTGGAATGAATTATGTATATGCACAAGTATCTCATTTCTTGTTGAGATATTTCTGTTTTAATAAATGATTGTTTATATTAAGTACGTTTATTTCCCTTAAACTCCAAGACAAACATGCTTGTCCCATTGAAGCCCAGTGGAACAGCTGTAATTCCTCTATGACATACATTCATTTTGAGGGTTCATTTGCGCCAATCATTGTTCTAGTCACTGGAATCTAAAAATGAGAATGATAAAAAAGCACCAGAATTAGTAGGAAAAGCCCTTTCCTCTGCTGTAGCTTTGCAGTTCCCTCCTGCACCTACTACTGGCAAAGCCCGACGTGCCTGAATGCAAGGGAGAGATATTGATAGGGTCCAGCTATCTTATCACAAGTCTGGGCAAACAAGAGTGGATTTGGGGTGGAAAGGCTATAACTGGCAGAGATGGAAATTAAGAGTAAGAAAAAGCCATCCAGAAACCATTGCAATAACAGATGAAAAAATCAGTTCAGGCAAAGGTAAGACAGAAAAAGTATATGATCGGGTGACTGGATGATAAAATATATAAGGCAGGATTTGGTTTTACTCTGTGAGACTGATATGCAATGAAAAGAATTCTTTGAACTTTGGAACCAGTGAAGTAAAATTGAGCATGCATTTGAATCTCTGCTCCATCACTTACTGTCTGCATAAATGTTTCTCCCAACTTCAGATTCGTCCCTGTAAAACATGGTAAATAATATTGCATCTCTTAATGCTGAAGTGCCTAGTACAAAACCAGCTACTAAATAAATTATATACATCATTGTTAGCATTCTGCTTCACTTTTTAGACTTTATTTGTGGTAAGAACACCTAAATCTTGTGTATTCCTTATCCTTCTTTACTACCCTGACAAAAACTCACCTTTTCTATCTCATCTTGCTACACTATACATATATACTATAGCCATTAGTCATAAAGGGTCAAAAATTATAGGGCAAAATCAATGCAAATTATATATTAATTACTACAGAGTATTGATTAGTACAGTTTTATTGTACTACAATCCAAAAACTAGAAAGAGGGATCTCCCTGGTAGCCCAGTGGTTAAGAATCTGCCTTTTGATACAGAGGATGTAGGTTCGATCCCCAGTCTGGGAACTAAGATTCCTCATGTCGCAGAGCAACCAAAACAGTGTCACAACTAGAGAAAAGCTGATGCACATCAAGGAAAGATCCCATGTACTGCAACTAAGACCTGATGCAGCCAAATAAATAAATAAATATCTTTAAAACACAGAATTTGCAATAAGTTTTGACTTAATATGAAATCTAATTATAAAATTTTTCCTTGATGACTAATTTTATTGCTTATCACAGATAATATGTAAAGTCTAATTGTATTCCATATTCAGGATTTCAGAAAAATACATTAATTCTGTATAGTACACAGGACATTTTCTATAGAGAAATGGTTGATATTTACTTTTCAGTACTCCTCTTGAATGTACCTTCTTTCTTTGGTTAATGGCATTCTGTGAGCACTGCACCTTCTGAAAGACATCTTTATGGTTGGAAATGAGTGGGAGGATAAGAAATACCCTAATCATGGATCGCTTGCTCAGGGAATTCCTCGAGAGTTCCATCAAAATAGTTTAGTCTGAAAAAATGTCTCAATACAAATCCCAGGATAGGATTAGAGGTCCTTTTCTGTCTTTTTGCCACAATTCGCATTTACTCATCCAGAGACTCTGGGGGGCTTCAGACACAAATTTATTTCAAAGTGGATTAGTCATTATACTACAAAATCAACCATTTTTAGCTCTATATTTCATCCTTCATCCAAGCAATTCAGACCCTTCCTTAATGTATTCCTTGATTCAACAGAAGTAATTTCTTCCTTCTTTTGTCTTTTTTGGAAGTAGTTTACACGTATCTTATGTCACATTATATTGCTTGTAACTGCAGTTAGGGGACATCTATCTTCCCATATCAGATTATAAAATTTTAATGCTCATGCCTTTGTTTTCTCATACAATTTACTGTTATAAGTGCAGGGGCAGAACAAATGTGTGGTGAATTGAATTGATCTGAGACAAATCACTTTCCATAGCAATGTGCATGGATCTTCAATGGAAAGCTAAATTAAACAAACCATTTTAAGAGGACTTAACACTGACCATAGCTATTACTTCCCCTTGTCATGTTTATTTTTGTGTGCCAACTTGACTGGGTCATTGGGTGCCCAGATATATGGTTAAACAGTATATTGTGTATGTCTATAAGGGTGTTTATGGATTAAATTAATATTTGAATTAATAGGCTAAACAAAGTAGATTTTCCTCTCCAAGATGGGTGGGCATCATTCATCCATTAGCTTTAAAATTAATATGCTGAGACTTATGTGATAATACTTGGAGGGGGGTCTTCAATAGGTGAGTAGACCATGATGGCTGAGCCCTACCTAAATGGAATTAGTGCCCTTACAAAGACCCCTGGAACTGACCCCCTTGCCTTTATACATTTCTGAACACAACTGAAAGGCAAGCATTTATAAACCAAGCAAGCTCTCATCAGACACCAAATCCACAGAAGACTTGACCTTGTATTTTGCAACTCCAAGAACAAATAAATTTCTGTTGTTTATAAACCACCCAGTTTATCATATTTTATTATACAAGCCAGAAAGGGCTAGGACACCATAAAAAAATGGATAGAAAAAAGGTCACAATAAGTGGGAAAAAAAGTTTTGTTTTTGTTGTTGTTCTGTGTCACAGTCGTGTCCTACTCTTTGCAACCCCATGGACTGTAGCACACCAGGCTTCCCTTTCCTTCACCATATCACAGAGCTTGTTCAAACTCATCTCCACTGAATCTGAGATGCCATCCAACCATCTCATAATGAATAGTCAGAATTGATATCTTTAGAAATGAATGGTTTGATCTCCTCACAGTCCAAGGGACTCTCAAGAGTCTTTTCCAAACCACAGTTCAAAAGCATCATTCTTCTGTGTTCAGCCTTCTTTATGGTTTAAATCTCACATCCATACATGACTACTGGAAAAATCATACCTTTGACTATATGGACATTTGTTGACAAAGTAATGTCTCTGATTTTTAACATGCTGTCTAGGTTGGTCACAGCTTTTCTTCCAAGGAGCAAGTGTCTTTTAACTTCATGGCTGCAGTCACCATCTGAGGAGATTTTGAAGCCCAAAAAAATAAAGCCTGCCACTGTGCCCACTGTTTCCCCATCTATTTGCCATGAAGTGATGGAACCAGATGCAATGCTTTTAGTTTTCTGAATGTTGAGCTTTAGCCAACTTTTTCACTCTCCTCTTTCACTTTCATCAAGAAGCTCTTTAGTTCTTCTTCACTTTCTGCCATAAGGGTGGTGTCATCTGCATATCTGAGATTAATGATATTTCTCCCAGCAATCTTGATTCCAGCTTGTGCTTCATCTAGTCCTGCAATTCACATGATGTAGGCTGAATATAAGTTAAATAAGCAGGGTGAAAATATATAGCTTTGATGTACTCCTTTCCCAATTTGGAACAGGTCCATATTTCCATCTCTGGTTCTAACTGTTGCTTCTTGACCTGCATATAGGTTTCTCAAGAGGCAGGTAAGATGGTCTGGTATTCCCATCTCCTGAAGAATTTTCCACAGTTTGTTGTGATCCACACAGTCTAAAGCTTTAGCATAGTCAGTGAAGCAGAAGTAGATATTTGTCTGGAATTCTTTTGCTTTTTTGATGATCCAGCAGATGTTGGCAATTTGATCTCTGGATCCTCTGCCTTTTCTAAATCTAGCTTGAACAACTGGAAGTTCTTGGTTCATGTACTGTTGAAGCCTGGCTTGAAGAATTTTGAGCATTATTGTGCTAGCATATGAGATGACAACAATTGTGTGGTAGTTCGAACATTCTTTGGCATTGCCTCTCTTCAGGATTGGAATGAAAACTGATCTTTTCCAGTCCTGTGGCCACTGCTGAGTTTTTTAAATTTGCTGGCATATTGAGAGCAGCACTTTCATAGCACCATCTTTTAGGATTTGAAATAGCTCAGCTCAAATTCCTTTACTTCCACTAGCTTTGTTTGTAGTGATGCTTCCTAAGGCCCATTTGATTTCACACTCCAAGATGTCTGGCTCTAGATTAGTGATCACACCATCGCGGTTATCTGGTTCAGGAAGATCTTTTTGTACAGTTCTTCTGTGTATTCTCACCACCTCTTCTTAATATCTTCTGCTTCTGTTAGGTCCATACCATTTCTGTCTTTTATTGAGCCCATCTTTGTGTGAAATATTCCCTTGGCATCTCTAATTTTCTTGAAGAGATCTCTAGTCTTTCTCATCCTTTCTTATCTCTCCTTGCTATTTATTGGAACTATGCATTCAGATGGGTATAACTTTCCTTTTCTCCTTCAGCTTTCATTTGTCTTCCTTGCTCAGCTATTTTTAAGGCCTCCTCAGTCAACCATTTTGCCTTTTTGCATTTCTTTTTCTTGGGGATGGTCTTGACCACTGCCTCTTGTATAAAGTCAACAATCTCTGTTCATAGTTCATCAAGCACTCTGTGTATCAGATCTAGTCCCTTAAAGCTATTTGTCACTTCCACTGTATAATCATAAGGGATTTGATTTCGGTCATACATAAATAGCCAAGTGGTCTTCCCTACTTTCTTCAATTTAAGTCAGAATTTTGCAAAAAGGAGTTCATGATGTGAGCCACAGTCAGCTCCTGGTCTTGTTTTTGCTAACTGTATAGAGCTTCTCCATCTTTGGCTGCAAAGAATATAATCAATCTGATTTCGGTGTTGACCATCTGGTGATATCCATGTGTAGAGTCATGTCTTGTGTTGTTGGAAGAGGGTGTTTGCTATGAGTAGTGTGTTCTCTTGGCAAAACTCTATTAGCCTTTGCCCTGCTTCATTCTGTACTCCAAGGCCAAACTTGCCTGTTACTTCAGGTATCTCTTGACTCCTTACTTTTGCATTTCAGTCCCCTATGATGAAAAGGACATCTTTTTCGGGTGTTAGCTCTAGAAGGTCTTGTAGATCTTCAAGGAAATGTTCAATTTCAGCTTCTTCAACATTGGGGCATAGACTTGGATTCCTGTGATATTGAATGGTTTGCCTTGGAAATGAACAGAGTCACTTGTAACAAAAGTCTTAGTAAGTGTTAATTAGCCCTCTGTTGACTTTATGCAAGCTTAGACATAGATCGTCAGCCTTCAGACTAAGACTGAAATTATACCATCCCTTCTCCTTGGTCTCCAGCTTGTTCACTGCAAATCTTAGGTTTTCTCTGATTTCATTACTACATAATCCAGTTATACATATCTTGTTGGTTCTGTTTCTCTAAAGAACATAGACTAAAACACTCCCCTAACTATTTTGTCAGTCTAAGAACGAGAGAAACCTGTGTGTTTCATGCACATGCTGATTCCAACAATGTCTTGTCTCCATTGACACACTAAAGAGTCTAAAATGAGAATGAATGAGAATAAAGTTGTTCAGATAATAGATTGACACAAATAGCATAGTTTACCACGCATAACACCTTTTCTTTCCTGTCGTAGTCAAAGTAAATAAGTACCTATCATTCTGCGGGTGCCTATCTCCTTTCCAAATGTGTACTAGCTCTAGGTAGCGTTCCTCCTGAGAGACAGTGATCACGTTAAACAAAAATACAGTGCAATTTAAAAGTTAGAGGGGTAAAATATCTTACCCAGATAAATCTATTACATATACTTTCAGAATATGTGTCCCTCTTTATATGAAGAATTAAAAAAGAAAATTGCAGGTAAATACCAAACAATGAGATAAGAAAAGTTAAAACAGAAAAAAAGTAAACACTCACCACCCCCACCCGCCCGTTCCCACCCCAGTAGGATTAACAATGCCAAGCACTAACTGATTTAATGAACGAGGGTTAAAGAAGGCAATTGCATTTTTCGTCTCATTGTGCAAAAGGTGACTAAACAAAAACCTAGGTAAAATAACAAGTACACACATCAATGGTGACCAGGAAAACACATACATGATTATACTGCATATAGTGTAATAAAATAGTTTTAATGATGGAGAAGAATTTAATCTTCTGTTTTATTTAGCTTCATTATTTTCTTAAAAAAAATTAGCCTCTTTTAGGTGCAACTAAGTTACAAAAATACAATTAAACTTCTCAAACGCCTCAAGAAATATGTCCTCTATCTATCCTTCCACCATAAAATTAGAAAAGGAATTTGATGACTTTAAGCTACGAGGAGCCCTGTGGGTGACGGGAAACCCACTGAGGAGGGACAGCAGGGAAACCTTAGCTCTATTTGAAAAGTGACCAGCATTTTGAAGGGAGTGGAGTTTTGCTTTAGGACCTAATAATGCCCATCTGTAGACCAGAACCAGTTCATTGACCTCACGGTTTAGGATAGTACAAGCCATGCCAGAATAATAAGGTGAAGTAGAATCCAACAAGACAGATTCAGATTGACCAATATTTGCTGCATACAATTCAAATACCCTAGAATGACACTGGTTCACCATGGAAGTCACCCATGTAACTAAGAAAAAACAGACTTCCGTGAAGCACTGAAAAACCATCAATGGGTCTTTTTCGCCTCTCACCAAAACCACACTTTGTAAAGATCAGTTGAAAGAATAGACTGCAAAGTGTCCTGAATTATTATAATCACGAATTATTCCTCTGATTGTTGTTGCTTTGGCAGTGGTTTTCTCTACTCAGCACCATAATGAAGCAGGATTCCATTACTGCCAAGTTTCTTGATCAATAAAGAATAACAAAGTAAGCTAATTCATGTCTTGTCATAAAAGGGAACTCTTCCAGGCCCACAGCGTGCTCATTTCAGTACGAATGCAGATTTGCTGGGCTTTTGCAGCGTCAGAATAACCAGCTAATCTCCCCAAGTCGTCTTTCATTGGAAACTTTCTAATGCCACGAGTCAGTATTCACGCTCTTGATCTGTGCCCAACAAGCAGACCACACTCACAACGCCTCTATTCTCAATGCAAAATAATCATGAATGTCAAGATATGTCATAAGTTGCTATTTATAATCCAATGTTCTTTAATTTGCTTTTACTTTTCTTCTAAACTAATCCTAACCCCACCCAGAAGACTTGCTATAATCCACAAATTCATCAAGTGGTTTCTGCTGAAGCACAGGTTTACTCACAGTATGCACTGGCAAACACAAATAATGAGAGAGAAAAAAAAAATTTTTTTTTTCAAATTTAAGATAAAAAGGATTTCTTTTAAAGTTGCTTATCCTACTCCTCTTCTCTTTGGAGTCATTTCCAGTCATTGCTGGGTGGAGCAATGAGAAGAATTGATTATTTAAATAGGACTTTATCTTTAGAGGTTGCACTTAGGGCAAGATGAATATTGAATATCTTGGTAATGGAAGCTCTCCCCAAGGGCATTAGAGTTTTCTTTCAAAGTGGGTTAAGTGCCATGATAAATACTCTGAGTACATACTGTCCACTGTGTTTTTAAAAGATGTGAACAACTTGACATAGAAAACCAATAGTACACATTTGCCACAGATTAATGCATTTTCAACCCTTTTCCAAGGCCTGGATGCATCAAATGCTGCTTGAAGATGGTCTCAGTGATCTGCACTGCCCCTTTTTCTTTTCCTTCCTGTACAGATTGTTATCTGGGAGAGGATCACATACATTTATGAAGAGAATGACTTATCAGAAATGGGAAACTACTCAGAGAATCCAGTCTCAACTGTTCCCATATGTGCTCAGCTTCTGAGTCATTCTGATTCTCAGGAAATGGGCACATATCTTTTTCACAGAAACTTTCAGAGCCACTTGGGAGTGTCTGAGAGACAAAAGGCTGTAGTGAGCAGGCATGGGGAGGGCCCCTTGCATAGAGTTAGAAATGGGCTAAAGAAGGCTGTAAAAGGGGAACTGGGTGGTGCTGTGCGTGTCGGTTATCCCTTTCCTTAGACCAGCAGGTAATTTTTTTTTCAAGTTTGGGGAAACAATGTATTTCAATATTGTCAAGCATATTTATCACCCTATTTATATGCAATCTGAATAATTCACAATGATTTCCCTTCTTCCAGACACTGGTAAATCTATATAATCAATGATACCCAATGACTACGAGCAGTTTTCTCAAAAGACTGTCTTCCATTTTCAACAGACAGATTGTCAAACTACCAACAGGAATGTTCAATGTTCTAGAAACAGTGCTTATGTGACTATTGCAGATTAACACGTTTTAGGCATTAGTGATATTAGAAAATTGCAAGGGCTGTAGTATTTTTTCCCTAAAGAGAAAGCAGTACAACAGGCCAGGACCCGTCAAAGCTGCCGCTTGCATGCATAAAGACATTTAGCAGATACTTTTCTTTCTTCATGCAAACTTCAGGATTCTCAGTATTAAGCAGATATTTTGGGGATAAAGGGAATAATTTAAAATACTGTTAAGTTTCTTTAAAACAAAATAGAATGGATTTTGAGCAGTAAGAATATATACATGTATAATAAAATAATTCAAAGATGATTAGAAGAGTGACGATTTATAAAAGTATAAAAAAGTTATAAAAGGTCAACCCCTGAATATTCATTGGAAGGACCGTTGCTGCACCTGAAGTATCAATACTTTGGCCACTTGATGCAAGGAGTCGACTCATTGGAAAAGACTGATGTTGGGAAAGATTGAAAGCAGGAGGAGAAGGGGACGACAGAAGACAAGATGGTTGTACAGCACCAGAGACTCAACGGACATGGATTTGAGCAAAGCCCAGGAGATAGTGGAGGACAGAGGCGTCTGGCAGGCTACCGTCCACGGGGTCACAAGGAGTTAGACATGACTTAGCAACAAAAAGAGGTATTAAGAAAACAGTGATTCACAAATAACAAAGGCAATATCAGGACCCTGGCTGGAGTACAGAACATTTAAAGGCTTCTGCTATCTTTCTCAGACAGAATTGTTTCTGTTCTCAAAAATCACTATGTGGTTATGATATGTTTTCCCCATATCATAATATGCCCACCACTCCATTATTTACAAATATCTAGGTTATGATTTGAGATGTCTTTGCCTCCCAGAGTATGGACTTCCCTGGTAGCTCAGTTGGTAAAAAATCTCCCTGCAGTGCAGGAGACCCGGGTTCAATCCCTGGGTTGGGACAATCCCCTGGAGAAGGAAATGGAAAACCACTTCAGTATTGTTGCCTGGAAAATCCCATGGGCAGAGGAACCTAGCAGGCAACAGATCATGGGATCGCAATAGTTGGATGCAACTTAGCAACTAAACCACCACCCAGAGTATAACATTTCTAGGCCTGATTGATAAGCTCCAATATTTCTAATTCTTTTTAAAAATATCTGCCCCAGATTAGTTTTATACAAAACTCCAAAGGGTTCTTTTGCAAGGAAAGATAGAGCTTGAAAGATGGAAAAATATTCATTTTCAACTGGTGGAAAAATTGTATAATTCAAGGTGAAGTCAAACTGTGGTGACCTGAGTAAAAATGTAAATTATCAGAGATTTCGTTTTTATGGTACAGAATCCCTTAGTGCTAAAGAGCGTGAGTATTATGATTAGAAAATCTGGGCTTCGGGTCATGGGACTGCCACTTACCATCTGTGTGACCTTAGGCAAGTTATACCCTCTTAGATTCCTTTTCTATAAAATTGGAATAACAATTCAGAAAGGGTTTTGTGAAGATTATGTATTATTGTAATAATCATCGTACAACAGCAATAATTATTACAATAATAATTACTTTCATAGTATTATTAATAATTATAATTCTCAGGAACTTTATGGTACTATGTGGAATGTTCTACACAGTATGAGGCCTGAGGCAGTGAATAGAAGATCATTTGGCTAGAAACTACATGATCTCCAGCTTCTGATAAAATACTTCTCCTTACACTTCACTCTACAGATCTGATCTGTCCTAAGTAGTGTTGCTGCCTGCAGCTAAAGATGCTATTTCTCAAATGATATATAATCCCAAAGACTGATCATGAACTTGACTTAATTTACTCAGTTTTCATCTGAATTTTTCTTCTTTCCAAACTTATGGCCTGATTTCCCTGTGATGCCTCTTTAAAAGCATCTGCAACCTCTGCCAGGCAGCATGATCACAATCCAATAAATGGGAAATGAACTCAATCAGTCAAGCTGTATTTATTGAGTTCCTGTTGGGCCTCAGATACTATTGTAAGTGGTGACGATGCATCAGTGACAAAAGATAAGCGACCCTTCCCGATGTTCCTTACAGAGAATGATTGTGATTTCCATAGGGAACTTCTTCATCTTTGTCAACTAAGATCAATCATGCTCTGAACTAGGAGATTTCTGATTCATTACTCATTCTTTCCTCTCTGGTACAAAATGTGTTCACCTTCGGTATCTCTCCGAGAATAATCTTGTCCACATTTCTCTGGGGCTTCTAGTGGTAAAGAACCCATCCACCAATTCAGGAGACATAAGAGATGCGGGTTTGATCCCTGGGTTGGGAAGATCTCCTGGAGAGGGCATGGTAACCCACTCCAGTATTCTTCCCTGGAGAATCCCATGGACAGAGGAGCCTGGTGGGCTATATAGCCCATAGGGTCACAAAAAGTTGGACACGACTAAAGCAACTTAGCATACAGCACACATGCTTCTCTAAGGTGAAGTTAATAGAACTAAGTGCTCAGATCAATGTAAGAATGAGTAAAGAAAAAAGTGTGAGAAACAAAACTATACAGAATGATATCATAATCATTATAATTTTCACCTAATCTAAGATCCAATTGAAACCGTGTGAAACCGTGTACCTTCTACCATATAAATGATTGAGTTTTGCATAGGACTGAATGCTGAGGAATAAGAGTGAAGATAAAAAACCAGAAGACAGAAATTCTTGTCTCAAGAAACTTGGAGGAGGCGTTTCAGAATCAATGATTAATAAAAAAAAAAATCAACACCCTCAAAAGTATAAAGAGATTATGTGAAATAATAGAAGGAAAAGGACCTCTACACAGTATGTGTGTTTATTTGTATCTGTTTGATAAATTTCTCCCCACTGAGAAATTTAATATCTTTAAAGGCAGACCCTCCAACTATCCTAACTTTCTTAACATTAGTTTGATCAAAGAATTAACTCTAAAAATGTTGAGAGAATTAGCAACTGGAGAATAAAGTTTTTAAATTGATCACAAAATAGCAAATGCTGCATGTTGACACGCTGTGGTGAAGGGTAGCCACGGACTGGGCCACAGTAGAATCTGGCCCCATCCAGAGGGCAGTGTGACAGTGGTGGACACCAAATTATTAGATACAGGAGGCAGAACATGAGAAAACGGTTCAGAAAAGACAGTAAAAGATAACAGAGAAAATATTGCATTTTTAAAGAAACTGTTAGCATCATATTTGCAACAAAACCCATCATCCATTAAGTTTTAGTACAGTTAGGATGCTAAGGTTGAAATTAAGTTATCAGGATTAGTTAATACTAATTTTAAAGAAATAAATTTCTCTTCCTTTCACCAGGTATCATCAGTCAGGTAGAAAATTGGAAAAAAGGAGAGAAATTTTTAAAAAGAGAAATATATGTCCTACATCCTTCTCTTCTACTCTCTTTTTTAAATTAGTGGTGCCATAAAATCCCAGTCTCAGAATCTCTAGAAGTAAATGAATTAAGTACTGTAGTTATATTATCTGGAAGGGAAAAATTTTGAATGACATATTGCATTGGGTTATTATTATCTACAGAAAACAGTAGAAAGTTTTAAACTGCTACTGAGAACCTCCAGTTGTGTTTTAGATACAAGAGCAAATATTATTTAAAGTTTATATTGCTTACTTCATTCATTGTTCAATTGTTTGTCCAATGTTCGGGAAAAAAAGATTTCACAGAAAACCTGGGAATACACTAGCTTTCAACAAGTTTTGTACCATTTGATCTAATCTGTATTATTTGATGCAAACTGCCTCCTCCCAGCTTGTGTTTTAGTTTCTTTTGTTTTTTATCTCTAAGCCTTAATTTCTTCATTAGTAAAATGACAATAGCTTGGTACCAATATTGCAGATCTGTTTAATAATAGTGAATGAAGAGAGGTTAGCAAAAACACTCAGTCAACATTAACTCTCATGAATCAATTTCATCCCAGTAAACACCCAACTCACATGTGTGTGTTTTGGTGATGTAATGAAATTCAAAGGACCTAGGTAGCCAAAATTATGTTATAAGGAAAAATTGCAAATTTTGGACCGGGAAATAGAAGTCTTAAAGTGTTATTCTGCAAGAAAAATAAATAGTTTACTTGTTGATTTTCAGATTTGTTTTAACATTTTCCGACAAGTTTTACAAAGTGCAGAAGTGCCAACTGCAGGTTTCGTTAGGACTGTGACTTACGCGACACTCACTCTCTTATCCTAGTTATTTTACTCAGCACCAGGTATTGGTAGAAGTGGAAATTTTCAGTTCATTTCCTAACAGCTTTAAAATAAATGAAAATAGGGTAAGAGAAAGACACAGCAACAATATAGGCAGACCGAGTTTGAAATTTTCTAAATAAGAAACCTTAGGATATGTAAATGGAGAAAATAGTAATTTTAAAAAGTCAGGCAAGAAAAGCAAACAAAAAAATAGCAAAATGTTAAATCTTTGCTAATTATAGAAGAGAAAGTAAGTCTGATGTTTGTAACTGTCAAATAGGAGAGAAATCAGCTTTTTTTTGGCTTTTAATTATTATAAAGTCATCATTTTTATTAGGTTTTATTTGCCTTAGTGGAAATTGGAAAACAGCTGACTATTGGCAGAAAATACCTATAATACCCCAGAATGGTTAGGAAAAAAAAACCATAAAGATATGAATTGTTGCATTTGATTCTACATTTGTGTGTGAAGATGTATCATTGTTCTCATTAAGTAGCTCTGACCATATCTGTGAGGGAAACTCGTAGTAGTAAAAAGCAGATGAATCATAAACTAAGGTTCAGAGAATAAAATTAAAAGATATTAAAGAACAGCAAATTTAAGCCAAAGGTTTTATTAGGTAATGCAAGAGCAGGAAATGGAAGTGAAAGGAGACTTTTACCAGGAGGTAAAATATTGAATTATTTTGAGTAGTACAAAGAGATATGACTAGGACTATTGGAATGAAACCAGGAAAATGAAAATTGTGTCTATCAGAGAAATGTTACTAACATTGGAGATACAATAAGACTGTCTCCCAAGAGGCCTTCTTCCTCTAACATTGGAATTTTCAATCTTAAAAGCCAAAAATCTCATCTGATCATGTAGCATCTCAGCTTCCCTTACAGTTGCATCACCATGGCAGAATGAACTATGTTTTCAAGCCCTAAAGACACTTATATTCAGTGAGTTATTTTGCCTGTCACTCATTAATATATTCAATGAGTTATTTTGCCACAACACACTTAATAATGATATCCATAGCTATCACCACCAACAACAAAGACCAATGCTATTGAAATTACTACCAGTGTTATTGGAAGACCTTTTGACTTACCATGTGAACATATGGGAAACCTCTTCTGTGTTAATAGCAATGCAGAAAAATCTCCTGAAGGAAGAACAATTTCAGTCTTTCAAAATGCATCTGTCTCTATGCACAAAATGGGTCATGAGAATGTCAGCTTCATACCTACAAACAAACAAATACACAGACAAAATCATTGTGCTGGATAGCTTTGTAACATTTACAAAACTCCTCTAGAAAAGAAAAGAGGAGACACAAGTCCACAATTTCTCCATGAAAATCCTTGGGGCCAGGTTTCTTTAGGGATTCAGAATTTTGTAAGAGTTTGGAAAGGCAATACAGTACGTCCACCTTAAACTTTCCAACAGGTCAGCAAGCAAAACGGTAACGTTTCTGCTGTGAAACCTCAGATTGTTCGCACTAAGTGACAGCGACCTCAGATGTTACAGCCAGACTGATTCTATGAGGCCAGATTTTACCATCAAAAAATTTATGGGAAAAATTCTATTTTTTCTGGTTTTGGAATTTGAGAACTGTAGATAGGAGATTGTGAGTCCACACCTGCTAAGTTTAGTATTTAAACAAATCTGAACAGCAAGTGAAAATGAATGCTCAAATGCCTCTAAATGTACTGCATATAACTGCATATGCATACGTAACTTAATAAAATATTTTCCATTTTGCACTTGGGCTAAAAATAATCACATTTTAACAAAGAAAAACAAAGGATGAATAAGTGAATCAGTCACCATGATTAAGAATCTTAATATTCAAATGTGCCCAACAAGAAGTTAAATTGATATACATATTTTTAAAGTAAAGTTCCAATGAATAGTCCATGTACCTTATTTGAAAAGTTCATACTTAATTTTCAATTTTCTCAACTACTTTTGTTTTCCTAATTATACATAATCAACAAATAAGATTTATTTTATTTTGTCTTTAAAGATCTGGAAATGGCTATCTGATTTTAGAAGATATTCAGAAATGAGCTTGAGGTTAAGATAACAACTTGTTCACTAAAGTAAGCTGAAGCAAATATTGTGGTTGCACAAAAAATATCTGCTAATGACCTTTCACAGGACCTTATCACTAAAACAAAATTCCAGGCAGAACTATTCAAAGGGAACATGTCCATTTTTATTGTGTAAAGACACTGATCAATCCATTAGGGAAATTAGTTGCACTAAAACTCAGCTAATACATTTAAAATGTAAAATATAGAGAATCTTATTTTAGATGAACACAAAAGATGAATACTTCCATATTGCAAAGGATATAGTTTGAAAAATATTTTTTATGGAAACATCTAAATGTACTTCTCATTCTCCCCCATGTTATAGATTTGAGTTAAAATATAATGATTAGATTTTTGGGTGCAAAGCTGAATAATCTCAACAGGGGTTAGTGACTAGATATCCAATTAATTTTTTGCACTACTTCATATTGATGCAGAGATTAACAAGTTTTTGCTTTAAATTTTCTTTAAATATTTAAAGACCTTCTCTTGCTACTCTTACTGTCATTAAGAAGTAGGGATATTTGTATTTTTTACTGCCACGAAGTTTGATTAATAGCTATTTTTAGATATGATTTTAATAGAATAAACATGTAAATCCAAAAAAAGAAATGTAAGTGTTAGGATTTTTAAGGTCTTAGGAAGAAGTGCCAGTCTGGTCAATGGTAGCAGATATTAAGGAGGTAAGTGTGTTGCAAATTTTCTAGATTTGATTTGTCAAGATTTGTTTTCTTTGCATATGATTTTACAACAAATGTACACCCTTGATGCTATTAGAGAATCAATTTGAGAAATTATTAATTTTATTTACTGAGTCATATATTCCATATTGAGGGTATCTGCATATTTTCTGCAGCATATGTACCTTTACAGATAATCTCCACACCTTTGTCAAAATCATTGCGTGTTGGGGTCATAGCCAGTCACATTCCTGGTCAGCAGAGTGTCAGTGAAATGTGAAGGGCAGAAAACTAAAGAACAGTAGTAATATTTCCTGAGCAAAATCTCTGTATTATCACACCATCGTTATGTTAACTGATTTTCCCATTGTATATGTAGGAATGCTATATCTGTGGTTTATAGATTCAAAGTTAAATTTGTAAGTCCCAAGTTACATAGAGAGTAAATAGCAGAACCATATAACACAAAGCCAAGTTAAGCAACCTATATACTAGAAGATAAATCTGTTACTATTCTATTAAAAACATTTTATTTGTTGCTTTAAGTTTTCTGTACTAGTTTTCGCTTCATTTACATAATTGAAATCTAACTATAATCTTTCTTAAAATAACAAACAAATAAAAAAACTTTATTTCTTTTTCATGGATCCTGCACAGATTAAAGTTATAGTAACAAAGTGGGCACTCTTATATCTGAGAATTCAAAATCACTGTGCAGAAAAGCTTAATCCTGACACTCATTCAATTAACTGTATGGTATGGAGCTATATTCCTTTGGGATTTTGTTTATAATCATCAGTATATTTGGAATTCTTTACCATCTACTTAAGATTTCAAAGATCCACATGGTTCATGGATTAGAGTTTTCTTCCCTAAGCACTGGACATACTAGTTGCATATCTGTTATGGGTTGAATTATGCCTTCCAAAAATTCATGTGTTGAAGTCCTAACCCCTTCAGAGCTTCCTCAAAATGTAATTTAAAAATAGTGTTGATGCAGATGTAATTAGTTAAGGTGGAGGTCATACTGAGTAGGGTGGGCTCTTAACCCAATGTGACTTGTGTCCTTAAAAAAGGGGGAAATCTGAACTCAGATACACACACAGCGAAAACACTATGTGAATATAAAGGCAGAGATCTCACTTACAAGCCAAAGAATGACAAAAATGCCAAAGATGTCAGCGCTCCACCAGAAGTTGGAAGAGAGGCTGGGAATAGACTCTCAATCAAGCCCTCACCACTCTGCTACCCCTTTGATCTTGGACTTTCAGCCTTTAGAACTATGAGAAAATAGATTTCTATTGTCTAAGCCACTTACTATGTAGTATTTTGTAATGGCATCCACAGAAAACTAACATGATACCCAAAGAGGTTTTTTGTTTTTTAATAGAATTCACATTCTAAACAAAATGCATTAATCTCTTCAAATTATAAATATACTCTCAGAAATATCCTCTAAATAAAACGTCCTCAGCATGACACTATATAAAATATGTTTAGCAGTTTACACACAAGATACAGAATCACTCTTATTATGCCTAATTTTCTCCTCTCTACCATTTTGATGAGAAATAAACACCAACTGTAGATACAGAATGATTGTCGTGAAAATGTCTCATGCACCTTCCTTATACCTTATACCGAAGTGCTTCCCAAAAACCTATTGAGAACCTCATTAGCTGACATTTTTCCCTCTGCGTGGGGAGGGGTGAGTAAAAACAATTCCGATCCAGTGTTAAAAATAATGATCCTGGTATTCAGAAGTTATCATGACCATTACGGAGAAGGCAATGGCACCCCACTCCAGTACTCTTGCCTGGACGGAGGAGCCTGGTGGGCTGCAGTCCATGGGGTCGCTAAGAGTCGGACACAACTGAGTGACTTCACTTTCACTCTTCCCTTTCATGCACTGGAGAAGGACATGGCAACCCACTCCAGTGTTCTTGCCTGGAGAATCCCAGGGACGGCGGAGCCTGGTGGGCTGCCGTCTATGGGGTCACACAGAGTCGGACACGACTGAAGCGACTTAGCAGCAGCAGCAGCAGCATGACCATTACCCTGTCTTAGATAAATTCACCTAGAACTTATTTTGAGTTTTATCCCAGGAAAAGAAAGCTCTCTGTAACATTTAGACCTATCTAATAATGCATCTTTCCTCCTCAAAAAGCACATGAACTGTTCCAGCAAAGGGAGGTTGAACAGGAACTCACACCCACCAGGGGAACTTTGAATTAGCTGACAACTAACTTTCCTCCAAGTCTAAGGTTTATAGTTCCATTAAGCAAATTTAAATAGTACTGTGATTTTTTAGGGTGGGGGGGTAGTTCATCATGTTTCTTAAGGATAAAAGTTTCCTGTGAACGAATATTAGTTTTCAATAGTCTATGTAGTTTGCTGTGCAAAGGCCATTTAATTGGTATTTACTACTGCTAATAGTAATACCATTAACAGCATAATCAACAACACAAGCCTCAGTTGCTACCTAGCCTGTCTCTTGTTAAAAATAATGAAAATTTCATTCATGACTAAAGAGCTATGGAAGAAAGGATGTTTGGGTCATAAACCTGAGGAAAGTCTAGGAAACCACAGAGATATAATGAAATTGAACCAAAAGAGATGAGCTATCAAGGTAATGGTCATTAAACTGTACATTTCTATAAAGCAAATACATCCAATTAGATGGCCAAAGTCAATTGCAAATAGAAAACCGGGTGCTTGTTTATTTTAAAATGCAGAATACAACTTCTAAAATTACGATATTCAGTTTGGGAGGAAAGAACCTCATATATAGATGGTGAAATGATATTTAAACAATAAATATGTCATATATTTTATTTTTCTGTTGTTATGGTTAGAAAAAACAAAGACAGCTAACATGAGACTTATCCTTTTATCAAAAGTTTCACTGTGTAGACCAGTATTGTTAATATAAGCACAATATTTTACATCGAATCTCTAGAACTTTTCCATCTAGCATACGAGAAATTCCACACCCATTAAATAGCAACTACTTATTCTCCTTCCCCTTAGCTCTAGGCAACCACAATTCTTCTTTTTGCTTCTATGAGTATGACCACTTTCTTTTTTAGTCACTCAGTCATGTCCAACTCTTTTGTGACCCTATGGACTATAACCTGACAAATTCCTTTGTCCATGGGATTTCCCAGACATGAATTCTGGAGCAGGTTGCCATTTCCTTCTCCAGGGGATCTTCCTGACTCAGGGATCAAACCCATATCTCTTGCATCTCCTGCATTGGCAGGCAGTCTTTTACCATGATTACTTTAAAGGCTTCCTATAAGAGGAATCAGACAGTACTGTCCTTTTGTGACAGGTTTATTTCACTTTGCATAATTTCCTCATGGTTTATCCATGTTATTGCATATGATAGGATTTCATTGTATTTTAAGACTGAAAATATTCCATTGTATGTACATATCACATTTTCCTTATCTCTTTATCCACTGATGGATATTTAGATTGTCTCCACAATTGGCTAATGTGAATAATGCAGTAGCACATATGACAGTAAAAATATCTCTTTGAGACCTTGATTTTAATTTGTTTAGATACTCTGAAGCAGGGTTGCTGGATTACATGATGTGTGTGTACATGCTCAGTCATGTCCTGACTCTTTGTGACCCCATGGATTATAACTCACCAGGCTCCTCTGTCCATGAAATTTTCCAGGCAAAAATACTCGAGTGGGTTGCCATTTCCTTCTCCAGGGATTGCGTGATAGCTCTTTTTTTGTTTTTGTTTTTTTTTGGAAGGAAGCACTGTACTATTTTCCATAATGACTATACATAATTTTACCACCAACAGTGCACACGGGCTTCAGTTTTCCACATGCTTGTCTCTTGTTATTTTTGCTTGCTTGTTTTGACTATGACAATCCTACCAGGTATGAGATGATATCTCATTGTGGTTTTGATTTGCATTTCCCTGAAGACTAGAGATGTTGAACAAAGTTTCAAAACCTGTGACAATTTGTCTTCTATGGAAAAAATGTGTATTTAGTTTCTTAGTCCGTATTTTAAACAGGTTATTGTTATACTTTCGCTATTGAGTCATAGAAGTTCCTTATATATTTTAGGTATTAGCCCTTTATCAAAGGGCAAATATCTTCTTGCAATTCTATAGGTTGATTTTTCACACTGTTGATTGCTTGTATGGACGTAGTCCCATCTGTTTATTGTTGTATTTGACTCTCTTTTATACAGCATATATTATTCTTTTTTTTTCTTTTACCACATTCAGCTTTATCTTTTAAATGGAGAATTTAATCCATTTACATTTAAAGTAATTGTTGATAGAGAAAGATTCTATAAATAATTTTTTGTTGACTTTTTTTCTTGAAGCATTTTTGTTTCTTTTGCTCTTTTACTGTCTCTGTTTGTAGTAAAGTGATATGATTTCTTCCTCCTTTTTTTGTGTGTATGTCTTCTGTAAGTATTTTCTTTATGATTACCATGAGACTTACATAAAACATCTGTTAACAGCGGATAACACCTGAATTTCAAACACATACAAAAATTTGACACTTCTCTTCCTAACATACACAATGTTATTGATGCTACAAATTATTAATATATCTTTTTTATATTATGTACTCTTTACCATATTTTTATAGTTACAATCACTGATAGACTTTAGCCTTTTAACTTCTATATAAGAATTAACAGTGATTTGCATGCTATAGTATTTTGTATTTTCTACTTACCAGCAAGCTTTATCCTTTCATATGCATTCATGTATTGATGCTTTCATTCAACATATTTTTATTTTATTACATTTTATTTCATTTCAATAAGTCTGGCCTAGTTGTAATGGATTCTCTCAGCTCCTGCTTATCTGGGAAAGTTTTTATTTTGCTTCTATTTTTGAAGGATAGTTTGCCAGGTATAGTATTCTTGGTTGAAAGACTTTTTCAGCATTTGAATAGATCCTCTTATTCCTTTCTGACCTGCAAAGCTTCTTCTGAGAAATCTATTGAGAGCCCTGTGGTGTTTCCATTGTCTATGGCAAGGAGCTTTTCAATTGCTGAACAAAATTCTGTCTGATTTTGAAACTTTGATTACAATGGATCTCATGTCGACTTTTTGGTTTTTCTCTTATTTGAAAATTTTGGACTGTTTGAACCTGGATATCAATTTTCTTCCTTGGATTTAAGAAAATTTCAGCCATTATTTAAAAAAAAAAACAACTTTTTTTTGCACCATTTTCTCTTTTTTTATCCCAACATTACTATAATGCATATATTGCATTGTTTGATGGCTTCCCTTAAGTCCTCAAAACACACTCTTTTATTTATTTATTTTTGCTTTGTTAGTCTAACTACTAATTTCAAATGATCCATCCTTGCATGCAAAAATTCTTTTATGATTAGTTAAGTCTGTTTTTGAACCAGTAAACTGAATTTTCCAGTTAAGTTTTTGTATTCTTTGGTACAAATTTTTGCTGTATTTTAGTATATTTTCTCTTTGTCGAAATGTTGATTTTGTGGGTTTTGGCTGGGTTTGAGTCCCAAACTGGGTTTTGGCTGGATTTGAGTCCCACCCATGTGGGTTCGAGTCCCACGCAGGGTTTTGGCTGGGTTTGAGTCCCAGCACATGAGTTCAAGTCCCAATCTGTGGTAAGCAGTTTCAGTGTGTCTAATTTTCTTGAGATCTCTCATCTTTTCCATTCTATTGTTTTCCTTATTTCTTTGCATTGTTCACTTAAGAAGGCTTTTTAATCTCTGCTTGCTATTCTTTGGAACTCTGCATTGGAGAGTTGGGTATATCTTTCCTTTTCTCCTTTGCCTTTTGTTCTCTTCTTTTCTCAAATGTTTGTAAATTCTCCTCAGACAGCCATTTTGCCTTTTTGCATTTCTTTTTCTTGGGGATGGTTTTGATCACTGCCTCCTGTACAATAATACAAACCACCACCCTTAGTTTTTCAGGCACTCTGTCTATGAGAATTAATCCCTTGAATCTATTTGTCACTTCCACTGTTTAATCATAATCTGGGGCCAAAGGAAATGAAAACATGATATCAAAGGGATATCTGCACTCCCATGTTCTTTGCAGCATTATTTGCAATAACCAAGATATAGAAATAACCTAAGTGTCCATCAAAAGATGATTAAGGAAAATGTAATGTATATATTATGATATATAATATATCATGTATATTACATATATGGAATACCATTCAGCCTTTAAAAAGAAGGAAATCCTGCCATTTTGGACAGCATGGATGGATCTTAAAAGCATTAGACTAAGTGAAATAACCAAAGGAAAAAGATTCTGAATGGTACCACCTATAAGTGGCATCTTAAAAAAGAAAGTCAAACGGCAGAAACAAAGGATGTAAAAGTGGTTTCCAGGGGTTGGAGTGAGGAAAATATTCAGCTATAAATTAATAAGTTCTGAGAATCTAGTGTAAAATGATGACTATAGTTGATAACACTGTTTTATACTAAAATTTACTGAGACAGAATTAAATGCTATCAATAAAAATATCAAAAACAAATTAATTAACATGTGAGTTGATAGTTGCTGTTCTAAAAATAGCTCTATCAGGGAATCCTTTTACAATAGACACATATATTAACACATCATAATGTAAAAAATATATACATACATAAATAAATTTTTGATAAAACAAAAAATGATATCATATCTGTCAAGCACTTCACCCAGGACTTCAAAACTCCTCTATCACTAACTGATAGAACATTAGATCAGTAAGGACATGCTGCTGCTGTTAAGTCGCTTCAGTCGTGTTCGACTCTGTGTGACCCCATAGACGGCAGCCCAACAGGCTCCTCCGCCCCTGGGATTCTCCATGCAAGAACACTGGAGTGGGTTGCCATTTCCTTCTCCAATGCATGAAAGTGAAAAGTGAAAGTGAAGTCACTCAGTTCGTGTCCGACTCTTCGCGACTCCATGGACTGCAGCCTACCAGGCTCCTTCATCCATGGGATTTTCCAGGCAAGAGTACTGGAGTGGGGTGCCATCGCCTTCTCCAGTAAGGACATAGATGACCTGAAAATACTATTGATCAACTGAACTCATTGATGTTTATAGAATACTGCACTTATATTCAGCCTAATAGAGTTTTTCCAAATGTCCATAAGGTGGACACACAGACCATATTCTGTGTACCAAAACACACATTATGAGGTCTAAAAGTTTATAATAACTGAAATTATTCAAATGCATTTTCTGCCATAATGTAATTAAATGAGAAATATGTTTCTGCCATAATGTAATTAAATGAGAAATATGGGAAACAGAGTAAGAGTTAGAGGGAGACTGCTATTAACTATTGATAAATGATATTATAGAGACAATGGATGGCTAAGAGTTCACAGAAATGCATGGATCATAAGGGCTGAAGCTGTTGAAAAAGAATTTTGAGGAAATAGAATTTAATCTGATCTTATTACATTTGCATATTTCACATGACATTCTTTCTTTCTACTTCCTATTCTAAGTCATGATCCATCTTCCTACTACTATTATGTAATCTCAAATTACATCTTGTGGATCCCTTGCCTATGAAGAGATCCATCTTGCCCTCCTTTCATCTAGTTCATTAGCTAGCATATTACACAAAACATTTCCTGGGTCTGATTTGTTTGCATATCCTCTCTTCTATGTGGGGACAATATTTTTTCATCAGGGTCTTGACTAACCACACAGAATTTGTGTCCCATGAGGGGATGATTATGAAATACAAACTATATATGGATATAGTTTGATCTCAGAAGAACCAGAAGGAAACAGTTCAGTGTTGGCCAATGGGACATAGAGTCTTCAAGAGATCCAGTAAAAATATATCTATGATAAATTTTAGGAAGGAGATAAATTCAAACTCAGGGGCCAGAAAGAGACAAAGTTAAGAATTAATCTCAGGAAAGAATAATAAAATGATGGTAAAGGGTGATTACTAAGAAAAGTGACATGTGCTGTGTATAGTCGCTCAGTTGTGTCTGACTCTTTGCAACCCCATGGACGGTAGCTCACCAGGCTCCTCTGTCCATGGGGATTCTCCCATCAAGTATACTGGAGTCGGTTGCCATGCCTTCCTTCAGGGGATCTTCCCAACTCAAGGATCAAACCCAGGTCTTCTGCATTGCAAGAGGATTCTGTATTGTCTGAGCCAACAGGGAAGCCCAAGAAAAGTGATGGAATACTTTAAGAGCTGGGCAAGAGAACAGTACTCAATGGGCCGATGACTTCCAAGCTGCTGCTGCTGCTGCTAAGGCTCTTCAGTCATGGCCGACTCTGTGCGACCCCATAGATAGCAGCCCACCAGGCTCCCCCGTCCCTGGGATTCTGCAGGCAAGAACACTGGAGTGGGTTCCAAGCTGAGAGCAGCAAATTTAAACCAGTATGAACATCTTATAGTACATCTCCCCAACACTTATATTCTAACCTTCAAGTTTTAAACTGATGGCCCAATGAAGAAATAATGCCCAAATGGTTTCAACCTTCAGCTTTCAGACACACAAAAATAAATAAATAAATATTTAAAGAAAATGAGTTTCCCTGGTGGTTCAGTGGTAAAGAATCCACCTGCCAAGCAGAAGATGCAGGTTCAATCGCTGAGTCAGGAAGATCCCCTGGAGAAAGAAATTGAAACCCACTCCAATATTCTTGCCTGGGAAATCCCATGGATGGAGGAGCCTGGTGGGCTACAGTCCATGGGGTCACACAGAGTTGGATATGACTTAGCGGCTGAGCATAAAAAAAGAAATTAAATAAAAATTTAATAAATTAAATAAAACATAATTAGTTGGCAATATTTCAAAACTGAAACATTTATATTAAAAATCCATATATTTTCAATTTTTCTATTAAAACTTTAAAAATCTGCCAACCCATCATTCTAAAATGGCAACAATTATTTGGAGTTGAACATTGGAAGCTGCTTTCTCAGACTGGATAACACAATTCCTTTATGTATATTCTTTACGAATAGACCCTTCTTATATTCCACCATCTAGCTGATTTACCTTTAGAAATTTCCTTAGCCATAAAGATATTTGAGATTTTATCATTTATTCTAATCAAGTCAAAGCATTTTATAATCCCAGGAACACTAATAAATATTGATGACATTTCTTTTGCTCATACAATTTGGTACTTGAAGTTTCTTTCTTCTTTCTCGTGGGTAAACTTATTCTAGTCATCAACATGCATGCATGCTAAGTTGCTTCAGTCATGTCTGACTCTTTGTGACCCTATGAACTGTAGCCCGCCAAGTCCCTGTGTCCATGGGATTCTCCAAACAGAAATAATGGAGTGGGTTGCCATGCCCTTCTCTAGGGGATCTTTCCAACTCGGGGATCAAACCCAAGTCTCTTACATCTCCTGTATTGGCAAACGGGTCCTTTACCACTAGCGCCACTAGTCATCAAAGACCCAGTAAAAAGGCTTTGTCTTCTGTGACTAACTTTAATGCTCATGGAAAATAAAATATATTTTCATCTGTGTTTTATAAGATGTTCTACATTTTTTTTTCATTAGAGTCATGGCCACAGTAGTCATTCACACATCTCTATTCCGTGTTGTGCAATAACATTTTTCAGATTAGGATTTTACTTCTATGATATTTCTATTCCAGAATCAACACACTGCTTAGTATATGGTAGGTACTTTGAATCTCAGTCTATGCCTAGAGTTTATCCCCGTGATCCTGGATCTTAGGGGTTAAAAAGTTGGGAGATGAGAATTCTCATCTCTGGGGACAACCCAGGTATAGTTTGGCACCTGCTGATAATGGCTTCAGCTTGTGCAGAGCTGAGGAAGAACACCAACATTTGCAGCATAATGGGAGTTGATAGTACCGCAAGGTTATCAGCAACCTGTCTCAGATGTCAGGAAGTGTCTTGAATATAAGCTACAGAGACTACAGAGCCTTCAAATCAAAACTATCATAACTGACTCACTACTGAAGTCAGTGCACAATTTCTGTACTTTAGCATTTCCCCCCAGGACAAATACAAGAAGAAAAACATGGTAGATACTACACAGAAAGAGAAAGAATGTATTCCTATGCACACTTGGGGACAAATCCCAGGGATATGCAAAAATAAAGGCTTTTTTAAGAACAACAGCTGCTTCTACAACAGCAGGTGAGAGGGGAACTACATAAATACTCTGTGCATTGTTACTGTGTCATAAATACAAGTGTAGATAAACACAATCAATATGCAAACTTCCACACATATATTTATATATAAATATGTATATGTACACAAAAATACATGCATACGTCTATGTGTACAGTTACTTGGTTAGTTAGTTAAAATTTTCCCAGTGTCGAAAGAAAATATATACATACAGCAGGAGGGAGGCAGTAGAAAAGTACAGAAGTTTGAGTGTTGTTTCCCACTGTGGACGACAAGATGCTATCATGAATAGAAGAGATTGTTTTGCATATATCCACTAGAGGAAAGACAGTTGTTAAACAGTAGTTTTTCCTTCATAAATATAACACACATCTTAATTTACATCAACATGGCATATAAAAGGAAGAATCTGTCTTTAGAAGTTTATAGACGAACATCTCACCTATAAACTAACAATTGTGATTTTTTGAAGTGCAGAAAAAAGTTTGGTTCTCAGCTTGAAAAAAGAAAATTTTAGACATTTTATTTCATATTTAGTAAGCTAAATAACACTGTATTTCAAACCTTATATTTATGTTATGATAAATACAAGTAAAAAAAATTCATGAAGTTGTAAAGAAAAATTAAAGTGGAACAATTGCGTGTGTGTATATATATGTTTGTATATATATTTATATGCATGTATAGGTATGAAAGTGTTAGTCATTCAGTTCATGTCTGTCACATTGTGATCCCATGAACTGTAACCCACCAGGCTCCTCTATCCATGGAACTCTCCAGGCAAGAGTACTGGAGTGGGTTGCCATTCCCTTCTCCAAGGGAATCTTCCCGACCCAGGTATTGAACCCGCATCTATATAGGTATACATGCATGTACATATGAAGATGCACATGAAAGGACCTGATTGTGAAGGTATTGCTAAGTACATAAAAATAATGGGGAAACCTATAAGAAAATATTTCTGAGGATGTATGAGGGAATAGCTTCCTTGTACATGTGCTTCAGCAGAGGAAAGCAGGACAAAATAGAAACAGGCATTAAGTAGTTTTGTACGCCTGGAAGTGGGGATTTGAGAGAGATTGTCATATTTTCTCAATGAAGTAAGAGATGAAGTGGTTTGTCTGTGGAAGTCTGGGAAGCATTTCTGGATTCCAGTTTTGAAAAACATGGGAAAGAACTGAGACTTTCAATGTAGTTAAGAAATCATCAAGAAGAAATTTGGAGTAAGACTTACTGCAAGTGTTTTATGATTGGAAAGGGATGTTGATAGCAAACATGAGATGCCTGAAGGATCATGTGAATTTAGAAAGGCGATGAACTGGAACTTTCACTGAGGCCCAGAACAACCAGAGCTAGGAAAGCAAGCTGTACTCCAAGAATATGATATCTGAATTAGCGATTACATAGTGACAGGATGAAATGGTCGGATGGTGTCAGCGACTCAATGGACATGAGTTTGAGCAAACTCTGGGAGATAGTGGAGGACAGGGAAACCTGGTTGGTGCTGTTGCAGTTCATGGGGTCACAAACAGTCACAATTAAGTGACTGAACAGCAACAAACACATAGAAATAATCTACATTTATAATAACATTTAGAATAGGGGACTGAGGACAGTCTTTAGAAATGAGGATAGAGAGTCCACGTATACACTGGTGTCACCAATGATGATAACGGCAGGATTTCAGTCAGTCAGTTCAGTTGCTCAGTCATGTCCAACACTTTATGACCCCATGGACTGCATGGCAGGCTTCCCTGTCCATCACCAACTCCCACAGCTTACTCAAACTTATGTCCATCGAGTCAGTGATGCCATCCAACCATCTCATCCTTTCTCATCCCCTTCTCCTCCCACCTTCAATCTTTCCCAGCATCAGGGTCTTTTCCAATGAGTCAATTCTTTCCATCAGGTGGCCAAAGTATTGGAGTTTCAGCTTCAGCATCAGTCCTTCCAATGAACACCCAGGACTGATCTCCTTTAGGATGGACTGACTGGTTGGATGCCCTTGTCCTCCAAGGGACTCTCAAGAGTCTTCTCCAACACCACAGTTCAAAAGCATCAATTCTTCGGTGCTCAGCTTCCTTTATAGTCCAACTCTCACATCCAAACATGACTACAGGAAAAACCATAGCTTTGACTATATGGACTTTTGTCAGCAAAGTAATGTCTCTGCCTTTTAATATGCTGTCGAGGTTGGTCATAACTTTTCTTCCAAGGAGCAAGCGTCTTTTAATTTCAAGGAAAGGCAGGATTTGGGTGGAGACAAAGTTAATGAGACAGTCACCAAAAGCTTTGATAAATAACAGGGACTGTACTAGATGTTTTTCTGATGCTGTTGATAAGAAGATGGTGAGAATTGTACAGTGAAATGTCACGAATCTCTAGTGAGTTGAAATTGTGTGCATGTAGTGTGTGTGCACACTCTAGCGCCAGTTTTATGAAAGATTGGAGTATTTATTGCTAGAAGTACTACTGCAGACAGTATGGAGCATGGTGATACTACCTCACTATCCAGGACTACAGGTGTGAGAAAATAAGCAGCTAGCATTTAACAGAGCGGGTTAAAGTGGTATCTTCTGCTGAGGGTCAATTTTCATGTATGGCAAAGAAGTGAGGAAGCTAATGATAAGGCTTTTGTGATGATGCCAGATAAACAGGTCTAGAGATTATGGTGGGAAAGTTTTGGAGGTAAGAGAGTGGTAGAGATCTGGGTTCAGGAAACACTGGGGAGAACAGTCCTGCATAGGGTAAAAAATCACTAAGCCTCACACATGAAGCACTGCCCAACTTAAACAGGAAAGACAGCAGTGATAAATGGAGAACACCTTTGAGCAGAGTGTTATTTGACTGAAAGGATCTGAGAGTTTGACTCAACAGGAATGACTACAGTCCTAACAGAGTCCAACTCTGTCTATATGATATACAGCTACAACGAAGGTGGCCATAGAAACCACCACCATAATAAATTAATACACTGTCATGTTATTTATATATGAGTACTCCTTAGTATGAATCATTGCAAGAGTATAATAAGTTTTAGTATATTAACACCATTGATTTTCTGCATCTGCAAATCTAATGTCTAGTGTTTAAATCAGTATATTTTCATCAAGGTCATTACATTTATAGGATACACAGACTTGCAGCCACTCTACTCTGGGAAAAACTCACATTATCTTATCATACCTTTTCAAGCAAAACACATGTGAACACAGGCTTTTATCATATATGAAGAAAAATAATCAATCCATTAATCAGCATCATAATGAGACAGGCTATTCCCACTCTTGACCAAGAGCTTATATCTTAATTTTCTAAACTGTTAAAAAACATTCAAATAATTGCCTATCTTTCACACAACTATATATCCTGCCAACTATCATTAATCTTTCTAAAATAGAACTCAGTTATATAAGACCTTTAGAAAATGGGGAAAAAATGACCACTAAATTTCTCTGACTGTCCCTTTTGTTCACTAGGCCAACACACACTTTTTTTCTAGAACACTTCCTATACACTAGAAATTGTGTTAGGTTTCAATGCCTTCAAACTTCTGCTGATCCTACACCTTGACACACTTCAGTTTCTGATTTTATGTTGAATATTGATTTTCTAACATTTTCGACAAAGAAAGGTCATCCTAAGGAAAGATTCTTTACTTTAGTAACAATTTAATTTTTTTTCAGATACAAATGCTGAAAGCTATGGCCTTCATTCAAACAAGATTTCATTTAAACACATTTTCTTCTCTTCTCAGACTTGAATTTAGCCTGTGACTTGACAGTTGAACAGCTGTTGACTTAAATTTCCATAAGACTGAATGTTTTGAGAAAGAAGATTAAAATACCTCATTTTTCTATTCAAGTCCAACAAAAACAAGGGCAGTTGAACCTAAACTGTGTGGCTAAGAGAAAGGGGATAGGATTCTTTTCTTTTGTATTGTAACCTTTCATATCACTCCCTCACCTCCCTACCACTGTGACACACACACACACGTGCATGTGCACACACACACACACACACATACACACACAGATACCTCTTGTCTGTAAACAGAAACACAACTTAATTTTTCATGGAGATTTATAGAAAAACATGTAATGAAAATAGTACTGTTTATTTCACATCAAAGACTTTCTATTTCCATCTATCTTTGTCAGCAGCTTTTAAAGCAATCTTGATAGCTGCCTTTATTGGATAAAACACTAAAACCTCCACAAAAGAAAGAAAAAAATAGAACTGCTCAGGCATCATAATTACTACTTTGGAGTAGAGATTCAGGATATTTTAGGTTAAATTTAGAGACTGGAAGAACTTGTATGTACACATGCTTATTTGAACCATTCTTTCTATGCTCATTCCTTTGTTTAAGCCTGTGTTAATTCAAGGGGAAGAGTCAGAAGACTTTAACTTTAGCATCTTTAAATAAAATACACTCTCGTGAAACATATATAAGGATAGGAAATCAGCGAACATTATTTTTTGGTAACTTGTTGAGAGGAAAATAATAAAAGATGAGACCCTTTCCTCTTATTTCTTTGTATGAAGGCAAGGAGATCAAACCAATCAATCCTAAAGGAAATCAACCCCAAATATTCACTGGAAGGACTCATGCTGAAATTGAAGCTCCATTACTCTGGCCACCTGTTGTGAAGAACTGACTCATAGGAAAATACCCTGATGCTGGGAAAGATTGAAGGAAGGAGAAGGGGATGACAGAAGAAGGGATGGTTGGATGGCATCACTGATTCAATGGACAGAAGTTTGAGCAAACTCTATGATAATGGTGAAGGACAGGGAAGCCTGGCATACTACAGCCCATGGGGTCGAAAGATTAGAACATAGCCACTGAACAACAACTGTATAACCAAGATCGCTCGTATTCTGTTTTCACATAGATGCAAAACAAACAAACAAACATAAAAACCCAATATAGAGTTATCTTGGATCTTAAACTGGAAAAGAATGCATGTAGTTATTTAAGGATAATGAGCTATACCAACAGCATTCAATCTGGCCAACTATGTGGCAGGGTTAATCAAAGAAAGCTGAGTCAGGTGTGATATTGAGTTAAGTAGTCCAGACATGAAGGTTCAGATAAGTTAACTGAACCATCAGGAGCTCACATTTAAAAAACAGACCTTCAAAGTTCCACATATATATTTTAATAGATTTCATATTGCAAAAACATCTTGAATGAAAACAAAATGTTACACGTTCTCCAGAATAAAAGCTTGTAATGAAAGTGAAATTTTATTAAGCTATTTGGAACTCAATTCTGATCATCAACATGGCTGTAATTCTATGAGAATCCAAACACTCACTCAGTACTGAGTACTTGCTGGCTTAATTCAGCAAACATTTTTTATGCACCTTTCCTGTGACAGACATATCTGTAGATATTGAGGACACAGAACGTAATGCCATGTCTAATGTCCCAAGAATATAGAGATGAATAGCAGACTGTGTCTTCCTTTAAAGAAGTGTTGACATATTGGAGACAGAAGCATATATAACTAATTCTGGTATGCTCAGTTCAGTTCAGCTCAATTCATTCACTCAGTCATGTCTAACTCTTTGGGACCCCATGGACTGCAGCACACCTGGCCTCCCTGTCCATCACCAACTCCCAGAGTTAATTCAAGCTCATGTCCATTGAGTCAGTGATGCCATTCAACCATCTCATCCTCTGTTGCCCCCTTCTCCTCCTACCTTCAATCTTTCCTAGCATCAGGGTCTTTTCAAATGACTTGGTTGTTCCCATCAGGTGGTCAAAGTATTGGAGTTTCAGCTTCAGTATCAGTCCTTCCAATGAATATTCAGGACTGATTTCCTTTAGGATTGACTGGTTTAATCTTGCAGTCCAAGGGACTCTCAAGAAGAGTCTTATTTAACACCACAGTTCAAAAGCATCCATTCTTCAGGGCTCAGCTTTATTTATAGTCCAACTCTCACATACATACATGACTACTGGAAAAACCATAGCTTTGACTAGACGGACCTTTGTTGGCAAAGTAATATCTCTGCTTGTTAATATGCTGTCTCTGTTGGTCATAGCTTTGCTTCCAAGGAACAAGTATCTTTTAACTTTATGGGTGCAGTCACCATCTGCAGTGTGTTTGAAGCCAAATAATAATAATAATAATAATACAGCCTCTTACTGTTTCCACTGTTTCCCCATCTATTTGCCATAAAGTAACAGGACTAGATGCCATGATCTTAGTTTTCTGAATGTTGAGCTTTAAGCCAACTTTTTCACTTTCCTCTTTCACTTTCATCAAGAGGCTCTTAATTTCTTCTTTGCTTTCTACCACAAGGGTGGTGTCATCTGCATATCTGAGGTTATTGATATTTCTCCCGGCAATCTTGATTCCAGATTATGCTTCATCCAGCCCAGTATTTCACATGATGTACTCCGCATATAAGTTAAATAAGCAGAGTGACAATATACAGCCTTGACGTACTCCTTTCCCAATTTGCAACCAGTCTGTTGTTCCATGTCCAGTTCTCACTGTTGCTTCTTGACCTGCATACAGATTTCTCAGGAGGCAGGTCAGGTGGTCTGGTATTTCCATCTCTTCAAGAATTTTCCGCAGTTTGTTGTGATCCACACAATCAAAGGCTTTGGCATAGTCAATAAAGCAGTAGTTGTTTTTCTGGAACTCTCTTGCTTTTTTGATGATCCAGCAGATGTTGGCAATTTGATTTCTGGTTCCTTTGTCTTTTCTAAATCCAGCTTGAACATCTGGAAGTCCACGGTTCACATACTGTTGAAGCCTGGCTCGAGAATTTTGAGCATTACTTTGCTAGCATGGGGGATGAGTGCAATTGTGCGGCAGTTTGAGCATTCTTTGACATTGACTTTCTTTGGGATTGGAATGGAAACTGACCTTTTCCAGTCCTGTGGCCACTCCTGAGTTTTCCAAATTTGCTGGCATATTGAGTGCAGCACATTCACAGCATCATCCTTTACGATTTGAAATAGCTCACCTGGAATTCCATCACCTCTACTTCCCTTGTGACTCAGCTGGTAAAGAACTTGTATGCAATGCAGGAGACCTGGGTTCGATCCCTGGGTTGGGAAGGTCACCTGGAGAAGGGAACAGCTACCCGCTCCAGTATTCTAGCCTGGAGCATTTCACAGACTCTACAGTCCATGAGGTCCCAAAGAGTCAGATTTGACTTTCATTTCTGGTATGCTACGATAACAAACAAAATAGGAATTGACAGAGATTGCTAGTTCTAAGATAGAAATGATCAATTTCTAATAAATTAGTTGAGTAGGGAAAGTATCAGGGAAGATTTTCCAGCAGATAAGTTATTGATAACAGTCTGCTAAGGAAGAGGAGACATTCCCTAGGTGATATAAAAGGAGGAGCTCTTAAATCTCTGGGTAAGAAAGAAGATTATAACTAGTTTTGATAAATTTTTATTTGATCTTCTTTTTCACGTATTGTTTACATACACTTCTATACAAGCTTATTTCCTTAAGCCTAATAATTTCAATAGCCACATTATATTTTAACGTATGAATAAAGCTGGCTTGATAAATTGCTCATTTACTATTAGATATCTAGTTGTTTCTAGTGTTTCATTAAGTTGCCATATATATTTCAGAAGAAAATAAATTTTGAAAAATTGAAGTCTAGTCACAGTATTAACTCTATAGTTTTACAGATGTTAAGAGTTTCAAGACTTAACTCTGAGGAAACTATAGCAATTTGTTTTAATCTACCAGTGATATTTAAGTACACTCGATTTTCCAAAGTTTAATCAGCTTTTACCGAATCAATCACTAAGTACAGCATTATGGGGGCAATCATTTTTTTTTAACTCATGTATACCTAGAACTTAGCACAGTGCTTGATAGAAACACAATAATTAGCTTCTAAATGGATGAATAAATGAATGAATGGGTAGACACCAACATTTTAACTTACCTCTGTTGACTTCATAGATGTATTTTAGCGTCATAGTGTAAAATGTCAGTCACTCAGTTGTATTCGACTCTTTGGGACCCATGGACTATAGCCCATCAGACTCCTCTGTCCATGGAATTCTCCAGGCAAGAATACTGGAGGGATAGCCATTCTTCTCCAGGGGATCTTCCCGACCCAGGGATTGAACCTGGGTCTCCTGCACTGCAGGCAGATTCTTTACCATCTGAGCCATGAAGGAAGCACTGGAGTTTGCGTATATCCACACCTCAGATAGATCATTTTATCATCACCTACTACCCACCAAGAACTAGATTAATGTTATAGGTTTATGTTGCACACATTCTGGTTCTTAACCAGTAGTATTCAACCTGTTATTTCCAGCTAAAACATGCTAGTTCTGTTATTTGCACAGCTCCATGTATTGGTAATGCCTACATTACCAAGCCTACATTCTTCTTTGCCAGATATCCACTTTCTCATCCAGTAGGGGGTCATATCACCCATTTCTTACCATTAAGACTGACATTAAATTTTTGGAAAAGAATTCTTGGAATTATTTTTCTTCTGTTTTTAGGAGAAAAAAAAAAAACAAACAAAAACTCATTTTTATCAGCATCTCCCACGATTATTTGCTTTGAATACAGTCATGGTGTCTGGAGATGTTGCAGCCATCTGCAAACCACATTTCAATCTGCAAACCACATTTCAGTATGTCTACAGTCAAAAAAAGAGACCAGCTTCAGAAAACGGAGTAGCAGAATATCTTTGGTAATATCATTGAGGTATACCAGCTCTAGATCATCCATTTCCAGGCGTCCTTGTGTTTAAGGTAATTAAACTGAACCGAACTGAAACACTGTTATCGTTTAAGCGTTTAAGTCATTCTAGGGGTTTTCTATTGCTTGTGTCTGCAAGTCTTCCTGGTACAATTTTACGATGGAACTTTATGATGGATTTACTTAAACTATCTATCACAGATTTAACCCTCTCATTTCTCTCACCATTGTTCAAATTTCTTTTGACTTGGAATAAATACCACATTGTGTTTTTAATTTTGGAAAGTGATTCTATTTAGATATACCCCCTTGCAGTGTATTTCAATGTGTAAAATGAAGGACTGGTTTAATTAATATTTAAATTCATATTTAAAGCCCATGAAAGACACGCTTACTCATATTTATATTCTTTTTCCATTGTAGTTGGAATTGATGCAGTCCCTTTTTAGCTCTTTTTCCACTGGACATTTTTATTCTTAATACTAAGTCAAAAAATTGTAGAGATTATAGAGGGCTACTGAGGCTGCACACCATAGCCCTGGCAGCTGGACGAAGAAGTGCTACGCCCCAAGGACCCGGGCCACGCGGCCAGCAAGACCTCCAAGAGCACAACTGAGGCGCTGCAGATCCAGCTGGGTCTTGTTAACTGCAACAAGCACCCGAGGCGCAGACGCCTGGATTCGAGGTGAACCTGTGGGCCGGCCGTCTGAAGCGGCAGCCACTTTGGATGCTTGAAGCAGCCTCCTGACCAGGCAGGCAGGGCAGCCAGGTGCCCGTGCAGAACCTGGGCCGCTACCTGGCAACAACCAAGGATGACAAGCCGACCTGCAAACACTCGAGGCCTAGCCCTGTCTGCCGCTTTTCCAGCCCGGGCCGCAAGCGCAGCGCGCACCTGAGCAGGTAGCCTGCCTTCCGAGCGCAGAGTACCGCCCCCTGGGTGCGGCGTCCACCCGCTCATCGCCTGGGCCTTCCAGGACCGGCGTTACGGCTTGGCCTCCACTGCTTCCTGCGCTGGGACGCGGGCCTACCCGCGCGGCCCACGCCCGCCGCTCGGTCCAGCTTTCGGGACCGCCCCGGCCCAGGACCTTACCGGCTGCGAGGGCCTGTATCTGGTGCCATCACGTTCAAGGAGGGAAAGGCCACTAAGGAGGGCAAGGATGAAGTCTTCGCCCTGGAGCGGAGCTGCGCCCAGGTCCGGCTTCAGGCGGCGGATGGGAGACTTTGCCTGCGCACCAGGCTGTGGACCTGTTGGCCAGTCGGAACCGACCAATAGACTTTCCAGCTGCAGAGTGAGCGCCTCACCAAAAAAGTGCGCCTTCTGCACCCATTTGGCCAAAGGTTGGATGCCGGCCACCCCTGGAAGGCTGCCGTCCACCGCCTCCACCCAGGACGCCAGCAGCTACTTTGACGTCAGGAGGCGTGATCGGAAGATCATCCTGAATGTGTCCAGTGGCAAGTCTGTGACCCAAGAGGAACAGCTAGCTGGCCGCTTCGGTGGAGATAGCAGCTGATTTGGTGCGTGTCCGTCGGAAGCTGATGAGCCGCCAGCTGGTGGTGTTCCTCTGGGATCATGGCCGCTGCAAGGTCACGGGGTCCCTGGACACCAACTGCGCCACCTAGGAGGTCTTCCAGCTGGAGTTCAGAGATGTGCCTACTACATCATAGACTCTACGGACAAAGTAGTGGATGGGGGCACGGACCCCTCGGCCACCAGCTGCAGTGACGCCCCTGTGTGCAACTTCTTCGAGTCCTACGACCACAGCTAGGTGCCCATCCAGGTGGGCCGGCACAACCGCGGGAGTCCTGAAGGCCCAGACCCCTCGCCCCTCTCTGCCCAGACCTCTCCTGCTGACTCTTCTCTGGGTGCTGGGCCCCTCGCTGCTTCAGCCAGAGCCCCTGGTGTGAGTTCTGCTTCTCTTCTGTCCCGACTCCTGGGTCTCAGCGGGATGAAACCGGGCATGGCCCTCCACCGGGAGCTCTGTGGAAACAACTCGGCCCGGCTCGCAGCCCCACTAGGGCCCCTCACCTCTGGTTAGTGTTCACCATGCATCACACTCAGGGTGTCTTGGTCTTTTATTTTTTGTGTGTCATTTGTATAACTCTCAATGCGCACGAGAGCAGCTGCAGACTGGAAAGAGCGAAATAAAATAACGTAAGTGTGCAAAAAAAAAAAAGTGGTAGTTATAATTGTTTCATGTGTGTTAAAAACTGGCATGTTAAATTTGTCATCATTAATGTTTTTAAAATGTGTTAATTATTAACTAGAGTAACATGCTTTTTCAATTTAATTTTACTAAGTTTGTCAATTTCTATGAAATATTCCGCAAGGATTTAAACTATCGGGAGAGTTCATGACACAGAAGGAAAAGAAGAATGCGACCTCAGAGGCACTCGGTGTGATTCAGCTCCCAGCAGCGGGGTACCAGCAGGCATGAGACGCTGCAAGGGCCAAGGCGCGGATTCTCCGCAGAGCTTCTGGAGGGAGTACAGCTGACACCTTGATTCAGGGCCAGTGATACTGATTTCCTGTATCCGGCTTCCAGAAATATAAAGGGAAAATTTTCTATTGATGTAGTCTTCACGTTTGTAGTAAATTGTTATAGGAGCCACAGGAAATGAATACAAATGTCTTTGGTATTGTTGTCACTATTTTTATATATAAGCATTATTTATACACTGAAGTTTAATTAAAAAGTTTTCCTCTAGTAATTTTTCCTAGATATTCTCATATACAGTGATAATCTGCAAGACAAGTGCACTTTTTTTTTTTTACTCTGTTTTCTATTGCTATATTTTGGCACTTATTCCTTGTTTTTTTGCTATTATATATTTTGTATGGATTCTCAATGCAATATCAAAAGAATGACAAGGTTGTGTTCTAAATTATCTACATTTTGTTTTTAAGAAAAAGTACTGGCACTTCCTGAATAGAATGATTTCTTATTCTCTTAATGTATATTTTGGTTTTATACATATCAGGGCTTTCATAGTATTTCACTGTACAACCGATCTAGAATGATATCAAATGACAATCAAATTAGAGTGTAATACCTACGAAATGCACACATCTTATGTGATGTATTAAGTCAATAATTTCCTGATGGTTATCATTACGTGGTTGAATTTAAGCACTACTCACCTAAAAAATTTGCCAAATCAAATCTTTGGGCTTTCTCTCTAAGATCTTGGAAGCAGAGTTATCTATTGATAAAAGCTATGAAACTGCAGGTTCTGAAGGAAAAATTTCCAAGTACCGAAAAGACAAACGTCACAAAGTACGTTTCTTTATCTGAAAAACAAGCTCATAGAATGGTGATGCCAAATTGTCAAAAACAAAGGTTTTGAAAGCTAGAAAGTGGTATATTTAGGCTAATATTGGAAGGAATGAAGAAATGTCTAAGTTTTTCTGAACAGAAACACCATTAAATGGGACGGACCCATCATCTGTCGCAACACACAGTATTTACAGCAATGGCAATTTGATAGGAAAGAACGCACGGTTCAGACAATTAAGACAGATCTTGGGAGCCACTGAAAAGTCCTTGAACAAACCTAAGAATGAAATCACAGACCTTAAAGAAAATATGGCTGTTTGGAAAAACTAAAGCCCAGAATACACTTCTCAAAATGTTCTCCTTTATGCTTCTCCACCAAATCTGTAAGGGGAGAACCCCCCAAAACATTGCTGACATGAATTTCTTCCAGTCATGTTAATGAATATCTGGACAAAATTATAAATATAAATATGTATTATATATATAACATATATTTTACTTGATTGTGGTACAGAAAATTTGCATATACTGAACATGTCTTTCTTCATTGAGAGTACCTAAAGTAATACTTTAATGCAATGTATAAGTTATGTTCATTCTGTATCTCTATTCATAAATGGTATATAATGTTAATTTTGGGGGGATATTTTGTCTATTTTTTGATAATTTACATACACCTATATGTTTGGAACAGCTTATTGAATACAGATATTGTCCTTTGAATATTTGTACATCATTCTTCAGGGAATCCATTGGTATTTGTCTTTTAAAATTAAGTAACTTTTAGAGCATTTATGTTTCTTATTATTCTTATACTTTATTTATTTATTTATTTATAAGCCCATAAAATTGATCCTTTTCCCACTACAATCTATGCTGGCTCTTAAGTGCAGCTTATGCTTTCTATACGTTTCCTGGTTACTATAGACACTGTTGGCTGATGCTGAGTTTATTGTCAGTTGCAACGCTTAATATTTCTTTCAGATAAGCTTTTAAGTCATTTCTACAGCCTTGTAGTTATACACTTGAGCTTTTGGTCCAAAGTGTAATAACACATTAGGATCTTTATTAAAATACAACTTAATAGATTTTTGCTCATCTGGCATTAGTAATTCTATAAAATATATTAAGAAAACATTGAGTAAACATATCAGTGCATTCCTGGAGGATCAGCAGTGAAGAATCCGTCTACAATGCAGGAAATGCAGTGGAGCTGCAGGCTCAATCCCTAGGTCAGGAAGATCTCTTGGAGAAGGAAATGACAACTAACTCCATGATTCTTGCCTGGGAAATCCCATGGACAGAAGAGACTAGCTGGCTACCGTCCGTGATGTTGCAAAAGTGCTGGTCATGACTTAGCAAATAAACAACAGCAGCAACAAACAAAGGCGTAAATGGATGGTTTTCAGGGTGGTTTCGATTTGGTCATCCAGCTGAAAACTGCTCTTCGAATTTGATAAGCGTGCCGTTTTTAAACCTATTTGAACTATTGCGTCAAACAGGGAAAAGTGTTCTGGGGATGTTCCTTGGACCTTCCCTTACTTTTGATTTCAATCCATTAATTAAAGCCTTTTGGGTTCAATTTTTCAACCGCTTAGAAACTCAACCTATTTTATCTAGCATATTTCTTCAGACACAATGTTATTATGAGCTAACTGGTCAATACAGTGTTATAGTCCAGACTCGCCCTTCCTATTGTATTTTCTTAATATATTGATCTAATAATCCAGGTAAATAAGTTAATTTGAAATTGCAGTTATATCTAGATGTAATTCTATTTTCCTTAATGTTTCTCAGATGCTATATTGTTTGAGATAGATACATTAACTATTCTTAATTCTATTATCCACACAAGCCTGGTACAGTCTAAATTATTCTTTTGCTTCTAGTCTATTTGCTTATTCTACTTACACACAGAGTAATTTTGAATTTTTAAAATACTAGTCAATGACCCATATTTTTCTATAGAGAAGTTAAGGCCATTTACGTGTTATCTTATGTAGGCACACATGTTATATTTGTTTATCTAATTTGCAGGTATGCATATACATGTGTATGCAAATGTGTATACATATGTACATGCACATACATATATGTGTGTGCTTATGTGTGCTGTGGCTGTATATATAAAATCCTAGATCTTTACACATACATATATGTGTGTGTTTATGTGTGCCGTGGCTGTATATATAAAATCCTAGATCTTTACCTTTCGTTGTTCATATTTATTTTTATAAATTTATTGGATATTTAATGAGGTTAATCTCTTTATTTCATTGGGATAGAATAATTATATAGATCCAGAAGCTAATGGGATTTGCAGAATATGAAAATTTTTATTTAGTTTGCAGTAAGCAAATTTGCTTTTATTTTTCAAAATTCTATTTTGCTGTACAGTTCTGAAAATACAGTATAGTTCATCATCTAGTCATCCTCAATACTTTAACAAATATTTTAAAATAACTTTTGCTAACTATACTATTTTATTTATTCACTTATACTTTTCTCAGTAAACCTTTTAATTCACATTATGGAAGATTGAAAAAGTAGTTTAACACTATTTCCTAATCCTTATATATATATTTTACTATTATATCTTGCTTAAAAATGTTTTGAAGAATAAGCTTACATGTTGTCACACTATATAGATTTATTTTTGTTAATATATTTTGCTTGCTGCTTCTAAGTCGCTTCAGTCATGTCTGACTCTGTGAGACCCCATAGATAGCAGCCCACCAGGCTCCCCCGTCCCTGGGATTCTCCAGGCAAGAACACTGGAGGGGGTTGCCATTTCCTTCTCCAATACATGAAAGTGAGAAGTGAAAGTGAAGTTGCTCAGTCGTGTCTGACTCTTTGCGACCCCGTGGACTGCAGCCTACCAGGCTCCTCTGTCCATGGAATTTTCCAGGAAAGAATACTGGAGTGGGTTGCCATTTTCTTCACCAGGGGATCTTGCTAACCCAGGGATCGAACCTACATCTCTTGCTTGATAGGCAGATTCTTTACCACTGAGATATCTGTGAAGCCCTATGTCAGTGTGTACTTACAAGGTAACTTTCTCAGGAAAAGTAGCTGAAGCATTGTACCAAAGATGGACTGATAGGTCTTTACATCTATTCCCTGTATTCTGACTACATAGTTAAATAAATCTCTCATGTTCACAGGTATGACGTGGGGCTAATTTTCTCCGGTAGAATGTGAATAGAATAGATGCATCACTTATGCGGTGCCCTCTCTCTCGCTCATTTCTGTTTCTGACTGCCATCTGGATGTCAATGCCTTGGATAAACTCAAGAGACAGGCTTTGTAACAAAAAATCTAAAACATGTGGCAAAAGCTTAGCATACAGGAAACAAGAAGTAATAAAACTGTTATCAGAGGCTAAAGAGATGATGATCCATATTACATAATGGCAAACATTTGGCAAAACTCTTGGCTGCAATTTCCTGGGGGAAGATCACGTGTTTACTGTACAAGCAGCTGTGGAGAAAAGATTGAGAAGAATCAAGAGTATTAGTGTCTGCTGGCTACTATTGAATATTTTTGTCTTAAGGAAAAAAGAAAGCATATCTAGGAGAAAACTGGTCATTTTGCAAGCAGAAATTAGAAAGAGTGTCTGGAAATTCTGCCACTCTATCGGGAAAGTTAACTGCTTCCCATTCCCAAATAGGGGGTAATATGATGAAAAAAACAACTCGAGCAAACTCTGGGAGACAGTGGAGGACAGAGAATCCTGGTGTGCTGCGGTCCACGGGGTTGCAAAGAGTCAGACACAATTTAGTGACGGAATGACAACAGCAAGTAACAAAAATCATATTAAAACACAACCGTGTGCGGGAAAAAGGCCTTCCATTAATGATGAAGTAACAGAGAACAGCTTGTTATTTTTCCTTAAACAACTAGACAACTGAAGAAAGTATAGAAAGGAAGGAGGAAGGGAAGGAAAGAGAGAAAGAGTAAAGGAGAAAAAGAGGAAAGAATGAAGAAGGAAAGACTACGTGATCCTCTCAATAAACGTAATTTTTTTTTCTCACAGAAGTCAACATATACTCATAAAAAAATTGAGAAACAAAAGTACAAGGGAAGGCCCTCAAACTGATGAAGGACATTTACAAAAATACCTATAGTTAACATTACACTTCATGATGAAAGACTGAATGCTTTCTTTCTTCTTATAATCTGGAACAAGGCAAGGATGTATGTCTTCAGCCCTCCTGTTCAATATTATACTAAGGGCAAGACAAGGAAACTGCAAACAGAAACAAAAAACCTTACACATCAGAAAAGAAAAACTAAAAAATGTCTTTATCTGCACACACCATGTTTGTCTATACAGAAAATATCAGAAGTATCTGCACCAAGTAATGGGTTTATGAAGGTCACAGTATCCAAGAGCAATATAAAAGTCAATTGTATATCTATAGACTAACGATCATAAATTGTAACTTGAAATAAAACAGTGCCATTTATAATAACATAAACATTATTAAATACAGAGCAATGTAACTAAACATAAGTAAGACATGTGAACTGCAAACTACAAAATGTTGCTCTGGTAACTTAATGAAAACCAAAAGAAGTGGAAATACATACCATATTCATGGATTGAAAGACAAAATAGTATTAAGAAGTTCATTCTCATAAAATTGATCTATGGATGACTGATCAAAATCTAAGATTTTTTTTTGTTTTTGTTTTTGTTATAATTTTTAGACAAGATTATTTAAAATTTTATGTGGAAATGAAAATGAACCATGTATCAGAAATATTCTTTTAAAAATAAAAACCAAGTTGGAATACTTACTATACATAATATCAAGTCTTACTACAGTGTAAGTAATAAAACAAGTTGGTGTTGGCATATAGACAGACATGCGGGGCAGAATGAAGATTCTAAAACACACACGCACACACATATATATATAAATATTTAGACAATGTCAATGGAAAGTGAAGTCACTCATCCATGTCTGACTCTTTGTGACCCCAAGGACTGTAGCCTACCAGGCTCATCCATCCATGGAATTTTCCAGGCAAGAATACTGGAGTGGGTTGCCATTTACTTCTCCAGGGGATCTTCCTGACCCAGGGATCGAACCTGGGTCTCTCAAATTGCAGGCAGATGCTTTACCATCTGAGCCACCAGGGAAGCTCCAGATAATATCAATATATATTGTTAATATTTCAACATTATTCCAAGGTTATTCAGTGGAAGAAATATATTCATAATTTTGTTGGTGAAGTAACAATTTCATCCATATGCAAAATATTAAATTTCTACCTTTTACCCCCCAACATATACAAAAAGTTGATTCAAAATGGATCTTTGACTTAAATGTAAGAGCTAAAACAATTAAATGTCTCAAAGAAATCATATGGGAACATCTCTGTGACCTTGGGAAAGGCAATGATATTTTGATAGGACACAAATAGCACAAACCACAAAAGACAAAACTGATATACTGGACTCGACTAAATCAAAAACTTCTGCTCAATAAAAAAACGCTTTTATGGGAATTTAAAGCCAAGTCACCAACTGGAAGAAAATATTTGCAATATAAACTTTGACAAAGGACCTCTTTTTTTTCAAACTATATACGTGGAACTCTATAACTCAATAAGATCAAGCAGGGGGACAAAATATTTGAAGAAACATTTTACAGAAGAAGATAAAAGAAGATATATAAAGCGCATAAAAAGACATATAGCATAATCATTCCTAACAGGAAATAAACATCGCAATAAAATCACTGCACACTTTCCAGAATAGCTAAAATTAAAAAGACTGATGATATCACATGCTGGAAAGAATAACTGAAACTCATAAATTGCTGGTGGGAATGAAAAATCATACAATCATGTTGGCAGTTTCTTGTAAAGTCAAACATGCATGTACCATATTTATCACTCGCATATTTATCAAAATGAAATGGAAGCATATTCCCATAAAAATTCACACACAAACAGTCATAGGTCATACAGCATGACAGCCAAAAACTGGAAACAATCCAAATGGCCATCAAGAGGATAAAAGAGAAACAAATTTTAATGTATCCATACAATGAGATTGTACTTGCCAAAATATAGAATGAATTACTGATATACACAATATCAAGGAATAATCTCAAAATCACTAGGCAGATTAAAAGAAGCCAGATATAAAAGAATGCATACTGTATGATTCATTTTATAAGAAATTACAGACAAAATAGAATAATCTCTTATGACAGATAGCATATCAGTGGTTGCCTGGGGCTGAGTATGAAGCAGAGATTGTCCGCAAAGGTACATGAGAAAAGTTTTTGGTGTGCCAGAAATGTTTTATGTCATAGTTGTAACATTGGTTGCACAATTGCATATTTTGTAAATATCATCAGATTGCATATATAATATCAGACAACTTAATTATATGTGATTTGTGACTCTAGAGATGGAAAGTGTAGTTTGCAATAAAGATGACTAATTGTATAGCTTTTTCATTGAGTCTGGGTAGCTTCAATGTAGTAACAATTATTTTAAAAGTCCAGGTTCGATGGATGATACAGGGTGCTCGGAGCCTGATGGATAAGGCAGAACTTCTAGAAGGCAGAACTGGGGCCATGAAGATTATTTCTCCTCTTCTGGGGTCAAAGGCTTTCTAGCATTCCCCAGTGGCATTTCAGAAGCACTACAAAAGAATAACTACCGAGTCTCCCATTCTTCCTCTTTATAATGCTTATCCTATAGTGTATGTACAATTCCATGTGTGGTTAGGGAAAGTTGATCTTTTTGGTTTGTGGGCAGCCAGAGCACAGGGAATCCTGGTCAGACAACATGGGGAAGATTGTTCAAGTTCAGGGGACCCTAGATTTCAAATAGATACAGTGACAAGACTGGACCTTATGTTTCCTCTTTAGGGGATGAGATCAGTATATGCTATGAGTGGGCAAAAGAGTAAACAATGTTTAAATCTCCCGAAGCACTTGATTTAGAGATGAGCAAATGGAACTCTAAATCCATTTGAGTTCTAAATCCTGGTTTCCATCCTTCGTTCCATTCACTCTATCACCCACTGTCTGTTTCATTCTTACCTGAGCCAGGTTCTGGGCTGGGCATTGGAAACATAGTAATGAAGTTGACAAATCTGACTTTCCAGATACTTCCATTCTAGAAAGATAGTCTTGTGAGTTATGAATAGTATTTGCATCACAGTGCATCCACTATGGAGAACAAGCACATGAGTTCATCTTAAGGGTGAGATATCTTCCCCAAAAGGAGAAACTTAAGTGCGGATTCAAAAGATACATGAAGACTAAGAAAGTGAAAGGCCCTTGGTCCATTTAACCAGATTTTTCAGGAAGCTCTACATGGGTATTCGGCATACGAATTCATTCATTCATTACTCATTCATTTATTTAAGCAGGAAATGTAACCCTTCCTTCGTTTATAGAGAAGCTTTTATGTGTTGGTTACCATGTTAAGTGCTGTATCAGTTTTCTATTACTACTGCAATAAATTGCCACAAACTTGGTGGCTTAAAACAACCAAAATGTATTAACTTACAGCTTTTTAGGTCCGAAGTGTAGCATGGTCTTACTGGACTAGGATCAAGATGATGTCCAGTGTGCATTCCTGCCTGGAAGTTTTATGGGGAAACGTCCTTCGCATCTGCAAACGTCCCTTGCGTTCCTATGGTTGTGCTGTCTTTCTTGCATCTTTAAATCCAACAACAGGCCTGTAGTACTGGTTGGTAGGAGTCCTACTTGCATCACATCACTCTGACTTCTGCCTCCCTTTGCCACTTTCAAAGATGCCTGCAAGGACATTGAGCCCTCCTGGATAATCCAAGATAATCTCCTCTCCTCAACATCTTAGTTTAGTTACACCTGCACAGTCTCATGTAAAATAGCATGTTTGAAAGTTCTGGGGACTAGGACTGTGTATCTCTTGGGGGATTATTCTGCTAGTACAGTCTCAAATCTACATTGTTCATCTTTACTCATGAGATCTATAATAACCCCTGACTGTGGCTGTCTCCCCAAATTCCGATTACCTGCTTCATCACCAAACCAGCAAATCATCTAAATATTGCACTCTTTCATCTACTCTTCAAGCAAGAAATTGTTTTGAGAGCTAATCTTCTTTCTAATTTTCATTTTAAGGATGAGACAACTGATATTCTGGGAGTTTAATTCATATGCCCAAGGTCACAGGAGCAGACTATCGTTAAAATTCAAAGTTTATGGCCGCTGGTCCATTTATTTCCCAGAAAAAATGATTCTGTCAGATCTCATATATAAATTGAGTTCATTTTAAGTTTGAGAAACACCTATTATTTAATAAGAGACTAATTTGAGGAAACTGGTACGAAAACCTAATCACTTTTTCTCTTATTTCACTAATAGAGCACCTTCAAACATTCAGAGCAAACACTGCGTTGAGCAAGAAACCCTGCCACGCAACTCAGTGACAACCGACTATAACTCACTTTCAAATGAGTGCTACTTAGTGATGCATCTGTTCACCCTGGGAAATGTCTCCTATGCATGTCTCTAAATCTTCTGTATTCTAAATAAATTGCCTTGAGATGAGTTGATTATCATTTTTCAAAATTTTCCAAGCAGCATTCGAACAGCTAAGTGGAAGGAGCTATTCTGTCACTGTTAAAGTTTCCCTCCCAAACTATTAATTAGTTGCTTGTCTGTAGAGTGTCAGTACAGAAGTCAGTTTGTTTATGTTTATCAGTTATGGGCCTCCCTGGTGGCTCAGTGTTAAAGAATCTGCTTGCAATGCAGGAGACGTGGATTTCATCCCTGAGTCAGAAAGATCCCTGGAGAAGGAAATGACAACCCACTCCAGTATTCTTGCCTGGGAAATCCCATGGACAGGGGAGCCTGATGGGGTGTAGTTCATGGGATTGCAAAAGAGTCAGAATTAACTTAATGGCTAAACAACCATAATTAGTTTTAGAAGCAACCACATAAGACTGAGTTATTGAACTGGTTCCAGAGTAAGAATTCTTATAAAGCACCTTCCAAATAGAAGTATAGTATTTATACCCCAACTACAGATTTATGGATGATATCCCTCAAAAGATGGCAAGATGTAGTTCAATAGATAGGAAGACAGGTTCAGTCACACAGCTAATAAGTAGTAGAGATGAGATTGAACTCAAAGCTCATGTTCTTTTAATTACATGATGCTTCCTTCTAACATATCACAAATTTGTCAACTATTAAGAAAAACACAAAATGAAACAAACAAAATAACTTGCCGCTGCTTTCAACCACTGGGAAACGTATCTCATGCTTTACTGGTTCAAGTGTTTCCAGTTGCAAAGCATGGCAAAATCGAACTCCGCAGCCCAGTACAACAACGTGTAACTTGTGATTTATGGAATAGATATTTCAGAAAGATGCAATCATTTTCATCCGGCATGGAAGGTATTCTGAACAAAGACTATATGTGCAGAGTATCTTGGGCACAAGTGCCTAATGTTAAAGGCAGTCAGGCAACACAGATGCAAGAAGCTTTAAAAGCTTTTGGAGTCTAAGGTTGTAACCTTTGGGTATGAAGGTGAGGTTGTCACTTCACTGAAACCCAGCACTGCCCCTCAAGTGTCAGTCTAGCCCTTCCTTCCACACTAAGTGCCTGTTCTGAGCTCCTCTGGCCATTACATAAAGCCTTTTAGGAAACATCACTCCAGACAGATGTTTAACCCCAGGCTCTAAGGGGACTACTTGGCAAGTTGTTGGATCTGTTGATTAATTTTACATGTACGTGCATGCTAATGTAGTCTGACACCAAGGCCCTCACAGCCAGTCAGCCTTGTTAAGTAAACAAAGTAGATCAGACGAATCTATCCTGAAAGTTGTCTGTGCAAGAGACGCATTTCCATCCCTGTCTTGGAGGAGAGATGTTTCTCCTTTTTCGTCAGCAGCCATCAGAAGCCACCTGGTCAATATTATCCCAGATCTTCCTTGATTCGCTTGTGATACAATATTTAACAATCTGTGTGGAGTAGGAAATATTTTTTTTAATTGGAAATGAAGCTCAATGATAGCAAAATTAGAGAGGAGGTTTTAACACTTCTGTCACAGTTGGTGACAATCATCTTTCAGGTAGAAATTAAACTGCATAGTTCATATCCATTGCTTTCAGCTTAGATTTTGTGAAATTTAGCAATCTACAAACATTAAGCATAATGTGTTATTATTAAAGAAACTAATGACCTTGAGGAAAAAAAGGTGAAACTATATTATTCATAAATATCAGTGTTACAGATATCTGTTTTGATATCTATAGATAAACTCCTCCAGATTAACTCTCCCACTGGAAACAACAAGAACCGCTGAAGGAATTTATTATTTTTTTTTTACATTTTGTTTGAAAGTATTGGTGAAAAACCAAGGCAGCCAAGACTTGAGGGTTCAGAGGCTTAAAGATGGGATGCTCAAATGTAAGCCCAAGGATCAGCACAGTTTCTCCCTTGGAGGCATTTGCTAACACACAAGTGGGAGTCTGGAGGCTGAGACGCTGATAGGGAGCTTTCAGCAACACGAGGGGTTAAGGGGACTGGAACTCAGAAATCAAGCCTCGGCATGAGAGAGGAATGTTAGTTAACACTACCAGTGCTGTTGGGACCCCCCAGAGTCTTACTTCTAAGGGGAAAAAACCAGCCCTCACAATGACTGACATCTTCCATCAGATCAGACTGGATTCCAGTGTCCATGCCTAAAATAGCCGGTTTCCAGAAGCAAAAGTAAGCAACCTTACAGAGCCTGACAAAGTGCCTTGGACTCTACAGATAATTTAAATAAATTAGTTGAGTTTTGTTTTATCGAGAACATCTAAATACTTTTGATAATAATATAATGAATGGAAATAATTATCTTTCTCTTTTTGAGCCCCTGATATATGCCCAGGTTCTATGATCTTGGCTTTATGTATACTATCTCTGATTCTTCTACCATATCTGCAAGTTAAGAATTATGTCTGACTGCAAGGCTGAGATTCACAGATGTTACGTGACTTACAAGATTCACATAGCAATTATGTGACTGAATTAAGATATAAGCTCTGGACTGTTTGGTTTCAGCAAACACTTTCTGTGGGTCAGATGGATGTAGATTTTCATGGAATGTGTGTATAAAGAGGAAAGAAAGCAGAGAAATCTGTTAGAATCCGTGGGTGTATTTTTGAAGAAAGTTACCTCAGGAAAAGTAATCATTTTCAATATTTTTCTCTGGAATTTGAAGGAAATTCTAAATAGTACAAGAAAGTCTCTTAAAATGCTCATCAAAAAGAAAAATAGTAATGAAATAATCTATTCAAAATAGTTTCTACTAGATCTGTATTATTTAGTAGGTATTCTTCTATATTTTAGAACTACGGCAATAGACGATGGACCAAGTGCCTGGCTTGATGTAGATTAGATCCTATTGCAGTGGACAGTCAATAAATAACAAATAAAAATAGAATTTAGGGAGCCACCAGCACTGACTGACATTTATAGACCAACTAGAGTGATGGCATGAAGTCTCTTTGGATTAGGTTCAAAAGCAAAACACAAAGAAAGAAAGAAAGCTCTTAGAGACACAGTGTATAAACCAGGAAAGCTCTGGAATTCTGAAGCAAAGTCTGCGAAATTACTTTGTTAGGAAAAAGTGGTGCTGTATTCATTCTTCCACTTGAAGATCTATACTCTTTGGGAAGGCTTAAAAACGGGATGCAATGGCTTCTCTACCATGGACTAACAACAACAACAAAAAACTGTGACCCTGTCTAGGATTAAATGCGGTTGACATAAAGGTGACGAGAACTGTTGCTATGTATTTCCTAGTCAAACTGTGTAATTGCAAGATATTTGAAAGCTAACATGATCAAAGTAACTTTATATTAGAATGAAAGGAAAGGGTAGAAAGAAATGGTATGAATGAAATAAAGAAGTGCCCAAATAAGGGACAAGGTATTAGCACCAATATTCTTTCATTTGAAATAACATTTTTGTGAAACAACCAACTTTGTAACTTTTGACCAAGTTTTATAGGCATCTGTGCCAAAAACATGAGAAGAACAAAGTCCTAACGGAGGTAATTGTCTCATTAAATCCACGTTCATCTACAACGGCACCTCCTGGATCAAAATCCCATTAATGGATTAAAAAAAAAAAAGGATGTAAAAGTGATCTAAATTTAGCACAGTATCACCTGCACTCATAAAAATTTATATAGTGTGTTTGGTGTTGGAACCAATCATTTGGGGTCGCTTGTGACAGGATGCAGCCATAGTTTGAAACAGTGGTTCCAGAGCACTGGTAGCTCTACTAATTTACTAATTCAGTTTGATATAGAATGCATGTTTTTCTGGTATGGTGGGAGAATGAATTGTTTTGTAAAAATCAGTACTTTTTAGATTGTCAAGTAATACTCTTGCTTCTTTTATAATTTCTCTTGGAATTTTTTTCTAAAATATATTTCACAAATTTCCAGCTGCTTAAACTGAGGATCCTAAAAAACAATCTTATCATTACTAATTTCTCCTATGACAAAAATTAGGAAAACAATCTTAAAGGATTTTTTAAAGTGTTTTGGTCCCTACACTAAATGGTCACGCACACATACACACAAACAGCCATTCTTTAATTTTTAAGTAAGCATTTAAAAATATTATTTCCTTGTATTGTTATACACTGTCACTTCTCACTAGTCAAGGAAGCTGACACTAAAAAAAAAAAATTCTTGCTTAATACAAATCACTTCAGGATACCATTAGAATTATCTGCATTAACTTAGCTAAGGTATGTGAAAATGTTGAGGTAAGTTTTTTAAAAAATTTTGTGATCCTCTAATTAGTGTTAAAGTCTACATTATTGAACATAGCTTACAAAGTTCGAATTTTGTTATCACACACATATAGCTTTGAATTAAAAACCTGCTATTTTAAATTAAAAAATATTTTAAAATCCATATTTTTGTTCCACTGCTGCTTTTTTTTAAAGTAATATAATACCACAGTGAGCTTCCCTGGTGGCTCAGACGGTTAAGAATCTGCCTGCAATGCAGGAAACCCAGGTTCAATCCCTGGGTTGGGAAGATCCCCTGGAGGACGGAATGGCTTCCCACTGCAGTATTCTGACCTGGAGAATTCAATGGATAGAGGAGCCTGGTAGGCCACATTCCCTGGGGTCACAGAGAGCCGATCAGGACTGAATGACTAAGACTTTCAGTGTTAACATTATGGACTGAATTATATTTCTCCCAAATTAGCATACTGAAGCCCTTACCCCCTTGTGACTATATTTGGAGATAGTCCCTTTAAGGAGGGAGTTAAAAGTTAAATAAGGTCGTAAAAGTTGGACCCTAGTCTGATAGGAGCGACGTCCTTATAAGAAGAGAAAAATAACACTCTTGGCCAGTTCTCACTCTCTCAAGTCTCAGAGTACACACAGAGAAAATGCCATGTGAAAACACAGCAAGAAAGGTCTTACTGAAAAACAACCCTGCTGGCACCTTGATATTGGACTTCTAGCCTCTAGAATCATGAGAAAAACAAATTTCTATTGTTTAAACCAACCACTTTGTGGCATTCTGTTATGGCAGTCTGAGCTAACTAATAATAATCAACAATTAACCCTTTCAAATGTTGGTTAGCTTTACTGTTCAGTTCAGTTCAGTTGCTCAGGCCTGTCCGACTCTTTGTGAGCCCGTGGTTTACTGTGATATCAACAAATCAAGAGTTAAAAATTATAATAAAGTCAATGATGCCATACAAAATGTTCAGGGAACACTGACCAAGAGAATCTAAGACAGACTCTGGGTCCATTTCTTGCAAAATGTTCCGCATTATGGGATACTGAAACCTGTGTATAAGCCAGGGAATCTTGAGATTCTGTAAGTATAATGACATCCACTGAATAGTTTCAGTTCATTTTTTTTTAACATGTATTTTGCTATTTTGAACCACAGTTTTAGCTTGTGATTGCAAAGAAAAGTGTGGGCAGTATCTCGGCAAGAAGTCTTGATTCTCACCAAAAGTAAGGGCCTCCGTTGCTGTAGAGTTTAATGGCAACAGCTTAGGATGAAATTCTGAACCTCTGATGGGAATTTTCTCAGGCCTGTCTACGTGAAAGATACACTGTCCTTGGATGGACCACTGCCATGCCCCGTGGCAGGACTGAGGGAGACTCCATAAAAAGAAGGAAACAAAAGCAAAGGGTTTGTGTAAGGTCTTCATTTCTTTTCTTGTTTATGTGTTTCTTTGCTGTCTCTTTCCATTTGCATTCAAGAAAGAACCACAGCACATCAGTCATGATTGTCTAAACAACGCAAGGCATTGCACTAGGCATTAAGATGAAGACAAAATAATTGTACCCAAAGTAGCCCATGTGGAACTAAAAACAAATATTCTACCACTATTAAGACCACAGGTAGGCAATAGATATCTTCTGATCTATCCATTTTTAGGGACTAGTAATGAAGGATTCTTATGATAATTTATTAATCTGATTTTCTAAGTTTTGGTGTTGGTACATGGAACTAAATTTGATTTTTTTACATTATCCTGTAACTGACAAACTTGCTATATTTATTCATTCTAGTTGTTTATTGGCTTCCCTGGATTGTCAGTCTGCGTGGTAATGTCATCTGTAATATTGATGTTATAATCCTCTCCATGCTATAATTCTGGCAATTTTTTTCCTTGATTTACTGAAGAGTAGTATAGAAGCACTAATAATGGGCATTCATTTATCGATAGTTTTCCCAATTTCTGGGGAAAAGATGTCAATATTTCACCATTTGCAAATGTGTAATGTAGGTTTTGAGGGGCTGTTCTTTTTCAGATTAAGGGAAATTTCTTTTAGTTTTCTGTTTTTGTTTTTTTAATTTTAAATAGATTTGAACATTGTGAGATTGTTTTCTGCCTTTTGAACATATATTAAAATTGTCTAATTATATTTTCCTTTTTCTTTGAATGTGTAAATTTTATAAATTACCTTTCTGTGTTCTGATATATATTTGCTACAGTATTGCATTTAAGTTCCTGACAAAAACTGGCCAATGATGTATTTTTTCTTGAAAAATGCTTGTTAGTATTTGGAATAAAAATCATGATAGTTTTATAAAAGGTTAGGAATCATTTCCCTTTTTATTCTTTTATTGGAATAAGTTTGAGTAAGATTGGCACTATTGGAAAAATTACCTAGAAAAGCCATCTGGTTCTGAGGTTTCATTGTGGAAGAACTCAAACTATGGAGCCAATATTTTAAAAAGTACTGAAGTAAACAGATTTTACATTTATTTTCCTTTCAGTCTTGTATTTTTCAGTGAATTTTTCTATTCTTTCCAAATTATAACATTGAATACTAGAAAGCTGGTCATACTATACTCTTATCATCTTTTGATATTAAAATTATTTGTGTCACTTTTTCAAGTGTAACATTGATAATTCATGTCATTTAAAACTTGTCCTGAATTTTTTTCCTCGTGCTTTATCCATTTTATTGGTATTTTCAAAGAAAAATCTTTTAGTTTTATGATCTCTGTCATATATTTATATTGCATTTTCTTTGTTTCTTCTCTTTGGTATTTATTTTCTTGTGCATTCTTTGGAATTGACTTGACTTTCTTGTTCTCAAATTTTATGATGAATGCTTAAGCCATTGATTTCCAAACTTCACATTTTTTCTAATATGTATAATTAAGCCTACAAATTTCTCTTAAAACATTGTTTTAGCTCTATTCCACACTTGTAAATATTTCATAGTTTGTTAACTTTTATTTAAAATATTTTCCAATTTACATTTTAAGTTCTTCTTTGACCCTGGAATAGGTAAATGAATCTTGCCTACTATCTTGGAGTTTAAGAATTGGGGATTTTTCTAGTTATCTTATTTTTATGGGAAAAATAATTTTAAATAAAAACAAATTCTCACTTAATCACTTTAGGATTAAAGAACATACTCTGAATAATTTTATCCTTTTGAAATTCATTGGGTCTATCTTTATGGCTACATCTCCTTTCTACAGAGAGCAGCTCATATGTTTTTGTCTCGGGACTAGAAAACTGACACTTTGCATGTGTGGGGAGGAGAAATGGTAATAGAAGGGTGAAGTCCTAACCGGCCCAGTTATTCCTAATAGAGTTCCTTAATTAATTGCACTCATAACTGCCCTGTGTCCCACGCCTGCCCTTTGTGCAGTTCCCTCAGATTTCAGGGCCCCCAGGGCTTTCTCAGTAAAGACTGTTCTCACCTCTGGTGTTTTGAATTGTGAATTTCTCTATTAATATCAACCCATCTGCTTTAAATTTTCCAGATTTCCTCAAATATCCTGGCCCACCGAGTTCTTGTTTTGCTGCAGTTAGATTTCTTTCATAACTTCTTACGATCCCAAAGGGAGTTTGTGAAGAAGAGACAGTAAAACTGAATGTTCAGCCTGCCATCTTGAATAAGGTCGTGGATTATTTTTAGCAGTATTTTCTGTGATCTGCACGTTTAGCTTCAGTTCTGAAAATAGCATTATATAAAAGAGAATTAAGTATTAAAATTGGGCATTTTTTTGGTTAAAACTTTTTTTTTAATAATTGGAAAAGCTTTAGAGTAAGATTGTTTCCTATCTTTTATTAAAATCGGCCATTTAATAGCTCACTTTAGTCAAACTGTGGCCCAAAAAGGGAGAAATTAGTTTTTCTTTAGAAATGAATTGATGATCTGTTCTCCGTACCAAGATAACATCCAGTACCATACAGCCAAAATCAGAGTGCTAGGCCATCAGGCAGGACACCCAGGGATCGTCATCTAAGGAGAGGCTTATGGTCAACAAATTGGATAGTAGGGAGAGCACCGAGGAAGTGAGTGACCCATGAGAGGCAGGGTATGTAGGTATCATTTCCTGTGCCAAAAACTTCATTGGTTTTCCTTTCATCTGCTGATTTCCTCTGGTCCCTTCAAGTGAGAGAAAAGTCAACTTGTCAAAAGCTGACATTCTCCCTCTGAATAATTTCACAATTGTTCTGGCACTTTTGCTTCTCAAGTTTGAAGAGTGGAAAATTCCTCAGGGAGAGAAGTAGCTTGTTCAGTGCATTACCTTGAAAAAAAGATTGCAGTAAATACTCTCCAGGACTGGAAGGTGAAGATTTAGGTCAGAAATCAGAAAGCAGTATTCTATTGTCATAAGATTCTCTTTGAAATATTGGTCTGTATTATAACTGAGTCCATGTCTATTTGAGACAATCAACTGACATTTGAGATATCTGAACCTTCTCAACCTCAGTTATTTCCACGCTTCCCTTAAATTTTCCATATAAGTACTTTAATCTCTTAAAATTGTAGAAAAATTTATTTTTTTCTTTAATATACAATCCAACTGATGATACATGAGTTTATATCATGTAAAAAATCACAAAATATGTTCCTTATAATGCAGATTTTGTGTAAACTTTACATAAGCCATCATTAAAATCCTTTGTGGATAGTTAGAGGTACAAAACAAATTGAATTGTCATGATATTTATCTGTGACTAACCAGGTCACAGGTACATGGGGAATATCCATTCTTAACTGTCTCAGTCATAGGAACCTGGGCACAATCACAATTTGACTCACAAGTACAAGGGTTAGGACTTCCTCTTTCCTATCCCACCAGATATTCAGGGGTCCATTTGATCTTCGTTTTCTCAAGAATGAACTACAGAGCATGGCATGAGTTAGGTGACTCACAGAGCAAATAATCCAGGCATTATCCTATTGTTGCTAGGAAACAAGTTCATGAGGGCTATTGGTAAAGTTTGCCCAAGGTTTTAACTAATGGGAACCTGATTGATGAATGACTAAAAGAACTTTTATTCAACAAAGCTCTTCAGCAATAAAACGATGTTTTTTGGCATTATATTATTTCCCCTACTACTAAATTCTTTCTCAAAGTGTCCTCTGTCAGAGACCATGTTCCTGTTAGAGGAATCCCAAAATGCATGTTCCCCTCGCTTCTCCCCGAATTTTCAGACTCTCTTTCTAGCTCATAGCCCTTTTTTTCCCTGCCGCAGATACGTATCACTCTCTTTTCTGTAATAACATTTGAAAATCAATCAGTAATGCAGAGAGTAATCCATTAAAACCAAACTACGAGTGACAGAAAAATAAATAAATAATAAATAAATAAATAAGGTTTTCCCTCTTGTAAAAGGCAATGAGAACTGAATAACTCTGCAGTTGATACCTACTGGTAAGGGATATACTTATTCTGCTCCTGCTCCTCATTCCAACTACCTATTCTCAATTCATCTCAAAAAGAGCTGAATGAGCTTCTTCCACTGAACTAAGAAAATAAAATGGAAACCTTATATTTTCATATCAATCAGAAATTGGCATTCATAGGGCTTCCCAGATGGTTCAGTGGTAAAGAATCCACCTGCAAATGGAGGAGACCATGGTTCAATCCCTGGGTCGGGAAGATCCCCTGGAGGAGGGCATGGCAAACCACTCCAGTACTCTTGCCTGGAGAATCCCATGGACAGAGGAGCCTGGCTGGCTACAGTCCATAGGGTTGCAAGAGTCCATCCAACTCAGCGACTAATCATCAACAAAAACAACTATTCTTCTATTACCGTATACTGATATATATATTAAAATTTTTGTTGATAATATATCAGAAGCTTGCCTTTTAGTTTCTGAGACTACTTTTTTTTTTTATTTCTATGGTTTAAAACTTTATCAACATATGACTTTTAGTTCTGCTGAGTTTCCTATAATGTCATAGAATTGATGTTTAACAAAGAATTGTAAAAAGGTTTTAAAAAGATTGAGATTTTCAGTAACAAAAATTATTTTTTAAAATTTTAGACTAGCCAAAGAGTTTGTCCTAAAAATATTTATTATCTGTTCCAGAATTCATAGATAAGTACACAGTGTAATTTTATTGAAAGCAGTATATTTTTAAAAATAGCAAAGATGCAATTTTTCTATTTACACCTAGAGTACAATCTGTGCATTTGAAAAAAAAAGCAAACTTCAAAGACAAACTAGAGATTTATTTAAGTCTGTTTTTATTTAAAAAGAGCCAAAAGGAAAAAAAAATACACAAATATAATTGACTAATTGCTTTGCAATTTAGCTTTATTTCTTTGACACTGATGGAGAACTTCTAACACCTACACAGCTAATGAGTTGGGAAATTACGAGTTTTATCTGAGTACAGATAAATAGTCAGAAAGAAAAAGAAGCTTATTTACTTCCTGAGACTAGACAAGACTGAACAGACAAAGACTGTGTCTATGTTCCAGTCTGCTGGGTGATAGTTTTGTGTGACATGAGGATCTTGCAGTGTAAAGGGAATTACAAAAACGTATTTTCAATCTCATATATTTAATGTTAAGATAGATGTGCTGTCAGAGCACATAGAATGTTATCTAAATAACAATAAAAAGTACAGAAAAATGACTATTAGTGTCAACTGTGAAATGTTTTTTTTTTTTTTTTTAATGTTTCAGGTTCTCTGCTAAGTGCTTTATATGCTATTGTCCTTGAGTCCTCACTGAAGAATGTAGGTGTGATGGTCATCATTCTAGTCAACAACGATAATAGAATTTTCATCCTCAAAAAACATCAGCATCTAAGAGCTAAATGTGTTCACATCTTGTAAGTAGAAGATCCAGGATTCACTGTCCTATTTATTTAAATCTAAAGCCCATGGTTTCAACCCACCAATTTATGCCCAGCTACTTTTCTATCAGGGAAGTTTTCTGGAAGAGATACAGCTATAGTCAGATCTGGCAACAAATGTAAGATTAAGCAGGCAAGGAAGTGTAGTGAGGAAGGTAGTTGAATCAGGAAGAATATCATTTATATAGCGGAAGAAGGGAACACACTATATTTTTATGAACTCTAAAGTGATTATTTTCATCATGTAATTATAAATTGCATAGAGCAAGGGGCAGACAGGAAGGTGAAGAGTTAGGCTGGGGCTGAACCATTAGAAGTCCAAATGCCCAACTAAGAAACGGGGGTTTCTTTAGGTCATAGAAAAAGGTTGAAGCTTAAGCAGGGAAATGGCATAGTTGGATTTGCACATTTGATGGAAGTCCCATTGGACCAGGAGAGAGGATGTCTGGTAGAACCATTACCAAGACATCTTATAGAGAAAATGGAGAGAACTTGTGAGAAAAGAAAGGCTTCACACTGAAAAAAATGGGAAAGATTCAATCGGCATGACCTGCGTTTTATACATACGCACTATGAAAATAGGTTGGTGTTACAGGCAAGACCTTGGAAATCCTCAGTGTGGGAAGGCGTGGTTGCATCTGGCTTAGGCATGAGCAATTGTTGCCTTGAGCGGAAGCAGGAGTATGATTTGAGCTCTGGTCTTCCCTGGGGTTGTCTCATTGCCTCGGATGAGGAGGTGGGGTCTGGCACACTGGGGCTCTCTCCTCTCTCAGGCAAATCTAGCTGCACCCATCTGGCGAGTTCAGGCTGCACACAGCTCTACAAAGCACTTTCTCTAAGTCAGAAGTCTCCAATCACCTCAGAGTTTTAATACCTTCTTTTCCTTCCTACTCAAGAGCCACCCTTCTATGCCATGTCATAGTCAACTCCTTTTCCATCTCTTCCATCTTAGCTCAAGCACCATATTCTCAGGGATGCATCCCCACCGCTTCCTCAGCCAGATAAGACACCCCACATGCACTCCTGGAGACGGCTATAACCTTCTTCTACAGCAGTAAACACAAGTTATAATTAAATATTTCATCAGTTTGATTAATGCCTACCTCTTCTGTTATAGTTCTCTGAGGAAAGGGAAATATATCTAATATTCTTGCATGTGTTTAATAAGCCCAGGAAATTTTCCTGGAACACAGTGTGTTCTCAACACTTATTTTATTCAATGAAAAAAATGGCTTCTTCATTGATGCTATCACAGCTGATATGTGACCGTGAGAAGTGTATCCTTAAGCTCTGACCTTAGTGATCTCACTCACAATTGCCGTAAACAAAAAAGTGCTTAACTTTGTGTTGTAGCAAACACCTTTGTGGAAATTTTCACAGTTTTATCGTTCATTCACTCTTTCATTCTACAAGCCATAATTGAACAAGTGTCCTTTACTAGGACTAAGAATACAAAAACAAAAGAGAATTGTCTTTTTTCTCAGTTAGTTCTTCCCACCTTCCAATCTTACCTCCCTACATCTTTTTTTTTCCCCCACAAACTAATCCCACCACTAGAAAATAAGTTGCCAGTATCTTGTATTTTCTACTAAAAATTGCCTGCAGAATGATACATGGCACTTTTGTTATTTTCATTAGAAAGCAAATTGCTTGTGATACTTTTGACAAGAATTAAATGGATGCATAAAGTCAGCAAACAGTCACGACTTAGCAACAAAACAACAATAGCATAGAGTCAGCTTTACATTAGTATGGAGATGAATTTTTGAGAAAGGAATGGAGTCTGTCAGACTCAGAGTTTCACTGTTGTTTATTTTTTTAAAAATGGCCTCATTGAGCTCTTCAGTCACTGCTTGAGGATACCCAAGCCAAGTGTCTAGTGCTGTTTTTTATAAAGAATTTTACCCGGTAATGACTATCCCTGCTGTGTTACTGTTTCAAGTTGTTGTAAGGAAGTATTTGCTTCTTGCTCTTTCAAAGAAAACAAGAATATTTTGAAGGTTTGGTATTTGAACACCTTTCTTCTCTTTTTCAATTCAAAGTATTAGAAAAGAGTGATAGTTTGCGGTTTGTGTTGGAAATAAACTACTGCAGTTGAAAGTTGTTTTTGCAGTTTCCCCAGTATGTCATGTTGATGCTAACCTTTTCAAAGAAAATGTTTTGAGAAACTTTGATTATAAAAACAGTGCACCCTGGGCTAAACGTAGGAGTTTGGAGGGAGGGTGTGCAAAACTATATGCATATGTACTATATATATATATATTACTCAACATTTAGTGTGCATAATAAATTATATCAGTACAGCATTTGTTTAAAATTATTGTAAATGGGTCATCTGCATTTAGGATTGTTCACATGGATTATTGGAGGAGGAAATGGCAACCCACTCCAGTATTTTTGCTGGAATAATCTCAAGGAGAGCGGAGCCTGGTGGGCTTCAGAGAGTTGGACACAACTGAGCAACCTGAATACACATGCACATGGACAGTATGTCAGTATTTATTTGTTTCTTTGTGATTAGTTTTTTTCAAGAAAGGATTTAAGTAAGTTTTGCCCCCTCCTCAACAATCCCTGAATACTGGTCTTATCACACTGTATCTTTAGTCAGTATGAAGATGTACCAACAAGAATGGAGTTCTTAGCCTTCACAACAGGAAGACAGAAAAGACGGCTCATAGAAATTTCTTTCACTCACATTTTGTTGTAGTTTTATCCCATCACCTGGTGTTTATATTAGATACAATTGACTTGGTCCTGGTAATTACACAAAGATTCTGGCTCTTCAATTTTGGTCCCCAAATGTGGATAATTCTAATTATGTACTTGACACTGATTTAGCCCCAGATCAACTCCTAACCCCAGGATTTAGATTTTAGTACATGCTGTGGTTCTGTACCTGTCTTCGTACTAAATGTTTTGGCAAATTCACTTTAATGTGCAGCCAAAATTAAATTCTGCTTCCTACTAAGGCAGGTATGAGAATGTATTTACATGGATCAAATAAAATGATTTTAAAATGACAATTTAATTGTCTGAATGCTTAATCTGATCATTTATAAAGTTCGAGATAATTGAAATATGTCCATTTGATTGACTTAATTGTACTTAATCACTCAGCTTTCTAGTCTCGTGGAAAGACAACTGAAGTCTCTATGAGCAAAAAAGCACATATATAAATTATTCATAAAAAGAGCAAAAGGAAATACTAGGAAAAAACACTTTGTAACAGAAAAAGATGAATGACTTTGATGACTTGTTGGTAAACTCCACATGACTGAGGGAAAAATGAGTGATGTTAAAAATAGGCCATTAGAAAATTCCAAAATTACATGCAAAGAGAAAAAGGAATGAAAAAGTAACAATAGAAATTTCAAGAATCTTGGCATAATTTCAAAAGGTACAGCATACATACTGCTCTTAAGAAAATAAAGAAAATGGAGTAAAGAAAATATTTGAAGTAATAATGGCTAAGAACTGTCCAAAATTAATGGCAGATGCCAAAGCGGGGAGGGCAGATCCAGGAAATTCAAAGAAAAAATCATTCTTGAGCATATCATATTAAAATTACAGAAAACCAAAGACCAAGAAAACATCTTCTAAGTATTCAGATTTGAAAATAGTCTTACTATAGAGGAACAAGGACAAGAATTAGAGCAGATGTATCAGAGATACCATGCAAGCAAGAGGAAAGTGTGAAATATTTAGGGAATTGAAAGAAAAACCACCAACTAAGAATTTTATATCCAGTGAAATTATTAATATCATTGAAAAGTGAAGAAAAAATAAAGACAAAAAACCTGAAGCATTCTCTTATTGCCAGCAAACTTGTCTTATATGAAATGTTAAAATACACTCATGAAAGCAAGATTTCTTTCTTTTGGAGTGATAGGTTTTACAGATAAACAAAGAGGGAAAGCAAAAACGATTCAGGTGATAATGGATGAGAGTTGAAAGTGCTTTATAAACTCATATTTAGCTTAATATTTACACAGAAGTTTATATATAGCTACATGTAAATTTACATATGAATATATATACACACACACATGCGCGTGCACACACACGCATTAGTATACGCACACATCCCTTTGATATATCAGTTAAGAATGCCTAGAACTAATGACTCGCTAATAGCAATGAACAACCTAGAATCCAGATATTTGTTTCTAAGACTATTTTCCAACAAAACAAGCCTGTGCTCATTGGAGAAATAGCTGATTCTTGGACCAGGGCATGTAATACATGAATCTGAAATGTCTTGAAATGTCAGAGGTTAAGGAAGAATTCAAGTGAGAATGTAGTGAATGAATATGTCAATGGAGACAACTGAAAGAGTACAGTAGTTAAAAATCCCACAACAGAACTCTATCTCTCTGACCTTCTTACCCAAAGCCATAAACCCAGCCTCATCATGATAAAAACACAGACAAATCCCAAACTTATTCTTTCCAACAAACAGTGCCAAAGCAACTGAGTATCCACCTGCAAAAGAATGTGGAGAACTCCAACCTCACACTAGACACAGTAATTAGCTTTTAAATAGATCAACAACCTAAATGTAAAGCTTAAACTATAAAACTCTTAGAAGAAAACATAAATGTCAACCTTAGTGACCTTGAATCAGGCAATGGATGTGGAGGATTTGATGTAACAGATATAGCACAAGCAATCAAAGGAAAAATAGAAAGTTGGATTTCACCAACTTTTAAGACTTTGTGGTTCAAAGGATACTATCAAGAAAATTAAAAAAATACCATAGAATGCAAATAAATACTTGTAAGCTATGCATCCAATATTGGCCTAGTATACAGAATATTGGGCTTTCCAGGTGGCTCGGTGGTAAAGGATTCTCCTGCCAATGAAGGAGATGCAAGTTTTTGTGCTGAGAAGATCCCCTGAGGAAAGCAAATGGCAACCTATTCCAGTATTCTTGACCGAAAAATCCTGTGGATAGAGGAGCCTGGTGGGATATAGTCCATGGGGTCACAAAGATTGGACACAACTGAGCACTCACATATCCAGAATGTAAGAATGCTTATTCCTCAAAAAATAAAAAGATGAATTTTAAAATGGTCAAGAAATTTGAACTGGCATTTATCAAAATGAGATATATAATTGGCCAATTAGGACATTAAAAAAATGCTCAGCATCATTAGCCATCTGGAACAAGTAAACCAAAATGACAGCAAGATGTGTGTGTGTGTGTGTGTGTGTGTGTGTGTGTCTGTGTGTCTTAGTTGCTCAGTCATGTCTTACTCTTTGTGACCCCATGAACTGCAGCCTACTAGGCTCCTCTGTCCATGGAATTCTCCAGGCAAGAATACTAGTTCATTTCAGTTTCTCAGTCATGTTAGACTCTTTGCAACCCCATGAATTGCAGCATGCCAGGCCTCCCTGTCCATCACCAACTCCCAGAGCTTACCCAAACTCATGTCCATCGAGTTGGTGATGCCATCCAACAATCTCATCCTCTGTCATCCCCTTCTCCTCCTGCCCCTAATCCTTCCCAGCATCAGGGTCTTTTCCAATGAGTCAACTCTTCGCATGAGGTGGCCAAAGTATTGAAGTTTCAGCTTCAACATCAGTCCTTCCAATGAACACTCAGGACTGATCTCCTTTAGGGTGGACTGGTTGGATCTCCTTGCAGTCCAAGTGACTCTCAAGAGTCTTCTCCAACACCACAGTTCAAAAGCATCAATTCTTCGGCGCTCAGCTTTCTTCACCATCCAACTCTCATATATGTACATGACTACCAGAAAAATCATAGCCTTAACTAGACAGACTTTTGTTGACAAAGCAATGTCTTTGCTTTTTAAAATGCTATCTAGGTTGGTCATAACTTTCCTTCCAAGGAGTAAGCATCTTTTAATTTCATGGCTGCAATCACCATCTGCAGTGATTTTGGAGCCCAAAAATATAAAGCCTAACTCTGTTTCCACTGTTTCCCCTCTATTTCCCATGAAGTGATGGGACCAGATGCCATGATCTTAGTTTTCTGAATGTCGAGCTTTAAGCCAACTGTTTCATTCTCCTCTTTCACTTTCATCAAGAGGCTTTTTAGTTCCTCTTCACTTTCTGCCATAAGGGTGGTGTCATCTGCATATCTGAGGTTATTGATATTTCTCCCGGCAATCTTGATTCCAGCTTGTGCTTCTTCTAGCCCAGCTTTTCTCATGATGTACTCTGCATATACGTTAAATAAGCAAGGTGACAATATACAGGCTTGACGTACTCCTTTTCCTATTTGGAACCATTCTGTTGTTCCATGGGTGACAATTCCCTTCTCCAGGGGATCTTTCTGACCCAGGGATTGAAGCCAGGTCTCCTGCATTGCAGGCACATTCTTTACCCTCTGAGCTACCAGAGAAGCCCCTCAGTAAAGTATCACTTTTCATCCAGTAGGATGATCAGGTTAAAAAAGACAGACAATACCAAATGTTGACAAGGATGTGGAGAAGTTAAAATTCTTATACATTGCTGGTGGAGATGTAAAATTGAGCAGCCACTATAGAAAATAATTTGGTGGTTTTTCAATAATTTCAGAGTATTTCTGCTTCTAGGCACATATCCAGGAGAATGAAAACATATGCTCACACAAAACTTGTACTCAAATGTATGTAGCAAAACATTATTTGTATTAGCCAACAAGCAGAAATAAACCTAATGTTGATCAACTGATATATAGAAAAATAAAAGTATATACATAGAATTAAATATCATTTTAAAAAAAAGAATTAAATATCATTTACCCTAGAAAGGAAGTAAGATATGAAGCATACTATAGCACAGACAGATATTGAAACCATTACACTAAATGAAAAAACATATAAAACAGGTCATCTATAATATGATTCAATTTGTATGAATTGTCCAGAACATACAAATCTATAGAGATACAAAGCATATTCGTGATTTCTGAGGGTTTGAGGGAAGAGGAAATGCAAATGACATTTCACTTTGGAGGGATGCAACATTCCAAAATTAGATAAGGGTAGTGATTACACAACCAGGTGCATATACTAAAATCCACTAAACTGTACTAGTTAAAGGTGTGAATTTGTAAACATGATAATTATTTCTCCTTTTTAAAAAATCTCAATTGAGGGCCATTTTGACCTATAACTATTTCTCACCAGTACCCAAACACTACTCCTCAAAAATTTCAAGGTCATACAAAAAGGAAAGAGTAAGAAACAGAACTAAAGAGCCTCTTGATGAAAGTGAAAGAGGAGAGTGAAAAAGTTGGCTTAAAGCTCAATGTTCAGAAAACTAAGATCATGGCATCTGGTCCCATCACTTCATGACAAATAGATGGGGAAACAGTGGAAACAGTGGCTGACTTTATTTTGGGGGGGTTCCAAAATCACTGCAGATGGTGACTGCAGCCATGAAATTAAAAGACACTTGCTCCTTGGAAGAAAAGCTATGACCAACCCAGACAGCACATTAAAAAGCAGAGACGTGTCTTTGCCAACAAAGGTCCGTCTAGTCAAGGCTATGGTTTTTCCAGTAGTTATGTATGGATGTGAGAGCTGGACTATAAAGAAAGCTGAGCACCAGCCGAAGAACTGATGCTTTTGAACTGTGGTGTTGGAGAAGACTCTTGAGAGTCCCTTGGACTACAAGGAGATCCAACCAGGCCATCCTAAAGGAAATTAGTCCTGAATATTCACTGGAAGGACTGATACTGAAGCTCCAATACTTTGGCCACCTGATGTGAAGAACTGACTCATTGGAAAAGACTCTGATGCTGGGAAAGATTGAAGGCAGGAGGAGAAGGGGACGACAGAGGATGAGATGGCTGGATGGCATCACTGACACAATGGACATGAGTTTGAGCAAACTCAGGGAGATTGTGAAGGACAGGGAAGCCTGGCATGCTTTACTCCATGCAGTCAGAGAGTCAGACACAACTAAGGGATTGAACAGCAATAGGAGATATTACCAAAAGAACGCTTTTGTGTATCATACTTCAAAAGACAAAAAGTACCTCTTTTCCTCAAGCAGCCACTTTGTTAGCAGTACCCTAATGAAGAAAGTTCTAGCAAGAATTCTACTAGAGCTCTCTATGGCATGTAAGAATCCTTTTCTGAAACCTATGTTTACATATACAGAAGTTAAAATTGAGTTTCTGTTTTGAGCCACTACATCTGTCTATCTATCTGTCTGTCTATCTATCTACCTATTTCTCTTCCTATTCATCTTTATCTGTCTATCTTTATACCTACCTACCTCTCTTACCTACCTATGATTAGATAGGCTAAAGTGTCAGACATTCCGGTAAATTAAAAATGGAGTTAACTTAGAAAGAAGAATGGGAAAATGTTAAAAGTGGATCCCTTATGATACAGCTGAATATAGGAGGCTGTGTGTGTATAAAAGGTTCAAGTTAACCCTCTTTTGTTCCCTGTCAATTAAAGACCTGATGAGTAAATTTTTATGTATATAAAAAGATAAACTGTTAATAAAATATTAAATATATAAATGTATAGTGATACAAAAACCCTTTGGAATTGGGCAAAACATCAGTATGAGTTAAGTGTTTTATTAAATGTCTCTTTGTATTCAATCAAATTTTCGTGAATTTTTGAACATGTTCTACTAATTCTTTTGCTATCACAGAGGAAATAGGAAAACATATCTTAAAAATTTGAATTGAAACCTAATGTAACAAAAATCACATCAAATAAATTACATTATATTAGAGATATTATATAACACAGAATTCTTTCTAGGTGTAAAAGAATATTTTTTTTGATTTTGTGCTTTCGCATTATTTAAAATATGTCAGAACTGCAACTAAAAAGGCCACAGAAACATTTGTTTTCAGTCATACCAGTTTCCACAACAATTTGAAAAGGGCAATGCACATATTTTGATGTAAACTCTCCAGGACAGTGTGGTAGTTGAGTTTAGAGATCTTTTGGTAACATTTTGTTTTGTTTTTGAAAAACATATAATTTTGAGAATATTCATTTTATATAATATCTCAACAGCATTCTTGTTCTAACCATTAATTTCAGTCCCAGAATTTTCCAGCGGCCTGTTAGTATTTCAGGCCAGCAGCAGCCACTTGGGAGAAAGAACTCCAGATAAGTAAGCTATTGTGTATCCTGCTGTGCACTTTTTCCCTCCCATCTGAGCCCAGGGGGAAGGCTGACCAGAGAGACACTTTGCTTGGTAGGTGGCTCCATTAGAAAGAGCTAAAGCAAGTCAAAAGCCAGACTCTACTGATGCCAGCCTCAGCCAGCCATTGGCTTCTTTAGAAATTCTGAAAGATTTTCTAAAGCAAGCTGAGCAAACTCATTTTCATGAAAATCAGCACTGAATACAAGATTGGTCTAGATGACCCTTAAAGTTCTTCTCATGCCCAAGCTTCAGAGATTTGGGAACACAGAGTTTTAGTATAGAAATTACATATATTGGAGTTACTTAACCTCTCTCTTATCCTTAGATATCTTTGATAGTAGCAGTGATAAGATAAAAGTCAAAATTTTGAGATGAACTATAATAACACCATTTTGGTAGACACTGTTGGTTTTCTCTTAATCACAAACCCACCTTCCCTGGCAATCTTCCAGCTAGTGATATCCATTTGATAAATATCTGATCAAAACCATATGTAGTAATGTCTCTATGAATGAAAATGGGAGACATCGCTAAGAAATTCACAATGGACATTTGGAGGGGCAGCAGCCATCGTGAAACTATGTCAGGAAAATTCACTAGGTTGAGCAGAAAGATAGGAAAAAATTAGGTAAATGAGAATAACTCTAAGCAGCCCTCCCAATTCTTGAGTGGGTTCGTCTGGATTTAATGTTTGCCGGGAGCCAGCTCACGAGATCCCACCCATGACGGAGTCATGAGGTAAAGGGCTGATCGAGCACGGCTTCTCAGCCCTCAGGAACTCTCAGAAGGCTGCCCCAGCACTCACATTAAAGATGATATCTGTCTTTCTGATGTTGGCTACAATAAACCTCTTCTTATTTTCTGTGATTTAGAAAAAAGGCTTTTCCTGATTCTCTTCTAAAATAGATCAATCTAAAACCTCAAATCAACAAGGCCCCTGAACAGTAGCACCCTAAATAAAATTATCTGGGATATAAAATATGCTAATCTAAATTCCTCTTGCTAGCATATTGGTTTGTTTAATAAATGTACCTGTGCCTTTGGAGCTAATGTGCTTGACTGCCCCTTAACAACAGAACAGCATTGAGAGCCTCCACACAGAAAGCCCCAATGGGCACAGAGCCCTTTGTAGGAAGGCAAGGCTTGTTAGAAAATATAAGAAATGTTGCTATATAAAACTGTAACTTAGTCTATACTTACTCATTATGCCTTTTCTACTCTTAACGTATTTAGCCTATATAATGAAAACATAACAGTTAGAGATTTGTATAAATAAAAGTTTAGTTTTAATACAAATAATAAGACAATCGTTAATTCAGCTGGTGATTTTGCTAAGAACTGACCTTTGTGCTACATTGTTTCAGCTTGCTGTACTGTGACTTTATGGAACCACATTCTTTTCTGTTAAGCTCAAGGCATAGAGTAAATTACTGAAAACAGGTTTTACCTTGAAACTTTCTATTAATGAATTCTTTCCTGCTGTGCCTGATACAAAAGCGTTCTGACTGATCAACCCTTATCAATAGGAGAGTCACAAGATGTTAGCAGGCCCCCAGGGCAGAAGGTGATGTAAACAAAATGAGGCTTTTTGTAACTAAAGACATGCAAACGGCTTCAATGAAGGTCAAAACTGACGACCCACTAAGCTGATTTGGTATGACTCTACACTTTACATTTGTTTCTATGTACCACTAAAAATATAAAAGCTGTCTTAAAAACAATAAAGTCAGAAGACACTTGGAAACACCACGACTCTCTGTGCCTTCTCATTCGTATCGCCGACGCCGTCCATCCTGAGGGAACCCTGACCTGCTGGGGCTGGACTCTGGCAAATGTTATATAAAATAAACACAACTATGTGTTTTTAAAAGACTACATTTCTTTTTCTGCCATTTTTAATCAAAAAGCTCTGAAACTAATACAGAAACCAGGGCATAATGTGTGGATAAGAGTACAGTGGTAAAGAGTGCCCCTGTCAATGCAGAACACTTGAGAGATATGTTGTCAATCCCTGGATCAGGAAGATCCCCTAGAGGAGGAAATGACACGCAACTCCAATATTCTTACCAGGAGAATCCCATAGAGAGAGGAGCCTGGCGGATCATAGTCCATGAGGTTGCAAAAAGTCATGCATGACTGAGACTCTAAGAGTACACAGCCAAATTGATAACCAGCAGGGCCTTGTGGGGCTCCTGGCCACAAAAGCTTTTCTGTATCCCCTGTTTCTTGATTATAGGAAACAGGCTTCATTCAGTTTCCAAGGGTTCCAATGAGTGGGTTCAAACGGATGCTAATTAAAGGAAGAGAGGGGATGCAGAGACAAGAAACAATCAAGAAACAATAGTATAGCCTCGGTGTGAGGTCCTGGTTCCCTCTCAAGGGATATAAATTATAATATCTTAGAGCTGTTTTGCAGATACTGAAACTCCCACGGGGTGCAAGAAGTTAACTGTATATTCCCCATAAGTACGTAGACCCCAGGCAGGTTGGAACCAGAAGGCTGTCGTGGCTGACACTCATTTATAACATCACCAACTGGAGGAATGTCCACCAATCAGAGGAATGTCCACAAGCTGACCATGCCCTCTTTGAATTACATGTGGGAATAGAGGCTGGATTCAACTTCAAATTCATGCATTTAATGAACACCAAGGAGATGATTAATCTGTGAAAGGGTGAAATTAAGAACTGACTTTCAAGAAATCATCTGAGATGTGAGCAGAGTTTAATGATAAAGTCAGATAAGAAGAAAGTAAAAGGGAAATGTCCATTAACATGGCTAGTGTTTTGCTTTTGAGAGCCCCTGGCATGACCCCTCCACCTGTTCTCTATGGCCAAAGTGCTTTCTTTTTTGTAAATTAATTTATTTATTTTAATTGGAGGCTAATTAGTTTACAATATTTTAGTGGTTTTTTCCGTACATTGACATGAGTCAGCCATGGGCGTACATGTGTCCCCCATCGTGAACCCCCCTCTCCCCTCCCTCCGCATCCTATCCCTCTGAGTCATCCCAGTGCTCCAGCCCTGAGTGTCCTGTCTCACGCATCAAACCTGAACTAGTGATCTGTTTCACATATGGTAATATACACGTTTCAACGCTATTCTCTCAAATCATCCCACCCCTGCCTTCTCCCACAGAGTCCAAAAGACTTTTCTTTACATCTGTGTCTCTTCTGCTGTATTGCATATAGGGTCATCGTTACCATCTTTCTAAATTCCATATATACGTGTTAGTATACACATTGGTGTATTTATTGGTGTTTTTCTTTCTGGCTTACTTCACTCTGTGTAATAGGCTCCAGTTTCATCCACCTCATTAGAACTGATTCAAATGCATTCTTTTTAACTGTCCTGGCTATTGTAAACAATGCTGTGATGAACATTGGGGTACATGTGTCTCTTTCAAGTCTGGTTTCCTCAGTGTGTATGCCCAGCGGTGGGATTGCTGGGTTGTATGGCAGTTCTATTTCCAGTTTTTTAAGGAATCTCCACACTGTTCTCTATAGTGGCTGTAATAGTTTGCATTCCCACCAACAGTGTAAGAGGATTCCCTTTCCTCCACACCTTCTCCAGCATTTATTGTTTGTAGACATTTAGATAGCAGCCAACCCACTCCAGTGTTCTTGCCTGGAGAATCCCAGGGATGGGGGAGCCTGGTGGGCTGCTGTCTATGGGGTTGCACAGAGTCAGACACGACTGAAGTAACTTAGCAGCAGCAGATAGCAGCCATTCTGACCAGCATGAGATGGTACCTCATTGCGGTTTTGATTTGCATTTCTCTGATAATGAGTGATGTTGAGCATCTTTTCATGGTTTGTTAGCCATCAGTATGTCTTCTTTGGAGAAATAGCTGTTTAGTTCTTTGGCCCATTTTTTGATTGGGTCATTTATTTTTCTGGAATTCAGCTGCATGAGCTGCTTTTATATTTTTGAGATTAATTCTTTGACAGTTGTTTTGTTTGTTATTATTTTCTCCCATTCTGAAGGCTGTCTTTTCACCTTGCTTATGGTTTCCTTCATTGTGCAAAAGCTTGTAAGTTTAATTAGGTCCCATTTGTTTATTTTTTCTTTTATTTACATTACTCTGGGAGGTGGGTCTTAGAGGATCCTGCTGAGACTTATGTCAGAGATTTTTGCCTATGTTTTCCTAAAGGAGTTTTATAGTTTCTGGTCTTACATTTAGATCTTTAATCCATTCTGAGTTTATTTTTGTGTATGGTGTTAGAAAGCGTTAGTGTCATTCTTGTACAAGTGGATGACTGGTTTTCCCTCACCACTTGTTAAAGAGATTGCCTTTTCTCCACTGTATATTCTTGCCTCCTTTGTCAAAGATGAGATGTCCATAGGTGCATGGATTTATATCTGGGCTTTCTATTTTGTTCCATTGATGTATATTTCTGTCTTTGTGCCAGTACCATACTGTCTTGATGACTGTAGCTTTGTATAGTATAGTATAGTCTGAAGGCAGGCAGGTTGATTCCTCCAGTGCCATTCTTCTTTCTCAAGATTGCTTTGGCTATTTGAGGTTTTTTTGTATTTGCATACAAATTGTGAAATTATTTGTTCTAGTTCTCTGAAAAATACCATTGGTAGCTTGATAGGGATTGCATTGAATGGAGCATCCCACTCCAGGGTTCTTGCCTGGAGAATCCCATGGACAGAGGAGCCTGGCGGGCTACAGTCCACGGGGTCACAAAGAGTCGGATAAGACTGAGTGACTTAGCATGCATGCATAGATTGTTTTGGGCAGTATACTCATTTTCACTATATTGATTCTTCTGATCCATGAACATGGTATATTTCTCCATCTATTTGTTTCATCTTTGATTTATTTCATCAGTGTTTTATATATAGCTCTTTTGTTTCTTTAGGTAGATTTATTCCTAAGTATTTTATTCTTTTCATTGCAATGGTGGATGGAATTGTTTCCTTAATTTCTCTTTCTGTTTTCTCATTGGTAGTGTATGGAGGCTAAACAACATGCTTCTGAATAACCAACAAATCACAGAATAAATCCAAAAAGAAGTCAAAATATGCATAGAAATGAATGAAAATGAAAATTTGACAACCCAAAACTGATGGAATTCAGTAAAAACCATGCTAATGGGAAGGTTCATAGCAATACAAGCTTAGCTCAAGAAACAAGAGAAAAATCGAATAAATAACCTAACTTTACACCTAAAACAACTATAAAAAGAAGAAATGAAGAACCCCAGGGTTAGTAGAAGGACAGAAATCATAAAAATTAGGGCAGAAATGAGTGAAAGAGAAACAAAAGAGACTACAGCAAAAATCAACAAGAGTAAAAGCTGGTTCTCTGAGAAGATAAATAAAATAGACAAACCAGCCAAACTCATCAAGAAAAAAAGGAATAAGAATCAAATCAACAGAATTAGAAATGATAAATAGAGAAATCACAACAGACAACACAGAAATACAAAGGATCATAGAGACTACTATCAGCAACTATATGCCAATAAAATTGGCAACTTGGAAGAAATGGACAAATTCTTAGAAAAGTATAACCTTCCAAAACTGAACCAGGAAGAAATAGAAAATCTTAACAGACCAATCACAAGCACAAAAATTAAAACTGTAATAAAAAATCTTCCAACAAACAAAAGCCCAGGACCAAATGGCTTCACAGATGAATTCTACCAAAAATTTAGAGAAGAGCTAGCACCTATCCTACTCAAAGTCTTCCAGAAAATTGCAGAGGAAGGTAAACTGCCAAACTTATTCTTTGAGGCCACCATCACCCAAATACCAAAACCAGACAAAGATGCCACAAAAAAAAGAAAACGACAGGCCAATATTACTGATGAACATAGATGCAAAAATCCTCAACAAAATTCTAGCAAACAGAATCCAGCAACATACTGAAAAGATTATGCATCATTGACCAAGTGGGCTTTATCCCAGGGATGCAATGATTCTTCAATATTCACAAATAAATCAATATGATATACCACATTAACAAATTGAAATATAAAAACCATATGATTATCTCAATAGATGCAGAGAAAACCTTTGACAAAATTCAACATCCATTTATGATAAAAATCCTCCAGAAAGAAGGCATAGAAGGAACATACCTCAACATAATAAAAGCCATGTATGATAAACCCACAGTAAACATTATCCTCAATGGTGAAAAATTGAAAGGATTTCCCCTAAAGTCAGAAACAAGTCAAGGGTGCCCTCTCTCACCACTACTATTCAACATAGCTTGGGAAGTTGTAGCCACAGCAATCAGAAAAGAAAAAGAAATAAAAGGAATTCATATTAGAAAACAAGAAGTAAAACTCTCACTGTTTGCAGATGACATGATCCTCTACATAGAAAACCCTAAAGAAACTACCAGAAAATTACTAGAGCTAATCAAGGAATATAGCAAAGTTGCAGGATATAAAATTAACACACAGAAATCCCTTGCATTCCTTTTTTTTTTTTAAGAGTTAAAGGCAATGTCTAGGCTAATCTGCATCCAAAAATCTAGAGTAAAAATGTAGGGACAGAATTTTAAAATCTTAAAATACATCTTAATGTCATGAATTTGTGTCATAAAGCACAAAGAGTACTCATTTCATCTTGGCTGGAAAGGATATAACAAACTAAAAGTGATGCAATTTCATTTTGAGGAATAATGGTTAAACACAGTACCATGGGATACAGATTTATACAATCGGTCATTAAAGTTTCAAACTCTTTTTACAGTAGCAACTGTTAGTATGAGGGAGTAGTATAATTTCCCATAAAATTAAAATAATTAGCAGAAATTTTAAATTCTGCTACCTCTGGCTTTATCTGGTTGGAAAAGTTTGTGGTGAAAAAAGAAGCACAAAAAGAAGATTTCTAAACTTTGAGAAGGCCCAGATCTTCGTCACGACTGCATCACTTACTTCTCGGTGAATCTGGACATGTTGCTCTTATCTTCAGTTTACCCACAGTTACTGGGCTTCCAAGGAGGCTCAGTGGGTAAAGAACATGCCTGCGATGCAGAGGCATGCTGGAGAGATGGGTTCAATTCCTGGGTTGGGAAAATCCCCTGGAAGAGGGTATGGCAACCTACTCCCGTATTCTTGCCTGGAGAATCCCATGGGCAGAGGAGCCTGGCGGGCTACAGTACATAGGTCTCAAAGAGTAGGACACAACTTGAGCACAGCATAGCACAAAAGGAAACTATATCCTTCCTACCTGTTATTGGGAAAATCAAACCCACTGATTCATTTAACAACTATTTGTTGTTTTCATCAGATACTTTACTAGTATATTAGTAAATCATCAGATACTTTACAACAGATACTAACTATGCATCAGATACTTTACTAGATTTCGTGAAGACAATTATGATACAAGATGGACATAAACTCATTTCTAGAGAATCTCTCCTAGAACAAATGTGTAACTAAGCTTGAATAAATTGTAATGACTAATATTCTGGGGACCTTTTAGAAAAGCAGTGGGGGAAGGTAACAAACAACAGATCTATGAGACCAAGACATTACAAAAATGAGAAGACATTGTAAAGGGTAAATATCATACAGTAAAAACATCATATTACTGTTTTGAGATATCATCCTCAGTTTAACAACTATAATGAAAGTATATCGAGTACACACCTGTGCCAGGCTACACACTGATAACCATGTGTCTGCACCCCAGGTATTAGATGGGTTTCCCAAGTCAAATGATTTTTGTGTCAAATCCCTCTTCCATGTCTAATAGCAAACTTGATCTCTTCAAAATATTTGTGATTTTTCTTGTGGAATCTGTTCTCATTGTTCCTTCTATGAACAAGTTCCTGACTCCAACAGAACCCTTTTTTGATGCCATGTTGAAGCAGAGATAAAACTTAGATAAGTCTCCACGTTCCACTACTGGCACCACCAATTATAAAACACTAAAGTACTCACAGGTGTGATGGACAGGTATCACTGGGAATTCTAATTAATGAGATGCATCGAATCAGAATCAGAGGGCAGTTATAAAAAGTTGTATGTTATACATTCTTGTTATTCAGTGTCCTAAAAGTTCAGTGACGCCTGCCTGAGACACATGAACCCTCTTTGGCCAGCCTTGTGCCGTTTTATTAATGCTCCTCCTCTTCCCCTTTTTCACTTCAAATCCTCTCTCCTCTTTATGCTGCTCTCAGGAACATAAAACAATTTTTTCTCATTTACTCATGAAGAACAGGTTTGCTACCACCATACTCACCCAGGATGGCACATTCTTCTGCTGTATTTCTCAAGATATTTTCATGAGCAAGTTATCATTTCCCACAATGATACTCAGAAGCACATATTTTTCATGGGCATTTTCAGAGGAAAAAAGCCCTAGATTTATAGGCTGGAGATCATGTGCCCAAGGTCATATAGGCAGTAAGTGGCAGGACTGGAATTCAAACTTGGATCATCTGATGTCAAATTTGCCATTTGATTTTCTGTATCTGTAATCTACATTAGTTTTCCTGTGTGTGCTCCATTCAGGCTTTCTTTTCTTTTTGAAAGATATTTGAATATACCCCAAAGTTTTGAGAAAACACTTCCTTCCTCAAGATGTAAAATGAGCTTTAATTAAGACACAACTGCACCAAAAAAAAAAATTCCAATTATGTTGATATAATTGTTTCCCCAGCATGATGTCGCCTGATATCAGCTTTAGCAGGCAGCGGAGACATGGTGATATTGGTCTATTACCACTGCAGGCCTGCTCTTAAATTAGACATGGCATTTGGAAAGCAGTCTCTACTTCAACATTCTTAAACAAATATAGATGAAAACTTTTGTCTCTATTTAGACTTCCTACAGAGCTTCATTAATTCATCTCTGTCTGGCCCTTTGGGCCCTTCCTGGAAGGCCATAGCTGTAATGACGAGATGCAAACCCAACTGAATATTCAACCTCACAACCTGGCAGGACGCCTGGAACAAGGGCAAGGACAGCTCACTGTTGTGTTCCTGTGTGAATGTTGGCACCAAGTGAGAGAGTAGATCATCTTATCCTTGCCTCCAAGTACACCTACAAAGAAGGCAGAGATTCTGATGAAGATAAGACTCTGGGGGATGTGGATGGCACTGAAAATCAAGGTGAAAGCGCTAAACTTGAGTCCTATCAAATCTACTACAGATGCAAAAAAATATATTATAGCTCTTTTTAAATATTTTTATTATGTTCTGCTCTGAGTTAGATTTTAAGCTACTTCACTTTTCCATTTTGAGACTTCTATTTTTAAAATTCCTCCAGTAAACTTCAGTGGTGTCATATATATGATAAATGAAAAATAAATAACAGTATATAATTTTTATGTAGTTTGTATATCCTGACTTTGGCCAGACACTATTCTAGACTGTATATGTGTGTGTGTGTGTGTGTGTGTGTGTGTGTGTGTGTATTTGTAATCCCTTTTGAAACGAGTACTAATATTTTTCCTGAGGCCAAGAGAGATTAAAGGTCTTTCATGGGATCAAATAGCTAGTTATTACTTTCCAGCTATTTGATATTAGGCAAGGTCCTTAACCTCTCTAAGCCTCAAGAAAAATAATAGGGTGTATATAGTGCTATTTAACATAATATATATAAGAAATGTCACATTTGTGACATGGTAAAAGGGACATGTTAGCAATTTGCTATTCGTTTCTCGGGGTTTCCCAGGTGCCTCAGTGGTAAAGATTCTGCCTGCCACTCAGGGGACACAGGTTGAATTCCTGGGCCAGGAAAATCCCCTGGAGAAGGAAACAGCAACCCACTCTAGTATCCTTGCCTGGAAAATACCAGGGACAGAGGAGCCTGGAGGGCTGCAGTCCATGGGGTCTCAAAGAGTTGGACAGGACTTAGAGACTAAACAGCAATGTTGATTTCTTAAGGAGGGTGGATCATCATAGCAAAAGGATTGGTTAATTTTGAATCAAAAGTTAATGGATTTGGGTGTTCAAGTGGGTAAGCTCTGCCACAGATGTAAATTACTCATAAACTGGATAATATGAAACAAAAGCTATAGAAAGATCCAGAATGAAGATTCCTGATTTTAGGACCCAGAACATTAAGAGGGAAAATAAAGAGGCTCTTCTGAAAGTGACTGTGGAGAAGAATTGGGATCTGAAGGAGAAAGTACGTGTTTGGAAAGCAATAGAAATGACGAACGGGTATTTGTATTGATTTTTGCTGTGTAACATTTAATATAAGCCTTCTTGTTTTCATCAAAGAAATCTTCAGTAAAATAATCATTTCTCACAAGCACTTGGTAAAATGTTTGGTTTTGTTTTTGATTTGGTTACATGAGGCACTGAATTCAGCTAAAACTTTGGAAGGTTAGCAGTGCCTTCCCATGTGAGAAAATGTGGACAAGATACATGCTGTATGTATTTCAATATTCTAATTACATAGGCAAGTTGGCCAAGCTGGGTTATCTTATTATGTGATTAGAGAAAGGCAGTTCACCCCCAAACTGATGACCTAGGTCCTAAAACAACCAGAATGTATCACTCCTATTTACCAATTTTCAGGCTACTGTTTGGCTCCTCTCTTGCCTTCAATATCTGGATCCAGGAGCTCAGAGTTTAGGGTAGTTCTCACTGGAGACTCCAAAATACCTCCCTGAAGCTCCTGATCTCCTAGAATATAGGTCTCTCAATACATATTTCACCAAATCTCTGTGCCTGAAATACTGGACTTTCTTCTTCATGTATCACACTTTTTCACTAATCTCCTGGAAACGTACACTATCAAAATGTACAGACCACACCTCTCCTTCCTGAGCGAGAACAAAAGGAAGAGAGTTCTGATAATAGAACAGATGGAGAATGAATTCAAGAGAAGAGGAAAGAAAAATAGAGAAGAGGAGAACAGAGAGGCAAAGAAAGGTGAAGCCAGCGATTGAAACCTGTGAGGAAACAGAGGTGAGAAAAGAAGTGATTCTTGACAAAAAGTTGCAAAACTGAGTCCCTTACTGTAGGAAGGTATGCCCTAGACATGCCTTCTGGAAAGGTATAGAGGGATATTATGGTCCTTAAGATAGAAAATATACAGCTCATTTAGACTTGTTGGAATATAGCTGTCTTAACATTCATTGAGAATCACTAAAAGAGGTTATATATTTAAAACTCAGGTTCATGGTCCTCATTCTGATCCCAGTGACCTTGGAGGAGCTCTCAAAACCCCTGTGTTTAATAAACTCCCCAGAGGGCTCATATAAATTCACAGAGAATGAGACTTTAAGAAACACTAGACTGAGAGGTAGCCCCTTGAGTGTTTTAGCCAGAAAAGACATTAAGAACTGCAACAGATCAGATTTTCTTCTCTTGCTGACACTAGCAGCCAACTGACCTGGAACTGTTTTAAGACTTGTCCTAGAAGTCTAGTAGTCCAAATAGTGTAAATAGGATAAAGAACCCAGTTAATGGTGCAACCAGCACCTGGGCAACGTGTAAAGGAAATATTGGTGCGCTGTGGATTAATAGCATGCTAATATACATGAAAATTACCCAGGTGATTAGTCTGAAAACAGATGCCATTATGTCTGTTATCTGTTCTCTGGATCCTCAAAATGATTAAAAGGCAACCGATCCTCTGAAGACATTATTCTTTTGCACACTAGTTCTACAGATCTTCTGTGACTGGTTGTTTCACAATTCAGACTTATTTCTACAGAGCACAGGTCCATCACACAGGTGCCAGAAATGAAATGAAATTACATATGATCAAATCCTTTGTCCAAATGAGCAAGCTATTCCCTCCTTTCTCTCCAGGACTTTCTAGTAATGTCCTGGTGCTATCAAACTACCACTACTTTTATCCTCATTGAAACTCAAACCCATTTAGAATAAAATTATATTGCTCTCTGCTGACTATGCCATATGCAGGGTATGTCTTTTATTTATAAACCTACCTGTATTTTCATATAGTTATTATCAAATGTGATAACTAGCCACTCACAGATGACTTAAAATCTAGATATATCTATATACATATCTATATACACACATATATACTTAATGCAAAGAATATGCTTGTGTATATATATATTTCTGTGTGTGTATATATATATTTAAAAATATATACATATTATCAAGATGTATGTATTCTATGTAAACCAATCCTGAGATTTCAAGTAATTTTAAGAAAAAATTTGCAGAAAACTCCAGAACGCTATAAAAGATACTGACAAAATAGAATTACAAGGGATAAAATCATTTTGAAACCTTATTTTTTTTAAAAACCTGTTTATGCTGCTATTTCCCTAAAAGGAGGGGGATCAGAATGTAAAAGGAAATAAGATTACCATGGAAAACTTATCAAATATAAGGACAGAGTGTATATCTCAAAAATACCTTCAGAAGAAAAAAAGTCAAATGAGGCATTGACAGTGAAAACAGAAAGCAAGTAAATTTTTATTATTCATCAATTTTAATATAAAATTAATATAAATGTTATTGCTAAATCAAGTTAACATTGATTTTAGTTAATGAGTATATTTTCTCCTGTTTTCTTTTTATACTCCCAAGAAACTGAAAGTAATCCTGATGATTCTGAATTTGATTATAATATCTAGAAAGAAACATTAATGTGAATCATCTTTATAAATACTCAGTCATTCCCACAGCAAATATAAAGGCAAAGTGACCTGCAGAACTGTTCCTACACAACTTTGGGGACTTTTAGGTGTTAATGGAAGCAGCCAAAGAAGTTTTAAGAGTAAGGTTAACTAATCAACTCCCAACGTTGCTTCAAAGCTATGAGGAAAGCACACTCCAGATCAAATTCTGCCATTAATACAGGCATTTATTTATTACACGTGCATTAAAAAGTAAGTAGAAAATACATACACACACAACTTATCTTACACACTCAAGGTCCTTTCTGTTTGCATGGAGGGTTCACTCAAGCTAAACATCAAGGTTCAAGATTCAAGCTATTAATATCCTACGTGTTGGCATTAGGTGACCAGAGTCCTATAGAGTTAAAGCCTGGAAACAGGAAAGTCTGAGAATTTAGCCTTGAGCCTAGTCTCCCCACAGCTAACGGAGTAGGACCTAATTCAATTCTTATACTGACATGTTCAGGCGAATGTGGGAAGTCTTTAAAATACATTTAGTAAATTTAATGTATGCGATGAGAGCCTATTTCTAACATTTTTATCAGACTGGTTAGCAAACAAATCAATAAATGAAAGCCTTTTTTTCTGATGTTCATCATACATATAGGTAAAGGATGAATTTATAGCTCTGTGACTTGCGTTTGGTCTTTTTCCTATCAGGTTTGCTGTCCCTCCAACATGGATTCTGGATTAGGATATTGCCCACCAGAGATATTTTTTAACATATTGACATGTATGCACTCTCTCAGTATCACGACTGACATATTTTAGAGCATATTATAGATATCATAATGATAACCTCGCCTACAGAACAACAAGTCGCTATATCAGCAATGAGATATGAAGATGCTGGAAAGGACTCCTCATCACAAGTTGTTTCCCAAGCTGTGGTTGAAATTTTCCCTCTAGGGACTGTCACCTTGGCCAGGAGAACTGAGTGCAGACCGTGGAAGGCTAGTGCTACAAGTGAGCACTCAGAAACCGGAGGAGGTTTTTGGATCATGGGGTGATGAATTCCAAAAGTGATGGGAGATACTGTGATGGTTTCTTCTTCCTTCATCTCTCACACTTCCTATTCTGGAAGACATCTGATACCAGTCTCCTGAAGTTTGGTTGGAGCTGTGAGGAAGGTGAGATTCAATGGAAACCATATCTTGCAGATAAGAGGTTTAAGAGATTAAAGGGTGAAGGGTAAGGAGATATAGTAGAAATGGAGAAGGATTCTCAGATTTTATGTTGTGTAACCACGTAGTTGAAGGTGCTATTTATTTCTGACATGCGGAATGCAAAAAAAAAAAAAAAACAGTTTTGAGAAAAATATTGTTTGTTACATGTCTATTCTGTGGTTCAGGAAAGTCCTGAGAGCAGTCAGTGTTGCTTTTCCAACGACTTTCTAAATCAGATTACTCTCCTCTTTGATTGTATGACTTTAAATCACCTTGCAAGAAAGTTATTGGAAAAGCAGATAAAGCAGTTGGAATTATGGCCATGTATGGGCAAGATTATATATATATATTTTATTTTCAGAAAGCCTCTGCTACAAATTACTAATAAAAACATTAGGTAATTTTCTGACTAGAAGTACCATAGTACCAGAAGACAGACATCTCTGATATTATAATAAGTTTGAGCTCTGACATCGTTAATTGTGTTAACCTGAGCAAGTAACCTGTGAGTCATAGGTTTCTCATCTGTAAAATTGGGATGCTACTACATTTTATTTTTCCTCTATTGGGCCATGTATCAATGAATCAAGTGGAAAGATGAGAAGTGTTTGTGAATGATACTTTGTTATAAATGCTATCTTTATTTTCATAATTAACATTGTTAGAGCAAGATATTTGTTTCTTCTATCTTAAATACATAACTATTTCTAGGATCAAATACTTAATGGTGTTTAGTTGTTAACTACATTTTTATTAATATGAGTCATCTGTAGTCTATAGGTAATTTATTGCTTTAGAAGGTCAGTAGGCCAGTTGAGGTGTATGTATGTGTGTCTGTTATGTATTCTAGAATATTTTGAAATATAAAAGCATGCTCTGAAGTTAGTGTTTTGTGATTGAATTGGTCAATATAGGTATCATAGAATATATTGATGCAGTATTTCCAATTCAAATAAAAACTGGTAACAATTACCCAATGGAAGACAGCTTGTTCAAATGTACGTAGCAGTCCAAAGATAGCTTTTACTAAAGTAATATCATTGGTGTCCAAGTGCTGTCATGAAGAATAATTTTATTTACTGTTTCGTATCTTAAAACCACTATCTACCCATTTAAAGTTTTGTTGTGAGTGTTGCTTAGTTGCTAAGTTGGGTCCATTTCTTTGTGACCCCATGGCCTGTAGTGTGATGGGATCCTCTGTCCTCCACTATCTCCCACAGTTTGCTCAAAATCATGTTCATTGAGTGGGTGATGCTCTCTAACCATCCCATCCTCTGCCTTCCCCTTCTCCTTTTGCCTTCAATCTCTCCCAGCATCAGGGTCTTTCCCAATAAGTCAGCTCTTCTCATCAGGTGACCAAAATATTAGAGCTTCAGCTTCACCAACAGTCCCTCCAACAAATATTCAGGGTTGATTTCCTTTAGTACTGACTGGTTTGATCTCCTTCCTGGGGAAAAGAAAAAAAGTAGTAAATATCTTTATATCAATGATAGTACAAACATTTACTATACTGGGTCTGCTGTTGCTGCTTAGTTGCCTCAGTCTTGTCCGACTCTGTGCAACCACCCCGTGGACTGCCAGGCTCCTCTGTCCATAGGATTCTCTAGGCAAGAGTACTAGAGTGGGTTGTCATGCCCTCCTCCAGGGGATCTTGCTGAACCAGGGATCGAACCTGGGTCTCCTGCATTGCAGGCAGACTCTTTATGTCTGAGCCATCAGGCAAGCCCACAGTGGGTCTAATCTCCCCGAATTTAAATCAATAATTCCTCCATCTGAGAAGGATATATCAGCTCAAGGTCTCATAGTATTCTTCTTTCCCTCTATCTTTCAGCTTCTTTTCCCTGCTTTACACTTCTTTGTCAGTAGTTAGTTGAAAACAAAGGTTAATTTAGAAATACCAACTTCATACTATTTATCTACATTGAATGAAACACACTTGTACAAATAATAGTGGCCTTCTCCTTGTGCAGTACAGGATGTTGTCAATCATTCAGCAATTCAGTTTTGGCACACTATGAACTATTTATTTCTTAAGTTCAGAACTTTGGGCTGCAAAGGCTTGGAGAGGAATTTTTTCCCCCTTTACAGGAAACTATTAAGTTTACAGGACCTAATATTTATTTCACAGTCAAAACTGTACTATTGTATTGATAAATATTTAATAGTATTGAGTCCATTGGTTATTGCCTTGTACATTTCATGTAAATGTGTTATTGCCCTAAAAATGTAGTGTGGTCCTTTTAGGAAGGAAAGGAAGGGTGGAAAATCTTTCCAACCAGAGATGACATGGAACTCAACTTTAATTTGGAACAAAGAGAAGAAGAGGAAAACCTACCAACCAAATATTTTTTGAGGTCCAGACAGATTATTCTTTGACAAAGTTTCCATTCAAAAAATAAAACATCTGGAAAACTCTATGAAAAATTTCAAAATTATTTAAGCTGAAAGACTTACAATACCACAGATTCAAGTTTATTTTGAGAGAAAAAAATAGATGATGATGTAAATTCTGACGTTTCTACAGATGACTAAAATTCATTTAGTTTATTCAGTGGGAGATGAGTAGGGGTAGGAGGAAAAAGTGACATTAAATGAGAATCAATTTCTATAATAGAGAAAGTGGGTATTTGGGTAAATGAATAAAATGAAAGAGCAATCTCTGAATAAAAAGGATACTCCTTGCATTTATAAATGAGATTGAGCTTATAAATAAAAAAATACACCCCACAATAAAATAAAAACAGCTTTTGTTTTTGCAGCTGGTAGCTTTACAGTTCAATACACTAGTTTTCACATTTTTTTTTGACTCTTTTTTGCCCAGCTAGTTTATGTACTGTCTGTTGACAGTTCAATTACTGATACTCCTAGCCCCACTTCTACTAAATAGATGTTGTTTTTCAGTTGCTCTGTCATGTCTGACTCTGGGACCCTGTGGACTGCAGCACACCAGACCTCCCTGTCTGTCACCATCTCCTGGAGCTTGCTCAAACTCATGTCCATTGAGTTGGTGATGCCATCCAACCATCTCATCCTTTGTTGTCCCCTTCTCCTGCTTTCAATCTTTCCCAGCATCAGGGTCTTTTCTAATAAGTCAGCTCTTTGCATCATGTGGCCAAAATATTGGACTTTCAGCTTCAGCACCAGTCTTTCCAATGAATATTGGATTGATTTACTTTAGGATTGACTGGTTGGATCTCCTTGCAGTCCAAGGGACTCTCAAGAGTCTTCTCCAACAGCACAGTTCAAAAGCATCAATTCTTTGGCACTCAGCCTTCTTTACAGTCCAACTCTCACATCCATACATGACTACTGGAAAAACCATACCTTTGACTAAACAGACTTTTTTTGGCAAAGTAATGTCTCTGCTTTTTAATATGCTGTCTAGGTTTGTCATAGCTTTCCTTCCAAGGAGAAAGCATCTTTTAATTCCATTGCTGCAGTCACCATCTGCAGTGGTTTTGGAAAGCAATTCTTAAAAATATTGGCTTGAAAAAATGCTAAATTCTAGATTCCCCAGGGATGTCCATTTCTCCATAATTCATTAAGTATGATATTATTTTCAAACTAAAGTTCACTGCATGCATATGGATTCAAATATGCTTCACATTAACCCTTTGCTCACTTCTAATGGGCCTGCAATTTGTAGATCAGGCATATCTGAATTCTCCAATAGACTCTTCAGATTAGAATGTCCCTCAAGGATTCTACCACTAGTCTGGGTCTTGAAATCAAAACTTTTCTTGATCCCATTTGTCATGAGGCCTAGTTATGCCCTAGTATTTAGCCTCAGATTCTCAATGGCCCCATATTGACATCCTGCAATAAATCACTCCTTTCATGGGTAAGCTCGAGTGGGCCTAGACTTGCTTCCAAAGAGCCCTAACAAGGTCAATCTCTTTGGTCCTTCACACACAGAGCCATTCCAGAGAAGCCTGTAGCATCGGTTTTGGGCTTCAGCCCAGTCATACAGCATACAAAGTTTTGTTCCCGAATTGGATTTCACTATCAAATTCTCTCCAGGGTTCCTGAACTGTCTTTCCTTCCTTCACTTATTTGTCTTTAATCCCAATTCAGTTTTGATCTAAATTAGATATACTGTCTCTCCTCCAAATCATGTGGATTTGCCTTTCCCTTTAATGGGTTTGTGAAAGCAGATGTTCTAATATATTGTCACTTAAGAGTAGATATATTACCTTAAATACAAATGGTATATTAACTGAACAATCACACACATCAAAAAGGATAGATTCCTGACACGGGGTCCTCCTCAGGCTATGGGACACTTGCAAAAAACTTACTCTTTTTGCCATTAGTACATAGGTATTGATGCTTGAGCTGCTAGATGCTGATACTAAGCACAGAAATGCAGCCAAAGTAATGAAATTGACAGAATGATATGAAGATGATAGAATGATATGCCTGGCATCAGTCCATGGCCCTTCATTTGCTGTAGTTATATTTTATAGTTTCTGGATGACGGAAAGTTGTCACTAAAATGTTATTGGGCTGCACTTTCATAGGAAAATCCCAAAGTCAATTTTTTATTTTTTCCATCACTAGAAAGCAGATTTAGGAAAATCTAAAAACTCAAAATGTATATACATCAAAATCCTGTAACAAAACTGACAGTAAAAAAGAGAGATAAATCCATAAAAATAGTTGGAGATTTTAACACTCTCTCAGGAACCAAGATTACCCAAACCAAAGCACATGCACAGAGGTAAAAATTACATATTTAAATCTGAATAACACTGCCAAACACTTGCAATATTCAATATTCAGAAAAAATTTAATCCAACAGTTATAGAACATATATCCTTTTCAAAATGCACATGGAATGTTGACCAAGATAGATCATGTGTGCCTGCACACACACAAAAAAATCTCAGTATACTTCAAAAGATTGTTTATACTGTACTCTCCTATCACAGAAAAAATTAAATTATAAATAAATATACAAGAAATACAGAAAAGTAATATATTTATAATTAAATAACCAGTTATAATTAGTCCATATTCAAAGAATAAATCAAAAGAAATTGTATATGATAACGAATTATAATTCAAATGTAGTATATCACGATTCATGAGATGCATATAAAGACACAAAGTATAGCCCAAAGTCCAGTAAGCACCTTTTTTGTAAATGAAGTTTTATTAGAAACAATCCACATTATTCATTTATATATTGTCTACAGCTATTTTTGTATTGCAACAACACAGTTGAATAATGAATGGTGACATATATCATATGGCTTACAAATATTAAAATACTTATCTACTGTATGAATCTTTACAGAAAAAGGTTATTGACCTTTGATATAAAGCAATGGTTAAGATAAATGTTTTAAAAGATTTAAGAAAGAAGATTTTTAAAAATTAATGAGTTTTCTCCCTTAAGAAGGTAGAAAAGAAAGAAAAATCCAAAATAAGTAGAATGAAGGAAATAAAAATGAGTAGAAAAATGAAGTAGAAAAAATTTAAACTAATAAAGCCACATTGCTTCTGATCTGAAAAGGTTAATAACAACCCAGTTAAACACAATAATAATGAATAATATTCAACAAATATGCGTTTTATGCTTACATAACTGTAGATAAAATTTATTTATATTTAATATAGAAAGTGATCTATAACAATACATTATGTACAAATGTATTTAATAATAATATGATACATAATAATAATGTAGTATAATAATAGCAATAAATATAGCCAAGAAATAAAGAGAGCACAAATTATCAATATCAAAAATGAATTAAAGTATGAAATAGATAATAACATTATAAATGCATATAACAATAATTTCCACAATTTAAATGAAGCAGAAAAATGTCTCTGAAAACACAACTTACAAAAACTGATAAAAGCATGTCTAAAAGCCTAATATTTATTAAAAATTTAAATTTGTTTAAGCTATCTTAAAAAATATCAGGCGCATTTGGTTTCATTCACATATGGTGAATCCTATTAAACGTTTAAAAAGTAACAACACAAAAAAAAGTTAGACTCTTTCAGAAACTAGAGAGGGATCATTTGCTAGCTTTCTTATCGAGGCCAGAAAAAAGCATGGGCTGTGCTGTGCTTAGTGCTCAGCTGTGTCTGACTATTTGAGACCGCATGGACTGTGTATCCTGCCAGGCTCCTCTGCCCATGGGAATTCTCCAGGCAAGAATACCGGAGTGGGTTGCCATGCCCTCCTCCAGGGGATCTTCCCAACCTAGGGATCAAACTCAGGTCTCCTGCATTGCAGGCGGATTCTTTACCTTCTGAACCACCAGGAAAGCCCAAGGATACTGGAGTGGGTAGTCTATCCTTTCTCCAGAGGATCTTCCAGACCCAGGGATTAAACCGGGATCTCCTGCATTACAGTCAGATATCAACCAGCTGAGCTACCAGGGAAGCCCAGAACAACTCACATCAAACCTATAAAAGACATTATAAGAAAAAAATTACAAGCAAATATTTCTTCATAAACATAAACTTATTTAATATTTTAAAATATTTAATTTTTAATTAATATTTAATATTTTCATTAATACTTAATATTTTAAAATATTAGCAAATCAAATCAAGCAACAAAAAAAATAATAGATTATAATCAAGTAGAGTTTATCTCACTTGATTAGACATTTAAAAATCAATGTAATTCACCAAATTAATAGAACCCCCCAAAAAATCACAGATTAAAGAAACGCATTTCAAATCCAATAGTTATTCTCAATAAAAAGTTATTGGCAACATAGGAAGGGAGGAAATTTTTCTCAAATAATGCCTGTCTATAAAACTTCACGTCATATTAATAATGAACTACTCAACGTTTTCTCCCGATGATGGAGAGGAGAGCAAAGCTGTTTGTCTCGCTGGTGGTGCTCGTACTCAGCTGTGTCTGACTCTCTGCGACTCCATGGACTGGAGCCAACAAGGCTCCTCTGTTCATGGGATATTCCCAGCAAGAATACTGGAGGGCATAGCCATTTCTTCTTACACGGGATCTTCCTGACCAGTGATCAAAATGGAGCTTCCTGTTTCTCTTGCCTTATCAGGCGGATTCTTGACCATTGAGCCACCTGGGAAGCCTGTTTATCTCACTGTCTTTACTCACCATTAGAATGGCATTCCAAGATATTGGAATAAGGCAAGAAAAGAAATAAAATATATTCAGATTGGAAAGGACTAAATCAAACAGCTTTTATTTGAAAATAACAAAATTGGTGAAAGTAAATAAAACTTTAGGGACTTTCCAAAAATGGAAAAAGGAAATAATAGATGGATTTAGAAGCATAGAGTTGTACACTATTACTAGTCAAAATTCATATTTATTTCCATATAGTAGCCAGAAACAATTAAGAAAATGAATAAAACATTCACATCAACAGAAACATAAATTGCTTGGGAATATATGCATCAAAATCTGCTTAACTTCTATTTTGAATGTTATAAAACATTGCACATAAAATTAAAGACAACCAAAATACTTGGAAAGATATGTATTGATTTTAGATTTAAAAAGTTAACATTGTTTAGACAATCATTCTTCACATACAGATTTACAGATAAAATACAATCCAGAAAAAAATTCCCCCAAATTTAATTTTGTAGAAATTGAGATTCTCAATTCGGATGGTAGTGATCTCTGAGGAAGTTTGGGAATGTATGTATATATAGTGGGTGAGCAGGTTTATTTCTTTTTTCTTTTTTTTTTTGATGAGATGGATTAGACTTTATTTTTCTGGATTTTTTTAAAAAATTATTTTTTTCAAGTATAGTTGATTTACAATGTTGTGCTGATTTCAGCTGTATAGGAAAGTGATTCAGTTATACATATATATATACTCTTTTTCATATTTTTTCCACTGTGGTTTATCACAGGATATTAAATATAGTTCTCTGTGCTGGACAGAAAGATCTTATCACACCAGTCAGAATGGCTGCTATCTAAAAGTCTACAAGCAATAAATGCTGGAGAGGGTGTGAAGAAAAGGGAACCCTCTTACACTGTTGGTAGGAATGTAAACTAGTACAGCCACCATGGAGAACAGTGTGGAGATTCCTTAAAAAACTGGGAATAGAACTGCCATATGACCCAGCAATCCCACTGCTGGGCATACACACTGAGGAAACCAGAATTGAAAGAGACGTGTGTACCCCAATGTTCATCGCAGCACTGTTTACAATAGCCAGGACATGGAAGCAACCTAGACGCCCATCAACAGATGAATGGATAAGGAAGCTGTGGTTTATTTCTTAATCATGAGGGAGGAACAAAGGCTAGTTTAATGGCTAGAGAACAGGCTGAAACAAGAAAGATATTTTCTAAAGGAAGAACTTTTCCTATCTCTTTGAGAAATTCTGCTCTAGGGGATTAAAATCTTAGCCATAAAGTGTGATATTTAGAAGAGATTTAAATAAAGACCAAATTTATCATTTTATGTAAAAAATGAAATTAATGTTAATTTTGTTTGAAGTTATCAGATAGATTTTCACAGAACTATGAAATTAAAAAGCCCAGATGCCTCAATTTCCAGTCTAGTACTCTTTCTGCTTTACCATTTCTCAAAGTAAAATCAGAATTTTTAAAAAATGGACTCTTTAAGGCAAAGAGTTGATTTTTGATGTTGGTTTTAATTTTTATAGGGAAAGTTGGCTTTTAAAGAAAGTGATATAATGGAATACTATTCACCATTATAGAAGAACTATACTCCAAAGTGTAGTGATTGGAAACATACTAACAAACAGCTTTTTATTTTTCACATTCTGTGGTTTAGGGGACTCAACTGGATGGCTCTATTAGATCCCTGGGTTGGGAAGATTCCCTGGAAAAGGGAATGGCAACGCACTCCAGTATTCTTGCCTGTAGAATTTCATGAACAAAGGAGTCTACTGGGCTAGAGTCCAGAGTGTCACAAAGAACCAGACATGACCGAAGTGATTGAGCGCGCACACAGGCATTGACCTCTGGGATACTGAAGAGCTGGAATGTCTCTTTCTGTGCTTTCTTGTGTTAGTGATTAAACAGCAACCTAGTGGTTCTGTGACTGGTCACACGAATGCAATTGGCTTAGGCCTAGAAATGACCATGTCATTTCCACTGCAATTCATGGGTGACACAATCACAAGGCTCACCCATGTTCCAAAAGAGAGAAAATAAGCTTCACCTCTTTATGTAAGGGGCTGATAAAAATACTAGAAATAATATTTCCAGACCTCCTGGAATGCAAAGTCAAGTGCGCCTTAGGAAGCATCACTACAAACAAAGCTACTGGAGGTAATGGAAATTCAGTTGAACTATTTCAAATCCTAAAAGATGATGCTGTAAAAGTGCTGCACTTAATATGCCAGCAAATTTGGAAAACTCGGCAGTGCCCACAGGACTGGAAAAGGTCAGTTTTCATTCCAATCCCAAAGAAAAGCAATGCCAAAGAATGTTCAAACTATGGCACAATTACACTCACCTCACACGCTAGCAAAGTAACACCCAAAATCCTCCATGCCAAACTTCAACAGTACTTAAACTGTGAACTCCTAGATGTTCAAGCTGGATTTAGAAAAGGCAGAGGAACCAACATCTGCTGGATCATCGAAAAAGCAAAAGAGTTCCAGAAAAGCATCTACTGCTGCTTTATTGACTATGCTAAAGCCTTTGACTGTATGGATCACAACAAGCTGTGGAAAATTCTTCAAGAGATGGAAATACCAGACCACCTGACCTACCTCCTAAGAAATCTGTATGCAGGTCAAGAAACAACAGTTAGAATTGGACATGGAACAGACTGGTTCCAAATAGGAAAAGGAGTACATCAAGGTTGTATATTGTCACTCTGCTTATTTAACTTATATGCAGAGTACATCAAGAGAAACGCTGGGCTGGAGGAAGCACAAGCTGGAATCAAGATTGCCGGGAGAAATATCAATAACCTCAGATATGCAAATGACACCACCCTTATGGCAGAAAGTGAAGAACTAAAGAGCCTCTTGATAAAAGTGAAAGAGGAGAGTGAAAAAGTTGGCTTAAAACCTCAACATTCTGAAAACTAAGATCATGGCATCTGGTCCGACTCTTTGCAACCCCATGGACTGTGCACACCAGGTTTCCCTGTCCTTCACCAACTCCTGGGGCCTGCTCAAACTCATGTCCATCGAGTTGGTGATGTCATCTAACCATTTCATCTTCTATCATCCCCTTCTCCTCCTGCCCTCAATCTTTCCCAACATCAGGGTCTTTTCCGATGTGTCAGTTCTTCACATCAGGTGGCCAAATACTGGAGCTTCAGCTTCAACATCAGTCCTCCCAATGAATATTCAGGACTGATTTCCTGTAGGATAGACTGGTTTGATCTTCTCACCATCCAAAGGACTCTCAGGAGTCTTCTTCAACACCACAGTTAAAAAATGTTAATTCTTTGGCACTCAGCCTTCTTTATGGTCCAACTCTCGCATCCATACACAACTACTGGAAAAACCATAGCTTTATCTAGACAGACCTTTGTTAGCAAAGTAATGTCTCTGCTTTTTAATATGATGTCTAGGTTGGTCATAGCAGGCTAATATTGCTTGCACTGACATATTTCATTCTTAACACACACATGCCTTTGTGGGTTACCTATAAAACTTACTATGATCCATCCTGTTGTACCAAAGCCACATACCAAAATTTCTGCGATAAAGGTCCCTTGCTATCTGAACTGAGAGTCTTTTGGTGTTGTTCTTCAGTCACTGTCATGTTCGACACTTTGCAACCCCATCGGACTATAGTAGGCCAGGTTTCCCTGTCCTTCACCATCTCCCAGAGTTTGCTCAATCTCACGTCCATTGAGTCGGTGATGCCATCCAACCATCTCACCTTCTGCCATCCCTTTCTCCTCCTGCCTTCAATCTTTACCAGCATCAGGGTCTTTTCCAGTGAGTTGGCTGTTCACATCAGATGGCCAAATTATTGCAGCTTCAGCTTCAGCATCAGTCCTTCCAATGAATATTCAGGGTTGATTTCCTTTAGAAGAGGCTGAGAGCTGAGAGTCTGGGAGCTATGATAAGATGCCCATAAGATTCTTCGGAGTCCTTTTTTTTCTCGTTAATAGGGTCTGCAAGGCACTGACTTAAATCTGTATCTGTTCTTAACACAGAGTCACATCCTTGACATCCTGGTCCTGATGCCCGTATTGTACTGATCACAATCTGGCTTTGATCTTTCTGCCAAGGTCATTGTTTAGTTTGAGAGTTTGCTATCCATGCTTGACAGGCCACTACAAAGTTAAATGGCTTGAAACAGTAGTTTATTTTTATGTCCCAAGTTTTTGCGTGTTGAGCGGTCTCAGTTGTGTAGTTCTACTTGGAGGTATCTTCTTAGAGGTGACCGTGGTCCACCGGGGCTGGTCCTGAAGATAGCATCTTCATTTGTTTGTCTGGTGTATCAGCTAGTATGAAAGTGACACCTGCCCACTAGCTGGGCTTCTAACTTGACAGGTGGCATCTCCACCTGGCTAGCTTGGCTCTCCTTGCAGCATGACTGTCTCAGGTTAGTCAGAATTCTGAAATGTGAATAAATGATCCAGAAGAACCAGGTGGAAGCTGTAAGCCTTCTTATAAACCAGCCCTAGAAATAACACTGTGTTATCCTTGCCAGGTTTGGTCGAAATAAGGCGGTGGATCACCAGGCAAGCGAAGAAGCAAACAGGCAGACTACGCAGCTATATGAAGATTCAAAGGAGCGGTTCACAGGGAAGGGGAGAACTTTAGGACTAATTCCCATATTTGTGTAGCTAATAAGTGGCAAAGCTAGAGTTTTAACCTTAATTTGACCACCGCCAAAGTCTATACTTCCAACTAATGTATTTTGCCCCTCTACTTCTTTTTTTTTACATGCTATTTATGTCAAGAAATTTGTTTATCTATCTTCTTGCTTTTGGAAGGTGTGGTGGTTAGTTTTATGTATCAACTTGTTTAGGCTGTAATACACTTTTATTTAAATAGCATGAATCTAGAGGTGGTTGTGAAGGTATTCAATATATGCAGTTAACATCTACAATCAGTTTACTTTAGAAAAAGATTATCCTCACTAATGTGCATGTGGTCTTAGTCGCTCAGATGTGTCCAACTCTTTGTAACCCCTTGGACTATACGTAGTCCACCAGGCTCCTCTGTCCATGGGATTCTTCAGGCAAGAATACTAGAGTGGATTGACATTTCCTCCTCTAAGTGATCTCCCTGACCCAGGGGTCGAACTTGCATCTCCTCTGTCTCCTGCCTTGCAGGTGGATTCTTTACCCCCATAGTCATTGGAGTGTCACTTGATCAGTTGGAAGTTCTGAAAATCAAAGATCTGAAGTTTCCTAGAGAAGAAGAAATTCTCCCTCAAGACTGGATCTGAGTTTCCTGTGTGTAGGCCTGACTCACCTACAGATTTCAGATTTTCCAGCCTCCACAATTATATAAACCAATTTTTTAATCATTTATTATACATGTGTACATGCATTATAGCTATATGTATATGGTAAGAATATTTAAGTATATATACTTATTTTATTTTATAAAATATGTAAACATATACGTGTATAATATGTGAGTATATACAATTATCTACACATTTGTATACATAGCGTATGAACTCATATTATATAATAGCATATTATACTATTACATGAATGTAGATCTATATATGTAATATGTGCATATGTATGTTTATATAAATATAACCTATTTTTTCTATTCTCTGGAGAACCTTGATTAATACAGGGGTAGGCATTTGGCCTATAAGGGAAGGGCATTTAATTTGGAACCACATTAAAGCGGTTTATATTTGTGGGTTTAAACTGCCATGTTTTGTAACTCTCACTTTTTCAAAAGGCTATATCTGTGTATGTAGCAAAGCAGCCCTTAAAGTGCTTTTATGTACTGATGCCAAGTCTCTCTAAAATTTAAAAAATAAAAGCAGCTTACACACTGTTCATATGAGAGGCTATTAGAATATGGTGATATTTTTATAAAACCAAGACATCCAAAATACCATCATGTATTTAACAAGTTGAACAAATAGAAATGAAACAAAACAAAAAGCATCATATATGTAAGTTGGCATTAAAAAAAAAAGCACAGAACAATAGTCTGAAGTTGTGACAATACTGTATCATGTCTGCATAAACGTGTTTTTGTTGGTTTGGGCAAATCTAGTCAAAGCTTAACCTAATTAGAATGTAGAATTCGTGTGGCTTTTTGGTGAAATGCACTGACGGGGATGGATGATACTGCTGGAACTCTGGGACTTTTGCATTAAGCTCCAGCTGGGCCCAGTAGACGCTGTCCAAAAGATGACCTCCAAATAATTAAATGATTTCCATATGTTTGCTCGTGTAGACTCTTCTCATTCGAGCACTGCCATCTTTGTCCAAGCCCACTGTTTCTGACTGTGCTGGACCAGTGCTTAGAGGAAACTCACGATTGGAAGTCATCAAATATTATACAATTGAATGATTTCAAAAAAACAGAAAACTACAACAGCTGGTCCTGCAACGTGGAGCCATTATAAGTATGATACCATTAACTTGATTTTAGGTTAGAGAACTCTCATTTGGTTTGGGTTTTTGGAAACAGATACTTTAAAGAGTAAAATTGTCTGAAAAATGGTGCTCCGTTGATAACTAAGGGAAAATAAAAGAAGCTCTGTATTTGTCAAAATTAAACTTGTAGATCCACCAGCTTGTTTCAGTAGAGTGCATTTTTGTACTGATAGAGGGCATATTCAACATTAAATCTGAACATCTTATTTGAAATTTCTTTAAATAGGAGAATATGATTAGGTTTTCCATCATCCCTTGTTGGTTATGTGACTACATAGACTTTAATAAAATACAACAGAGCTATTGGAACACATGATAAGAAATGATATATCAAAGGCATTATAAATCAGAGTTTTCATAACATGGAAGAGGTTGACTTCAATATGGTTCGTCTAAAATTTATGTACCCTTCCCTTCTATTTCATGCACCAACCTCTTTTTCAATATCTAACTATACTCTGTTCAAGAACTATGATCTCTTTTCTTTCAGGCAACAGTTGGCAAGCTAAGGCCTAAGGGCAAAACTAGCCTGCCTCCTGATTTTGTACATGAAATATTTTGGGGACATAGCCATGCCCATTTGCTTTTGTATTGTCTATGGCTACTCCTAAGGCAAGAGGAGAAGGGGATGACAGAGGATGAGATGGTTGGATGGCATCACTGACTTGATGGACATGAGTTTGAGCAAGCTCCGTGAGTTGATGATGGACATGGAAGCCTGGCGTGCTGCAGTCCATGGGGTCGCAAAGAGTCAGACATGACTGAGTGAGTGAGCTGAATTGACTGATGGCTACTTTTGCTCTACAATGCACAATAGTTATGACAGAAATGGTATGGTCTGCCAGTAAGAAATAGTGGCTATCCAATCCTTTACAGATACTTATACTACTTAAGTAATAAAAAGAGAACAACCTAACTGTATACATTTACTCATTCATTCTACAAACACTTTCTGAGCATTTACTGTGTTTCAAGAATGTGTTATACAATCTCTCTACAAAGATAAACGAAACACCAGAACTGACTTTAAACATAGAATATGCCAGGGAAAGAGTCATGAAATTAAACAACTGCAGTGTAGTCCAGTGGATGCTGTAAGAAACAAGTTTGGATTTTACATTAGAGAAGAAGACAAATCAACTGACTGCACAGGAGCAGGAAAATGGAGATATTTGATCAGCATCTTAATGTAGAAACATTCATTCACAAAGTTGGATGAAAATGATATTCAGACAGAAAGCAATGTGTGTATTAAACCCTGGAAGAGTGAAATATCATTTTATGTAGAAGGATTACCAAGTGTAAGCATTAGAGCTGTGACCCACGAGGGGGTCTAACAATAAATAGAACTGCGATGCAGGCAAGGAGTCTATTCAATACTAAAGCATTCACTGAAGCGTTATGGAGAATCATTGGAATAGTTTAGAAAAGGAAGCCACGTGATCACAGTTGCATAACACAATAAGTCATGCAAATATTTAAGGATTAACAGTAGTGAAGAATAAATAAGAGATATAAGATGTGGCTCAGCTGGTAAAGAATCCATCTCTTATGTGAGAGACTTGGGTTCGATCCCTGGGTTGGGAAGATCCCCTGGAGAAGGGAAAGGGTACCCACTCCAGTATTCTGGCCTGGAGAATTCCATGGACTGTATAGTCCGCAGTGTCGCAAAGAGTCAGACACGACTGAGCGGCTTTCACTTTCACTTTTCATGAGAATATACAGTAAGGCAAGGTATTAGGTTTATTTTAGTAGGAAGTTATAGAAACTGAACTTGAATGGATTTAAGCAATATACGTATATCTATACCTATCTAACTGTCTATCTCTCTATCTAAAATCAGGTTTATTCACTTGGAGACCATCCATAGATCCAGACTGTGTTCTCCCAGCTCTGTGTTCTCAATAAAGAAAAACTGCTGCTTCCCGACAGTTCTAACCAAATTAACCCAGCTCTTTGCCAGATTTTATTCTCATGCTGTCCCTAAACCCAACCAACTGCTGTTCCCTTACTTAAAAGGAGACAGGAATTTTTACCCCTGCATGGTTTTGAAGATGCTTTTGAACTGTGGTGTTGGAGAAGACTCTTGAGAGTCCTGTGGACTGCAAGAAGATCCAACTAGTCCATCCTAAAGGAAATCAGTCCTGGGTGTTCATTGGAAGGACTGATGTTGAAGCTGAAACTCCAATATTTTGGCCACCTCATGCGAAGAGTTGACTCATTGGAAAAGACCCTAACGCTGGGTAGGATTGGGGGCAGGAGGAGAAGGGGACGACAGAGGATGAGATGGTTGGATGGCATCACTGACTCGATGGACATGGGTTTGGGTAGGTTCCGGGAGTTTGTGATGGACAGGGAGGCCTGGCGTGCTGTGATTCATGGGGTCGCAAAGAGTTGAACACGACTGAGCGACTGAACTGAACTGAACTGATGGTTTTGAAGTGATAAGTACTAGCATATATTAACTCTTTAAGGTTTTCTCAAGGATTTAGTTCAGCTGATCCTTGACTGTTTGACTGTTCCATGGTTCCAGGCACTGAGTGGCTGGGAATGCAGCATTGGAGAAGCTGCCCTGGCTTTTGAGGGTCTTTTCATCTAGTAAGTGAGAGGAAAGGTCAGTAGGCAAATAAAGAGATAGGCAAGCTCAGAGAGGCAGGCGTTGTCAGGAAGGTCACCCAGAGAAGAACTGTCTAGATTAAGAACTGAAGGCGAGTAGAATCCAGCCAGGGTAGGGAAAAAGGCAAATCGCAAGTGGGAAAGGGAAAGACACACATCCTAGGAATAAGGCCAACTTAAAGGGCAGAACAGGCATGGAGAGAGATGCAAACCAAGATGTAAGCCGAAACCAAACCATGAAGGTTAGAGAGAGTAGGATTAAAAAAGAAAAAAAAAAAAAAAAAACCTTGAAATTTATTTTGAGGGAAATTGGGATCAACTGAGTGATTTTAAGAGTACTGTATTCAGATTTGCTCTTTAGAACAAACACTCAGCTATATGGAGATCAGTTAGTGTGGGTTACCCTGACAGCTCAGTTGGTAAAGAATCTGCCTGGAATACAGGAGACCCCAGTTCGATTCCTGGGTCAGGAAGATCCTCTGGAGAAGGGATAGGCTACCCACCCCAGTATTCTTGGGTTCCCTGGTGGCTCAGCTGGTAAAGAATCTGCCCGCAAAGCGGGAGACCTGGGTTCAATTGCTGGCTTGGGAAGATCCCCTGGAGAAGGAAAGGGCTACTCACTCCAGTCTTCTGACCTGGAGAATTCCAAGGACTAATAAAGATACATTAATATTATTATTATTCCATGGGGTCGCAGAGTTGGACACGACTGAGCGACTTTCACTTTCACTTTGGTGTGTGAACAGTAGGCAGGTAGAGAGCTTGTTCCATATCAAAGATTCGGGAGAGATTCAGAGCAGGCGCAGTACAGCTATTTCTCCTCTCAGTGTAACCGCTCTGAACTTCGGCTCCTTTCCTCTGTGTAAAGGGAGTAACATTTCCTCCTTCATAGGATGGTCTGGGAGACAAGCGAGATAATGTCATGCAAACCCTCAATCACACAGCCCGACACATAGGAATTGCTTAATAAACTGACATCATTTTTATTGTCGTGACTATTATGAGAAGTTTTTCAAGTATACTCATAGGCATCTTTTTATTTTGTGATGTCGCATCGATACGGAGATTGTGTGGGAGGCGGAGATAGAGTGAGCAAGAGAAGAGAAGGAAGCGCGACAACAACGGGAGAAAGACGGTTATCAGAGGGGGGGGGGGGGCTTTCGTCTCCATCCATAGGAAAAACGGTTTAAGTTCTATCTTAAATGAACGTTGTTTTTACAGTTAGCAGAAAGCAGCCGCCTCTGTGGTGAGATGAAACAGCTGCTCAGCAGAGCAGAGCCTCCGTGCAGGGGGAAAAGAGGACTTCAGCCCAGGAATCCCTGGGCCCCCGTGTTACTAAAAGCATGTTCCAGGTAACCATCATAATGTGTGTTTTCACAGCATCAATTTAAAAAGCAAACTATTATCTGGAGGCAAATTAAAATAAGGAAGCTGTTTGATTAAAACTTCTGTGGAGCAAACATTACCGGAAACGTCTCATAGAATCCAGGCGGAAATCAGGGTTAGGAGAAAAGCAAGATCTCACACATCCACAAGATCGTCAGTGTGCATAGTTTCACAGTTTTCACCAATGAGAGAAGAGCCACTTGGTTTTATAAAGCAGAGAGGGGAAGTATATTGACACTTCTAGTAGTTTCTCACTCCTAAAAGAATCTAGCCTGTTATTCTGGTCTAACCCGACTTCTTCAGGAGCGACAAGGCTTTAGTCAAAATGTCATGGGCGCTTTGCTTCCGGTAGCCCTCCCTACCCTTTTCCGTTTTATATCATAGTTCTTCCCTCCCTGTTGCAGCTGACTGTCTCCTCATGGCTGCAGGTCCCACACTGCAATTTTTTGATGATCCCAAATACACCCATTTTTTTCTGGAGAAAGAAGTCATGGACATTTTTCTTCCTTTTTTCAAACAGCTTTCTGCATTCCTGTTTGTGCCACAGGCATCATATATGTCTTCTGGTTACGCAATGGCACTTCTCCCTTTAAATACGATGCCCAAAGACCAATATAGACAATTGGCTTTATCCTTAGCAAAATGAAGTGGAGTGCTTTGAAACATCACAAATCCTTTGAAACATCATATGCCCACTGAGACACTGGAGATTCCCTTGTTTTGGTGGGCTACACGGCAGCTGTTCAGAAATTCTCTTTTTTAAAACTAGAATACAATTGTCTCTGAAAGAAAAGATAGCAAAACATTCTATAGAGAAATTTAATTGACTAGTTCCCTTTCCTTTTCTTCGCAGAAAAGACTGAGGATGGACCTCCCTGGTGGTCCTGTGGTTAAGAATCTGCTTGCGAATTCAGGGGACACAGGTTCAAACCCTGGTCCAGGAAGATCCCATAAGACACTGAGCCACTAAGCTCGACCGCTACCACTGCTGAAGCTGGGGCACCCCAGAGCCCATGCTCCACAACAAGAGAAGACACTACGGTGAAGTGCAGCCCCCCTCCGCTGCAACTAGAGAAACCCCTGCACAGAATGAAGACCAAGTGCAGCTTCAGTGAATCAACAAAGTTTTTAAAGAATTCAAACAAAACAGTAAAAGGAAAAGACTGAGGGTGGAGGTGGGAAATAGAAATTCACATGGAGAGAGGGCCCAGAATGAGGAAATAGAATCTTCGGGAAAGACGTACTGCTACTAAATAAGCCTGGTAGGGCTCTTGGAACAGGCAGTCCTACAGCTTGCTTCTTGCCTGTGCCTGTTAAAGGATTTCATACCAGCAACGAGAATTGAGCCTTGGGAGGAAACTTTTAAATTGAGATATCCCAAAGGGACTCTCAGTCTGCTCATTAATGCCTGATTTACTCCTTCTTTCTGATCACTTGTCTTGCAAAATAAATTTATCTTTGCTTCTTTCATATTATTCTTGACCCCCCTTAAAGAAACTATTAAATTATTATTAATGCCCTTAGTATTTTTTGCTCACTCCCACTTATTTCATCTAAGTTCCTCCTTGATTTAATTCTTCTCTGTTTTTCCTTGTCACTGTCAACTCCCACTTTGATCGATGTTTTCTCCAGTGGTCCCATCAGGTTAGAAGTCAGAGGTGACCATCCTCCTCATAAGGAATAATCTAACTTTGAATTCCTCTTGTCTCTAAACAAGCAGAGTTGGCCAAGTTCTCTGCAAACTTAAAATGATTCCCACCATTTTCTTGTTTGTGAAGTATGCCACATTTATAAATATCAATGAAGGAAGAAGCCAAGAATCTAGGCATATTGCCTAGCTCCACTTGGTGATTTTCAGATGGTCAGGAAAAGAACAAAGGCTTCTGGTTTCTAGGGCACTTGTCTTAACTAATATACAGGACCACAAAAACACATAACACAGATGAAAACAATAAGAAGAAGGGTCGATACAGCCGCCCTTCTCTCTCTGCATTCTGACACTTGGACTGGGCAAAGGTCCACCTGCACTACCATATGTTGGTAGAGCAGAGAACTGAAAAGTTCTTCTCCTTGACCTCCTGGGATTCCTACATCAGATGGTATTGAACTGAAGGCAACAGCTGGCCGGCAGATGTGCACGATTCACCCACATTTAACTGGCCTAGGCAGACGCAGAGACATCTTTGAATGTGTACCCAATTTCATGTGGTCAATCAAGAGACTTTGGTCTACTTGGATGTCTTTGGGACCTCTGCCTTTCCTTTGTTTACAGGCTTATGGAAACAGACTTGAGAGAACTTTTAACTGTGTTGGGGGGTAAAGTGAGCATTTGAGACCGGGTCAGTCTATGGAGTCAAGTCAAATGGATAATGAGCGCTGTGATGGTCCTGGAATGCAGGCTTAGACTGTGCACTTGAAACATAGACTTATGAAGGAGTAATCTCATTGAAAGAAAATGAGGCAAGACCTAGCTGATGTGACTGGAAATTGTTATGAACTAAGAATTAGATACTATGGGAGGCAAAGTTACAGAACTAACAGCTATCAGAGAATGAGCAGGGTCTTTTTTTTTAATGTATGCATGTAATTTCGTCCAGATTGTCTTACAGTATCCAAGGCAAAAAGTACAAAAAATATTTATCTTTTCTGGAATTTTTTTGCCTGACCCAGCCGTGGACAGGATCAATAGACTGAAAACTGAAATTTAATCTTAGAAGCAGCCCACTTTCAGTTTGTATGTACTTTAAGATTTGAATTTAAGTTACCAGAAAGGGATAGTGTTTATCTTTTCGATCTCATTACACTAAAATAGATTCAGAAGGGACTTGGTGTATAAGAAAAGCACAGTGCTGGATAGTGTTTTGCCAGGCTCTACCATCTATGTTTTATTTCACTCTCTGGTCAGCTGTCTACCACCTACTCCATCCCTAACTGGCAAGGGATTTGATTAGCTCCTCAATTACTTGGTGAGACTGGCAGGCTCTTCCCTGGAGCTTAGGAAAGATGGTTCTGAGCTGCTACCTCATTGTGAAACTGATTACTTGCACAATCCTCATGGATGGCTTGTAATCTCGCTTTAATATTTTATGCTTGAAAATAGAAATTCCATAGTAACAGAAAAAGTTATTTTCATTCTTTCACTGAATTTCTATTAATGGCTTGCTAATATTGTTCATCTTAAAATAGAGATTTAATTTCAAAATTTCAAAATGAATTTATTGATTAAAACATTAAAAACACGCGTGTATTCCAAAATATCAAAAATTAAAAAAAAGATCATACAAAGAACCTACTTTTGGTCCATCAGGTTACCAAATCAGAGGCAAATACAAATGCTTGGGAAGAAGATACCAAAGTAGCTAAAGTAAGAGTTATTCTAAATAATCATGACACATCAAAGAGATAAAATATGTAGTACATATGTATTTACAATTTAATCTGACAATGTTGCCTATGAGACACTGTTCCACATCCCAGATTTATTAAAAAAAAATTGTCTAATTAGATGCCCTCAAGTCTTTGAAAGATTCACTAATCATACTCTAACCTGCATACCCTCTTCTCTCTCATTGTCCTTGCCCGGGCCTCAGGATACCCAAACATCTTGAAAGCAACACGAACAGAAATGAAATTGCAGAGCATGACAGGACCTTCCGTATGCATGGCTGGCTCCCACTTGAATGAGGGGAAAGAATGCATAGCAATGTACATCTTCATGCATAGCTTCTGATTTGGCCCATGAATTATAGATGCACTTCTCAGGGGCCATTTCCCTTATGGTTTCTGATGCAAAAACAGTGGATAAATATCTAATGCACTTGACCCAATATGCTAATCAGGCAGTAAGGTAGATACCCATGGTCTCTGTACACTGAGTTTAATTAATGGCATGTGTAACTGTATAGTCCCTTTCTCCTCTCCATAAACACTACATAATGGGACACATTCTCCCACAAGGGCTGGAAAGTTTGTGTTTTCTAGTCATGAAGTTTTGCTCACTATTGTAAGGTCAGCACATTCATTTCCCAGCACTCCCAGTTCCCAACTGCTATTTAAGCTGTTAGTTCATTGAGTTCATCTGTCATGGGCCTGCTTTCACATTCTCGCCAAAGGCTCTGAGAACTACTCTCACTCTGCTATTTCTTTGTGCTAATGAATCACTTTGAACTGATATATCCTCACTATTGAATGTAATTCCTTATGGGAGTTCAGTGTAACAAAACCAGATGAACACTTGGACCTGCTCGCTCAGCTACATTGTCTACCCCTTTGTGTGGCGTCAAGGGTATCTACAAGTCTGGGAGGGGAAATTGTCTTGCTCTGTCGACATGATAAGATGTGGCACAAGACTTATGTGCAAAGTGCCAAGATAGATCCACAGAGTAAGTAGGAAGACCTTACATATGTTTAAAGCTACTCAGCATTCCCAGAGGATATAACTGAACTTGGCTCTTAAAATGAAATTCTCTCTCTTATGTGATTAAAGTTCTGATCATTACGATTATGATTCATTTAGCATTAGGTTTCTCTAGAGTTCTCTGCCTCAAAGGGAATAACTCTGATCCAAATGAGATTTGTCATGGCCATTGGCATATGATTCAGGAACTTAAAAATAGTATTTCAGTTTATTTATTTACTGTACCTTAGTGTCATATATTTCTGAATCATTAGGGAATCTGTTATCATTTAAAGCCCCCAATAAGGAAGAGATATCCTCAAAAGAAGTGGTTTGTCTGCCTCTTCAAACTCCATGACAAGGAAGACCAACAAGTTGTGCAGAAAACATACCATTTGTAGCTACAGACTCTTCAAGTTTTAACCTGATGACTGAAACCATAGCCAGATTGCTGCCTACCTTATAGGAAGGACACAGTATAGTTCCTTTTAATAAATGAATCACAAAAATCTGTCATTTTAAATTAACTCATGAGATAAAGATTCTGCATTTTGTGATATATATTCTCATTGCAAGCAGGTAACTCTCTTCTAACTGAGAGTCAGAATCTGGCATAAAGTTTTTGCCTGTCTACTTCCATGGGAGCTTACCCTTTTATTGTTTCCTCTATTAAAAACTGTCTCCAGGGGAAGTAGGGACAGAGGCATGGGCCTGGGTGGTGCATATGCTAGCAAGGTAAGTGTTGACTGATCTCACTACAACCACCTGTGGGAAGCTGGCAATTCCAGACAGTGCTGACAGGTGCAGTGGTGACACACTTGTGAATTCTGTAAAGTACAGGAATGACACCAAGACCCCCCGCATATCTTGACTCATTCATGCATCAAACATTTTTCACCCCTAGTCTGCACCAGGTGTTACAAAGAGTGTTCGAAAGACAGTGATGAACAAGACAGGCCCAGTCTTCAAGGGCTCTGATCAACTAGCACTCGTCTGCTCAGCCCTCAGGTTGATGGCATATGCTTTATCCATTTTCAGTCACTGGGCATCACGTCATTTTTCTGTTATTTATAGAAAGACTGTGAGCTGGAAATTTAATCCAACAGGCATTTATTCTATACTTAGTATAAGCAAAACACTATGTTAGGTGTGTTTTGGAATGCAAAGATGGCTAAGACTCCGTGGGTGCATAACATGGCAAGAGAAAGAGGGGGTCACACATATGAGCAAGAAAATAGAGGGTGGGAAGAAAACAGTCCATCCCTCTAGAAGCAGCTGTCACGGGAACAAGCGTTTGATGGAACACTTGCAAAACTACAGAGACAGTTTATGGAGGAAGCATCTAATAGATCCTAAGTGAAGAAAAGTGTAATGAGGTGAAAATGCACATTATGGATTGTTGAGTTAACTCCTAGGGCTGGAGGAGTTCAAAGTGGAATTTCAGGGAAGAGAAAGGAAATACAGGATATAAGAAAATGTGGAGCAAATACGAAAAGAGTCTTAATATCATACATTGTTTTTTTTTTTTTTTTTTTTTGCTGCACTGGGTCTTCGTTGAAACATGCAGGCTCTTTGCTTTCTCTAGAGATAGAGAAAACACACAGGCTTTCTCTAGAGCATGCAGCAGGCTCAGTAGTTGTGGCATAAGGGCTTACTTGGCCCACGATATGTGGGATCTTAGTTCCCTGTACAGGGATAGAACTTGTGTCTCCTGCCTTAGAAGATGGATTCTTTACCACTGGACCACCATGGAAGTCCCATAGTGCCTGTACCTTTTAAATTTCCCATCTGAAGAATGTTTAATCAGACTTGCAAAATTGCCTTCATCATTCAAGGTCATTCTGAATCCTCATCTACTCTATTTAACCTTCCCCAACTACTGAGCCAGTATTGCTCTCTGTCTTCTTGAAATATATACAAGCCCATTGCCTTGGGCTTGTAAAACAATTGTACACACATAGTTACACACATTTAATAATTATTTGATTGAGATTTTTCTCCCCATGTGTAAACCTTTTTGAATAAATCATTCTGCTTCCTCTTCTGTCTTCTCTCTATGGTCCATAGCAAAGCATATGTTGCTGCTGTTTAGTTGCTAACTTGTGTCCAACTCTTTTGCAGCCCCATGGACTGTAGCCTCCCAAGCTCCTCTGTCCATGGAATTTCCCAGACAAGAACACTGGAGTGGGTTGCCGTTTCCTTCTACAAGGGATCTTCCCAGAGATGGAACACACATCTCCTACACTGGCAGGCAGATTCTTTACCACTGATGACAGCTAAATACTTGCTACTCTGACAGACAGCATGACTTAGACCTATAAAAACCACTTAGAAATTCCCATCAGCAGTAACTCTTGTCAACTTATGATCTTAAGACTTTTAATCAAATGTTTTACTTGGTATTTATTCATCACATCTATATACATATGCTAAGCACTGTAAAGCACTAGAAATTTGACCCAAGACCATTCCAAGCCTGACCCAAGCCTCAGTTCTGAGTGCCAGACATCTGGCTTCTTTCTTGCTCCAATAAGTTACCCATGCATTATCTTATCCTCTGAAATAATTGAAATAAGTGTAGTGTATATATGGGAGGCTTCTTCATAGAAGAAAATAAATGTACTTGCCAGCTGATGTTTCATTGCTACAAAGTAAGTGTCTGAAATTTCAAGGCCAAGTCTACTGATCAGCATCCCTAATTATCCCAGCTTCACAATCCATACTTTAAGGTAACGCTACCAACAAATCACTCAGGCTATCAAAGAAGGCATTCATTTTAAAGAAACATGAAGTAATATCTTTATATGCAAACAGCTCATATGTCTAATAAAGCAGAAAAAGATATGATTTCCCCTTTGATCAACAAACCACATGTGCAAATCCGCATTTGAAAATGCGAAAATAATTAGCTGATATTTTGAACTGAGGGAGAATCTGACGCTTCTTTTTTTTTTTCTGACAGACTGACAGTGTATTATAAATTTCAACAATTTATATTTTAAGGCCTCAGCTTCCCATGCCTGCCAGCCATGTCACAGCCTTGAGGAATTATGGCCGTTTAATCAGGGTTGAGCATTTCCATGTTCAGCCTTCAAGCAGTGATGCTGTGCCCATGTTTTCACCAGTGATAGATGAATCTACTTACGCTACCGATTTCTGCGTGACAATACTTCAGAAGCCCTGCAAAAGTTCACATTTCTCAATATATCAAAGTTTAGCAGCGCAATGACCTTCTAATATTTGTTTTCAACTGTTTATGACCGACAGTTCATTACTTGGCCCACATGGCGGGGAAGGAAGCTAGCCAACGCTCACTTCCAGACCAGGTACTGCAGCAGATAGTAGGCCTGGAAACGGGACTCTGGGGAATCCCATACGGAAAAGTCTAGTAGGGTATTAGCCTCTTAAGCCCCTGATGCTGTGAGAGACGGATTATAACAGTTTTATCTGTCTTTTCCTGTGGCTTAAAAAATGCATGGGTTCCTTCCATGACATTTTTTTTTTTCTATGTACAGTTGGTTGTTTCTGTTTAAAACTGTCACTCAGCCACCCCCTCAGTCATGGCCATTCAGTTGAAACTGGGATAATCCGGAAGTCTCAACAGGCAAAGCATGTTCTCCTGTGCTCGGATTTGGACTCTACCCACATCTGTGCTTTTCTACTCTGGTAAAGGAAATGGGATCATTTGCGAGTTGGGTGGAATCCCATTTGCACTCAAGTTTAAAACTTAGCTTGCATGTGTAGCTCCATTTCCTGCTCACTCTTTCTGGGTCTCAATATTCCAGTGCAGAATAGAAGCGCAGTGGGTACACCCGCACGTGTGCATGTTAAGTCGCTTGCTTCACTCATGTCTGACTCTTTGCGACCCTGTGCACCATAGCCCGCCAGGCTCCTCTGTCCACGGCATTCTCCAGGCAAGAATACTGGACGGGGTGCCATGCCCTCCTCCAGGGGATCTTCCTGACCCAGGGATCAAACCTGCATCTCTTATGTTTCCTGCATTGGCAGGTGGGTTCTTTATCACTAGCACCACCTGGGAAGCCTGGGTACGCCTACATGAAATAATAATCACCAGCATCACGTGTCAGATACTGCATCATTCCTTTTAATCTACCCGAAATGTTAAGGAGTAGCTGGCAGGATCACCTTCATTTAATGAGGAGGACCCTGAGATACAGCACTGAGTTTGTCCATCCACATGATCAGAAAGGTACAGGGCAAGGATGTGACCCATGCAGTCTACTGTCAGAGCCTGTCTCCTGATGATGCTTACACAAAAGTGGAAGCGCATTTCTCATCAAGATTCAGCAGAAAACTTGTCTAAACCATCCACAAAATTGTTTCCTACTCCAGGCCCACTCTGAGCCCCATGATCAACTGAGAATGTGTGTTTATATTTTTAGGAAATATCCCAAATGGGACATAGGCCCACACCCAACTTATTAATGCAGTACAGGAGATATAAGAGACACGGGTTCAGTCCCTGGGTTGGGAGATTCCCCTCGAGAAAGGCATGGTAAACCATTCCAGTGTTCTTCCTGGAGAATCCCATGGACAAAGGAGCCTCGTGGGCTACAGCCCATAGAGTTGCAAAGAGTTGGACACGACTGAAGCACCTTGGCATGCACCAAGTCCCCTCAAAAATCCCCCCAAAGTCACTTCCTGTAAAAGAACTAGCTTTTTATCTGTTTATTTCTAGGGAAATAGGGGTTAGGTGTACGTGTCCACATATGGCAGGAAGACTTCATCGCCCATAGTAACTCCGATTGACTGAGGTGGTTACATGGAGGGTTGTGTTGGAACAAATTATGAGACAATGTTAGGGCTCCACTGAGAAGTGTTGTTGCCCATGAATAATGTGTGCTTTGCAGACTGGAGGTGTGAAAAGAGGAACATGTGCTACATAGTTGCCATCTGTGCCATAAATCCTTGACACATAATTAGAATGTATCCTCCACAGTGAAGGAGGTGGAGAGGGCAGATCTGATAGCTATCCTTGAATGACTTCTTCACCTCTTTCCATCATTTATTCCATTTTTCCCTTTTCTTGTACATATCCTACATGAATTAAATTTGGCAGTATGGAGATAGAAATGAGGCCATCAGTAATATCACCAACCTCACCAAAATTCTCAAAGAGATCACTGGCAAACTTTTCCAATGTCATTCTTTTCTGATTGTCTTCTTTTAAATTCTAGTAGTTGTAAGACTAACTTGAGGAGTTTGTTTCAAATGCAAGCTCTGGATTTTGCCCCTAAGAGATGCTCATTAGAAATTCAGTGCAGATACCACAGATCTGTATCTAATGGTTGTTGTTCAGTAGCTAAGTCATTTCTGACTCTTTGTGACCCCATGAACTGTAGCATACCAGGCTTCCTGTCTTTCACTATCTCCCAAAGTTTGCTCAAAGTCTTGTCCATTGGGTTAGTGACGCCATCCAACCATCTCATCCTCTGTTGCCTCCTTCCCCTTCTGCCCTCAATCTTTCCCAGCATCAGGGTCTTTTCCAATAAGTCAGTTCTTCGCATCAGGTGGTCAAAGTATTGGAGCTTCAGCTTCAGCATCAGTCCTTCCAATGAATATTCAGGGTTGATTTCAATCCAATATTCAAGGTTGATTTCCTCTGGGATTGACCGGTTTGATCTCCTTGCTGTCCAAGGGACTCTCAAGAGTCTTCTCCAGCACCACAGTTCAAAAGCATCAATTCTTTGGTGTTCAACCTTCTTTATGGTCCAAATCTCACATGCATACATGACTACTGAAAAAACCACAGCTTTGACTATAGAGACCTTTGTCAGCAAGGTGATGTCTCTGCTTTTTAATACACTGTTGATATTTGTCATAGGTTTTCTTCCAAAAAACAAGCATCTTCTAATGGACACTTCAGGTAATCCTGAGGCAGGCAGAGTTGGGGGGAAGGCTTGGGCCCCAGTTTGAGCAATACTGTCATAAACCTAGGTAAGATGCCCTCTTACTCATGAGCCAGCAGAGGATTTAATACCAACCAGAGCACCTGTTCTTTTTTCCCCTCTTTCGACTCATCTAATACTCTCCCAGCAAAGTCACTGGGGGATGTTTTAACAGATGCCCCACAATCCTATGTTTCAAAATGAAGTTGGAAAAGGCCTATTTCTGGACTCCTTTCCCATCCCTGCTCCACAGTCTCTCTGTCTCCTCTTTTATCTCTCTGGGTTTGTCTACACAGAATTCCATCTTCATCATCCCCACAGATCAGGCATTATTTTGAGAATGGATATGTGGCTTATTCATCCTTGCATTACTTATGATGAGCAGACAAAATAAGCATTCAACAATGTTTTTAAAGGGAACACAACAGGTCAAGCCCTTCATTGATTCAATTGTCCTCCTGAGCAAGTCAGTTCAGGCTCAAGATGCCTGTATATTATGGTTATTCATGATGTGGATGAAAATAGCAGCAGCCATTAACACCATTAGCTGAGCTTCTTTACCAGATGCATAACATCATTCTCTCCTGCTTTACCTTTGTTCGTCATTTCATTTATAGCAATCCAGCGAGGCTGTCGGTGGAGGCCGACAGGAAGAAAATGGACAGACCCTTAACAGGCGAGGTCCTTTTTCATCATGTGGAAAACAATGACCACTGGACCCACAACCTCAAACCGCATCCTCTGGAGGTGCTGAATGGAAAGCCTTGACTCCTAGGCATCCATCATGCCCATTCATGAATGAGGAGCCTGTGTGGAAAGGCAGTTATATTTATAAGCAGGCAGGCAAACTCACTCCCACTTCCCCCTCACATACACACAAGTGTTGGACTTTTTAAGACACAAGGGTGTCTTTCAATTTATCCTTGTTTTTAAGACCTGTGTGGATACAAGGATTACAGGTTTCCTGCCTGTCCAAGAAGAGTGATCGCTTTGCTCTCTAAGAAACTTAACTCCCAGGCTTAATTATCATGCGAGTGTGCCAGTGTATTAAACTTGTAGGCCAAAAGCAATCTGAAGCTTATGCTGCATTGACTTTCAAGTCATTTCATTTCTAATTCAGATGTACGCTTTTGTTAAGGCATTTATCACTTTTATGTAATCAACCAGATTGTCCCAAGACTAGTCCCTCACAGCCACTAGCCCCACCAGATCCACATCAGTAGCATAACTGACATTCCTTACCCTCCCAGGTTGAGTCAGGCTTGGAGGCTCCCCGCAGGAACCTCACTTCCTCTTTCATTGTAGCTCCTGCTCATAGAAAATTTATCAAGTACTGCAGCCCTTGTCAGTGAAGTTGTTTATTCTTAATTATCAAGTCATTGTGGGGCTCTTGGAAAGGTGGACACTTTATATCACAGACACACTTACAATTCCTTGAAATGAGTCAAATGGCTTTTGTCAATAAATCAGATCATTACATCCTCAAATGTGTCATATTCTTAGAAAAATTAACAAGTATTAATACAAATATTCAACGGTCATAAGACAAGAAGAATTAACAAATCACCAAAGAACTTTGAAGTTATACCTAAAGTCGATAACATAAAGTTGCAAACAAAAGTCCAATGACAGATAAGTCAACAGCCTCAAAGGACCAATAGTCCTTTGCCGTCTAGACCTCTAACCTTGCCCTCCTCCAGGGGATCTTCCTGAGCCAGGGATTGAACCCTCATCTCCTGTGTCTCCTACTTCACAATGCATGTCATATATTAAAACTACATCAGGGAAAAGGAGGGATTTTCTAGGATATTAGGAATAAAAGTTTTTCTGCTGCTACTTTGTTAATAACATTTTTTATTCTGTACTTAATTTTCTCCTTGTTCTATGACTTGGAGCTAAGAGATGGAGTCAGATAGAGGAAATGGAAAACACTTGAAAAACAAGTGAAATTAAGAGGCACTCCATAGGGAAGAGGGGCTTCCTTGGTGGCTCAGCTAGTAAAGAATCCACCTGCAATGCAGGAGACCTGGGTTTGATCCCCAGGTTGAGACTATCCCCTGCAGTAGGGCATGACAACTCACTCCAGTATTCTTGCCCAGAGAATTCCATGGACAGAGGAGCCTGGTGGCTAGTCCATGGGGCTGCAAAGAGTTGGACACGACTGAGCGACAGAGCACAGCACCACAGGGAAGGAGGGTAAAGCAGAGGACGCTTCTGACTTCCTTTGACTTCAGTTTCATTTCATCCAAGAAACATTAGAACAAGGGAAAGCCTTACAGATTTACAACAAAAGACATTTATCAGTAGTAGTAACAAAAGAAGAAAGGTTGATCTCTTGCTATTAAACTTGTGATGATTATCCCTGGAAAATAGCATTTTGGGGAGATTAACTGCACTAATATACATGGTGCTGTTTGGTAAAACTGCAAATAGCATATTCATTACCATGAGTAACATTTGTAAAAGGTTAGTGCTTAAATCAGAAATGTATTTGATCTCTGAAAATTTTAATCCATCTTAAATCTAATAGGCAAAACTAACCTATGAATAAAGATTTAATTTTGACTTTTGTCTTAGGGGAGATTTTATATATATATGCTGTGTACTCAGTTGCTTAGCTGTATCCTATTATTTGGGGTATGTGTGTATATATATATACACATGTATATATAAGATATTTTCCATGTCATATGATATATATGACATGCTTATACATGTTTTGTATATATGGGAGATGCGTGTGTGTGCTCAATCACTCAGTCATGTCCAACCCTTTGTGACCCCATGGATTGTGGCCCCTGCCAAGCTCCTCTGTCCATGGGATTCTCCAGGCAAGAATACTGGAGTGGGTATCCATTCCCTTCTCTAAGGCATCTTCCTGACAGGGCTCGAACTGGGGTCTCCTGCATTGCAGGTAGACTCTTTATCATCTGAGCCACCAGGGAAACCCCAAGTTACTTTGTGTGCTGTGCTGTGCTTAGTCACTCAGTCATGTCCAACCCTTTGTGACCCCATGGATGTAGCCCCTGCCAAGCTCCTCTGTCCATGGGATTCTCCAGGCAAGAACACTAGAGTGGGTTGCCATGCCCTCCTCCAGGGGATCTTCCCCACCCAGGGATCAAACCTGCATCTCCTGCATTGTAGCCAGAATCTTTACCACTGAGCCATCGAGGAAGCCCTAAATGGGAGATAGATGGATAAACAAACACAGTGTATTATTTGACAAAATCATGACACCCATAGCACCCAGGATATTGCATCTTCTCCCTCCAGCTTCCTTGTCATTGCCTTTCTCATCCCTGCAGAGGGATGGGAACTGTGCCATCAGTGACAGTCAGTCACTAAATAAAAATCTGGGGTTTGGGGTTCTAATTTAGGGAAACTTTCTGATTTGGGAGGAAATCCATACTCTTCTCCTCACTGCATTACATGTATGGTGGCTGGAAAAATCCATTAATAAGTATACTCAGGTTTAAGCCTGCCAATAAAATCAAAGAAAGAAAAAGCATTATATGTAGGAGGTAGGATTCAAAAAATAACGATGGAGAGAGTTCTGTGTATGGTTAATGGAAACTTGGCCAGTTCTAGCTAGTAATGAATAATAGTCTGACAAAGTGAGAGCTAAATGTTTGGGTGAGGATTGGAAGATTCCAGGAACCCTGAAACTAATTAGGGTATAAGCCTGAGTGTCCTGGAAAGCACAAGGGTAGATTTGTCAACAGGATGGTACATCAAGATGACTTCAGTGTCCAGTGAATAGCCTCGGGAGACTTAGGACATCTAAGTGGAACTGGGCACCTGGAGGACTTGAAATGAATTTACAGAGTATTTGGGGAATCGAAGGGACAGGGATTTGTAATTTTGTGTCTTTTTTTTTTTTTTTTTTTGGCTTCTGATCCTTATCCTCATATACATTTATCAAGGAAAATAGAGTAAGTCAAGCTGACGTGAGAAAAAATAAAAGCGCTTTTCAAGGCTTGGGAGGGAATGAAGTGGGGCGCGGTGGGAGGATGGTTTCTGGCCACTCGAGGGACAGCAAATGAGACAAGCGATCCCATGAGTGTTAATAAAGCCTGCAGCACAGAATGGGTGGAGGGTGAGCATGCTACACGCTCAGAGATTTGCTTTTGTGTTCCATCTGAAACCAATCAGTGAGCCAAACTGCAGAAACCTCTCTTGGCATCTATTCCACCATTGATACTGGGAGAAGGGAAGAGGATTTATACATAGAGACCCCCATTAACACTAAGGAAAAGTAGGCGGGTAAATCCCATGTGCATGAGAGCAAACACTGCCTTTTGTGTGGGGGTAATTAAGAGCTAAAGAAAGCTTACAGTTGCCCACAACCGCACACATGTTCGCGGTGAAAGCCCCTTCATAGTAGCGTTGCCGTTGCTTTCTTCAGTTTCAATGGTTGGAGCCTAACAGTTGTTAACCGCCTCTCGCCCTACTTCTCCTGTAAAGGAATGAAAGGGAATGATGTATCGGAAATGACATTACTTGACACTGTCAGCAGAGGGGCTTTCAAGGAGAAAGTACAGGCAAACAAGGGGAGAAATTCAAAAGGCATCTAAAATTAAGAGGAATAAGAAATAAGTGGCTCGGGAGCAGTAAGCCCACGTTACAGTGTCCCTGCCAGCACCTCATCCTCTGGAACTGCAGCAGAAAGAGGAGCCGCTTGTGGACCAAGAGTTTGGATACTAGTGAATGACATGTCTGCAGATTGAAGCCGTAAGTCTGCAAAGAACATACTGCAATGGCAGCAGAAACGGAGAAGAAAAGGCCAGCGTTACAAAGCCACCCTGTCCCTACTCCTCTAAGCAAGGCCTGGCAATACAGGGGCATACATTCGTTCCAGAAATGTTCCAGGGCAATTAAAAAAAAATAACAAACAAAAAAACTTGTCTCTTCCCGAGACATACTCAAGCCCCCAAAGCAACCCTTGAATTTGACAGATGGAGCCCCATGTCAGAAAACAACAATGAAATTTTACAGATATGAAGTGCTTGTAAAGTTTCCTTTTATTAACATGCTAACACAGCAGGAGGAAGTTCTGACTGGGGAACAGGTCATGAAGGCGTGTTTTAATTCACTGAGTTTTCAGTAAGTATCCAAAGCACCATCACCTTTGAGATGCTAGTGCCCTGCCCATTGCCTATCAAACGATATTATCTCAGCCTAATGACTGATTGCATAAATAAGTGAGGTTGTCAGATACACTAATTCCGAAATGGACTACCACCCTATCTTGAGAGTAATCAGTCTGCTCTCTGTTTCTCAGTTCATTTCTAGAGTAATGGTTTTCTTTGTAAGGAACAGGATTACAGAGAAATATTGATAAATAATAGCTCCAAGAAAGTGAGATGTCCATAAACAGAGTAACATGAAATCTAGGTGAAAGATTTGAAGAAACATTTTTTCTAGAGAGAATAGACAATATTTAAGACAAACAGTATATCAGCTTTTGCATGTTTGATGGGTTGCCATGAAGAACAAAGATTTTTTTTGTGGATGAAGCATTTTCCTTGTTAGAATAGTTGCAGCTGCTCTAACGGAGAGGCCCAATAACAGAACATGAACTGAGAACTTCAGGGCTGACATGGCAGCTTCCAGGTTTGGGGGCTCTAGGATCTCTCTAGCTTGTTCTCCCAGAGTTTGCAACATATCTCCATATCTTGGTCCAAAATTGCTGCTCCAGCTCCACATCCACACTCCAGGCAGCAGAAAGTCAGAAAAAGGTGTGAAAAGCATATACCTTCTATTTAACAGGAAGATCTAATGGTTCCACGTATTTCTACTCACATCCATTGGCTAAAACTTAGATATGTGACCGCATCTAACTGTGAGGGAGGATAAGAAATGTAATTTAAGTCACTGTTACCGTGAGAAAAGAAGAGAATATATAATGGATGAAACAGGAAACTGGCTGTTTTTTCCACAGTCACATGTGTAGAAAAACATCAATCATTGGTTCAAAGTTTGTGAGAATGATTTCGGGCAGCTGGGTAGGTCACTTAACATCTCTGTTGACTAATTTTAGGAAAGGATTTCTAGCAACTGAATACAGCATGTCATATAAAGTATAATATTAATATATATGTATTACCTATAAAATATGTGCATTAAGACATAACATATAGTGAATATTAGACCATATGTAAATTATACTTCCCCAGTGGCTCAGCAGTAAAGAATCCACCTGCAATGCAGGAGACTCAGGAGACACGGGCTTGACCCCCGAGTTAGGAAGATCCCCTGGGGGCAAGTATGGCAAACCACTGTGGTATTCTAGCCTGAAGAGTCCCATGGACAGAAGAACTTGGTGGGTTACAGTCAATGGGGTTGCAGAGAGTCAGACAGGGCTGAGCACTCACACACACAGTATATAACATTTATCTATATATGACACATGCTGAAAAAATCATGATTAGAATGATAAAAAGTAAAATCTCTTGGCTGTTTCTTTTGTGGTCTCATCTGTCAGCTAAACTGATTGAGTCCTTTTCAAATCCAAACCCCCTCCTTCCTGACCTGGAAGAAACTGTCTTCTTAACTCGGCCAGGGAAAGTTGCATCCTTCTTTTTACTGCATTACAGCCAGGGTACGTGGAAAAAACTCACCAGTAAATGTACTTAAGTGGTTTAGGTCTGACAGAGCAGTCGCAAGATTATTGTTTATAAAATGAGGATAATAAAAATGCCTTTCTCTCTATCTTACAGTGTAACTGGAAGGAGGGAGCAGAATTATTGTGGTATCAGATTAGATAAGTATAAACAGGAAACAGCCAAAATGTTTTACATTCTCTATTTAATATCTTTGAATATGGTATTTTTATATGCTGTTATGTATGTTACTATGAAATGCATTTATATTTTAAAATTTTTATTTTATTTTTCAATTGGAGGATAATTGCTTTATAGCACTGTGTTGGTTTCTGCTGTACAGTAACAGGAATCAGACATACTATATGCATATATATCCCCTCCCTCTTTAGTATGTAACACATATATATTAACATTGTATTTTATATAACATACGAGATTTACCTTAAGTGATTGCTATTTAAATGTAGGCATAACTGCAAATACCATCTTCTGAAATAACATTCTACAAAGAACAGATCAATATTCTATTCAACAGATCAATAAACACATAAAAATATCCTAAACAACACTAGTTGCCAGGAACATGCAAATCAAAACCATAATGAGATACCACTTCACATCAACCAGGATAGCTTTAATAAAAGCATATCAACAAGCATTGGTGAGAACGTGGAGAAGCTGAAACATTCATACTCTGTTGGTGGGGATGTAAATGGTGTGGCCACTTTTGAAAGCAGCCTGACTCTTCAAAAGGTTACACATAGAATTATCATGTGATCTAGTAATTCCATTCCTACGGACATACCTAAAATAAATTAAAAAAAAAACATGTCCACACAAATATATGTATGTGAATGTTCATCCAAGTTTTATGGTTAAAAAGCAAAAAGTGGAAACAGCGTGGTTGATTAATTACCCTGTGTAATGAATGGTCATAAAATGTGGTATGTCCTTGAAGTGAAATATTATTTGGCAATAAAAAATGAATGGGGTACTGCTACCTGCTAAAACATGGAGAACCTTGAAGACATTATACTAAGGAAGCCAGTCTTGGAAGACTGCATATTATACGATCCTATTTATTTATATACAATGTCCAGAGGAGGCAGATGCACAGACATGGACTAGTGTTTTCTTTGGGCTTTGGAAACATTGGAAGGAAATGGAGTAAGTGAAAATGTTCTAACATGGATTATGGTGATGTTTGTACAAGTCTCTGAATACATTAAAAATGACTGAATTGTACACTTTGGATGTGGAGTATATGAGTCTATTTCAATAAAGCCGCTTTTTAAAAAAGTAAAAGGACAATGCTAATGCCCTTTAGCAGGAGTCTTAAGCATAAGATCTGATACTGTGTGGGCTATATTTTAACCCAGTACACAGATGAATGTTTTGAATATATTAGCTTACATGTATGAAGGAGCTGCTTACAAGAAATACGTGCCATGAGAAGCTCGATTATGAATAATTTCAGCCTAGATGCTTGGATCCCTGGGTCCACCATCCAGTTGCTGACTAAGAATAATGCAACTGAGTCATGAACAATATTAACTGTGTTTTTAACTGATGATAATCAGAGTCTCCTTTTGGAGAATAAGTTAACTTTTATGAAACTCCTAAACTAAAAGTGGAGCAACCGTCAGTAACACCAACTAGAAAGGCAGAGTTTAGGTATGTCTGATGGAAAGCATAATTCTGATATAGAAATACAAGTGTTATTATTGATGATTAAAACTGACCAAAGATTAATGCTAAGTGTGTAACTGTTACTTTTACAGAAATAGATTTAGTGTCTCCCGTGGGCCTGCTCTTAATTTCCTGCAGAAAACTCAAACTCTTTAATCCTGAAAACCTGGACTCTATCCTTGTTACCAGTGGAGGTCCATGTTCTCTTGTCTATATTAAAGTACAATAACGCAGCCAGCTGTGAGAGCACTGTGGCAGCCCCACTGGCATAAAGTGAAGAGTCCCACACTGGAGCCTTCTCTTCGTTTGTCCCCTGGTGGCAGCACAAAGTAAAATCACTACCATTTGCCAAAAACTACTCACTTTCTGCTACTTGAAATTCATCAAGTTAGAAATAAAAAGCTAGTGGGAAGCTGCTGCATGGTGCAGCAAGTTCGGTGCTCTGTGATGACCTAGTGGGGAAGGATGAGGGGTAGTCGGAGAGATTCAAGAGGGAGGAGATGCATACATATGTGTATATATATATGTGTGTGTGTGTGTGTGTGTGTGTGTGTGTGTGTGTGTGTGTGTGTGTGTTGCGCTTATTCACATTGTTGTACAGCAGAAACCAACACAGCACTGTAAAACAATTATACTCCAATTTAAAAAGATAAAATTTAATTTTTTTTAAAAAAGTTTCAATGTCCAAAATTTGGGGAATCTTGGTCTTAATGAAAACCAAAATGTGTCAATTGTAAGACAGAAATATATGTCCCCCCCAACCCCTCTGATTCTAATGAATCTAGTTCAGGAATTGCACAATCCTCACTTTAGCAATTGTTCCAATTTTTTTTTCATTATTATTTTTGGTGGTTCCTAACTTTTTTCTTTCCTAATTTTTTGAAATTGTCTTAAAAGATTGATTTAAATTTTAGTATTTTAATTTTTTCCACAAATACAGTTTCCCAAGAACTACTATCTCAGATAAAATTGCATAGTACAGGAAACGACTTTCTCAAAAGACAACGCCTCGAAGCAAGTGAAAACCTTCTTTAATGGCACAGCTTATGTGAAGGGTTGGATGTGTTACCTTCAGGCCTTTCTGACGTTTTATACTCCGACCTTTGAATAATGAACACTCTCTGTTGACTTTCCTTAAGTCTAGCCTGTGCAACTTGTTTCCTTAAATTCTTCCGTCGTTCTCTATCCTGACCCAAACTTCTGTTAATTATTAGAGTGAAAAGTGATCACAGATCCTGGTGACCCAGTTGTTATTAGGCAAACTTTTGGCCAGCTTCCCCTCTCATGATTTCATTTGCATTTCAACAGAGATTAATTGTGTGTCTGCCATACCACCTCATTTGAGGTCTATTTCTTGAATTAATATCAATCATTTAAATGTGGAGTTGTCTTGTGAGAATCAAATTAGTCCAAATGGTAATTGAGCTGCTCTATTCCCAGAATTTGGTATCCACGGTTTTGCCTTTCCTCACCAGAGCAGAGACATAAGCAACATCAGTGATAAAGAGAATTGACCATTCTTGCAGCCAGTTATAGGCTGATAGTGGTAAAGTGATACTATATTTTCACAAGCGTTTTCCAATAACTGCTTGCTGGCTTATCAAGTTAGGCAATAATTACCGGTAAGAGGAAACATGCTTGGATTCAAAACTTTATTAAATAAGAATTTGTTTTCCTTTTATACTTAAACAAATTATCGTATTTATATCCACTTCAACACTTTTTTTGTTTCTAACTCCCTTATAGCGACACATGAGCATTACTAATAGACACAAAATAACATTTATTTCTTTATACTGAAACTATCTGGAAAAGATTTCACATAGAAAACAAAGACCATAACTGTTGATAAGGAAAACATCTATTCACAAAAATCTTTTTGTGCATGTGATTTGTTGTGTCATGAGTGACTAGAAATTCTCTTAGAATCATCTGGTCCATGTCTCCATGCAAATAGAAAAAGGAATGCATGCACTATTTCTTTGGGCTGCTATAATAAATACTTCTGTTCCCTCAAGACCAACAGTAACAATCATTTTTGGGGTTAAGGTGGTGACAGGAGTTATAAGTCGACCCGTAGCAAGATAATATGAACATATTCCCAGAAACTAGCATTGTTCCACAGCCTGTGTTTGCTGAAGATGTGACATTTAATGGGCTATTGCCCAAGCTTTTGCAGCTCTAGTCTAATTAACTCACATTCCCTCAGTGATTCTATTATTACAGATAGAAGTTATATTTCATGTGCTAATATCCAACTCTGTAGCCAGAGGTTGAGAAATTTAGACTATGCATCAAAATTTGAATTCGATATTCATGCAGCCATTAAGATGCTAAAGCAGGTGATGAAAAGACATCAGATTTCTTGCCTGGTCAGCTACCACCATGCTCAACTGCATGGTATTTCTTTCCCCATTCCTTGGGGCAATAAATGAACTGATTTGAAAAAATTGACATTTTATAGCTAGTTCACTCAGAAATAGCATAATACTTTTATTTAGCTTTCTAATTAGAAGAAAGATTAAATGAGATAGTATGTATACAATACTTGGAACAATGCAGATCCAGTATAAGCACGCTATAATGGTACTTGTTTTATAGATGAGGTACAGATTGGTTAATGTTTTACAAAGGTCACATAAATTAGTTAAGAAATCATCAAACCCAGAACTCAGACTTCCTGCCAACTAATTTAAGGTTCTTTTACTACACCAAAGAGTGATATGTAAAAAACCTTTCACCTAGTTTTATATGTAATAGCCAAAATATTTTTTGAAAGAGCTATTGCTCTAGATTCATTTTAATTTTATCAGTTTAGTGTAGTTAGGATGAATCCAATTAGTTCCATAAGTCATTTGATCTTCAGACCAAAAATCAGTTCTTATAAACTCTTCAGATGGCACCATTATGAATACCCATATTTCAGCTATCCCAAATATTTTTGAAAGAAACTACTTAATTTTTATTTCTAAAGTAAACAGCATGCCCTTGATTATAATCATGTAAAATATTCAGTTATGTGTGTATGTAAGATAACCAGCCCATATTTCTGAATACATATTGCACACTTTCTCATTCTCCAGATACTCATTGAGCACCAGGAACTCTTAGAGCTGAGAGGTTCTTCCCTGCTTAATGATGGGAGAGGGAGTTGGCATCTAAGGCAAAATGAACAGTTGGTTGATCGGATAAAAGAGTAGGGTTCAAAATAGTCTCTTAACCACTGTCTGCACTTACAACCAAAACTTCTAGTTGTGGCTATCTTCATAATCATTGCTGAAGGGGCATCAAAATGATTCAAATAGTGCCCCTTACTTTGTGAGATACAGGATATGAGGGGATCATTTTTATGGTAAGAGCCTCAGCTCAATACTTAGATCACAGCATTTTGTGGGTGTTTGCAAGAAAACTGAATTTCCCATGACCCTTCATTATCTATATGGTGCCTTTAACAAAGCTAGAAAAATTCTACAGAATGAAGGCTGGACACCTTTCCATCCTGTCCCTGGGCCCCTCAGCTAATGTTTTAACCGATTAGAGCATCTCACTGCTCATTATTGTTCAGTAGTGTCCGACTCTTTGCAACCCCATGAACTGCAGTGCTCCAGGCTTCCCTGTCCTTCACCATCTCCCAGAGTTTGCTCACCTCATGCCAAGTAAGGTGGTGATCTCATTGCTTACATCTCAGTTTTCTAACCAGATCTTTAGTATGGGGATGGAGTCAGGTCAGGTACCATCAAGAAGGCATTGCTCAGGATAATAAATTACTTCTAAAAATACCTCCAACATAAGTAAGCAAGTGTGAAAACTACTTAATTGACACATTTCCTTCCAACATTCCCCATGATCTGGATGTCCAATTTTCTCTGATTTCAGTGCCCACATTCCAACATCCTTCCCACCACGTGGATCCTCTCGGGCTCCTTGAACATGCCAGGCACAAGGGGCTGTGTGCTTCTCTGGTCTTTTTTTCTAATTTGGAACCTCTTCCATAAAATATGCGCGTGATTACCTCTTTAGACTTTTGCTTAAATGTCATTACTTTTTAAAAGAAAGGTCTTCCCTATTCTTTTTAAAATCTTACCACCACCAACCTTGCATTACCATCCCCCTCCTCTGCTTTATCCTTCTTCAGAGCACTTACCAGGAACTGACATATTTCATGTATTTTTTTTGGCAGACCCCTATGGCATGTAGGATCTTAGTTCCTTGACCACAGATTGAACCTGCGTCCCTTACATTGAAAGCACGTAGTCTTAACCATTGGCTCTCCAGGGAAGTACCCCCTCCCCCGCCCCTGTCATTTCGTAGTTTAATACTCACGTTCTATATTTTAACGTGTATTTGATTGATTAATGTGTTTATTTACCTCCCCCTTCCCTCCCTAGTGGCTCAGACGGTAAAGCGTCCACCTACAATGCGGGAGACCCGGTTCAATCCCTGAGTCGGGAAGATCTCCTGGACAGGGAAACGGCAACCTACTCCAGTATTCTTGCCCGGAAAATCCCATGGACGGAGGAGCCTGGTAGGCTACAGTCTATGGGGTCGCAAAGAGTCGGACACGACTGAGCGACTTCACTTTCACTTTCTTTCCTTCCCAGAAAGTAAACCTTAGATGGTAGGAAGTTTTCTGTGTATATTACTGCTAAACCCTGAAAGAGTATATGGCATACTCTAAGCAGTAAATACATATTTAAAAGAAATAAAGTTTCTTTTGTCTCCGTATGACTTTCCTCAATTGAAATTTCAGGTCATCAGAGGACACTTCTAACTGATTCCAATTTATAAGTTTAGCTCAGTCCAGTCACGTAGTCGTGTCTGACTCTTTGCAATCCCATGGACTGCAGCACACCAGGTTTCCCTGTCCATCACCAAATCCTGGAGCTTGCTCAAACACACATCCATCGATTGGGTGATGCCATCCAATGCCATCCAACTGTCTCATCCTCTGTCATCCCCTTCTCCTCCCACCTTCAATCTTTCCCAGCATCAGGGTCTTTTCCAATGAGTTGCCTCTTCGCATCAGGTGGCCAAAGTATTGGAGCTTCAGCTTTACCATCAGTCCTTCCAATGAATATTCAGTACTGATTTCCTTTAGGATTGACTGGTTTGATCTCCTTGATGCTTTTGAACTGTGGTGCTCAAAGAAGAATTGATGCTTTTGAACTGTGGTGTTGGAGAAGACCCTTGAGAGTCCCTTGGACTGCGAGGAGATCCAACCAGTCAATTCACAAGTAAATTTCTTTAATTGCTAAAACACTCTCCACCCCACTCCCACTTGTCATACTGCAATCCAAGGCTACCCAACAAAGTAGGAATAAGAATTTAAAACAGTCTCATGTTCACAATAACAAGGACTCAAGGGTTATTACTTTTTATGTGCTATATTTTTAATTAGTTAATTAACTTATTTACTGTTAGTTCACCTGCTTCTTTCCCACCCATTCCTCACCATTCCTAAGCACCAAATTGAGTTTAAATTCAAAGAGAGTGGGCATTTAGCTTGTTTTTTTTTTTTAACAATGAATGGCCAGCAGAGAAAAGTGTATAAATGTGCTATATTTTTAAGGGACATAAGTTGAATGAAATATGTAGACTAATCTCTCTAGAATCTAGAAAGAAGTGCGGTAGGCTCTAGGAAGTGAGATTCTGGGAGTGGATCTGCCATTTCCTATCATTACTTCTCTACACAAATTTTACGCTCTAAACAAGTTGACCTTTTCTGAATATAATCCATAATTTTCACTCCGGTGATTCTGCTTATGCCACCCTGCTTTGCTGAGGAATTACAGCCTGACCTCATATGAACTCGTGGCCGTATTTCATATGCTTGCTGATCATCCCCCAACGTGAATCCTTTCGTCACCTCCTCACTGAGCCTCACAGTCATCTTTTCAATATTGAAATAAGTAGCGCTTTAAAGGGGGCGTGTAGGGGAGGTATTGGTACAAAAGTATGATAATGGCAAGGAGAATATGTTTCTTGTTCATTAACTGATCTCAAGGAATTTACAGACTGTGACAGCAAACTGATGTGTGCATGTTTTATAAGATTGACTAATACTCATTGACAATTTATGGTTTGCCTAACTGATAACTTCCCGACAGCACAGTCTGCAAATAATGGGACTCGGAAGGAGAGTGAATGATGTGGTGGCTCCTTCACGCAGAGTGGAAATGTCATACGTCAGGGACTATCTCCTGACAAACTGCACTTCGATGCTCCCATTTTATTTTTCTTTCTGCTGCTATACGTTGTAACGATGTCCCAGATGAAAAGTGATACCTGCCTCCAGTGATCTGCATATATTGCTTTTCTCCAGAACTGATTCTCCTCTGAAAGCCTGCAGGTTATGACTTTTCAGTTCCACAGAAAGATGGGAATTCTGGATATCCAGCCAGGATTTCAAAATGGCATATCAGAGGGAATGTTTATACTGCATGGGGCTTTCCAGTTAGCACTGGTGGCAAAGACTCCACCTGCCTATGCAGGAGCGGCAACTTCCAACACTGGGTTGGGAAAATCCCCTGGAGTAGGAAGTGGCAACCCATTCCAGTAGTCTTGCGTGGAAAATTCCATGGACAGAGGAGCCTGGCAGGCTGCAGTCCATGGAGTCACACACAACTGAGCAACTGAACACTTACTCCAGCTAATAGAATGACATATTATATTCTTTGATGCATATGGAAAGAAAAGATGAGTTCAAAAGGCAGAATGGAAATAACCATCTTGGGTTCTACTCTAGGCAGAATAATTAAATATAAGGTGCATGGAAATGAGTGGTATTGTTTAAAAACATTACATTTGCACTTATATTTTGGTAGGGGTGGCCAGATCACTCATAGAAATTTTATTATTGACAATTGTGTATGTGAAGTTATTATCTATCTATCATCTCTCTCTCTCTCTCTCTCTCTCTCTCTCTCTCTCTCTCTCTCTCTCTCTCTTTCTCGACATCACAGTGTGGAAGGATGAAAAAATTATGCGCTAATATGTTGGAGGAGGAAGTGGCAAGCCACTCTAGTATTCTTGCCTGGAGAATCCCCATGGACAGAGGAACCTGGCAGGCTATAGTCTATGGGGTTGCAAGAGTCAGACATGACTTAATGACTAAACAACCATCAATATGTGCATTTGCCTTGGTTGGTCTTGCCATGGCAAACGCACATATTAGTGCATAATTTTCTCATTCTTCCACAAAGTGAGGGAAACCACTCAATATCACACTAATCCAAGTCTATGCCCTGATCACTAATGCTGAAGAAGTTGAAGTTAAACGGTAATATAATGACATACAAGACTGTCTGGAACTAACACCAAAAAAAGATGTCCTTTTCATCATAGAGGATTGGAAAGCAAAAGTAGGAAGTCAAGAGATACCTGGGGTAACAGGCAAGTTTGGCCTTGGAGTACAAAATGAAGCAGCACAAAAGCTAACAGAATTTTGCCAAGAGAGCAACTGGTCATAGCAAACATCCTTTTCCAACAACACAAGAGAAGACTCTACACATGGACATCACCAGATGGTCAACATCAAAATCAGATTAATTATATTCTTCACAGCTGAAAATGGAGAAGCTCTATACAGTCAGCAAAAATAAGACTGGGAGCTGACTGTGGCTCAGATCATAAGCTCCTTATTGCAAAATTCTGACTTAAATTGAAAGAAGTAGGGAAAAACACTAGACCATTCAGGTAAGACTTAAGTTAAATCCCTTATGATTATACATTGGAAGTGACAAATAGATTTCAAGACAAAAAAGATCTTCACTCAGATAACCACGATGGTGTGAACTCACCTAGAACCAGACCTTCTGGAATGCAAAAACAAGTAGGCCTTAGGAAGCATCACTATGAACAAAGTTAGTGAAGGTGATGGAATTCCAGTTGAGCTATTCCAAATCCTAAATAATGCTGTGAAAATGCTGCACTCAATATGCCAGCAAATTTGGCCACAGGACTGGAAAAGGTCAATTTTCTTTTCAATTCCAAAGAAAGGCAATGCCAAAAAATGTTCAAACTACTACACAATTTTACTCATTTCACATGCTAGCAAAGTAATGCTCAAAATTCACCAAGCAAGGCTTCAACAGTATGTGAACTGAGAACTTCCAGATGTTCAAGTTGGATTAGAAAAGGCAGAGGAAACAGATTAAGTTGACAACATCTGTTGGATCATCAAAAAAGCAAGAAAGTTCCAGAAAAACATCTACTTCTGCTTTATTGACTATGCCAAAGCCTTTGATTGCATGGATACAACATAATATGAAAAATTCTGAAAGAGATGGAAATACCAGACCATCTTACCTGCCTCCTGAGATATCTGTATGCAGGTCAAGAAGCAATGGACATGGAACAATGGACTTGTTCCAAATTGGAAAAGGAGCATATCAAGACTGTATTTTCTTGGGCTCCAAAATCACTGCAGATGGTGACTGCAGCCATGAAATTAAAAGATGCTTACTCCTTGGAAGAAAAGTTATGACCAACTTAGACAGCATATTAAAAAGCAGAGACATTACTTTGCCAACAAAGGTCCGTCTAGTCAAGGCTATGGTTTTTCCAGTGGTCATGTATGGATGTGAGAGTTGGACTATAAAGAAAGCTGATCACCGAAGAATCGGTGCTTTTGAACTGTGGTGTTGGAGAAGACTCTTGACAGCCCCTTGAACTGCAAGGAGATCCAACCAGTCCATCCTAAAGGAGATCAGTCCTGGGTGTTCATTGGAAGGACTGATGTTGAAGGTGAAACTCCAATACTTTGGCCACCTGATGCAAAGAACTGACTCACTGGATAAGACCCTGATGCTGGGAAAGGTTGAAGGCAGGAGGAGAAGGGGACGACAGAGGATGAGATGGTTGGATGGCACCACTGACTCAACAGACAGGAGTTTGAGCGAGCTCCGGGAGGTGGTGATGGACGGGGGGCCTGGCGTGCCCCATTCCTTTGCCTCACATAAAGTCGACACGACTGAGCGACCAAGCAAACTGAACATGTGTGTTGTGTAGACACACCCACTAACATGTTCACACACAGGAAGCACTAATACCGTTTACAAAACTCTCATTGTCTTTGATTTTGTACTGTGATTAGTACTCTACATACATTAGCTTATAAATTCTTGATGAACAGAGCAGTGCTTTTCTCCCATTTGGTTTCATCACTGAAATTAGTACAGGATTGCCAAATATAAGATATTCTAATAAATACATGTTTGGTTTGGGTTAGTGAGGGAGCTGAGCAAGCAGAGGACAAAAGTAAGAAAACAAAGAAACGCTTTGGGTATTTGACATTCATGACTGCATTTCTAAATGTTTCTTGCATCTTATAGCTTTGTGCTGTATTCAGGAGGGATCAGGGAATGGTTTTCAGACTGCTTTTCATTTCCAATTAAATCTCTCATTTTTCACTTAAATTAGAGACATGTTACTCTCTCAGTGTGATGATAATACACATCTAAGGAGAAGAATTCTGAAAAAATAAAATTTGGAAATGAATACATTTGCAGAGTACAACAGCCACTTTGACAAACCAATATTTTTCAAGTTCAAGGCAGAAGTCCTCAGGCTGTTGATCATCCAATTAAATCCTCTACCCTAGAGGAGCAATGCTATATTGTACACATATGTAATACCCTCAAAGAGCTTCAGTGAAGTGACATTTCTAATACAAGCCACAGGCAACATCTAGCAATGTGTGTAGAATTGCTTTGTGTCTAGAATTTCAGGAAAATCAAATGAGTTAACATTCTTTGACCATAGAAATCTCATCAGTTTTGCTTTTTGCTATTTTCTCATTCCGTTTTTCAATTAAATAGAGTTCAAGGCTGAACGAAAGGGGCCAGGAGTTATTCAGAACTTAAAAAGAGTCTTAGAAACCCTCAGGAAAAACATGGACCCAGAAAAATTCAACACTTTTCTAATATATTTAGAGGCATCTTCTACTTTCTCCTTTCAGTTTGATATTTGTCATAAAAAATAGGTTTACTATGAATCAACAAATTCCAACCAAGGAAAGAGAAGACTTAAAGAGGATCAAGTTAACTTAACTTTCATGCAAGAGAAATTCTTTAAGATTTTTGTTTACAGGTAGATAGCAGTGTGGTGATGAGTATGAAGGCTTTTTCATCCCCAAATGAATCTATGGGCAATTGATGCAATAAGTAGCATCTTCTAAATTATATGATCAAATTCAAATTGTGTGGACTAGAGGACAATTACTTTTTTAACATGCTTTCACAATTAAAAAGATACTGAAGATTTAGCTTTGATCCATGATTTCAGCTTCACAAAAGAAGGAAGATTGAAGAACTGTAACGCCTAATCGGAATAAAATCACTTCATGAGCTTATTGTTGGCATTAAATTAAAATGGATTTTGGTTTTATTTAAATCTTTCAAAGCCATTCTAGAGACCCACTGAGACTAGTTCTAAGTTTACGTTAAACATTAAAAACTAAAATTTTTAAATAACAAAGAAAACATACCAGACTGATCACACTGAAAAACAGCTGACTTTTTATTGATGAAACTAAATTAAATGCAAAAAGTAAATGCTATGATGGATAAAAAGCAAATTGGATGATTGATTCTATTCAGTTTTGAGGTGCCTAGGCTGATGTTGCTTTCCCAGGGGGAAAAACTGACAATATTCCAACAAGAACCTTAGCCCAGTAACGATTTTCTGAAGTCATGGAGCACAAATATTTATTCCTAGTTCTATAACCCTGAAAGAGTTGTCTAGATGCAGAAAGTGCAACAAAATCATGAATTGTGTTTTGAGCTATTTAAGAATTAAGTATTCCTCCACACATTAGTAAGTTTAAAGTTTCTACTTACACTTGCTTTGTGTGTGTGTGTGTGTGTGTGTGTGGAATTGTGGCCTGCAGTCAAAAGTACTGTTTAGGGAAAGTTAACGCTTATCTAATAGTTGGTAAATCAAAATATATATTCAGCTGTTTTTAGCACACTCATGGGATGGCTGATCAAAGATCTTTCTGGCAAAGCAAACCATTTGAATCTACAAGAATAGAATAGAGTATTCAGAATTCAGTCCGTTTTCAGTCACCTGTTTTAAGACACTGTAGCATTTATAAATCATCTTAATCTACTTTTACATTAGCCCAGCCAAACTATGCTGAGGATAAAAAAAAAAGCATTTTAATATAAGCCTAAGAAAAACATAATTAAGGAGTTCAAGAAACTGAGAAATATATTTAAAATTAATTATAAAAAAACTATTTCTACAATGGGTACTAACGATGTGAGACTACTGCTGCTGTGATGCCTTCATTGACAAACACATTTGAAAGTTGACTCTATAATATTGTTTTAGATGTGTAAAGATTGAGGAAAGATCTGGGAAAGATTGAGGGCAGGAAGGGAACGACAGAGAAAGAAATGATTGGATGACATCACCGAATCAATGGACGTGAGTTTGAGCACACTGCAGGAGATAGGGAAGGACAGGGAAGCCTGGTGTGCTGCAGCCCACGGGGTGGCAAAAAGTCAGACAAGACGTAGCAACTGAGCAACAACAAGATATGTAACAACTTTGCACTATAATTCTTCAAAGGTTCTATGGCAACTAGGCGTCAGTTGAGGTCATCCTGGTTTTGATATTTGTGCGAAACTGACTTGAATCCTTTGACCCATGTCCCTTGTGATGCCCTGCATCTTGCCCAGAATGCCATGTGATTCATCAGTTCCTTGAATTTCTCTTTGCTCTGCTCCACACTAAACCGTAAAAGGGCTTCCCTGGCGGCTCAGAAGGTACAGAATCTACCCACAATGCAGGGAACACGGGTTTGATCCCTAGTGGGCTAAGGAAGATCCCGCACTCCTCAAAGCAACTAAGCCTGCCCACCGCAGCTCCAGAGCCTACATCTCCGGAGCCTGAGAGCCAGTTAGAGTTCTAGTTCAGAAACGCTAGACTTTCCACAAGGAAAGATCCTGACTGATGCAGTGAAGAGCCCTCTTGTTGCAGCGAAGACCTGACAAAGCCAAATAAATAAATAAATATAAAAAAAAAAAATCCTCTACCTCCCATCTCTCCTCCCCATTTCATGCCTCACTGCTTAGCTTTCTATGGGTCAGGCTTCTGCATCTGTCTCTACCTTTCCAGTATGCTTTGAATACAATATACTTAAAAAAATTTTTTTTTGATAATTTAATAGTACTGAAGAATTAGTAAACTATTGAAAGTTCAGACTTTTCTTTCTGCCGCTGCTGCTGCTGCTAAGTCACTTCAGTCATGTCTGATTCTGTGCGACCCCATAGACGGCAGCCCACCAGGCTCCCCCATCCCTGGGATTCTCCAGGCAAGAACACTGGAGTGGGTTGCCATTTCCTTGTCCAGAATTTTCTTTCTACTACTCATCAATCTCTGTGTAAGGATTGATATGAGGCTATTTCCCAATGAAAAAGATTCGCCACCTCCTCCTTTCCTCTTTAAAGGCAGAAAATGTCACAGGAAATTCTAGTTAAGAACTAATTGCATGTGTTCCCCATCCTGAACCTCCCTCCCACCTCCCTCCCCATCCCATTCCTCTGGGTCATTGTAAAGTAAAAAAATTAATTAATTAATTAATTAAATATGGAAAAAAAGAGAACTAATTGCATTCTGTTATAAACACTCCCAAAGGCAATTTAAGGACACTTTGAATTTGTAGGATTGGTTTCTATTTATGAAAATGGTTAAAATAAATTGATAGATAGTATACAGACCACACACTTCTATCCTGTTGATCAACTACTCATTTTGTTGCAAACGGCCCTACAGGTGATTAAAAATTCCCCCATGCTAACTCATTCCCACCAGTCCTAAACATTGTTCAGACATTACAATGCAGTAACTTTTTGCAGGGAACTACTCTTTATTAGCAAGTCTGGGTTAACTGTTCTTCCACTGTTCTTCCATATTCTGTATATTTTTCTTTCTCAATATTTGTCAGAACTTATTTTAATTGCCCAGTTTACTTATTGCTTGCTCTTCCTCCTTAAAATTGGATGTTGCCTAGCACATAATGGACACTCAAAATAGTTGTTGCATGAATGAGTGAATAAGAATGGAGAACAAGTATGTCAGAATGATACAAAGCATGCAATATATAAAATAATCAATAATAAAACTCACATTAACCATTATTCATTGTCTATCATAGGATTTCAACAAATCATTGACCATTTTCTTAGACTGTTGGTCTCATCCTTCTGTCTTTCAGAAAATATATTACCTCACTGTCCAAATTCCTTCAGCACTTGAGTTCAGAAGTATACAGGAAACAGGAAATGTGTTTATTTTATCTAGCACATCCACATCAAATAATTTCAACCAGCATCATCTCTATGTAACATTTTACATGCTAAATAATTGAAAATCTTGTTTATCTTAGTAACAGTGCCTGCCATGAGGCTCTTAAATTGCTGTACAGGAATTTTCAAGGAACTTTCTGAAAAAATATCCATTTACAGAAACTTAATGGTCAAGACCATCTGAAACATGTCCAAAAAATACAGAGAAAAGAGTATATAACTGAAAAAAGCATTGCAGGGATATATTAAGGTCTGTCAAGTCTGCCATTATAGCACCAGGTGAAATGCTCCCTTGGGCATCACTTGGGATGAAAGAAATCAAACCAGAAGGGAAGCTAAACATTCAAATTGGTTTATAGTTTTATGAGTTTGAAAATGAAATTAAAAGAAAAAGATATAGAGAATTGTAGTCTTTCTTGTTTAAATGAAGCTCCTATTATTTCAAGGAGTTTATTTTGACACATGACATGTACCACCTCCAGTCTATTCACTGACATCATGAGACTGTGCACAGTTTAATGCATCGAGTGAAAATAAAGCCAGAGGCTTCATTGGTTTGGACTTGGGACCACCATGACTGAAGAACAGCAAAGGCATGTTGGAAAATTAGCAAAAGCTCTTTAAAATTTGTGTATGACAGAATTAAGTTTTGTGAAAGCAATTAAAGTAAAAGGCATGTTTTATAAACACACACCTTTACACTAATGTGACTTATAGATGGTTTCAAATGGAATGCTGAATGAAATACGAACTAATGAATTATTTGAAGGCTCTATATCAGTCTGAAACTAAAAATCACAATTCTAGCTGTCAAAATAAATTCAGTAGAAGCGCTCTGACAATACTACCATCTATCCAATCCATTGAAAGGAGCTACACTGACATCTCTGGAGATCAGTGACATTGTTTTCTTTGCTTTAGGGTTTCGCCATTTAAATTAAATATTTTCATTTATTTTACGTTTAGGGTTTCAGAACATGCTCCTGAATTCACAATCTCTTTTCCATATTGTGTCAGCATCATTGTTATAGTTTTGAATTCAGCTAACTTCTTTGAATTGATAATCTACATTCCTCTGCTTGTTCCCAACTTGCAGTACCTTCTCTCCATTCCCTTTCTCTTGATTTCTAAAGCAGTCATCATTAGGAAAATTAGAGAGCTACAAAATACCAAATATATATATATATATATATATATATATATACACATATATATAGCATTACTATCAATCACGTTGGTAAAATTATTCAAATCTTCAGGGAATTTACTGGTAAGCTAAGCACATCCATGTGTAGGGAACGGTGGCTAAGTAGTAAGTGGCAAGATAATGAAATCCAAAAACGGGTTCCCATCTCAGTTGTATCAGTGAAGTTTCCTTCCTTTCTTTGCCTCAGTTCCCTGCCTACAGTCTAGTTCACTTTGACAGGTACATCAGGCTATTCCTTCCACTGGCTCTTTAGAAGGAGAAAGCACAGCCTGCTTTGAGCTACTGTAAGCTTCAGGGCATGTGGGTGATAATCCATATGTAAATATCAAACCTTCTTTCCAAACGTTAGTCCCACCTGTCTCCTTTCTGCAGACCATCAAGAGTCGCATGACCGTGACACCTGATGCTGAGAATTCAGAGAATTCTGTCTTCTGAAACATCACAAACTTTCAACTCATCAAAGTAATAATATACTTTTTGTTTTGAGTTGCAGTGAATGGACACATTATTTTTATCTCCTTCCACCGGGCCTTGTCTCTCAGCACTCTTGCTTCCCTAGGTTTCAGATATTAGACTGGAGGAGAGGAGGAAACAGACTCCAGATGTAAAACTGTAAAGAGTACTGTTCCTTCAGACTGTTCTTTCCACAATCATGTAAACTCTGAGAGCCAAGAAAAAGGCCTTTCCCAGGACTTCCCTGGTGGCCCAGTGGCTAAGACTCAGCGCTCCCAGTGCACAGAGGCTGGGTTCCATCCCTGGCCGGAGAACTAGACGCCACGTGCTGCAACTAAAGATCCCACTTTCCACAGCTAAGACCTGATGCAATAATAATGAATATAAATATTTTTAAAAGTGTGAGTGTCTTATATTAGACTCACAAACTTAGAGAAGGAACTTATTGTTGCTGTAGGGGGAAAGACAGGGGGAAGGGATATTAGGGAGTTTGGGATGGACATTTACAAACTGCTGTCTTTAAAATGGTTAACCAAGGACCTACTGAATAGCACAGGGAACTCTGTTCAATGTTATTGGCAGCCTGCGTGGGAAGGGAGTTTGGGGGAGAATGGATACATGTATAGGTATGGCTGAGTTCCTTTGCTGTTCACCTGAAATGATGACAGCACTGTTAATTAGCTATATCCCAATACAAAAAAAAAGTTTAAAAAAAAAAAAAAAAAAGCCCCCCCCCCCCCCCAATTAAAGTTCTGATCTCAGGGCTGCAATTAACACCAGATTCCAAAAGATGAAGCAGCTCAGGTTTCTTATTTAATAGAAACTACCTAAAGACCCTGTACTAAGGTTTACCTTATATCTGTTGGTCAACTCACCAAACCAATATCCACAAGGTAGGCAGTTTTATTCTTATTTTGAGGGTTAGAGAGTTTCAGTATTTACGCCATGTCTCATGGCCAGGGTGACCACGTGGGGTTAAGGAGTTGGCAGTCTTTCTGATGAGAAAGCCCTTGTTTAATCATATATCCCATATTTCCACCTTCCTGTAAAGCTTTCACATCTGTGTTGAGCCTTTACTCATCATTCATCTAAATCATGTGTATTTAATATCTGTATTGAGTAATGTTCAACTTAGGGACTTGGATAGACAATAAAGATAGGGCCTTACCTTCAAGGAGGCTTCCCTGGTGGCTCAGTGGTAAGGAATCTGATGCCTTGCAGGAGGCACGGGTTCAATCTCTGGGTCAGGAAGATCCCCTGGAGAAGGATATGGCAATCCACTCCAGTATTCTTGCCCAGAGAATCCCATGGACAGAGGAGCCTGGCGGGCTACAGTCCATGGGGTCACAGAGAGTCGGACACATCTGAGACACGGCACACACAGCACTTACCTTCAAGGAGTTTATATCCAATGGGAGGGAAAAAAACCCAAAAAACTAACACACATTACAAAATAAATCAGACTATATTTCATTTTCCCTCACAAATTTAACATCTCTGAAGTTGGGATGGCTTCTCTCAGTTTTAGGAGATCGGGTGGCGAGGGTAACGAATCGTCACAGCCTATGCATGGGTGAACTTGGCTGTTATTCCTGGTGGCACGAGAGGACAACCTCAGCCCCTGAGTTTCAATCCATGAATCACTCAAAAACCACTTAAAGAAGAAAAATGAGTCCTAGTTGATGCCTTAAAACATTTTGGTAAGATTTTAAAAACACCAGCATCAAAACAATATTATGGCCTTTGAAAAAATCCCAGGGTCCAGGGTAAAACTTCAAAAAAATACTATGCAATGGTATGAATAGAATGATAGCTTTGGAAAAAGAGAGATTTATTTCACTTCAAAATATCCAATTGAAGAGGTTTTTAAAATCAATTGGAGAAGGAAATGGCAGCCCACTCCAGTGTTCTTGCCTGGAGAATCCCAGGGACGGCCGAGCCGGGTGGGCTGCCGTTTATGGGGTCGCACAGAGTCAGACACAACTGAAGAGACTTAGCATAGCATTAAAATCAACACTAAAACGCTTAATCCCAGATAATTTAGTTGGTATTTTTGGTGTACACAAAACAATGAAATGCCTGATAACTGCAAGTGTTACAGATTCAATAAAATGTATCCAGCCATTTCAGTTGGTGCTAAGTGCTATGATGAGGTCAGGTCATGTTAGCAGCAGTAGGTGGAGCTGTATGTCCGGAGGGGAGTATTTTAGCTGGAATAGATTACAGTTGGATTAGATTTTAGCTAGAATAGATTTGGAGAAACTTCCTTAAAACTCCACTGACTTACCCTGAACCTAACTCATGTTAGTTACAAGCTGCCAGTGATTGCATTTGTGTATTGTTTGATACTCTAGTCAGTATGCCTCATTTCCCCCATATGTTATCTTTTTTGGTGGATTTGCATGTGTTAAAACTCATTATTTGCTCACAAAGCAATGAGAAGAGTGCTTTTACTGGGGAAAAAAAAATGTTACCTGTGAATAGCTACTTGTTAATAAATTAATTCCAGATTTGTCTCCCTATAGAAATCATACAAACAAAAACTTAGAGAAATATCAAGTCAAAATAGCAAGGGCCGCCGTACCAAGGCTCTGGGATGCATTATTCCTTTGCTTTGTTTTCTTCCAAATAAAGCTCCAGATGAGATGTCCGCATATTCACTGCATGACCTTTTGAAGAATAACACTTTTATATGCTCACTACAATGTTCTGCATATAAGAGCAGTTCTTTAAGTATTATTTATGGATTTTCAAGTATTTTTCCGTCACTTTGAATGGGAATTCTTGAAACTAAGTTCTATAGTCAAAACCATTCTTATCCAATTTCTTTCTTTCTTCTTTGGTTTTAACATTTAGAAGAAGTATTGTGACATACAGAAAAATTATGGACTTCTGGGTCAGATATCAACAGAAATGTAAGCTAGGAATTTTGGTTCATATTAAAGGCAAAATGGATATTAAAGTGATTAAGCACTATACATGGGCCATAATAGATAATGAAATATAGATTTTATTAGTATTAGCAACAAGAAACCAATAATGATTTTAAGAAGGCAAAGACAAACAAAGAGCCCATGTTACTTTCCAACCTTTTCAGAGTCATGATTTCTTTTGACCTCTAGAATAAATCTATTGTTAGCAGAACAAGTGTTACTGCTCCCAGCTTGAGAAAATTGAGATTCAGAGAGGGGTGACGACCCAAAAGGACATTTCTATCAAGAGATAGAGTAAAAATTTCCTACTGCAGTATTTTCCTACAAACAGTTGGCAACACATAATATCTGGATGCTCAAAATCCATGTACTGGGCCCATAATGCCAAAAACAACTTTGGAAAAATTCTAAGGTATTATTTGCCTTTTTCACTCTGTTGATATTTATGCCAGTGTTGTGAAAACAATAGTGGATGCAGCTGCTGATGCCTTAGCACAAATTACATTTGTGACGTCAAACTGCATTAGTATCCATTGTATTGTTCACCTGTACACAAAGAGTAAAAATCAAAGCACAGATCACTCTAAAATATCTTTCATGGATCAGTAAAATTTGCTAAATATTTTGAATCTCCGGCCCGTGTCGTTTCATTTAATATTTTGCAGGACAAAACAGGAAGTATGATTAATGTTCTTCTGTCACATGTCTAGATGTGATGTTTATCTGTAAAAAGAACACCTACTGTATTGTTTGAATTGCCAGCTGAACTAGCCTCTTTTCTCATGATATAAAAATTTTACTTGAAGAAAACGGTTGACAAATTGTGCTTTTTCAAAGTTTAGGTACTAGGCAGATATTTTCTCAAAAATGAATGAAGCCTCATCTTGTCACGTCAAGGAAAACAATTGCCATTGGTTGTCAATAACACAATTTGAGTTTTAAGCAGAAATTATTGTTAGTTTCAAAAACTTGTATCAGTCACTGAGTGCTTAACAGCTTCTGATAAGACTGAAAGTGATATTACAAAATAGTGTCTGAGTCCTACTGTGAAATGAAATGTGTCAAAATTTGTAATGTCTGCATAATTCAGTGAGCCGGTGTTTTCTATTGAACAATGCATGGTGTTATAAAATCACATATGGGTAAAGATTGTTCAAAGATAGACCAGTGAATTAAAATAAAAAACAGTAAAATGTTTATTAATATGGTATCAGATTACATGCTGTAATTGACTTATAAGAAACTACCACTTACTGAGTTTTAGTAGGAATTAAAATAAGAATACCCACAATTTTCTGAAATGATTTTTAACATATGCCTGTATTGTCCAACTACACATTTGTGAGAAGCCTAATGTTCTTCAAATATCTCAGCCAAAACAATATAGTGCAACAAATTCAGTACAGAAGCAGATATGAGATTCCAGCTGTTTTCTATTAAACTGGATATTAAAAATATTTGCAAAAGAGAATAGACATGTGTACACAGTGAGGGAAGGACAGAGTGGAAAGAACTGAGAGAGTTGCATGGAAACATATGCATCACCATTTGTAACATATATAGCCAGGAGGAATGTACTGTATGACAGTTCAGTTCAGTTCAGTCACTCAGACGTGTCCGACTCTTTGCGACCCCATGGACCACAGCACGCCAGGCCTCCCTGTCCATTACCAACTCCCGGAGATTACCCAAACTCATGTCCATTGAGTGATGCCATCCAACCAACTCATCTTCTGTCATCCCCTTCTCTTCCCACCTTCAATCTTTCCCAGCATCAGGGTCTTTTCCAATGAGTCAGCTCTTCGCATTAGGTGGCCAAAGTATTGGAGTTTCAGCTTCAACATCAGTCCTTCCAATGCACACTCAGGACTGATCTCCTTTAGGATGGACTGGTTGGATCTCCTTGCAGCCCAAGAGACTCTCAAGAGTCTTCTCCAACACCACAGTTCAAAAGCATCAATTCTTTGGCGCTCAGCTTTCTTTATGGCCCAGAAAGTTTAGGTACCAAACTCTCACTTTTCACTCTCTCACATCCATACATGACTACAGGAAAATCCATAGCCTTGACTAGACAGACCTTTGCTGGAAAAGTAACGTCTCTGCTTTTTAATATGCTGTCTAGGTTGGTCATAACTTTTCTTCCAAGGAGTGAGCATATTTTTATTTCATGGCTGCAGTCACCATCGGCAGTGATTTTGCAGCCCTAAAAATAAAGTCTGCCACTGTTTCCACTGTTTCCCCATCTATTTGCCATGAAGAGATGGAACCAGATGCCATGATCTTAGTTTTCTGAATGCTGAGCTTTAAGCCAGCTTTTTCACTATCCTCTTTCACTTTCATCAAGAGGCTCTTTAGTTCTTTACTTTCTGCCATAAGGGTGGTGTCATCTGCATATCTGAGGTGATTGATATTTCTCCCAGCAATCTTGATTCCAGCTTGGGCTTCATCCAGCCCAGCGTTTCTCATGATGTACTCTGCATATAAATTAAATAAGTATGACAAAGAGAACTCAAACCCTGTGCTCTGTGACAACATAGAGGTGTGGGATGGGGTGGGAGGTGGCAGGGAAGTTTAAGAAGGAGGGGATATATGTATAGCTATGGCTGATTCATGCTGATGTACAGCAGAAGCCAACATAGTATTGTAAAGCAATTATCCTCCAATTAAAAATAAATTAATTAAGAAAGAGCAGTGTCACTTTCCCACAATTTTTTGAAAATGCAGTCCTTTTTTCAAGAAAATATTTACAGCAACATGGGACGGGTTTATTACTGCTGTTTTCAGGGCTGGCTTCGTGGATGTGTGGGTAGCTCTGCATTCAGAAGGGCTTCTTGCTCAGTTCCATGCTCTGCTGTATGACTGACCATCTCTCAGTTTCACCTTTGGAGCTTGGTCCCAAGGGATACATGCATCAAACATGACCACCATTCCCTGCCACTTGAGCATTCACATTGCCACATGAGCATGGAGTTTTTGTGGGCCCACAACGCATGGAACTTTAGGAAGATTCAAAGAACTACAAGGGAAGCACATGACATCTAAGAACAGACTATGGAAGACGGTTGGCTGACAACTCTCAGAAGACATGCTTCGTATTTAAACACGAATTTGCTTTTAATGCAGGCAAAAAGCAACAGACTTCTAAGAAACAATAACAACAAAATAACCCCATCATAAACTTTTCTTCCCTTCCCTGTACTGGGCTTCCCTGGTGGCTCAGATGGTAAGGAATCAGCCTGGAATATGGGAGACCTGGGTTGGATCCCTGGGTCAGGAAGCTCTCCTGGAGAAGGGAATGGCAACCCACTCCAGAATTCTTCCCTGAAGAATTCCATGGGCAGAGGAGCCTGGCAGGCTACAATCCATGGGGTCGGTCCTTGGGGTCACAAATAGTCGGACATGACTGAGCGACCAACACTTTCATGCTTTAACTTCCCTGTGTTAGCCAAAACTTACACTGATGGTGATGACGATGATACAGAAGGAAAGAGAAGTTGGAGTAATCTATAGTCCATCTTCCCTGATATTTTTAAACGTGGAGTTTGACTTCCAGTATGGCAAAAGTGTGTGCTGGAGCCGACACAATCAATTCCAGTGACTTCATGTTGGTAGTTTGAAGCTGGTTGTTATGTATTTAGGCCTGTGTGCTAAGTCACTTCAGTCATGTCTGACTCTTTGCAACCCTATGAACTTTAGCCCACTAAGCTCTTCTGTCCATGGGAATCTCCAGGCAAGAACCCACACTTAGTGGGTTGCCATACCCTTCTCCAGAGGGTCTTCCCCATCCAGGGATTGAACTTGCATTTCTTATGCCTCCTGCATTAACAGCTGCATTCTTTACCACTAACACGACCTGGGAATTCCAGATGTATTTGTAGATACCAGCAAATACTACAGACTTTTTTCTCCCTACAGAGCCTATTGTTAAATATTTACCAGAACACCCCTGGAAAGAACACACAAAAACCAAAGCTCTTTGGGGTCTTGAATAATGGTTAAGCGTGTAAAATCATCCTGAGATTAAAAAGTATGGGGATCATTTTATATAATACACTTTGTTAAAATTGCGAAAGAGACTTACAAGCTACTCTGTCACTGCTTCCGATTCTTGGATATAAAGCATTTCAGGAAATAGGAAAAGCATTTCAAGTACAGAAATTATGATTTTCTTTTTTCCAGTATGTAATTCACAATGCATGCCCTCTACTTCTTAACACACACACACACACACACACACACACACACACACATTATTTTTGTATTATTTTCCCAAAAGGCTCTACCAACCAGTAAATAGGCCCACTTTCACTGCAGAAGAGAAAAGGCTTCAGTGGGGAAAACAGGCCCTTTATTAGGCAAGTTTCCTTACAGAGTGACACTCATGTAAACACTTAGTGATCTACGTCTTTTCAGCCTTCAACACCTGTGCCATTCATGTAAAATACTCTGAAGTGGATAGCAGGTCATAAACTGTATGCAATTTGAACTCTGATGCAAGAGCCATTTTGTCAAAGCTTTACAATGTGTGTCTAAACATAATTACTTCCTTTGCTGCTCACTGTAATAATATTAATCGCACAGATTTTTTCATTTTTACAGCTTTACTTTGAAATTAATTACCAAAGTCAGTGCCATTCCTGATCCAAAATGGAGGCCCTGCATGTTGGTGTTAATGTACTTAAACCAATGAAATTATATCGGAGTCCTACAAAATCTCCTCTACATACACATCTGTAAAATGTAAAAATCTGTGTAATCTGTACACTTAAAAAAAAAATAGATGAAATTGGGAGAAATGTACCACGGTTTTCAATTGCTTTCAATTACCATTAAACCTTTCGAAGACTGATCTGCATAATGTTTCATAAACATGTAGGCAGATTAACCTTTTTTAGTTAATTTATTCATTAGCAGTAAAAATTCAAAGCACCTCTTATGAGAAAATAATGTCTTGCTGTTAAATTACATGGAAACAAAGCAATTGGGACATACTTGCCGAAGTTCGCACTGTGTCAGAGCACAAAAAAAGTAGAGAGGCGAAAAAAAAAAAACCCACAACTTTGCCTGTTAGTAGAGTGTTGATTAAATTGTCGGTTTGTGAACAATTAGTAGTATTACTAGAAGATTAGGTGAAGTATTAATTACAGTCGGGCCAAATGGTTTCTGAGGAATAAAGATACCTCCTACGCTGTGCTGGAGGTAATGGAAGGCAGTCCTGAAGTCCTCTCACCTGTGGTCTGCAGTGACTGCTGGACCCTCTTGCTCAGGGCTGAGTTAGCATATACATGTGTGCACTGTTCGTGAAGCCATTTTTTAATACCCTCTGGCTAATTAGAGGGCTTCCCTGATGGCTCAAATGTTAAAGAATCTGCCTGCAACATGGGAGACCTGGGTTCAATCCCTAGGTTGGGGAGATCCTCTGGTGAAAATGTTGCTTTGAGGGCTAAATAGAGGGCTTCCCTCATGGCTCAGACAGTAAAGAATCTGCCTGCCAATGCAGGACACACAAGAGACTTGGGTTTGATCCCTGGGTCAGGAAGATCCCTTGGCATCAGAAATGGCACTCCACTCCAACAATCTTGCCTGGAAAATTCCATGGACAGAGGAGCCTGGTGGGGTACAGCCAGTGGGGCCACAAAGAGGCAGCTATGACTGCACACATGTAGCTAGAAGTCAAGGCTCAGCTCTCAAATTGGTTAAACCCTGAATCAAAGCTGTGCCGAGCATATACATGTGTTTTAAGAAATATTTGAGAAGCCAATGGAAATTCTAAGGGTTGTTTGCCAAAAGCAGGTTTAAAAAAACAAAAAAAAACTGCCCATCTGTCAGGGGAAGTCTGTGAGTAATCCCCTGATCACATGAAGGTAAAGTCAGGACGAGGTATTGGGAACGTGTTTCTTACATTAAGAATGGAGGAATGGGGTCTCTTGCAGCTGAGAACTGGGTGAGGGATTCTGGTCTCAGCAGTTTCTTACTCCAGATACACAGGGACATGTCATTTCCAGAAGGAATTTTTATTTAAGACAAAAACAGTCAATCCTGTCTCAAATGGCAGACCAAAATAATTAATAATAATAGTAACCAAAGTTCAGCCCCCTCTCTGTCTCATGACCCCCCCTCCACCCTGTTCTGCCTAAGAATGTTCTTCCTTCCAGAGGACTGCTTCTCTTCTTATCAGAAGCATTTATTGCAGCTCTGCAGCTTTAAAGGCTTGCATGTCAGACAGAAATTGCAACTTTCAGGTCTTCCATTCTCATAGAAACCAGAGTAGTTATTTTTCATATATTATCCCCCAAGTCAAAAATCCCTTTATTATGCAGGTTGATGTTTGTACTTTGTTCAGGTAATTTCTTACTTGCTTGTATTGCACTCCAGAAAATGCCCTGACTAGAGTTCAAGTTCCTGGAAACCTGAATTTATGTTTTCTTCAAATTGCTATCTTCCTGTAGTTATCAGGGTATTTTACACAATGGTGTTTACAAAGGCTTTTAAACTAAACTTTGGGAAAAACCAACAGACTCAAAATTTACATCTTGTATCTGTTGAGAGAAGAAAATCAATTTCAGCAAAAAAAGTATTGCTTTAAAAAGTCTTTCACTAATCCAACTAAAGTCAAATAAAAAACATTCTGCACTGCCCCAGTTATTTCTTCAATGTATGACATTCTTTTGGTTAGGACAACCAATAATTTGGCTGCCTATACATACATGTTTCTTTATTGTAAAGACATGGGTACTCACTGAAGATAAAATTGAAGTAAGACATACATAAAATAAAAGTAGTCCATAAATTGAAGTGCTTTGAAAAGCAATTGACAGTAAACTTAATCCAAAAAGTGAAGGTAAAGGAAAGTAAGTTACAAAATTGAGCAACTTTCTTTTTAAACGTGTGTTTGGTGAGGCAATAGCAAGACACAGAGAGACATGTGCTCTAGGTTACAAAAGTAAGGTGCTTTGGCGCACCTTAGATAGTTCTTTCTTAAAATTAGCTATAAGCTCAGTTGTGTAAGCTTTAAAATTCATTTTGAGTAGAGTCAGTTTCAAGAGAGGGTGTAAATCAACCCCAAACAAGGACAGCTCAAGAATTTCTCTATTGGATCTACTTAAGTACTAGACAACTTGTGTTGCTTGCATAATAGACAACACTCTGCTTTTAATTTAAATATGTGTGTGTGTATTTATATATGACATAGATATATTTATATTGCATGTGAGTATGGGAGGCCAACAAGGATTGTGAGTCATGCAAGTGTGCATGCTAAGTCACTTCAGTCAGCCTAACTCTTTGCAACCCTATGTACTGTAGCCTCCCAGGCTCCTCTGTCCATGGGATTCTCCAGGCAAGAATACTAGAGTGGGTTGCCATTTCCTACTCCAAGGGAACTTCTCAATCCAAGGATCGAACCTGAGTCTCTTGTGTCCCTGCATTTGCAGGTGGGTTCTTTATCACTAGTGTCACCATATTTATGTATAACATAGATATATAAATATTGTATGCGGTATGGGCTTCCCTGGTGGTTCAGTGGTAAAGAATCTACTGCAATACAGGAGACTAGCAGGAGACATGGTTTCGATCCCTGGCCAAAAAAATCCCCTGGAGAAGGAAGTGGCAACCTGCTCCAGTATTCTTGCCTGGGACATCCCATGGACAGAGGGACCTGGTGGGCTGATTTCACGGGGTTGCCAAGAGTCAGACACAACTGAAAGACTGAACAACAAATGGGAAGCCAATGAGGATCATGAGCCATGAGAATGTCTTAAAGGAAACTCCCTGATCTTTGGGCAGTACCGTCAAATCTAGAACACAAGAAAACTGAATTTCAAGAAATGGGTGTGGTTAGAGTCCAGATGTTCAAGCTGGTTTTAGAAAAGGCAGAGGAACCAGAGATCAAATTGTCAAAATCTGCTGGACCATTGAAAAAGCAAGAGAGTTCCAGAAAAACATCTACTTCTGCTTTATTGACTATGCCAAAGCCTTTGACTTTGTGGACCACAATAAACTGTGGAAAATTCTGAAAGAGATGGGAATACCAGACCACCTGACCTGCCTCTTGAGAAACCTGTATGCAGGTCAGGAAGCAACAGTTGAACATGGAACAACAGACTGGTTCCGAATACGTAAAGGAGAATATCAACGCTGCATATTGTCACCCTGCTTATTTAACTTATATGCAGAGTACATCATGAGAAACGCTGGGCTGGATGAAGCACAAGCTGGAATCAAGATTGCTGGGAGAACTATCAATAACCTCAGATATGCAGATGCCACCATCCTTATGGCAGAAAGTGAAGAAGAACTAAAGAGCCTCTTGATGAAAGTGAAAGAGGAGAGTGAAAAAGTTCCTAGACTGAGATACTGAGTCATGTGTTATGTTCTTATACTTCTTTATTTGATCATATCCTTTTAGGCCCAAGTAAAGAGCTCAAATAATCACAAAATCTTTGTCTGTCAGAATCCTCTGTAGCATTTCATTTGAAAGGAGTGGTTGAGGCAGTGTCCTCACATTTGCAGTCCATCTGTTATGTCTTCAGTAATTTGCTAGGAAACTGAGTGTGTTATTTCATTGCATCCTCACAATAATAAAAGACAGAGTTATGATCTCCATTTGACAGAGAAGAAACTGAGTCCAAGAGAGAATCATTGACCTAACCAATGTCTAATAGCATCGCTAAGACACAGGCCAGGCCATTGAGCCACAGTATCCCAATGTCCGTTCCATTACACAAAGGCAGTCTTCCTCCAAGAGAAAATAAAAACATGGCCACATGTTTTCAAAAGTCCTTGGCTTTGGTGGACATCATCTTACAGTCAGGCTTCAAAGATATTTGATTCACTGTTATGTGAAACTTCATGGCGTGAATGGTGAAATATGGAACATGACAGCTTCTTTTACACTAAACCATGAACCATATCAGTTTGGAATACCATAATATCCATAAGTATCCAACAAGGCTAAATTGAAATCTACTTTTTATGACTAAACAGAAAACTCATAATATAACTTAATCTTAAAATAATCTACAGATGCATTCTAAGCAAATTCACCATACAAAAAAAAATCTAATTTGTAGATTTTTGTTGAACTGTCCCACTTTATAGAGTGATCCACTTCACTGGAGTATGTGAAGTATATGTATGTGCATGTAACTTGTTCTTCAAAAGTTTTTAAACTGTTTTGAATGAGCTTTTAGATATTATATTGAGAATTTTCTATTAACCCTAGATTTTAGGAATATGTCATTTCTTAAAAAGAAGTATGGCATACAAAGACAATTTCCTAAAGCCTTATGCTAAAATTATATTCTAACATTCAAATATTTAAAAGCCAACAGATGAATTAATTTGGTGCATAATACATATACAATATATTAATTGACCACTGAACACCATGCATTTCTACACTGTAGAAATTCTTCTTACTACCATGACTTGCCTTATAGCCTTTAGAAGATTTTTAATGTTCCTGGGAAAAAGGATTCATTCATTATCTTTTTAGGTTTGCTCAAGGACCTGGAAACAGGGGGATGTCCTGGATGACCTTTAAAGAACCCTTGTATTCCTATGACTCTGAAATAAATTAAAGTTTTATGACCACATTATGCATAAGTGTCAGTGGATCTGGAAGACAATGAGGATGAAGCCTGTGCTCAGACTCTCCCTCCTAGTATTTATGCTTCCTATTCATTTCATGCATAACTAATTTCATATAGCAATTGGTAATCGCATCTTGGAAATGACACCACAGGCATCACAAAACAATTGCAATCATGGCTGCAATTCATTGTAACTACAGCAAAATGCCAGCACTGAAGCTGAAATACCTTCCTGACCCACCCAAAAGTAAAGGATTAGAAGAACAAAATATATCTTTGAAACGGTCACCTTCTAACTTTTAGTTCTAAATACTCTGAGTTCCTACTTTTCTTTTTTTCATTTTCAAGTACATAATGGTTTATCGAGACTGTGAGGCCTAGAATTACCCCTCTATTCCAAAACAGAAAGGCACACATACCTTGTTTATACTACTTTACCAATGATACTGTATTTGTCAAACTTCATTGTGTTAAAGACTTGCTGATACTTACACATAATATGGTCATAAATAGAAGGGCATATATTTTCCTGATATGTTTCTTCCATTAAGTCAACAAAAGTAAATTTAGGGATAAGAAGTGAGTATCATAAACTTGTTAAAATAACAAAATCATTGCTCTTTTCCTCCTGGAATTGAAAAACAGTATCTACTTTTGATAACTCCCAAGTCCACTTGGAATATGCCAATAACGCTACAATAATTAATAGCATACCTTTGGTGGCCCTTTTAAATCTTACAGACCACTTCTGGTTTTATTATTTTATCTTACACTCATATAATTCTGTTAAGTAAAAGAGCCAATATTATTATGTCAAAATCATAAATGAGGAATCAGAGGTCCAAGGGATCTCAGGAATATTTCTATTGTCAGCCAGGTCCATTCCCAATTACTATGGAATTGACTACTACCTCTTACTTCATGTATGGCAATCCAGAAGCCCAAAGCTGCCAGCAAGGGAATCGAGCTGGAACTGGACATTCAGTGGCTGGAACTCTGCGCCTGGCCCTTTTGTCCACCTGGCTCATGAGAGCTGTTGCTGCCCTGGGCTTAGTTGTGTGCCAGCTCTTCTGGGATGGAACAAAGGTGTATATTATCATGGTAAAGAAGGGTCATTCTCTGTGACTGTTTCTCGGTTGTTGTTCAGTCACTACGTCAAGTCGGGTCCGACTCTTTGCGACGCCATAGACTGCAGCACGCCAGGCTCTTCTGTCCTCCATTATCTCCTAGAGTTTTCTCAAATTCATGTCCATTGAATCAGTGATGCTGTATAAACATCTCATCTTCTGCCACCCCTTTCTCCTTTTGCCTTCAGTCTTTCCCGGCATCGTGGTCTTTTCCAATGAGTCAGCTCTTCACACCAGGTGGCCGAAGTATTGGAGCTTTAGCTTCAGCATCAATCCTTCTAATGAATATTCAAAGTTGATTTCCTTTAAGGCTGATTGGTTTGATCTCCTTGCAGAGCAAGCTGACTATTTCTACCATTTTATTAACTAATAGGAGAGACATTGGCTTTTGTTGAGCAAGAATTCCTGTTTTGAATCACTTCAAAACCATGGAGTCACTACTCTTGTTCTTCTTTAATCTTGGAATATTGGGTGGGGGCAGTTTAGTTGAAGCAGGGTTAGTTTACCCTAGTCAACTCTTTCCTAACTAGTCACCATGAAAGAACTGACCTGTAGACTCCATTGTATATTACTAATATTACCAATTGTTAAACCATATTTGTTCATATTTGATTTAACAAATACGTCTCAGGAAATTATCCACGAGTATGTGAGTGAACTTGGTCAATACTACATGATGTATTTTACTCTTAAAATAATAAATATTGTCATTTGTGAGCTCTAATGATTCTATTTGTCTGAATAATTATGTTTCAGTTTCTTTTCTCTCACTATAGACCATATCTGTAATTTTTTTTTTAAATCAGAAGTATATAATCTTCATTGACTTCAAGTATTTCAGGAGTATCTCTATTTCAGGAATATCACCAAAAATCAAACAGCAAATGCATCTGTTGAGGTGCTGATGAGAACAACCCTAATGCCCCCCAGCAGTCTCAAAGGACCCAGCCCACATGAATAACTGTCCATTGGCAACTTACTACCAAGAACCATTTAAGAGAGTTGCTAGCAGAAACCATTCCTCACAGGTCTAACAGACAGTGTAAAAGGAAAGGAGGGAATTATGATTTCAGAGATAAACTACACAATTAAGATTCATTTTATTTTCTCAAAAAAAGAGTCTGGGTAGTGTGTGTGTGTGTGTGTGTGTGTGTGCGCGCGCGCGCAGGTGAGCACTCAATAATATCCAACTCTGCAATCCCAGTCTGGTGGCCCACCAGACTCTTCCATCCATGGGATTTCCCAGGCAAGAATACTGGAGTGGGTTGCCATTTTCTGCTCCAGGAGATATCTCTTACCCAGGGATTGAACCTGCATCTCTTGTGTCTCCTGCACTGGTGAGTGAATTCATTACCACTAGGGAGGGAGGTAGTCTCTAAATAAAGGAAAGGACACATTGGCTTTTGAATTGTCAAAAGTTCACACTCACCAAATGCATTATAAAATTACATGGTGCAGAAAAATTAATGAGCTTTGAAATTCCCAGGAAAAGTGAAGCAGGGGACTCTGGTCTATCATAGAGATACTAAAGTAATAGAAAGATGTTTCATGCACTACCAAAAAACAGCAAAATCAACAAAAAAAATAAACAGTCGGGAAAAGAGCAAATGAAAGCACATTAAAGAAAGATCATATCAAAATGAGTTTGCAACATTAAATTATTAATTTATTTTATTTAATTATTATACTTGATATGAAATGTGTTGGCTCTTTCTGCGTAGTTACAGTGATATTATTTTGCATACATATTGATGGGTTACTGTTACATTTGTAAAGCAATAAAATCTTTAGAAAAGGAAACTTATTTGGTTCCCATTTCAAATAAGTAGTGACTTTTAAAATTGTGCAACTTAGAGTTTGTCATTCACTCTAAATCATGGTTTGAATTTAATAGCAATCTTTCAATATTCAACCTGAAAAATCTCATGACTGTGGACAATGTATAGAGAAATACGTCTATATGCACCTGGACTTTAGTATAAAGCACATTAGCTGAAGAGAAGTTAGTTCTTAAATCTCCCCTTCGCTTCATACAAACTATGAAGTTTTGGCAGTGATTCTTTGGAAACAGACATATTGAACAGTTCTTAATAAAGTTCCAGCATGAACATTTGAGATGTTTCTTGACATTTTAATTTTAATAAAAAATAAAATGAATTTGTCAATCTATTCTCTCGTGGGAAATGAGTTCATTTTTTTTCTATTTATGACTAAATACTCAAGGATTATTCTGTAAGACTTATTTAATGCTCTGTTTCTTCTATGTTTGGCCTCCAGAATAAGGTTAGTGGACACAGTTATTTAATAGTTGAGTACAGTGTTCTATGTACAGTGCATCAAAAATGCCCTAAAGAATGTAAAATGATGCAGCCACTATGGCAAATAGTATGGAGATTCCTTAGAAAAACTAGAAATAAAACTACCATAATACCCAGCAATCTGACTACTGGGCGTATACCCTGAGGAAACTATATTCCCAAAATACACATGTACTCCAGTGTTCATTGCAGCAAAATTTACAATAGCCAAGGCATGGAAGCAACCTGGATGTCCATTGACAGATGAGTAGATAAAGACGTTCTGGTACATATATACAATGGAATATTACTCAGCCATCAGTTCAGTTCAGTCGCTCAGTCATGTCTGACTCTTTGCGACCCCATGAATCGCAGCATGCCAGGCCTCCCTGTCCATCACCAACTCCCGGAGTTTACCCAAACTCATGTCCATTGAGTCGGTGATGCCATCCAGCCATCTCATCCTCTGTCGTCCCCTTCTCCTCCTGCCCCCAATCCTTCCCAGCATCAGGGGCTCTTCCAATGGGTCAGCTCTTCGTATGAGGTGGCCAAAGTATTGAAGTTTCAGCTTCAACATCAGTCCTTCCAATGAACACCCAGGACTGATCTCCTTTAGGGTGGACTGGCTGGATCTCCTTGCAGTCCAAGGATTCTCAAGAGTCTTCTCCAACACCACAGTTCAAAAGCATCAAATCTTCGGCACTCAGCTTTCTTCACAGTCCAAATCTCACATCCATACATGACTACTGGAAAAACCATAGCCTTGACTAGACGGACCTTTGTTGGCAAAGTAATGTCTCTGCTTTTTAATATGCTGTCTAGGTTGGTCATAACTTTCCTTCCAAGGAGTAAGCGTCTTTTAATTTCATGGCTGCAATCACCATCAGCAGTGATTTTGGAGCCCCCCAAAATAAAGTCTGACACTGTTTCCATTGTTTCCCCATCTATTAAGGAACAAATCTGAGTCAGTTTGAACTGAGGTAGATGAACCTAGAGTCTGTTATACAAAATAAGTCAGAAAAAGAAAAACAGATATCATATATTAACTCATATATATATGGAATATAGAAAAATGGTACTTGATGAACTTGTTTGCAAGGAAGGAATACAGAGTACAGGAATACAGAGTACGGGCTTGTAGACACAGCAGGGGAAGGAGAAGGTGAGAAGAATTGAGATAGTAACATGGAAATGTATACATTACAAGGTGTGAAATAGATAGCTAGTGGGAAATTGCTGTATAACATGGGGAGCTCAGCCCAGTGCTATGTGATGACTCGAGGGATGGTGTGGGGTAGGAGGTGGGAAAGAGATTCAAGAGGAAGGAACCATATGTACACCTATGGCAGACTCACGTTGTTGTATGGTTGAAACCAATACAACATTGTAAGACAATTACCCTCTAATTAAAAATAAATTTGTTAGAATGACCAAAAAAATTTGCAACAATGAATCCGCTAATTTTGGATTACTGCTAAGTTTCACAGAGCAAGTTTTCTTCCTTATGCTCATTATAGTGGTTTTTGCTATAAAACTTTCTACACACAGGAGCACAGATTCTAGGTGGGGAGAAGCATAGTAAACATGTCTGATTACTTTCCTTCGATTTGAAAATCAGGGGTTACACAGAGGATTTAGAGCTGGTTCTAAGTAGTCATTTATTGTAAATAGTAATGTTTAAGGAGTACTGTGACATCATCAGGAAGCTCAGTGACTAATAAAGTCCTCAATGGAATCCAAACCTTGTTGCAAATATGACTCTTCCTTCCCATCATAATTTGTTTGTTTTTGAAAGTATAGAAAGTCATCCTCTTTCACATGGAGACAGACACCCTCCTTCCACTGAAATGCCAATATCTTTTATTCTATTTGTTCCACAGTAGAGCCTCCAATCTGCTGTGCTCAAATAGCATTATGGTATACTTCCATTATTCATATTAGAAAGTAATCAACATAGAATCAATAGAAAGCATGTTTACTCAATAATTAATTAAATTTCCTAGAGAAAATGAATGTGCAATAATGTAGTAACCTGTGCTACAAAACAATGTTTTTTTTTCTTTTCTTATTTTGGCCAAGGTTGCCATCATCCATTTCAAAAGGATCAGAATAAAATATGGGAAATTACTGAAAAAGTACCATAGGGGACAGGCAATGTGACCACTGGAGAAATAAAGACATGTTCATTGAACTCAGACCTCTGGAACGTATCCTAAAATGATTTAACAAACATTATAGTCTTCAATAGAGGATAACATCATACAAAATCTGAGGTAGAGCAGCAAAAGGATAATATCCACTAAGATCCATCCATGGGGCAGTGTATCAGCATTCAGGCTGGTGATACCTGGATGGCAGGTGTCTGCTTAGAGTCATAGATTCTTTAAACTATGAAATATTAGTGACAGAAATCATCAAATCCACTCCAGTCTTCTTGGCTAGAGAATCCCATGGACAGAGGAACTTGGTTGGATACAGTCCGTGGGGTAGCAAAGAGTCGGACACGACTGAGAACACAAGCATGTATCTCTATTATAAGGTTGCTGTAAACCTTAAATTAACAAATACATACAGCAATTTGTAGCACTGAATGAAATGTTCAAATGTTTATTTTTATTATGAGATGTGAAAGAAAAAAATCAGTTTCTGGAGAGTAGATGGTAATTCTCTATACTCTGTTCAGTTTTGCTATGAACCTCAAACTGCTCTGAAAAATAAAATTTAGTTTTAAAAATCTGGAATATTTTGTCTATTTTGTAAAATTTAGAAACTCTTTTCCTCCTCATTCCTATTTCCACCTGAGGGAACTTCCATTAGGAACATACTCCAAGCCTCTCTGGGGCCTTAGTCTCCTGGGAAAGAATTACTTGCCTGGTGGATGTATTTGGGAGAAGGAGCTGATGATTATAAAATTAACTGCTTTGCCTTTCCTATTTTCATGGATCCATCTTTGCAGGAAGAATTCTTCCTGGTGTTGGTCTCTACATGGACCAGGCCCCGTAGGTGTGACCTATTAGTCGTCCAGCCTTGTCAGAGACTGGCTGGATAAATCTAATTCTGAGATTAGGAATTAGCAAGCCCAGCAGAGCTACAGATCTAAAGTCAGTTTCTCCAATTCAACTTTTCAGGTATCAAAGCTGGTATTTTGATTGCCATTTTTCTAACAAAATGGCAAAAACAAAACAAAAATTTTCCTAACAACTACCTTTTTATGCATTTTGAATTTGCATTGGGAAGTGAGGTGTTTTCTATTGACCCTCTAAAGACATAGCACACTTCTTGGGGACTCTTAGTACATATATATTTGTGCTACAAGCTGGATTAGCATGAGAAAAGAAAGAAAGAAAGTGAAAGTCACTCAGTTGTATCTGACTCTTTGTAATCTCATGGACTGTAGCCCGAAAGGTTCCTCTCCCCATGGAACTTTCCAGGCACCAATACTGGAGTCGGTTGCCATTTCCTCCTCCAAAGTATCTTCCCGACCGAGGGACTGAACCAAGGTTTCCTTCATTGCAGGCAGATTCTTTACCATATGAGCTACCAGGGAAGCCCTTGCTTACCTTCAAATTGCCCAATGTATTTAACCAAGAAAACCCAGGTATTCATGTATAGACTTGTGTGTATGTGTGTGTGTGTGTGTATGACTGTGCCTTTCTGTGCCTGTGTGTGAGTATATGTATATCCATGTCTAAAACTAACACTTATGGAACAAGACTTACTAGAATATGTTGTGGATCATGCTGGTTATAGAAAAAAAAATTGTTAATACCCTCAATCAGTTCTGAAGATATCACCTTTAGATAATCTATTCAGTCTCAGTCTAAACCTCAGCTTTTGGTGTTGTTTTTATTGTTCTTACTGTTGTATTTAAAATGAGAACAACCACACTAACATTAGTGGCTTATGATGAGAAGAATATGGGAAATCTTTGACACATATCAGTATCTTCAATACATATTGATTTCCATCTTGCATCAACTTCTTTCCAGATGTGTGTGTGTGTTTGTTTATGTGTGTGTTAAGTCACTTCAGTCATCTCGGACTCTTTGTGACCTCATGGACTGTAGCCCAAAAGGCTCCTCTGTCCATGTGATTCTCCAGGCAAGAATATTGGAGTGGATTGCTAGGCCCTCCTCCAGGGGATCTTCCAGACCCAGGGATTGAACCTGCATCTCTTACGCCTCCTGCAAATTCTTTACCACTCGTGCCTGTCTCAAATAAGTAGCATCAGTTCACTAAAAATGTGATTCTCGTATGTGTCCATGTGGCACAGGGAATTCTAGCTGTTCTATGGACATGGTTAACCCTACTTCAGTTGTTATTCTAAATGCTAGTTTTTTCAAGGAGGTCTTCATTAATAAAAATTATATCCCCATTTACTTACTCCTGACCTCTTGTGCTTCACCATATTGACCAAAAATTTTAATGTCATATACACCCTTATAAGTATTTGCTTAAAGTTTATTCCCAACAAGAAAGCCAAAGTCACAAGAAAAAAACCTCAGTCAACATGATTCAATACTATACATCCAAGACCTAGCACAGAATACGCACCAAATATTTGTTAAATGAATAAATTTAAAAAAAGAAAAGAAAGTATTCATACAATCTAAATGCCAGATAAGTGCAAGAGCAAGCAAGAATTCTTGGTGAATTCTTTCACCTAAAGTATCAAGTTGTGATAGAGGGTTATGCTTTTGTTTTTTATAGACTGTCATAACCACAACTGAGCAATATCTCACTCGACAGTCTTCATTCTTTTAAAATCAATAAAGAGGCTCCAAAAGTGAATTAGAAAGGTCGCAGCTGAAATGCATGCCGTCAAGCTGTCATTAGAGACATAAGGGCATGTATGTTCACCCACGCACCCTGTCACACCTTGAGGTTAGCAGGGTTGCTATGTCTGCTACTCAAGGAGAATGGTCAATATTTATATCTAGCTTGGATCTCCCAAGCATTATTTCATTTTCCAGAGAGAATGCCTTTGGCCCCATGAATTTCCCCAAGAGCATCTTTGGTAAAACATGTCTGAAGCCCTCAGGGAGGGTCATTCATTGCAGTATGTATGATGTGCCTGTGTCAGAGAACAATCTCTCTAATGGCATGATTCATATATACATGGCCCTTCCTTTGCTCTTCCAAATGCCTCTATAAAGAAGTGGCAGTGAAATTTAAAAGGTACTTACTTAAAATACAGATTGTTTGCAAAGTATATTAGCTAAAATTCAGCCAAGCCAAACTCAAATAAACTAAGGCCATAAAAGTAATACAATGCTTTATTATGTCTTAAGGCTTGTAGTGTCCTTTATTAGAAAGCCACACCAAATAGCCAATCTTTCTGCCTTTCTCTTTAGTAACTAGTAATAAGGAAAGCTTAGGAAAGGCATGCATCAAATGCTTTGCTATTAACACTTGGAAGGGGCAGAGGAACTCTGATTTATTGAATTTGAATCTGCTTTAGTGCTTCGAGGGGCAATTAGCATTGCAGATTGCTCACTCTTTACTCTCAGGACATAAAAGCAGAGGAATTAGATACAAACTTTACCTCCTTGAACAGCTAAGAAGAAGACTGGTCACTGCCAGATTCTTATCAAGATGACACACACATTTAAATACAAATATTACAGGAGTCAAGTTGGGCTTCCCTGGTGGCTCAGATAGTAAAGAAGCCTCCTGCAATGCAGGAGACCCCAGTTCGATCCCTGGGTCAGGAAGATCCCCTGGATAATGGAATGACTATCTGCTTCAGGATTCTTGCTCAGAGAATTCCATGGACAGAGGAGCCTGGCAGACTACAGTCCATGCGGTTGCAAAGAGTCGAACACGACTGATCGACTAACACACAACAGCAACAATTACAGGAGTCAAGTTAGCTGGATTCAGTGGAAACAGTGCAGACTTTGGATCCAGACAGAGCTGAATTTATACCCCAGTAGCTATTCACTCACTGTTGCCGTTGGAAATTTGTTCATAGCACTCTGAGCCTTAGTTTTCCATCTGTAAGTGGGGTAAATACTGTTGATTTTAATGACTATTTGTCAGTTACACATTATGTGTAAGACGTAGCACAGTGCCTAGATCACAGGGTGTATTCAATCGATTTTATTTGTTGTCATCATCATCTTTATATAATGCAATGTGGGTCAGAACAGGTAATGTACAGGAGTGAAGTTGACCTTGCCTACAAATGAGATTGATGGAGACCATCATAAAAGGAAAGATCTGGGTAGCGATAACAATACAGTCACAGATTCTTTTTGATTACTATCCTTTCAGACCTTCCAACTCTCTTTTCTGTATTTTTAGTTTCTCACATAATTATGATTGATACCTCCTTTTCATTTGTTAAAGCATCCTCTTGTATCTCATCCTAAATCTACATAAAAAGATGAAGAATAACCAAGCAATCTTGTCTTGATCCCATAGCTCTTTCTAATCACACCTCCACTCTTCTCTGACTCTTTCACACGAACTCTTTGAAAGGGCAGATGTGACTTTATTCCACGTAATCATTTTCTCGCTTTCAACCTTGAAGGTGGTTTCTGCCCCCACAACCCAAGCAAAACTGTGATCACTAAAGTCAGCAGTAACTTCCCAGCTGTCAAATCCAACAGCTTGTCTTTGGCATTCTGAATCCTCTTTAGCTCTTTGAAGCAGTCTCTCTGTCTTTGCAGATGCCTCCTCCCTTGCCCACCCAGGAAACATCGTGCTTCCTTCCATTTCTATCTTTAGCCCTTTGCTTTTCTGATTCTGCAGACTCTTTCAAGTCACTCGGATGATTTTTGAAACAAACTTGCGTTAAAGATTCCTAAATCACTCTCTTAAGACAGACCATGAGCTTTGGTTTCAAGCGTGTATATATCTGAATATCTGCTAGACTTCTGTGTTCTTCATCCAACATCTTGAATCCAACATGTCCAACACTACATTTATTAATTTCTTCCTGACATCACACTTTTGTCTATAATCTGTTTCTGAGTTAGACCCTTGAACCTACACACAAGCTATGGATGTAGGGAGTCTGGGTACTCTCTCTCCGGGACTCAGCACTCCCCAGCATCAGTTGGCAAGATCCTTATTTCAAAGTTTTTCTCAAAGCTGTTACTTCCTCTGTGTCATTATTACCTTTCTTCTCTGGGCAAATGCATGTGTGTCCTAACTGGTTGCTCCTGTCAAAGCTTCTTTTACAGCACTGAGAGGATCAGCTATTTAAGTATAATTCTGATTATGTCCTTCACCTCTTAAAGCCCTCCTTTGACCATCCCTTAGTTAATCAACCCAATGTGGCTCCTTAATGTGGTGCATTTAATGTTGTATCAGAGACCTCTAGACTGTCCTTACTTTTTTTTCTTTTCATACAACATATGACTTTCAGTAATCACTATCCTTAATAAATTATGAACGTTGAGGATTTGGACATTCAGACATAAAAACATTTGGTGAAGTAACTTGAAACCAAATTCACCTTCAATAGTGATGATTCACGAGGCAGTTGTGATTTCTTTGTATCAGACCTTTTGGATCCCATTTGCCATGTTCCATTGGTTTTTCCAGGTGGTGCAGTTGGTAAAGAACCTACCTGCTAATGCAGGAAACACAAGAGACTCAAGTTTGATTCTGGGGTCGGGAAGATCCCCTAGAGGAGGAAATGGCAACCCACACCAAGTATTCTCGCCTGAAAAATTCAAAGGACAGAGAAGCCTTGCAGACTATAGTCCATGGGGCTGAAAAGACCTGGACACAACTAAGCACAGATTCATTCATTCATTCATTGGTTTGGGTCTAGACCAGTCATTGTCAGCATGGGTTGCCTGGTGGAAATACTTAAAAACATTATTTAAAATAATGTTGAGGTCTGAATCTCACTTCTAGATATTCTGATTTAAGTGGTCTGGAACACAGCCTGAGAATTAGAATTTTTTTAAGTTCCCAGGTGATTTAGTAAAAGTTCAGAACAACTATCTATATATTTATTATTTTTAACTGTGAAAGGTATAAATATTTCAACTGCATGATGTTTATTTCTTTTTTACATTCATTCATTTACTCTTTCAGTCCACAAGCATTGACTGAAAACCAGCTCAGCAAAGTGGTCGAGCATCATGATAGCTGCAGGGAATATGCTGGTAAATAAGGTGGTAATAACATGGACCCACCATGTTCAGCATTATCGCCACCTACTATAGATGACTATAGTAGATTCTGTTACACAAAATGACACTGTCATCTATCTGTGTGACAATTCAGAATCATCTCTTTGAATGACTGGAAGTCGCCTCCAGCCGTGAAGACAGCTGCTTCTGAAGTAACATCATGGATGCCAGCATGTCACTAACAATGACAAGGGATCCCTCTCTCAAATTTTTCATGAGCCTTCTTTCTAAAAGCCAAATGATCTTCTCTAACTTTCCCTTCTCAATTCCTTCTTTCTTTCTCCTGACAGAAACGTTTATTTCCCAATTATTCTCTCACTGTTAAAGGGCTAAAGTTTGAAATGTTAGGATTAAACAGCACTTCAAGAATTTTGGTCCACAGACTAAGCTAAATTGGCTGATCATGTAAAAAACTACATGTGATTTGGTTCTTACTATTCATTTTTTTAAAGAGCAGCAGGAAAATATCACTAAAGTCAAATCCTACTAATTACATATAAACATAGTAATTTTATGTTAGACAAATATTTAACGCTACAACAGTAGATACTACCACTACTACTAGCAATAATAATAATGATACACTGATAGTTACATGTATTGAGGTGTTTTAGTTTTTTAATTAGGCATTTTTTCTTTACCTGAATTAGCTTATTTCATTTTCAGTGGGAAACAAAAATGAGACTCTGTGTAACATTTTAAAATAGAAGGAAAACTGAGCACAGAGAACTTATACACTGGTGTTGGCCTTCCTGGTGTTAAACAAATCAACAGGGACCTGACATTCTTTAAAATCTAGATACACTCTCCAAACGCCTTTGTATTTGAGCTACAAACTCTTCAAAGCCTCTCACTGCAGATACTATTTTTGCTTGTTTTGTGAAAAATGGCCTTGTTTTCCAGTTAATGTTGTCATGAGTCAGTTAGTTCATGAGTTTCAATTCAGCAGAATTTCCAGAGAAGAATGCTTTTATAATGTTTTAGATAAAAGTAAGCACGTCAAAATCTAATCCATGGTATCAGAGTTTTGCCAGATCGGTGTTCAGACTGAAATGAAAAACAGGGTCTCCCAAGGGAGTTCTCTTCCATAATGAAATCACTGAAACACGAAGGGCCCCAGGAGGAGGACTTTCAAAGCTCTAGCCATTGGCAAATAAGAAACCAATTGAGATTTTGTTTATAAAAGAAGATGGCGTAATATTCCTATAGTTTGATATTAGGAAGGAAGCCAAAAACCTGAATTGTGGACCATCTGGAGAAGAAATATAATGAAGAAAGCCAACAAAAATATAATTACACCAACTGGCTTAGAAATAACAACTGCATTGATTAAGAACAGCCTAAGTAGGGATGTCAAGGGCACAGTCTGCGTTCAATGTCCGTTTCAGTTTCGTTGTAGGAAATAGAGGAAAATGTTCTTGTTTGGAGGCTGAACTCCCATGTGCAAGAGATATGAGAAGAATCTGGTAGAAGATCAGATGCGAATAAAACTGACAATCTCTGCCTTTGTGAGTTCAAAACAAATCAACAATTGAAGAGTATCAATGATATGTGATAATCTATGGTTGGTGCCACCTGGGAATACAGAGGCCAGGCAAACGGTCTTTTCCTCCAGAAGCTTAAATCTGACCACACATATAAAATCACAATCTCCATGCTAGTTGAAGAATAAAATGATTATAATAGACTCAGATGCAGTCATTCAAAAATAATCCATAGTACATAAATCAGAACTTCTCTACTTCCTGTACCAAAACAGGAATCTATTGAATTGATAATTAGGAGGAATAAATTTTTAATAAATCCACAGATGCCTTCATTCCTTTAAAATAATGTGCACCCATCATGTTAAGCATGGATGCTGAAATAAATATAAATATATATATACTTTTCCTCGTGCTGTTATGATTTGAGGAAAGAGAATTTTTTTTTAATTATTAAGAGGCAATGAGTAAAGAAAGGAAATAAGAGTATAGGTTTGATATCAAGGTGAAAAGGAGATTATAGGAAGGTTTCTAAGAGTAGATTTCCTTAAGCTGAAGAGTGGCCAAGTATTAATATTTCTTAGGAGGAGAGAGGGGAATAGATAAAAAGCACCTGAACAGAAGCTCAGTCCCCTGCATAAAAGAAAGGCTGGAACACTAGTGAAAAGTATTGAAGTCGATCAGTCATGTCTGACTCTTTGTGACCCCATGGACTGTGGCCTACTAGGCTCCTCTGTCCATGAGATTTTCCAGGCAAGGATACTGGAGAACACTGGGAAAACATCAAATTTTTGGTATGTGTGGGCTCAAGAGAGGTTAGCAGATGATTCAAGAGCAATACACAGAGGTCAAATTGTTAGGGCCATACATATTAAGCAAAAATTAAAAGTAAAGTTTGACTTGGAAATTACTGAGAAATCGATTATTGATTCTCTGCAAGAAAGTGACACAGACATCTGCATAACAAACTACACCTCAAAATTTGATTATACAGAAAATTAACCAGATTTGGGATCCAGAGCAAGAGGAATCTGCAATATTCTGTGAACAATGCAGGCATATCTGATTGCTTTACCCTTTAATAATCTCAAAATCTCAAATCATCACTCCAAACCATTCTTCATTTTTTATCTACTGTGAAAGGCTGGGACATTTATTATCTACCCTTTCTGAACATATGCTATTGCTTCTCCTTCAGCTACAAGATCTGGCTATTGTTAGATGTTTGTGTTTTAACATAAAGAATTTTACAAAAGTATATGTAAAACATATAACCTTTTTTCCTTTGGAACATTCACTTTTTGTGTAGCATTTTATTCAAGAGGCTGTAACTATATACTTATTTTCTCTTAGTAGTTTTACAATATTGTTGCTTATTTTAAAATTATAATCACTTTGGAATTGTGATCAGTTTGTATACAGGGAATTCCCTGGTGGTCCCATGGTTAAGATGCCACGCTTTCACTGTGGAGGGCCCAGGTTCCATCCCTGGTCGGGGAACTAAGTCCCCACAAGCAGTGCACCGCAGGTGAAAAAAAAGAGCCAAAATTTTTTAGTATACAGTATAAAGCATGAATAAGCATATTTTTCTTCCAGAAGGGTATTAGTAATAGTTTTATAATGTCTGAACTTTAGGAGCAGCTGGGTGAAGGGTTCACAATATTTCCTGTAGATTTTTTTTGACTACCTATGAATCTATAACTATCTAAAAATAAAAGATTTTTTTAAAGGGAGTGTTAGCCAACTGCTCCAACTGAAAGCTACTTTAGTACTTCAAATACTTAACTAAATGAGTAAATTTCCCCCCAGATAAGTCATTCGTTGAGAATTTTATTCTTTCTCTTGCTCTGAATTTTGGAAGGCTAAGTATTGGTCTTCTCGTTTCCAGTATCTTCTCTAAAACACAAATCAGATTATGCTATTGATCTTCTTCATGTTGGAAACCTAAAATGCTTCCATTTTAAATAGGCATACCCTTGACTAGTCTTACCCTTGTCAATACCCTCCTTCCCTTCAATTGTTTATCAATAATTCTAGAACTACCAAAGTTGTTTTAAAATAGGCACAATTATTTAGACCTTTTGTTCACTACAGACTTCATTATCACATGCTGAATAGAAATTCTGAATCATGATAACCCCTATCTTTGATTATGAAATATAGAATTATTATAAAATTACTTAATAGTTCATTTTCAGATTTGTAATGTGAAAATAATATGGCCTCAGAATTACAAAGTCTTGCTCAACCAAAGGGACTACTTAGTAGACCACATTATGAAATGATTTTGCAGGTCGTTTAGAGACATGAGGTATCTTAACCGCCATGATATTCTTGCTAAAACTTAGCATGATTATTGCTAAAACATTTGGTCTACTTGAACCAAATGAGGTAACTGGCAAGGAACGATGTATTTATGAACCAAAGTGGGCAAAATTTATAGTTTTGGCCTCTATCTACTTTTACATAATCCACAAATTATACTCATGAACATGTTCATTGGTCAGTAATTCCTAGAGGTAATTTTTGCTTTTCTGAAGACTAAACTAAACTTCCAAGGTGGCGCTGTTGATAAAGAATCCACCTGCCAATGCAGGCAATGAAGGAGATGTGGATTCGATCCCTGGATCAGGAAGGTCCCCTGGAGAAGGAAATGGCAACCCACTCCAGTATTCTTGCCTGGGAAATCACATGGACAGAGGAACCCGGTGGACTACAGTCCATGAGGTCACAAAGAGTGAGCGTCTGAGTAAAGATTTAAATGGAATAGGGAATAAAGTTTGCAATGTTTGCTATTAACTGTCTTGACCTATTTATTTGAAATTTTTAATTTTTTTCTTCATTTTTTTTTCCCATTTGGGTCAAGTATTAAGAGATCATTAAGATTCTTCTAAAACTTAAAAAATTAAAAAAAAAAAAAACCTAATATTTAACCCCTTCAGTAATACAGAGGCAATTTTCATAAGCTTGAGGTAAGCAAGTAAATGATCTTCTAGAAAGCCTACATGAAAATATCATCCATTATTTGATCAGTTAATAAATTGGTTAAGAATTGCAGAAAGCACTGCTCTTAAGGTCTTTATCACTGACCCTTTAAACACCGATAGATCTTTTCTTCCTTTGTATTTTGCTAAGGCCCTTCCTGAGAGCTCTATTCTGATGCCTTTTTCTATCAGCCTGTGAGATGTCAACACTGGTTATTTACATAAAATTTGAAATACTTTTTTTCGATAAACTTTCTCTAAATTATTTCTGAACTATTTCTTATTTGAATTTGAAATTATGAGATTTGCTTTTTCATTTAGAAGAACACGCCAAAGAAGGTGTGCTCAGTCATGGCAAATCTTTGTGACCCCATGGGTTGTAGTCTACCAGGCTCCTCTGTTCATGGGATTATCCTGGCAAGAATAGTGGGTGAGTTGCCATTTTGTCCTCCAGGGGATCTTCCTAGCCCAGGGATTGCAACCGCGGCTCCTGCAGCTCTTGCTTTGGCAGGCAGATTCTTTACCACTGAGATACCTGGAGAGCCCTTGTCAAAGAATATAAATAGTCAAAATTAATTTACTCTAAAAATCTATGACAAAGTGTGAGGATGTTTCCCTGGTTTAAATCTGTTTCTCCATCTTATAGAAAGTGAAAAGTGAAAGTGTTGCTCAGTTGTGTCCAACTTCTTTTAATCTCATAGACTGTTGTCTGCCAGGCTCCTCTGTCCATGGAATTCTCTAGGCAAGAATACTGGAGTGGGTGTCCATTTCCTTCTCCAGGGAATCTTCCTGACCTGGGGGCTGAACCTGGGTCTCCTGCTTTGTAGGAAGATTCTTTACCATCTGAGCCGTCAGGGAACCCCCTTTACAGAAAGATTTTAATATGAATTTATGTCACTAAAATTTGACTAGATTTTAAATTTTTCATTGATCCTCAACTGCTTTATACACTATGAAAATCAATTTTGATATTTTATACATCCAAATCATAATTCACATGTGGCACAGAAAGAAAGAGAAAAATTTGATCTCTCTTCTAAACTAAAATATAGTTTAGAATTGTTCATAGGAAGCAGCTACCTATCCAGGGGCTGTGTTTATCAGTAATAACTGAATTAAACTGTTTTATGATTAGTTCTTGACAGTGGATTTCGGATGGGAATAATGTACACCATCTCTACACCTCTCCTACTTTCTACCTAAATGCATAGCAGTTGAATACCCTAAAGGATTCTGGGGTAACCGGATGGAAAGAATCTAGTACCCTCTATCACCACACCAAAGACTGACTGCCGAATACCCTTATGGAACTCTTTAGTAAGTGAAAAAACTTCTTCTGCTATACAGCAAGGAATCACCAAACATTATAGAACCTTAAAATCTAGAAAGTTAATGTTAAAAGAAATGTAGAAGGCATTTAATCTACCCCTACACAAGCACCATTCAATATATTACTCCATTAGAGGGCTTATTAGGGTTTGGGGAAAAGAGAATGCAACTAAGAAATATATCTTTGCAAAGCTGATGCACCAACTCTGGTAAATTCATTGACCTTTTCTCCACTCAGCTAGCTGATTTCACAGACCCTCAAAATTTATACTTGGATCTGAACTAGAGAAAGAAATATGGAGTAAAGAGAGGGATAGACTGAGGAGCCTACTTTTCTCCTGATTGAATAGGGGCATAGGCTAATGAATGAAGAAGAATTGTATTTGTAGTCTCCTCAGTCATTCATGTGGCCTGAAGTGATTTAAGGTAACATGCTTAATTGAGGGAAAATAAATCAAGAGTGTAAGATCAAAGGAGAACAACCGGTACTAATTGTACCAAAACATCCTAAAATGGAAAAATAAAAGCTGAGGGATGGCTGAGGAGAAAGTAAAGGAAATGGGCCAAATCATGTAAATAAATGGGAGCAGGGATCAAATTCTAGACCCAAATGTCTCAGTTCTATTTAATTTGTATTGGTTTTCTGTCCAATCAAGCTAATGCAGTTGAATATTCATTGTTTTAAATGCTTTCTTGGATTGTATACAACATCCATTGTGAAAATCTGAAAGTATATTTAACTGGTAAAAACTTTTCTTTTTTTTTGGCTTTGCCCTTTACTTATCCTTAATTGTTAAAAATCTACCAGAAACTCCGAACTGATATGCTCTCAACTTTCACATCGATGAGACATTTGGCATATATGAAAAAATCAGCTGCACAGATGAGATTCCAGATGGATAAAGACAGATGCCTTCGTCTCGTGTCAAGGCAACAGTGCTTTCTCACTGAGAAAGTAACTTTGTTCTGGCTATTGAGGAAGCTGATAAGGATATTTTCTTCTTTCTAAAGACCATGTCCAGTTTTGGACAGCTCAACAAAATGATAACTGAACACCTAAATAGAGAAAAAATTTTAGATTTTTATCAAGCCTGCCATAGTTAACATGGAGATAGCAGCATTGAGTAGGGTATTTATTCCACAGCGTTGCAGTGAAAATTAAAGAAGTCATGAAATGTATTTAGTGCAGCATCTGGCATAGAGTAATAAACAGAGCAATACTAAAGCCTTTGACTGTGTGGATCACAACAAACTGTGGAAAATTCTTCAAGAGATGGGAATACCAGACCACCTCACCTGCCTCCTAAGAAATCTGTATGCAGATCAAGAGGCAATAGTTAAAAACAGGCATGAAACAACAGACTGGTTCCAAATTGGGAAAAGAGTACATCAAGGCTATATATTGTCACCATGTTATTTAACTAATATGCAGAGTGTATCACAAGAAACGCTGGGCTGGATGAAGCACAAGCTGGAAATAAGGTTGTCAGGAAAAATATCAATAACTTCAGATATGCAGATGACATCAACCTAATGGCAGAAAGCAAAGAGGAACTAAAAAACCCTCTTGGTGAAGGTGAAAGAGGAGAGTGGAAAAACTGGCTTAAAACTCAACATTCAAAAAACTAAGATCATGGCATCCAGTCCCATCACTTCATGGCAAATAGATGGGGAAACAGTGGAAACAGTGACAGCCTTTCATTTCTTGGGCTCCATTGCTCTGTACTGTTAGCTAACACACGAGTTCAAGATGGAGATGCATACAATCATCCAACTCCACCTTGGCGGAAAGTCCTCAGGAAACTTTGCTAAGATTTAACAAGGGAAACAATGGTATCACAAAGGAAATAAACTTGAGTGAATATAAACACTTCAAGCTCAAGAGCTTCTTGGCTACCAGAGAACCACTGAAACTTCAAATGATCTTAGTGACAGTAAGGGTAAGCGATGAACCAAATATTTCTAGGATGAATAGTTCCTTTCCTGTCTTAGAAGCCAGCACTACAAGGTAGGAAATCCTTCTTGCTGCCACCAGTCCCAAAGACAGCCGAAGCCAAGTTGATGCTCTTCCAGGAAGGCACTCAGTCAGTTACATTCAAATCACTTTCAGACACCCTGCCCTTCCTCAACAAACAACAAACAAATAAAAACAAGCCGACAAACAAACAAACAAAAAAATGAACAGAAAAGAGTGGACCCTTTTTTTCTTGAAATCAGTTTACCCATTTTTGGTCAACTTTTCCCAGCCTGAAACTTGCTTTTCACTCAGCTCTTCATTCAATGAATATTTAAACATCAACACTTTTCTGATATCTGGATATATAGCAATACATAAAGCAGATGAAAATCCAGCCCCAAAGGACTTGATATAGGAAGGGAAAAGATAAAACACACGTAACAAGTGTATAACAACAGGTGTTAGTAAGCACTATTGAGAATAATAATGTAGGGAACACGGGATTAGGGGAGCAGCATTAGCTATTATTTTGTATAAATGATCAAGAAAGGACTCTGCAGGGAGGTGTCACTGGAGCAGTGATCAGAAAGAAAAACCTGTGTCTGGGAGATTCATGTGCTAAGCAAATAAGAAAACGGTTGCTAAGGGACAAGGCCTGGAGCATGATTGGAGTGCTGACCCTTCCACATTCAAAATGTTCTTTACGTAAGTCTTTCCTTAAATGTAAGGACTTTCTCTGCAAAATTCAGAATCTGCAGCTACTTCTGGGATGCAGGTACTTTTGCAGTCCTGTATCACACTGTTCCATCTGCTACATTATAATAATGACCAAGACCATCACCATGATCTTTATTAACCACAGACCAAGACTAACTTCAAATTGGATCTTGTAGGAAAGTATACAAAAGGGAAGCATAAAGGGAAAGAAGCTTCATAACTTGAAATACCTATCAGCCAACATTATCCTGAACCATGTCTCCTTAATTTGCCTACAGTTTACATCAGAAGGATGGTCTGTCATACTGTGCTTCTGTGACTTCAAGATATGTGATAACTTTCCAGAGGTAGACAAGTTTACATCAAACTGGCACAGCCTATATGTGCCCAGCCTGGATGGTCAAAAATATTCTATGTATAATTAGAGATATTTATAGTCTGATTGAGGAAACAAATGTGTGCTCAATAATAACATTGAGCTTATAATAACAACTTGGCCTCGCACTGTGAATAATGATCTCCTGTTGGATGGAGGGATGCGGCAGATGTATAAGGTCACATGTTAAGATATTTATTCAAATGTCAGAAGCACCAACAGGGAAAGTAAAATAGACATGACTTTGCTGGTAAGAACAGGAATTCTCTGCTTCTAGAAGAAATTTATTTTAGTGTTATGAAAGTATTTAAGATTCTATGTATTTTAATACTTGTCTCATCAAAGATGAGTGCTATATATTTCTTTATATGCAGTAATATACATTTTCTTTCTTTTTTCAAGTTACTTGCTCTTCACCCTCAAATTTTTAATGTTTTAACTTTCTGGCTACTTTTGGTTGAGGATTTTTGAAAGCAAAAAATAACAGTGATAAAAAAATAAAGTGTTTTAATATAAAAACTAAAAGACCCTCAGACATGAAAAAAATACAATAAAACCTCTATAACTGAAAAGAAGCCGATATGGTTCTAAGATGTTAACAAATACATAGTTGTAGCCTCTGCTGCCAAAAGCAGGACGGGGCAGCAATTTTACTGAGACCAAAGAAATTAAGTGATTTGCCTAATTTCATAGAGCTTATACTTGTCAGAGTCACACCCTTAACGCAATTTAACTTTAAACACTGGCCAAACAAATATTTCTCAGGCCTTTAATTCTAAATATCAAAATGCTGCATAGTTTGATGTTTTCTTGGGGGTACGTCCCTGGTGGCTCAGACGCTAAAGCGTCTGCCTACAATGAGCAAAACCCTTGTTCGATTCCTGGGTCAGGAGGATCCCCTGGAGAAGCAAATGGCATACCACTCCAGTACTCTTGCCTGGAAAATCCCATGGGTGGAGGAGCCTGGCAGGCTACAGTCCATGGGGTTGCAAATGTTCGGACACGACTGAGCAAATTCACTTTCATTCTCACTTTGGGAGTACTTACACTCTGATTAAGGTTATAAATACATGGTCAAGAAATTAGGTATAGAGAAGAAGCTAGATGTTTCACATTGACTAAACACTTCCAATTACATGTCTGTATTTGATTTTTCACTACAGCCCTGTAAAGGTAATAGAGCATGCCTTACCATCTTTTTTAGGCAGGATGTAGAGCTATGCTATAGTAACAAAGAATCCTTAAACCCAGTGACTTTCCACAACCAACATTGATTTCTTGTTTGTTCTTCATGTCCTGCAAATCAATTGTGACTCTGTAGTCTCTATTTGGGATGCTACAGTTCTCAGGAAAAGAGAAATAAGAGATGTGGTAAACGACTGAGTCCTAGAAATGACACAGCTCAATTCTGCCATATTCAACTGGTCAAATTCTTGACTTCTGAGTGAGATGTATTCACCTTCCCTAGCTTGGGCACAGCGAGTCCCAAGGCCAAGCCTAATGTCAGTGTCAGCGGGAAGTAAAATTCTCCCTTAAGAATTATATTTGAGGTAGAATACAGTCGACTACACAACCTATACTATGTGGATAAGCAAAATGGAATTCAGAGAGAGTATGTGGTAAGTAACTGGCCAGAGTGTAGAATTCAGAGTCAGGACTCAAGGCCCAGTGTTCACTAGTCTACACTGAACTGCATTGCTTAAGGAGTCAGCAGCAGAGCTGACGATGCCCCAAGGAGGAGTCAGCCTTGCCAGTGAAGAGCCAGAGGAAACTCCTCCTATGCTCTGCGTGCCACGTACACTCTGCACATCTCCCCGCTTGGTACTATGAAGTAGAGCATCTCTGGGGAGCTTGGTCTCCGAGGAAATCAGGGACTCCATAAAGCAAAATAAGAAAAATAAACATCTAAACTGAGTTCTATTTTTTCGAACAGTCAAAAGCAAGTGAACAGACTCCTCCCTAAATTCTTTCACATTTGCAACAATCAGTGGAAACAAGATTGATCTGACCTCATACAACGTGATACATCATTTCTCGTCCTTAATGTTCTTTTGTTATAAGACACAAAGGTAAAGGAAAATGTTTTTCAATAGAGAAAAATAACACATAAACCTATTCTGAGGTAAACACTTTACTAATTTTTGTTGTTTGAAATGGTGGATCTTACGAAAGGAAATAATTTTTACCTTAAAGTGTTTTTTTGAATAAAAACAATATATTGAAAATAGTGTTCAACTCATTCTTGACAGAATCCAGAATGTGGGGAATTCTACATTACAAGTGATTCAATTTCTTCTAGAAATAAAGTACAAAGAAGCAATTTGTAGATTAAAAATTGTCTTTAAATGAACGTGTAGTAAGTTTCACTGTTTAAGATTTGAACAAACTAACTGTAAAAATTTTATAGGATAATAAGGGATATTTGAAAGCCTGATTGTATATTTAAAACGATAGAAATACTAACACTACTTCCAGCCTCAGAACTATACCTTTTAGTGATACAAATTGCAATATTTACAGATGAAATATTCTGGCTAACAAATTTCAACAGAAGGCTATGGGGCTGAAAGAAGTGGATAGAAATAAAGATGCAATAAGCATGTTCCTGAGTTGATAGTGGGCAAAGCTGGATGTTGGTGAAAATGTTAGGATTTGTTATATTCTTTTCTCTTCTTTTGTAGGTTTGCAACTTTCCATATTAAAATATTTATGGCAATTCGGTTTAATACCTGGATCGGGAAGATCTCCTGGAGAAGGAAATGGCAACCCACGTCAGTATTTTTGCCTAGAGAATATCATCAACAGAGGAGCCTGGTGGGCTACAGTCCATGGGGTTACAAAGAGTCAGACACTGTTGAGCGACTGACACACACACACGGTAGGAAGACTGAAAAACACAGTACCAACTTCTTTGTTTTTTAATTCATAAAGTTTCATTCATCTGCTGATTTCTTAATTGTTTATTCGTGAGTTGAAACTGGAAGACTGAAAAGTGGAATCAGATCCCAAGCCTCTATGCTGTGACATTTAGATTACTGGAGACACAGACAACATCAGAGTTGCCTTATCTTCTTAGGCTGCAGCCAGAATGGACAGAAATGAACATTTTTCTACTTAAGAGGGTATGTACTTAAGGACAGAGGGTTAACTACATTTCCATGTGTTCCCACTGACACTGAGCATAATTTGCCTGGTATTTGAAACACATGAAAGAAACAACTTCTATTCCTTAAAAATGTAGGATTCAAACTACCATGCAAGCCATGCATGCCAAATCACTTCAGTCATGTCTGACTCTTCGCAACCCCATGGACTGTAGCCCGTCAGGTTCCTCAGTCCTGGGATTCTCCAGACAAGAATACTGGAGTGGGTTACCAAGTCTCTTATGTCTCTTGCATTGGCAGGAGGATTCTTTACCACTAGCGCCACCTGGGAAGCCCCTAAAACTATCAAACAACCCAGCAATCCCACGACTGGGCATATACCCTGAGAAAACCATAATTCAAAAAGACACATGTACCCCAATGTTTATTGCAGCACTGTTTACAATATCCAGGACATGGAAGCAACCTAGATGTCCATCAACAGATGAATGGATAAAAAGCTGTGGTGTATATACAATGGAATATTACTCAGTCATAAAAAGCAACACATTTGAGTCAGTTCTAGTGAAGTAGATGAACCTAGAGAGTATTATACACAGTGAAGTAAGTCAGAAATAGTAAAACAAATACTGTATATTAATGAACATGCATGGAATCTGGAAAAAATGTTAGTAATGAACTTATTTACAGGGCAGGAATGGAGATGCAGACACAGAGAACATTTTGAACACAGTGAGGGAAGGAGAGGGTGGAATGAATTGAGAAAGTAGTATTGAAACATATAATTACCATATGCAAAATAGACAGCGAGTGGGAAGCTGTGCATCACACAGGGAATTCAACACAGTGCTCTGTGACAGCCTGGAAGGGCAGGAGAATTGGGGAATGGGGGGGAGGCTTTGGAGAGAGTGGGCATATGTGTACTTATGGTTGTTCATGTTGTCATATGGCGGAAACCAACACAATATTGTAAAGCAATTTCCAATTAAAAATAAATTCTAAAGGAGAAAACTTCTCTAGCTTAAGTATTCCACTTTCTGTTTGCAATGATATGCACAAGGATTCAGAAGTGGGGAGGAACATCCCTATGCTTAAAAACTTCACCAGTTGTAGTGCAATAAGACTCAAAAATACTATAACTCAGCCTTTTTCTTACTCTAAGAAACTCATTCATGAAACCTGTATTTGCAGCTTAGCCTTGATTTGGTTTTTGATGACAAAATGAGGTTCCTTCCATTCAGGAGTTCTTCCTGCAAATTCCATACAATGACATGTGAATTTTATGTTTAACATGGCACTTACATATCTGGCCTGTCTCTTGAGAAACCTGTATGCATTTCAGGAAGCAACAGTTAGAACTGGACATGGAACAACAGACTGGTTCCAAATAGGAAAAGGAGTACGTCAAGGCTGTATATTGTCACCCTGCTTGTTTGACTTATATGCAGAGTGCATCATGAGAAACGCTGGGCTGGAAGAAACACAAGCTGGAATCAAGATTGCCGGGAGAAATATCAATAACCTCAGATATGCAGATGACACCACCCTTATGGCAGAAAGTGAAGAAGAACTAAAGAGCCTCTTGATGAAGGTGAAAGAGGAGAGTGAAAAAGTTGGCTTAAAGCTCAATGTTCAGAAAACTAAGATCATGGCATCTGGTCCCACCACTTCATGGGAAATAGATGGGGAAACAGTGAAAACAGTGTCAGACTTTATTTTTGGGGGCTCCAGAATCACTACAGATGGTGATTGCAGCCATGAAATTAAAAGACACTTACTCCTTGGAAGGAAGGTTATGGCCAACCTAGATAGCATATTTAAAAGCAGAGACATTACTTTGCCAACAAAAGTCCGTCTAGTCAAGGCTATAGTTTTTCCAGTGGTCATGTATGGATGTGAGAGTTGGACGGTGAAGAAAGCTGAGTGCCGAAGAATTGATGGTTTTGAACTGTGGTGTTGGAGAGGACTCTTGAGAGTCCCTTGGACAGCAAGGAGATCCAGTCAATCCATCCTAAAGGAGATCAATCCTGGGTGTTCATTGGAAGGACTGATGTTGAAGCTGAAACTCCAATACTTTGGCCACCTCATGGAAAGGGTTGACTCATCAGAAAAGACCCTAATGCTGGGTAGGATTGGGGGCGGGAGGAGAAGGGGACGACGGAGGATGAGATGGTTGGATGGCATCACCTACTCGATGGACATGGGTTTGGGTAGACTCTGGGAGTTGGTGATGGACAGGGAGGCCTGGCCTCCTGCAGTTCACAGGGTCGCAAAGAGTCGGACACGACTGAGCGACTGAACTGAACTACATATCTGGGATGTCAGCTTGCCAGGAAAAACCCAATATGAAATCCTTGAGTATATTTAACTTGAATCACTCATGGCTGTCACAGTGAAGATCTCAGGCTGGTGTGTTTAATCAATGGTTATGAGTAAGATGCTGTATCATACTTCGCGGCAACTCAGTTGAATGCCAAAGAAATCCAACACAGTGCAACGAATTGTGAGTTGCTCAACAAGCTCCAGTAATATGAGAGGGCAATCTGTTTTGTGTAACACGCGGTCCTGGTATGTGTGATATTTTATGCATGGCTGCTGTTTGTGTTGCTTATGTGCCAACCTAACCACAGGAGAGGTGCACACTGCACATGAGAAACCTTGGGACGAGAGATGTTTATTGCAGAATTTCAAGTCACAAAATGCAACTGTCTGTAGGTTAGCATGGTGAACAACACCTAAGTCAGAGGTTCTTGATTTAGCTGTCCTTGGTAACTAGATCAGAACTAAGATAGATACAAATTGCTTTTACAGAATCTCCTCAAATTTCACCCATTTTTTTTCCTCTCTGTATTATTTTTCCTTTTCCTTTTTGGGACCAACCCACAGCATTATCCCCTTATGATTTGGTAGAGAGAATAAATCATTCTAAGCAAAATTAAGTAGTGTAATTTTACATACTATAACAAAGCACAGTTGTCAAGACTAATTCTGGGCCCAGATTGACTTGGTTTCTCATCACTTTTTTGTTGTGTGACTTAATGGAGAACAACACTGACTGCGTATTGAATCTGTCCCTTTAGTTCTAACTTTGTGTTCTGTTTCCTGGGCTTAGTCCCGCTGGCTCTGCACCTTTTGTAAAAGAACGTTGCCTATAACCTGAAATATATATGACAGCCCACTTTCAAAGCTCCAACCTTTAAAGGTATGGAACAGGAAATGGCAACCCCTCCACTATTCTTGCCTAGAGAATTCCATGGACAGAGGAGCCTGGCAGTCTACAGTCCACAGGGTCACAAAGAGTTGGACACAGCTGAGTGATATTTAAAGGTTTAACACTTTTCCATTCAGATAAGAGATAAAACATTATAGAGAATGATATTTGTTCTACTGGAGATTTACAGGAAAATTGTGATAAGAAAGACCTACATGGACAGCTGCAAGAACAAAGGATTCCTGCACCAAGAAGTTTGCAACAACCAGTCCCACCCCTTCCCCTTTTAGTGTAAAAGCAGCCTGAATTCTAAGTTGGGTAAGATGGTTCTTTGGGACACTAGTCCACCATCTTCTCTAATGCTGGCTTTCCGAATAAAGACGCTATCCCTTGCCCCAAAACCTCATCTCTCGATGTATTGGCTCATCTTGCAGCCAGCAGTGCTGTACATGACCTTGCACAAATTACTTAATTTCTCTAGGCTTCACTTTCCTCATCTGTAAAATGAAACTAAGGACAGAACTTGCTTCATCGAGCTGCTATGACGTTTAAGAGGCAGTCAACGAAAATGTCTGACTCTGCTTCTGATGCGTAGTTGAAATTTTGAAAATGTTAGCTTAAGGGGGAAGGGAGCTTGTTAGGTAAATGGGCAATCTGTAGCTAAACTGACTGTGTAGCAGAGGTGGCAATGGGGCCAATAGGAGAAAAATAGGTAGACAGTAAAGGAGTCCCCCGAGACTTCCAGGCTTCCAGCTTGGTGATATGGAGATTTGTAGGGATATTTGTTGAAAGAAAAATTACAAAAGAAGGGTCAGAGAAGAGCAGAGGAATGATGAGTCTGGTTTTATTCTGAGTTTGAAATCCAGGTCCAGCCTCCAGATAAATGCATCCAATGTGCTGAAGATCACTGGATGATGCTTGTTGAAAATAAATATATTTAAATTTTCAGTAAATAAGGATTGATTGACTATTTGCATATGTGGCCATTTTCCCCAGCATGTCTGATTCCTCCAACTAGACTTAAATTGCCCCATATCTAAGTCAAAATCATCTTTCCTTCTTATCTCACAGTACTCTGAGCATAGTGTTGGCTATGTAGGTACATATAATAAATAGATGCATAAATTGAATTGTTTACACTAGGAAATAGTTCTTGAGTAGGAAAGCCCTTATTAGGCTATTAGTCAACTGAAATACTAAAAAGTAAAATAATTTATAATATAAAGATCAGTCACTAATAAACGCTGTCCTGAATTTAGGGATCTTTACTCTGAATTCTAATAGGGCCAGCTAGCTTCGTTGAAAACACAGAGTAAGACCTATACTCTTTCAAAATAAACATTATTTATAATATTGTGATGCTGAAGTAACTACATTTTCTGTTTTTTTATTCTTGTGGATTCAAGTGTATCACACATGACAGAGACTTCAAACCCCTCATGTTTATTGTTTGCTAACTCTTTGGACGTCCTCACAAGTTCTCAGACTCCCCAAGTCCTGATCTGAAGCCTCCTTTTATCAGATCTTCCCACCGATTTCAGCTAATGATAGCCCCTGCTATTATCCAGATTCAAAATCCCTGACGCCTTCCACTTCCCTCTTTTCTCATGTCCCGTCATTTGCCAAGTTCTCAGAGTTTTTTCTTACCTATCAGCCCTTTAATCAACATTTTTGTCCTGGTTTTCCTTTCCTTCTGCTCTTCCCAACACACTTGACTTTTCATTGTTTCCTATTTCACCAGTCAATGTTTTACCTGTTACAAATTTACTTGTAGGAGCCATATGTTTATATTAATCCTTAAAATGCATGAGCTAATTGTATCTCACAAGGAGAAATAATTGAGAGGAAGAACAATTCACAAAGGGTTGGAGATGAAGTTATTCATCACAGCTTCTTCTCACTCCAGCTCCAAGCACCATAGGATAACACATCAAGAGGTCACAAAAGGCCATCCCAATTCCAGCCCCTGGCTGCCATGCTGTATTTAAACTTCATCTCTTCTAAGAATTGAAAATTGTGTGGATAGAGTGTAGTCCACTGGCAAGGTAACAACTCAGTGAGCGACTAACAATCTACACTTGTTTTACATCAGCAGGTATTTTTAGAGGATTAAAATGGAAAACTGGCTGTTATACACAGCACTCGACATAAAGCCTTCTTATAGATCACAGGGGACTCCTTTTTGCTTTATAATGGGGGAAATAAAAGGAAGGACGCGCCGACTCAGGAACAAAGCATAACAAACAAACACTTTCTGACATTTTTGTTGGAGAGAAGGTGTGTAGGAAAGGAATTCTAGCCTAGAATCACAGGTTTCAGAGAGGGATGAGGCCAGAGAGATCATTCTTTCCAGACTCCTCAAATTACAAATCAGGAAACAGACTAGGTAGTGTGCCCTTTTCCCAAGGTCACAGTTAGTTAGCTTTTCATCAGGGACTGGAACTTGAATCTATTAAGCTCCAGTCCACTCTTCTTTTATCCTAAGAAAAGGTGGGAAACAAGTGGTATTTCCCAAGAAATCACTTACCTAGTTGCCAAAGGTTTTACCTACCTGAAAAAGAAAGTCTCTGTTACCATCTATTTTAAAATATGTAGCAGTCATCCTGACAATTCTTTTTGGAGAGGTTTTTTGTTTTGGGGGGTTTTTTCAGGCAAGTTTAGTATCTTCCTGCTGGGTTTCCCAACTATCCTGAGAAACTTAGCCCAGGGCCCAGGGTTACTTTTACAGACTTTTCATACAAGAGACGAAACCAGTGGCTTCTGAATTATGATCCCTGAGCTATTTGGGGTTTGGCATGACTAGCAGTTTAGCAGAGAAGTAAATTTTCAATTTCCAGAAGAATGAATTTGGGAAGGGGAAGGAAAAGAAGTGTTTTTAACTGAAAAGTGAAAGACAAACTGTGAGTTTTACCAGGAAAAGTAGATAGTAATTTCATTGTGTGTGCATATATATATAGAGAGAGAGAGTGCTAACAAGACCATAAAAGACCATAATAACAAAAACACATCATTATGTCTGTGCTTACTAGCTGGCAAGCTGGACAGACCACTTGCTGAAATTCTCAGAGCTTTGAAAGAACGCTGCAGGGATGAAAGAGAAACTCATCTGTATACAGAAAAAGTACAGTCTCTTTTCTGATATGACTAAGAAGTAATCATTCTCAAAGATCCTGTGGTCTTTGCCTCCAATTGTGCAGTAGAATAAGAAATAAATAACATAATAGCAGTCACCAGGGAGAAACCCTATATGTCCCTGGCAGTATATTGGAACATACCAGAGAAAATTAACACCTTCAAGTCAGATAGGTTTCTGGGTCATAGAAATTCCTGTTGAGCATTCATCATTTATGCTCAGTTTTTCAAATGGCCATATTTATAATCAGATACACACACACTACTAACAATCACACATGAATATGCAATCCATGTGTGCATACAAGCACATACTTGCTCACATGTTCACACACACATAGCTAAATTCAACACATGGCTACAATTTTCTTATTGTCCCAAATTGAATTTGAATATACAGTAAGCCAGCTGGATGATGATGGTTTTACAAGGTCTGGAGATAATTTATCAATTGAACTTCAAAGGTCTCTCAGTCTTTCTGCACTGATCATTATTAAGTAGGAAAATATGTAATCATTTGAGAAGAAAAATATTAGATTTAAACAAAAGTCAACTAATCTTGAATCAATGTAAATTTCCAACATATCATCTATCCCCAACTCCTTGTTTTCCTAATCTGCCATTCCTTCAAACATAGTCAGCCCTTCCCCAGTGTCTTCAGATCTGGGATGAGGAATGCGTCTATAAGAGAATAAGAATTAATCAACTTTAACAGGATGTCCCTTTTCTTGCATCCCTGGAATAAATCCTACTTGATCTTGATACATGATTCTTGTAATGTATTGGGTCAGGTTTGCTGATATTTTCTTGAGGCATTTTGTATCTATGCTCATCAGTGATATTGGACTATAATTTCTTTCTTTTCTTTTTTTTTGCCGTATCTTTGTCTGGTTTTGCTGTCGGGTGATACCGGTCTCATTGAATGAGTTTGGAAGCCACATTTCTTTTGCACTATTTTGGAATAGTTTGAGATGGATAGGTGTTAACTTTAAATTTTTGGTAGCATTCACCTGTGAAGCTATGTGGTCCTAGACTTTTGTTTGTTGGAAGTTGTTGTTGTTTTCCTTACTGATTCAATTTCATCACTGATAATTGGAGTGTTTAATCTGTTTCTTACTGGTTAGTCTTAGGAGATTATACAGCTATATGTAAATGAAATTAGAACATTTTCTCACATCCCATACAAAAATAAACTCAAAATGGATTAAAGACCTAAATTTAAAAATGGAAACCATAAAACTTTTGGAAGAAAAAGCAGGCAGAACACTTTTTGACATAAATCTTAGGAATGTAGTTTTCAGATCTGCCCCTAAGGCAAAGGAAACAAAAGCAAAGATAAACAAATGAAGTCTAATTAAACTTAAAAGCTTTTTTTACAGAAGAGGGAACCACGTATTTGTGCTCAGTCATTTCCAACTCTTTGTGGCCCCATGGACTGTAGCCCGCCAACCTCTTCTGTCCACGAGATTTACCAGGCAAGAATACTGGAGTGGGTTGCCATTTCCTTCTCCAGGGGATCTTTCTGACTCAGGGATGGAACTTGCATCTCTTATGTCTTCTGCATTGGCAAGTGGGTTCTTTACCACTAGCACCATGAAGGGAACCATGGACAAAACGAAAAAAAAGTTCTGAATGGCAGAAAATATCTGCAAATTAATTGACTGATAACGGTTAACATGCAAAATATATAAGCACCTCATGAAACTCAGTATCAAAAAATCAAACAACCCAACTGAAAAACGGGTAGAAGATCTGAAGAGGCATTTTTCAAAAAAGACATACAGATGGCCAACAGACAAATGAAAGATACTCATTTGCTAGTTATCCAAAAAACACAAAAACCACAGCAAGATATTACCTTAACCTGTCAGAATAGTTATCATCAGAAAGACCACAACCCTAATGAATGTTGGTGAGGATGTGGAGCAAAGGTAATCTTTGTACACTATTGAATTAAAAACAACCGAAGAAAAAATTACAGGCAAAAATTTGAAATAAATAAAAGATGTCTCTGTTCTTAGATACACATGGTAGAAAAGGCTTGATAGCTTGGAAATCTGTTATCTGCTCAGATTCCAAGGCAAAATATACCTAAAATTAAAAAATGGGAAGGGTTGAAAAAAATAGATAAGGCAGAGGCGAATTAAAGTATTTACCTAGCCCTCAACAGCCTTGGAAATCTTTCCATTCCCATTTTACTCATGAGAAAAATTGATCTTAGGGTGATTAATTAACTTCAGTTAGCAACCAGGGAAGCAGGCATGGAGGAACAGGTTGGTTTGACCCCTAAATCTATCATTTACTAGCATACCATGAGTGAGAAACAATGGGAGGGAGCTGATTTTTTCAAAGTAACAGCTATATTTGGCAGGTACTTTATTTTTAGGTTGTTAGACTAAGGTACAAACAGAAAAGAACACAGGTGTGTGCCAGGGTAGGCAACACTCCAGAACTGGTCATATTTTTGTTAACAATCTGCAGTTAAGTTGGTCTCTGGTTGGGAGATACTTATTTAACACCTGTATTTCCAAGGACTATTTCTTCAGTTATGAAAAATGCAAGAAATTAGAAAAAATAAATAGGACAAAATATTTGCCCTCACCATCATTAATAATTTTATAGCAAACATAAGACAGGTAACAAAATAATTTCAGAATAAGCTAGGTAAACTCTAATGGAAGCATTAAAAAAAATCATCCTAGGAAAGATGAGAGTTTAGTTGAGAACTTAAAAATGGACATAAGTTGGGAGGCTAATATGGGAATGAGATTTCCTTGGTAGGACAAATGTTAACAGCAAATACCAGGGCTTGAAAGCTTGGGCTCAATTCAGAGGTCATCTGGTACATCACCCCGACTAGATGGCAGAGTTGAATAGTGTGAAGGAGTAGTAGAGAAGAATAGGACTGGGTCCGTGTTGTAGCAAAATTTACATTTGCCAGAATTTCCGTTTGCTTGTTTTCTTTATTTGTTTGTTTTCTAAGTTGGTTGTTTATAATAGCATTATGTTGGAGTGTTACCAGTCACCATGCTAACAATTGCTAGTGCTGGAAATCTTCAAGAAAATATTCTGTTTATGAATTTAATTTGGATACTTATAGTGACTCCTAATTATTCAAATACCCCCAAAGAACATCTATATTAAATATTTATTTTGGCACTGTATGCAAATAAGGGTAGAGTGCTTGAGATTATTTCTTCCATAAACACTTGTGTGTACTGTGCTGTGTTGTGCTAAGCTGCTTCAGTTGTGTCCAACTGTTTGCAACCCTATGTTCTGTAGCCCTCCAGGCTTCTCTGTCCATAGCATTCTCCAGACAAGAATAATACAGTAGGTTGCTGTGCCTTCCTCCAGTCATAAACACTTATTATTACATAATTACCTGATGTTATTCCCACAGTTTATTGAGAAGATTTCAGGCAATAACCAGTTGGGATAATCACTGCAAAAATCTCCCCAAAACAATTCAAAATAGTTTGCTTTCTGTTTCCATTTGGCTGTACAAATGCAACCAGATAACACTAAAAACAATTTTTAAAAAATATCAAAAAAGCAAAGACATCACTTTGCCTACAAATATCCATAGAGTGAAAGCTATGCTTTTTCCAGTAGTCATGTACAGATATGAGAGTTGACCCATAGAGAAGACTGAGCACCAAAAAATTGATGCCTTTCAATTGTAGTTCTGGAGAAGACTCTTGAGAGTCCCTTGAACTGCAAGGAGATCAAGCTAGCAATCCTAAAGGAAATCAGTCCTGAATATTCATTGGAAGGACTGATGTTGAACTTGAAACTCCAATACTTTGGACACATTATGTGAAGAACTGACTCATTGGAAAAGACTCTGATGCTGGGAAAGATTAAGGCAAAAGGAGAAGAGGGCAGCAGAAGATGGGATGATTGGATGGCATCATTGACTCAATGGACATGAGTTTGAGCAAACTCAGGGAGATAGTGAAGGGCCTGGAAGCCTGGCATGCTGCAGTTCATGGGGTCACAAAGAGTCGGACACAACTCAGAGACTGAACAACAACAACACTAAATTATCTGCAGTATCCGAAGGAGCACAGACATACTGAAGTTTTAAAATCTTGCAAATCTCATCCAGGCTTTGCTGTGTTGTTGTTTTAATGCAATGCACTTAGAACTAGAAAAATGAAAAGAGGGACATGTAATTTGTCCTTGGTGTCACCATGAAATTGATTTTCATCTTTACTCTCACAAGTATTACATTTATAAAGTTCTTTACAATTCCTGGCTATATCTCTGTTCCCCTGTGGCATACAGTTTAAATTTAATCACCAGGAAACTCAAGATATTGAAATAACAAGTTGTCTCCAATGTTGAAAGCAGGGGATTCTAGTACCCCAAAAAGTTGGAAATAAATAAGACTGGAAAAGCTAAAATAAAAATTACAGTTTTTAAGAGAGGTAGATTGAAAGCCTCCAGAAAGTGTAGTAGTTAGTGGCCCAAAGAGTAAAATACAGCAGATCCCACAAATTAGTGGTTTGAGCCTAAAACAAAATTTTTGAAGCGAATACCTGATTTAAATCTCAGTTCTTGGCTTGATTTAGCATGTGACTAAACTCAGTATGAGTAAAATCAACACAGACAGCTTCACACAGACGAACTTGAAAAAAGTAGCTTCACCTCCTTTTCCTCTAATATTTCAGACAAACTCATGGGAAGACTCTTTTCTTTTAAACAGCATCTCTAATATTTGTATTAAACTTAATCATAAATATGATTTTCCATAGGAATCTCCTTCATTACAAGCTTATTTTAAAATGTTTTTGTGATTGGTGATGGTACTAAGTTAAACTGCTGAAGAGTGGAGGTTTCAACCTGTATTCAGTTGAAATCTGACTGCCATGTGACCTAAATCCCCAATAGTTCACACAATAATCTCTCCAGTTGCAGCGTGGGCTTAGTTGCTCCGGGGTATGTGGGATTTTAGTTCCCCGACCAGGGATCGAACCCTTGTCTGCTGCACTGCAAGGTGGATTCCTAACCATTGGACTATCAGGAAAGTCCCTGCCTCCATATTTTAGAGCAAACATATCACAGACAGGATGTTCCCTTTATGTGATAGACTTACACCTGGAAAGGTGTGGGGATTTGTATGTTTGTACCTTTTTGTGTGGATTAAATCCTGCTTTTCCCTCATTGACTTACACTAGGTTTGTATTTCAGATATTTTTTATTCTTTTTTTTTTCTCTCAGTAAACTCTAAGTTCAAATTTAAAATTTTTCTGCTCTGCCTTCAACATTATTTTTTAACTCATGATCAAATGATTAAATGCATTCTAGAAACTTTATTTTTAAAAGTCTGGTAGTAAATATTTCACAACAGTTGCTTTACTGATTTACCTGTTTGCTGCTGATTTATCTGCATTTTCTTAAAGCACAGATGTACTGACAAAACCTTTAGTCAAGATTTTATTATTTTTTTTCTGGATTCAGTTTTCACCACCTCTTTCCCTCTCTCAATGATTTCTTGTTTGTCAGAAAAGTTAGGAAAGTCAAGAAGAACAGTAAATTAGCTCAAATCCTTCAAGAATTTGTAAAGTTTAGATCCCCTTTTATGACCAGCAGGAGAAAAAAAAAAAAAACCCAGCAGTTGTACAATTTACCGTATTTTTTTACAATGCCCACTTAATTTTCAATGAACATTATTATTTTAATAGCACTATCTCCAGAGACAGAGAAGGAATTTTTGCAAAGTAACAGGTAAGACATTCCTGAGAGCATGTGACTATCAGTAAGAACTTGTCATATCAGGTGAATCTCTGATAAAATGGCAGTTATCAACATGTAGCCATTTATTTTCACTGTGATTGAAGCAAAGCCCTGAATATTTGCCAAAAATCATTTTCAGCCGTGTCTCCCCAGCACGTGGTTTTTCTGAGTATGAAAGTAAACTGAGGCCTTTCCCACACCTGCACAGCATCACTGTGTGGACAAAAGCTTTAAGCAAGATTAAGATCAAACAAGAAAAGTCAATATTAAGTCCTCTTGGAGGAGAATCATGTGGACACTGAAGCAGAGAGAATTTCTCTTTGTTCTCTGGTATTGCAGATACAGGGATGCTACAAGCTTCAGATGGCCATTTCTGCAACCAACCAAAAGGAACTAGATCAAAGAAAAGGGAGGAGAGAAACCAATAGATCAAACCTGATGAGCTTATTTGAACATTTAGGTTGAGACAAGCCTAAAATCAGCCACACCTACTTGGACTTCCTAATTCCGAGAGCCAATCAATTTACTTCTATTGTTTAAATTTAGGTGAATCGGCTTTGTATCAGAAGACATTCTCATTTACTTCTCAAACAAAGCAGAGTGATTATATACTCACGGGTTGGGCTTCAAAGAATCCATCCTGCCATTTTTTTTTTCCCCCTCAAAGCTAGGTGTGTGCTCTCTACCTAAGAAATGAAAGAAGAGCAACTTTGGTCTTAGCAGCACTGACTTGCAAAACATCACTTAACTAGAAGTAAAATTGAAAGTCCAAATTCATTTGGTTGACAACAGGAAAGACTTCTCTTCTACACGTTTTCCTTTGATTTCAGTAACCAGTATTGTTTTAACTTTAAGAAAAGATCTAAATCCGAGGAATGAAAGACCAGATCATCGAAAGTTTTATGCTTTCTAAATAAGCCAAAAACCTCTTCAAAGTCATTCACACACACACACACACACACACACACACACACACACGCACACACACACACACACAACCATGTTTCTCTAAACCCTAAACAAACAACTAGGAATAAAAACCTGTGGAGGAAATGGAAAAGGACCTCTCATGGCTTAAGCTGTTTTGAGAATACGCCTGTTAAATATATTTTACATGTGATCTGAAGTGCGAGCCAAGGAACGTACATATGGTGAAACTTCAGCAAGTACTTACTATGGGAGTAACCCACAAAGGAATTAAGGATCCTAGCCACATATTTAATTTTTTCAACCAAACTGTTAAAAGTTGTGTCATTTTTCACTGGAGAATGTAGGTTGGCTAATGGATTTAACACTACCATTTGGTCTAATTTCCTGATGTCTGCTCCAATTATTGTATAAGCCTCTTTATAGAGGGAAAAAAAAATCTCAGAGCTTTATCTCCTCATTGTCTACATTCTCACACAGACATTCTGTTACTTTTTACTCACTGAAAGCTGGGGTTGATTGAAAAAGAAACCATTCAAGAGAGAGATGAGTTTTAATATTATACCTATCCCTGAAACCAAAATAAGTCAGATGAAAACATTTTCTAACATAAACCATACTTTGTAGGTCAGGATGGAAACCCTGGAAGCAAGAAAAAGTGCTTTATTCTATTTAAATGAAATGTTGTCTGAGTTTAATAATTTTCATCCTTTCCTATCTAAATCTAGTTATATCTTCTAAATTTTATGCTGTTCTTTCTAACAAAATTACTATGTTGATGATCATTCTAGCAATAGCAATTATTCTCTGCTTGGTTTGGATTGTCCCTTTGTACTTTGATTTTCCCAGATAAAAGAACTCCATATTTGAAGTAGATGTATTTGTTGAGAAAAGAATTTAAAATGAGGGTTTGAAACTCATTTTAGTACACCCATGGCTGATTCATGTCAATGTATGGCAAAACCACTACAATATTGTAAAGTAAGTAGCCTCCAATTAAAATAAATAAATTTAAAAATAAAAGAAGATTTGGAATCCCGATTTTACAAACTTATCAATTTTATGAGAATGTTTCATAGCATTCATTAATAATTCAAATAGTTATTGAAGATAAATGAAAGTTTAAGAAGATAAATCAAAGCCTAGAGAAGGACCTGGGTTTCAATCACAGCCCCATTATTTATGAGCATTGTGATCATAGATTATTTCCATAACTTTTCCAAGTTGACTTCTTTATCTAAAATAGAGACAGAAAATGTTTCCACATCACAAGGGAGTAATGATAAATCAGTAACACGATGCACATTTTCAGCAGAATGTTCAATAAACAAGTGCTCAAAATAGACTCATGATGCCGTTATTGCTATTGTGACTGCACTATTCAAACTGTCATTCGATGGTCATCATCACCTCATAACACTGAGACTTTAAATGTAGAAAAATGCATGGTTTCAGAGGCTACAGCAAGAAGTTCACTCTTCTCCATAAACTCTAAATGCTTCTTCATACAGGTTCCCAGGGTCTTTCCTGGTAGCTCAGCTGGTCAGGAATCCGCCTACATTTCGGGAGATGTTGGTTTGATTCCTCGGTCAAGAAGATCCCCAGGAGAGGAGATAAGCTACCTACTCTAGTATTCTTGGGCTTCCCTGTTGTCTTAGAGGGTAACGAATCAAGCTGCAATGCAAGAGACTTGGGTTTGATCCCTGTGCCTAGAGGAGGGCATGGCCACCCACTCCAGTATTCTTGCCTGGAGAAACCCCAATGACAGAAGAGCCTGGTGGGCTACAGTCCATGGGGTCGCAAGGAGTCAGACACGACAGAGACAGTAAGCACAGCACAGCACAGCATACGTTCACAAGAAAAGGCAAGGATCTACTTAGGAGTTCCGATCCTTAATTCAGTATTGACCATCTGGTGATGGCCATGTGTAGAGTCTTCTCTTGTGTTGTTGGAAGAGGATGCTTGCTATGACCAGTGCATTCTCTTGGCAAAACTCTATTAGACTTTGCCCTGTTTCATTCTGTACTCTGAGGACAAATTTTCCTGTAACTCTAGGCATTTCTTGATTTCCTACTTTTGCATTCCAGTCCCCTATCATGAAAAGGACATCATTTCTGGGTGTTAGTTCTAGAAGGTCTTGTAGGTCTTCATAGAACCATTCAACTTCAGCATCTTCAGTATTACTGGTTGGGGCATAGACTTGGATTACTGTGATATTAAATGGTTTGCTTTGGAAACAAACTGAGATCATTTTGTCATTTTTGAGACTGCATCCAAGTACTGCATTTTGGACTCTTCTGTTGACTATCATGGCTACTCCATTTCTTCTAAGGGATTCCTGCCCACAGTAGTGGATATAATGGTCATATGAGTAAAATTCACACATTCCAGTCCATTTTAGCTCACGGATTCCTAAAATATCGACGGTTCACTCTTGCCATCTCCTGTTTGACCACTTTCAATTTGCCTTGATTCATGGACTTAATGTTCCATGTTGTTATGCAATACTGCTTTTTACAGCATCATGTTTTGCTTCTATCACCAGTCACATCCACAAATGGGTGTTGTGTTTGCTTTGGCAAATAGATTCAAGGGATGAAATCTGACAGACAGAGTGCCTGATAAACTATGGATGGAGGTTCATAACGTTGTACAGGAGACAAGGATAGAGACCATTCCAAAGAAAAAGAAATGCAACAAAGCAAACTGGCTGTCTGAGGAGGCCTTACAAATAGGTGTAAAAAGAAGAGGAGTGAAAAGCAAAGGAGAAAAGGAAAGATATACCCATCTGAATGCAGAGTTCCAAAGAATAGCGAGGAGAGATAAGAAAGCCTTTCTCAATGATCAATGCAATGAAATAGAGGAAAACAATAGAATGGGAAAGACTAGAGATCTTTTCAAGAAAATTAGAGACACCAAGGGAACATTTCATGTGAAGATGGGCTCAATAAAGGACAGAAATGGTATGGCCCTAACAGAAGCAGAAGATATTAAGAAGAGGTGGCAAGAATACACAATACACAGAAGAACTGTACAAAGATCTTCACAACACAGATAATCATGATGGTGTGATCACTCACACTCACCTAAAGCCAGGCATCCTGGAATGTGAAGTCAAGTGGACCTTAGAAAGCATCACTATGAACAAAGCTAGTGGAGGTGACAGAATTCCAGTTGAGCTATTTCAAATCCTGAAAGATGATGCTGTGAAAGTGCTGCACTCAATATGCCAGCAAATTTGGAAAACTCAGCAGTGGCCACAGGACTGGAAAAGGTCAGTTTTCATTCCAATCCCAAAGAAAGGCAATGCCAAAGAATGCTCAAACTACCGCACAATTGCACTCATCTCACATGCTAGTAAAGTAATGCTTGAAATTCTCCAATCCAGGCTTCAGCAATACATGAACTGTGAACTTCCAGATGTTCAAGTTGGTTTTAGAAAAGGCAGAGGAACCAGAGATCAAATTGCCAACATTCGCTGGATTATTGCAAAAGCAAGAGAGTTTCTGAAAAACCTCTATTTCTGCTTTATTGACTATGCCAAAGCCTTTGACTGTGTGGATCACAACAAACTGTGGAAAATTCTGAAAGAGATGGGAATACCAGACCACCTGACCTGCCTCCTGAGAAATCTGTATGCAGGTCAGGAAGCAACAGTTAGAACTGGACATGGAACAGCAGACAGGTTCCAAATAGCAAAAGGAGTATGTCAAGGCTGTATATTGTCACCCTGCTTATTTAACTTATATTCAGAGTACATCATGAGAAATGCTGGACTGGATTAAGCACAAGCTGGAATCAAGATTGCCAGGAGAAATATCAATAACCTCAGATATGCAGATGACACCACCCTTATGGCAGAAAGTGAAGAAGAACTAAAGAGCCTCTTGAAAGTGAAAGAGGAGAGTGACAAAGTTGACCTAAAGCTCTACTAAGATCAGAAAACTAAGATCATAGCATCTGGTCCTATCACTTCACGGCCAGTAGATGGGGAAACAGTGGAAACAGTGACAAACTTTATTTTCTTGGGCTCCAAAATTATTGCAGATGGTGACCGCAGCCATGATATTAAAAGACACTTGCTCCTTGGAACAAAAGTTATGACCAACCTATACAGCATATTAAAAAGCAGGGACATTACTTTGCCGACAAAGGTCCGTCTAGCCAAAGCTATGGTTTTTCCAGTAGTCACGTATGGATGTGAGAGTTGGACCATAAAAAAAGCTGAGCGCTGAAGAATAGATACTTTTGAACTGTGATGTTAGAGCAAACTCTCGAGAGTCCCTTGGACTGCAAGGAGATCCAGTCAGTCTATCCTAAAGGAGATCAATCCTGGGTGTTCATTGGAAGGACTGATGTTGAAGCTGAAACTCCAGTACTTTGGCCACCTGATGCGAAGAACTGACTCATTGGAAAAGACTCTGATGCTGCTTAAGATTGAAGGCAGGAGGAGAAGGGGACGACAGAGGATGAGCTGTTTGGATGGCATCACTGACTCAATGGACATGAGTTTGAGCAAGCTCTCGGAGTTGGTGATGGAGAGGGAGGCTTGGAGTGCTGTGGTTCATGGGGTTGCAAAAAGTCAGACAGGACTGAGTGACTGAACTGAACTGAACCGATCCTTAATTTTTTGGTGTTATCTTAGTTCACATAACTTCTACCCTCCTAAATTCACACTGCCTAGCACAAGTTCTCTTCTTACTTGCAATATATAACTACTTAGAGAAGAAATGCTAGAGTTTATACATCTTCCAAGAAAGCCAGTTTTACCAAAGCCTAAAGAAGTAAACATGACTTTATTAGTGGCATATTTATTTGCTTGTTTTTTAATTTATAATTTATTCTCCAATATGCAGGAGACCATGGTTAGACCCCTGGGTCAAGAAGATACCCTGGCTAAGGGAGTAGCTACTCACTCTTATATACTTTCCTATAGAATACTATGGACAGAGGAGCCTGAAGAGCTACCGTCCTTAGGTTCACAAAGTGTTGGACATGACTGAGCATCTAGCGCTCACTCACTCGGGTTCCAAAAGAACACATTTGATAAATAGTAAAAAATAATGCATAATAAACAAAGAACAAGGCCATTATCATATTGCAATCTAAGGGCAGTGTCATTTATTTCACTTGGAGTCTCTTATAAATGGAAGAAAAGAACAATCAAGAGGAGTCTTGAAGCTACAATTGTTGTTCAGTCACTAAGTCATATTGGACTCCTTGTGACCCCATGGAATGCAGGAGGCTAGACCTCCCTGTCCTTCACCATCTACCAGAATTTGCTCTAACTCAAGTCCATTGTGGAGAAGGCACTGGCACCGCACTCCAGTACTGTTTCCTGGAAAATCCCATGGTTTGAGGAGCCTAGTGGGCTGCAGTCTGTGGGGTTGCAAAGAGTTGGACACGACTGAGCGACTTCACTTTCACTATTTACTTTCATGCATTGGAGAAGGAAATGGCAACCCACTCCAGTGTTCTTGCCTGGAGAATCCCAGGGACGATGGAGCCTGGTGGGCTGCCGTCTACGGGATTGCACAGAATTGGACATGACAGAAGTGACTTAGTAGTAGCAGTAGCAGCAAGTCCATTGAATTGGTAATGTCATCCTACCATCTCATCCTCTGTTGCCCCCTTCTCCTTCTGCCTTCCATCTTTCCCCAGCATCAGCATCTTTTCCAATGAGTCAGCTCTTCACATCAGGTGGTCAAAGTAAATGGGTGTGAAATAAGCTTAATGAAAAGAAATGACATTTATGAAAATATACCAGGTGCTCCAAACTGTGCTAGATATCATAGTCACACAATCAATATGTCAATTCTCACAGCAGCTTTGTAAGGTGGATATTATTGTGCCCATTTTAGAAATATTTAATTGGTAGTAATAGCCACATACATTCAGAAAACTAAGATCATGGCATCTGGTCCCATCACTTCATAGCAAATAGATGGGGAAACAGTGGAAACAGTGACAGACTTTATTTTCTTGGGCTCCAAAATCACTGCAGATGGTGACTGCAGCCATGAAATTAAAAGGCACTTGCTCCTTGGAAGAAAAGTTATGACCAACCTAGACAGCATATTAAAAAGCAGAGACATTACTTTGCCAACAAAGGTCCAATTAGTCAAGGCTATGGTTTTTCCAGGGGTCATGTATGGATGTGAGAGTTGGATGGTGAAGAAAGCTGAGTGCTGAAGAATTGATGCCTTTGAACTGTGGTGTTGGAGAAGACTCTTGAGAGTCCCTTGGACTTCAAGGAGATCCAACCAGTCCATCCTAAAGGAGATCAGTCCTGAATATTCACTGGAAGAGCTGATGTTGAAGCTGAAATTCCAATACTTTGGCCACCTGATGGAAAGAGCTGACTCATTTGAAAAGACCCTGATGCTGGGAAAGATTGAAGGCAGGAGGGGAAGGGGACGACAGAGGATGAGATGGTTGGATGGCATCTCTGATTCAATGGACGTGAGTTTGAGTAAACTCCGGGAGTCAGTGATGGAGAGAGAGAGGCCCGGTGTGCTTCAGTCCATGGGGTTGCAAAGAGTCAGACACGACTGAGCGACTGAACTGAATTGAGTATATGCAGAATCCAACCACTTCTCACTCTGTCTGCAGCTGCTACCCTAGTTCACTGACTGTTTTAAAGACCACTCTCTAGCCTTCTAGTGGGAATCTTCTTCATCAGAATCCTCATCATCACCTACAGAGGCATGGACATCCTAACCCCACTCTTCATCTCCAACACTACTTTCTATCACTTTCCTTCTAACTCTACCATCCTCATCTCTAGCTGTTTCTTGAACATCTCAAATGTTGCTGCTTCCTCTTTTCTCAGATATCAATACAGTAAGTCCCCTACGTAAGAACCTCCAAGTTCCAAACTTACAAAGGGAATGTGCCCCTGTATGCCAGCTGTTGTACTATATGACTGCATCTTTCAAGGTACTGTGTGTAAGATTTAAAATTTTGTCTTTATTTTTGTGTTTGTTTTTATGTATTGCTTGTGCAAAAAGTATTATAAACCTATTACAGTACAGTACTGTATAGCTGATTGTGTTAGTTGGGTATGTAGGGTAACATTTCTGGACTTAAAAAACAAATTGGACTTAACAAATGCCCTCTTGAAATGGAACTTGTTTGGATGTAGGGAACTTACTGCAAAATTCACATTATTAATTCAGATCTCAGCCCACATATTAGAGATATTAGGTGTCCTTAGAGACACCTCACATAATAAACTTCTCTAAAACCATCCTATAAATTTCTAACATGTGCCATCTTTACTTCTTTATTATCAGGCAGTCCCTACTGAAGTGTGAAGTTCATTTAAAATGTGTTTTTCTCTTTGCTATGTCACCAGAGTTTTAAAAAGTGCCTGGCATATAGATGTTCAATAAATATTAATGAATCATAAGTTTGCATGACCAAAGTACTTTGATTGAATTAAATTGAATCCAAAACAAAGGAACACTGAGAACCACTATCTCTAGCTTATATTTTATTTCCAGTTTATATAACTCAAATTAAGCAGTATAGTATTCATGAATCCTTTTATTTTTACTTTATTTGTTACTAGGTGGGGGTGGGGAAGTCTTTATTTCTCATGTATTTTTGATTAAAGACAACCTTAAAAATTCAGGAAAAATATCCTAACCCCATTTCCTAGACAGTTTATATTTCCTATATTTGTGCTTAAATTTCTGTATTATTCAAATCTACATGCAAAAAAATTTGTGACAATTAGTAAAAAAAACAAAAAACAAATCTACATGCAAAGTATACATGATGGTTAATTTTATTGGTCAACTTGGTTAGTCTATGATGTCCAGTTGGTTGCTCTAACACTTGTTTAAACATTACTGTGGTGAAGAGGGGTTTTTTGCACATGGCCTTAAGACAAAGACAGGTTTCCCAAGTAAAAAGCAATTCTGCCTTAAGACCACAGCATAGGAATCCTACGCACAAAGAGATGAATACAAATCAGCATGCATGCATTAACCATGCATGCATGGTTAGATTTCATAACAGCCATCTCAGAGCTTAAGCTCTGCAGGCAGCAACCAGTATCTCCTTACAGCAACATCACAGGAGGGAGCCGTGTGTAATTCATAGCATCTTGAATCATGAATGTATGACACTAGCAGGGAGCAATAATGCTTTCTAAACTCCTTCATTGAATTAATATGGAAATGAAATCTTAACTATTCTAGAAAGATGGCTATCCTCAGTTTTCAAAATTTGCAGAGAGACACTTGAGCTGATTTAGTATCCACTGCCACTGAGGTCTTAGTAGGAAACAGAACTGGGCAATCCACAGGGCTGTTTTCAGAGTAGATCTGGGTCCTTACTGTTTGGTGGCCACTCAGTCTCTTAGGCTTCCTGTCATCATTCTCTCCAGGGCACTATGAAGTCTAACAACAGGATAAAAAGTTTAGTCATAACCTCACCTTTATTGCAGGGCGGTCATCGCAGTCTCTGAGTTTATAACTCCACAGAAGAGTTCTGTGTAGATTTCCTGGGGACGATTTCCCCGTAGAATATGTGAGAAAGAGCATGTGTGACTCTTTTTAAGCTGAAAGTACTGAGATAGTAACAGTAGAAAAGTACTCTTACATTCCTCACCAAGACATGATCTCACACTGAAAAAGAAAAAAGCCCTCAAGTCTATTAAAAAAAAGAAACCACTTTTAGCAGATTTGGAGAAGACTCTTGAGAGTCCCTTGGACTGCAAGGAGATCCAATCAGTCCATCCTAAAGGAGATCAGTCCTGGGTGTTCATTGGAAGGACTGATACCGAAGTTGAACTCTAATACTTTGGCCACCTGATACGAAGAGCTGACTCATTTGAAAAGACACTGATGCTGGGAAAGATCGAAGGCAGAGGGAGAAGGGGACGACAGAGGATGAGACAGTTGGATGGCATCACCAACTCAATGGACATGGGTTTGAGCAAGCTCCGAGAGTTGGTGATGGACAGGGAAGCCTGGCATGTTGCAGTCCATGGAGTCACAAAGAGTTGGACACGACTGAGCGACGGAACTGAACTGACTGAGGCACATAGTAAGTGATCAGTTCATATAACTATGTCTGGTAAATTTCTGGTGATATAAACATATCTGCTGAAGTGTAGCAAGGAATATAACTAAGCAACTGGAAAAAATTAATAAGTGTTTTACTGACTAGGAAGAATCTGGTTAAAAATAAATGAGAGATTGATGTGTGTTTGAATAGTGAGAAATGTGCTCACAGTAGAGACTTTTCTTTGAAAATGGTAGGCTTTGGAGTGGTAGATAAGGACTATGAAGAATTATTAGGTGAGATGAGTCGCACAGTCAAAGACAGAATGGGATGACCAGAGCATACGTCAGCATCTATCCACTCTAAAAACATCAACACACCTTGGAAATATGGATAAACCAACAGGAAGTTTAAGTAGAGGCCAAATTGACCTGTGCTGGGTCAGACTTCTACCATTTCATTCGTCTCAGATGACTGGGTGAGAATTCTCTCAATGACTGAGAAGGAGGAACTGCCATTTTGTTAGATACATTCCCTATATAAACACACTCTATATCAAAATATGCTTTATTTTATTATTTTCCTAAAATATTAGCTAGTTCATTGTGTCTAATCAGAAAGATAATATGAAGAAGGTTTGGTAAAGAAATACAGGAATCTACTCTCTCTAATTAGCTGCTCAAGTGTTGAAAACAATTTTAATAGTGTTATCAAAATGTATCTGACATTAATGACTACTTTGTTAGGATGGGGTCAAAGGTTCAGATTCTGGTACCAATTTTTGAGGCAACAGATAATAGGACTAATGTTTCAGTTCTTAGCAGATCAAAAGCTGGTGTTAGCAGAATTGAAACTAAGTAAGCTGAGTGTAAGGAAAACACGCAAAAGCATTCTGTAACACCATATCATGAATATTTTTAATCTTGGGGTAAAGAGATACTAAGGCAGATTTGAATTAATTTGATTGCTAAAATATTTCAACACTGATAGAAATCTGACAGTAAATAGGTTACACGAACTGAGTTTGCCTTCCGTGTCAGAGCAGAATCCCAGTTGTATCAACGTGGAATTAATCCAAATACACCAAGTGCAACGATGGCAGAACATTTTACAGCTGAACCTCAGGAAGTGACCTTCCTCCCCTCCCCCAGCATCACTAATGCAATGCCCAGGTGGCTCAATGGTAAAGCATCTGCCTGACAATGCAGGAGATGCAGGAGTCGTGGGTTCTATCCCTGGGTGGGGAAGATACCTTGGAGAAGGAAATGACAACCCATTCCAGTATTCTTACTGGGAGAATCCCAAGGCCAGAGGAGTTTGGAGGGCTATAGTCCATGGGGTCACAAAGAGTTGGACATGACTGAGCATGGATGCACAACAAGCTTCAGTATTTGGGGAGTTCCTTCATTTAGATTAGACTTGAAATCATTTTTAAACAGGGGCAAACCTGATTTTTCCCACCCCTTTCTCCTCCCAGTTGGATGGTGTTGAAGATACTGCAAATGCAACTTTCTGAACACTTTATATATTCTTAGTCATTGGATTGACAATGGCAAAAACTGGAACATGGGGAAGGCAATCAGTCTCCTTTCCTCCTTTGGACTTCTGGAAATGAGAATAAGAGGAAGTCATCCTGTTAACCAACCTGGAAACGAAGGAAGTATCCCCAAAGTCAGAGCGCTGCCATGAAGAAAACGTTCTCACAAAGCGTCACAACAACCAGTCGCGAAGGGAAACAGCCTTTGCAGGATGCCTTGAAACTTAACTCCAATTTCCTTGACCCATTGACACCTAGATGAGGATGGGAAGCTGCTATTTTTAAGGATCAAACCATTTCTCTGTTTCTTTAGGGAAAGGCTTAGATTCCTTAGGCTAGGTTTATTCTTCTTTCATTTTTATTTTTTTTCTAGGTTTATTCTTGATTTGGTAATTTTTGCTTATGCAAGATAGTTTTGTTTTGTTTTTTAGTAACCTGTATTAGCAGAAAGACTCTCTGGGTTAGAGTTGCCAGATAAAATACAGTATGCCTTGCTAAATTTGAATCTCTGGTCAAAAAGGAATTGTTTTTATTTCAGCACTTTTATTTGCTAAATCTCATAACTCTAACTATAGTATGCTAACTGTTTACAAAGTAAAATGTAAAATATCTTCATGAAGAATCATGCTGTATCTCTGCTAACTCTTATTATTGACGGAAAAATGAGCTGACAATTAGGAACAAGAGATGAATGGATATGTTTCATTTTCCTTACCCTTGTTCTGTTTCAAAGAAGGTTGAGAAGGATAGGCAGATTTAGGGTAGGAAAGACAAACTCAGAGGCACCTCCACTGATGGAAGACAAGGTGGTCCTACAACATCTTGGCTGGAAGGCCAGGACATAAGAAGACAGACGGCTAGTTAGAATTACTTCAGGGATGTTGTGTCATTTAGGCATAGAAACCGGGACAAATGACAACCAGGCTGGATTTATGAAACATAAATATTATTCGGAATCACCCAGAAATTCACGAGGAGGAGACAAAAACCTGAGAAAAGACTGACAAAAGACTAAAAATCTTGTGGTCAAGCAAGATGGAGTTTAGAGTAGTACCTAAAGAGTCATTTTAGAAAGAGGTGGCAGCCCTGATGAGTAGAACACTAATGCATGGGTTTAGTTCAACACCCAATGGATTTAGATACACTACCCCACCTCAGATTGTATGTGAGAGGAGTACTCACAAGTATGTTGCATTGACACAGACTCTGGGTTACATGGAGACATAAACTGAAACACATTTCATATTTTCAAAAGCTAAAACATATTTAAAACATCGCACTGTTTGTCTAGGTAGGGCTCAGAAAGGTTATTTCCTTAAATGCCATTGGATCTAACTTGGCTCCTGATATATAAAGTCAATAAGTGGAACACAGTCTCCCAAAACCTAACATTACAAAGACAATAGGAACACTCCTTCTAATCTAAAGCAATATTTATAGATACATTTACATACCTCACTATAAATACACTTATATCAAAAACAAATGATAATGACCAAAATTAATTCCCCCGAACCCTAGAAATATTTATTTAAATAAAGTAAAGAATTTCCAAATTATTTTTCCAATATTAGCTTAATTTATTTTATCAATAAGTGATCTCAAAATATAACAATAAGACATCCACACTATGAGCTATCTTTTAATGTTTTCAGGTGATTTTTAATAGTTATCCTTAAAAGATGCTTGTGCAGATTTGTCTTTTGTATCAATTTATAATTATACAATGTTACCAAGGAAAAAGTGCTTATATAAGTATCTACTCAGAATATTTTGTGAAATATTTAATTAAGCATAGAAGAGTGCTATTACTATCTTTTAACATCTTAGGATTTTCTTTTTTCTTTAGCTGTGCTTAAAATAGTGAATGAATGAATGGATTACATAGATAGATAAATGATAAATAAGTAGACAGATAGATAGATAAATAGATAGATTTTAAAGTCCCATTTTAAGCCAGTGTAAGTAAGGTAAGGAGAGTTCTATAAGATGAATAACACCTTTAAAGAATTGTTTTTCCAGATGCCTATCAATAAGTTTTTTAAAAAAGAAATTATATTAAGAATGAGTAGATAAAAAATAGTTACACAGGCATTCTTTGTGGAAAAGCCCCGAACCTCCTATAAAGGCTGTTCTACTACATTTTCTTAAATGTACAAAGAACAAATTATTTGCTTTGATTACTTCTTCCCATATTTTCCTAAAAGCATTTCATGCCAGAGAATACTTTTAGTTCAGAGAAAATGATAGAAGTCATTCTGTATCTTTATGTGCCTCCAAAAGTTCAAGAGGTAAAGAGAAAGCGGTGGTAAGAAGTGTGAGACCTGTAATGAAATTTTTCACACACATGAAATTTCCAACCCATATTCCATAAAGCTGGGTCATCTGCATGGGTCAACATGTTGTGCTCTTCAGTTAATGTCGCCTCTCCCAGCTGGTCTTTTTTAAGCTAACAGCCAGGAGAATAAATCCATAATGAGCAATAACCACAAAGCATAAAGTTCGATGGTAAAGCTATTGCTCAGCTTAAGGTTTAACAATACTATTTAAAGCTATTTTACCTCAATATTGACACAACAAATCTACTTTCATAAGGTTAGAGAACAAGAGTTATTGATGTGATATAAATGCTTCTGAACTGCTTTTGAACAGTTTGGAATAGGTGTAAAGATTTGTTTGACTCGATTCTAATACAGTCTTTCTAGAATATTTTGGAACATGCCCTACATGGTCAAAATAAGAAACATAAGAACCACAGTTTATACCCTAAACCAGTACACATAGAACATACTTATACATAAACACAGAAGATATATAACACATTTACCACTTACAAAGATCTTGACATTTTAAATTCATTTTTTAAAAATTTAATTGATGAATCATGATCCACAATTTCAAAAAAAAAAAAGTGGTCTAAGAGGCAGCACTTTGTCCTCCTTAAGAGCAGGAAAACTCTCTTAAATCTCTATATTCCAAGGAACTAGTCCAGTGTCTAAGAATGTATGAAATACTAGTAAACTTTTAGTGAATAAAAACAAGTGACTGATTTGAAAATACATAAATGTATGTTGTGCATATGCATCATATTAACTATAAGAGACCAACACTTTTGAGAGTGGTTATTATACTTCCCCTTACATTGCATCCCTAGCAAAAGAGGTAGATTTTATAGAAGGTATATGAATGAGCAGAGAGATCAGATTAGTGCAGGTTTTCCCAATCAGTCAAACAGGTTTTACAATTCTTTCCATCTCGCTATATATTAACAGTTCTCAACAAATAGGGTGCTATTGTATTACTGTATCATGGTTAAGACCATGAATTTGGAAGCCAGACTAGCTGGATTCAAATCCTAGCTCTGTATCTTCTGAACATTTACCTTGTACTAGCTGTTTAACCGCTAAGTGTCTCAGTTGAGTTCAGTCGCTCAGTTGTGTCTGATTCTTTGCGACCCCATGGACTGCAGCATGCCAAGCTTCCCTGCCCATCACCAACTCATGGAGCTTGTTCAAACTCATGACCATTGAGTCAGTGATGCCATCCAACCATCTCATCCTCTGCTGCCCACTTCTCTCACCTTCAATCTTTCCCAGCATCAGGGTCTTTTCCAGTGAGTCTGTTATTCGCATTAGGTGGCCAAAGTATTGGCGTTTCAGCATCAGCATCAGTCCTTCCAATGAACACTCAGGACTGATTTCCTTTAGGATGGACTGGCTGGATCTCCTTGCAGTCCAAGGGACTCTCAAGAGTCTTCTCCAACACCACAGTTCAAAAGCATCGATTCTTCGGTGCTCAGCTTTCCTTATGGTCCACCTCTCACATCCATACATAACTACTGGATTAAGTGTCTCAGTTACCTGTAAAATGCAGATGGTACTAGATCGTGCATCATAAACTTGTGAGGATTACATTATTATAAATGTTATTATTTATATGAATTTATACTATTTATATATTAATCATATAAATGTTTATAAATATCATTATCTTATATAAATATTTATATAAATTTTATTGTTATTATTATATATAAAGACCATTAAATAAGCAAATTACTTTGGTCAATTTAGGGATAAAGGCATGTTTTTCCTCCAGCACATACTCAAAACATAAGACACAGAGATAAAAACTTGTCAACACTGAAAACATGTGACTCGGACAGATCTTGGTAAATTTCCCATGACCAAGAATATTCAAACCCACTCTGGATATTCACAAGCATTATATGGATGTTGCACATGTTTATAGAAGACATTGTGTCTTTCCATATTAAATAGAAACTGTGTTAACGGAGCAGGATTAATTTCAGCCCCAACTCAAACTCAAACGTTGGACCTGAGAAACACGAGTAAATATGCACATTTCCATGTGCTACCCATTGTATCAATACCATTGGTTGATTCAATCATGAACTTTTATTCTCACCTTGAGTCTATGCAGATGACACCACCCTTATGGCAGAAAGCAAAGAAGAACTAAAGACCCTATTGATGAAAGTAAAAGAGGAGAGTGAAAAAGTTAGCTTAAAACTCAGCATTCAGAAAATTAAGATCATGGCAGCTCATACAATAACTTCATGGCAAATAGATGGGGAAACAATGGAAACAGTGAGAGACTGTATTTTTTGGGTCTCCAAAATCACTGCAGATGGTCACTGCAGCCATGACATTAAAAGATGCTTACTCCTTGGAAGAAAAGTTATGACCAACCTAGACAGCATATTTAAAAGTAGAGACATTACTTTGTCAACAAAGGTCTGTCCAGTCAAAGCTTTGGTTTTTCCAGTAGTCATGTATGGATGTGAGAGTTGGACTATAAAGAAAGCTGAGTGCCAAAGAATTGATGCTTTTGAGCAGCGGTGTTGGAGAAGACTCTTGAGAGTCTCTTGGACTGCAAGAAGATCCAACCAGTCCATTCTAAAGGAAATCAGTCCTGAGTAGTCACTGCAAGGGCTGATGCTGAAGCTGAAACTCCAATACTTTGGCTATCTGATGCGAAGAATGGACTCATTAGAAAAAACCCTGATGCTGAGAAAGATTGAAGGCAGGCAGAGAAGAGGACAACAGAGGATGAGATGAATGGGTGGCATCACCAATTCCATGGACATGGGTTTGAGCAAGCCCCTAGAGTGAGTGATGGACATGGAGGCCTGGCGTGCTGCAGTCCATGGGGATGCAGAGATGGACATGACTGAGTGACTGAACTGAACTGAACTGACTCTATCAGGATATGCCATTACTTTGTCCACAGGGGATGGACATGTGATCTCTGGTGGTACCATCTGAGGAAAGGAGAAAATATTTGTTTCATATTTGAGTGACAAGAAGTTCTCTATTTTAGTTAATTGAAAGGTTAGGACTGGCTGCAGCCATTTAGTTACCTTGAATGAGGTAAGCCTCAGATGAAACCAACATGAGTTGAGTGGGTTTTAGAGAATCCTTAGAAATGGAGTTGATCATGCACTTGAGACCTGCTTACCTCTGGATGTGTAAGTTATGTGAATCGATAAGTTATCTGTATTGCATAACTCAGTTTGAGCACAATTATCTGCTGAATTCCTTTTCAGCATCTGACAAAGGGTTCATCTCAATGACTTAACAATATCTCATCTAAACTCCAAACAATTTGGGACCCTTCTCTCTGCTTTCACAAGTAGAGAAAAGAGTTTTAACATGTTAGTTTTACTTAAACATTTATCAAATTAAATATATACATGTATATATCAAGAATTACAAAAAATAAATCAAGTGCTTACAGTGTGTCAACAACGGTGTTAAAAAATTTGCAGATATTATTTTATTTAATCTCACAGAAACCCCTTAAGTTAAAATTATAACTATTCCCTATTTCAGATGAAGAAAATCAGACTACTAGAAATGAATATGCTTATATTTAAGCTATTTAATTAGTAAAAGAGGAAGCAGAATTCCAGCATTTTTCTAGGTCTTAAGAAGTTATCTCCACTGCTTTAAACTAATTATGTCATCAAGTTCTGTGTTAAAAAGATACTGGAGCCACAATTCCACATAGTCCAAATAGTCCAACAAAATTTTTTCAGAGTACATTATGTACCAAGTGATATATACAATTAGAGAATTTGTCAGATGGACTTGAAAAGGCACAATCAGGAGATATTCATTTCCTTACTAGTGTGTTCAAGTGCAGTCTGAAATACATTTCCACTCTGTTACTTGGTTACAGTAAGGAAGATTATGGTAAATGTCAGGTATAAGAACATTATAGCTTCAGGTATTAAAAAGTCTAGACCATCTAAACCCACAGAACATACAACACCAAGAAAAAGCTGTAAAATACCTTTGAATTTGGGCAGATTTTGGTATTTCAAGATTTGTTCTTGACATAAACATATATATATAACATAAATAAATGTATGTATATATATATATACATATATATATGTGTGTATATATATATATGTATATGTATAACATAAATAAAGATACCACTCTTGTAGGGGAGGTTGATGATGGAGAAGGCCATGTATTTGTTGGAGCATAACTAGGGAATTTCTGTACATCTCTCTCAATTTTGCTGCAAACCTAAAACTGCTCTACAAATAAAGTTCTTAAATTAAAAAAAGAAAAAGATTTAGCTATGCCTTGCAGCTTGAAGGATCTTAGCGCTCCAACCAGGGATTGCACCTGGTCCATGACAGTGGAAGTGCTGAGTCCTAATCACTGAACTGCCAGGGAATCCCCACAATTTTTTTTTTTAATTTGAAAGTCTAGACCAAGGATTTCTGTTCTCAGTCATGTTGGAGTAATCATTTATAAATTTGTCTCCCAACCTTAAATTACTAGAGGTGTTTTTCAGACACTGAAGAAAATCCTATGCAGGACATGATGCTTCATAAAAGGGAGAAAATGAAGTGAACCTTTAATAGTCCTGGTGTTTTGACTGGAATCAATTATTAGCAGAAAGGAAGAGTGCAAACAGATTCCTGTAGCTCTGCTGAGTTCAGGAGACCAAGGCCAAAGTTTAAGGATGCTAAAGCGGGTAAAATTCTTGCATCAGAGTTCCATAAAAAGAGGAAGTTTCAGGATGAAACTAGAGAAGCAGAATCAGTAGAAAGAGATTATAAATGTATTTATTATGTATAAATATATGCATAATTATTATAAGGAATTGGCTTATAAAATTTCAGAGAGCTGATAAAGTTAGCCCTGAAGTAAGACAACCAGCTAGGAAGAGAAGATCATGGATAGACTGGAATCCTATGAGCTGAAGTTGAAGCTTGGCTCCACAGGCAGGTAGTTAGGGAGGGGAGACCCAGAGGAAAGGGGCAGCCATGTCTGTCTTGCTGCTGCTTAGTCTCGTCCTCAGGGAGCACCTAAGCTCCCTTTTAAGGAGAGAGCCTGATTAAAATCAAGCCCACTCAGGATTACTGCTTTGATTAGTTCAAAGTTAAATGACTATGACTTTAACTCCATTAGAAAATGTCCCTCACAGCAAAACCCAGATGAATACTTGACTGATAAACTGGGAGATGTGCGCACTACAAAATGACTGCTGTCTCCCTTGTAGCTCATTCTAACTTGAAACATTCTGAGGAATCTTGTTTAGTCTAGAAAACTTGGCATATCATAAAGTGATCACAGATGTGAAAAGTAATACTTCAAAAGGCAAGCAAAGAAGGAGCAGAAAGTCATTAGCTGAGAAATTCCCTGAACTCACATCAGAAGAGAAAATATTTTAGTTCCTTCAAGCCAGAGTAGAAAAACTAAAAGGGTCTCTCTCTGGATAAAAAGCTCTTCTAGTCAGACCCTAGCAGAGTTTCAAAACAGGATTGAAGAGATCAAACTCATCTGCTAGTAACACAGCTGTGCACCAAAACAAAATTTAGCGATCTTTAAAGAAAGAAAACAAAATCCAGTCTCTCAGCAACATAATGTCAAAATGTCTAACAAGTACCCCAAAATTAGTAGACATTCAAAAAGAAAGGAAAATGCTTCCTATGCCCAGGAAAAACATGTCAGGACTATTTTTAAATGTTTCTTTTTATTTGGGAATGACTGTAGCTAACTTTTATTAATGTGGAACTTGACTGATTAATGTTAAAATTCAAAGTGTAGAATAAACCTGGTAGCCATATTCAACACTGTACTCTGTCAGTTTCCAAGGCAAACCATTCAATATCACAGTAATCCAAGCCTATGCGCCAACCAGTAATGCTGAAGAAGCTGAAGTTGAATGGTTCTATGAAGACCTACAAGATCTTTTAGGACTAACACCCCCAAAAGATGTCCTTTTCATTATAGGGGACTGGAATGCAAAAGTAGGAAGTCAAGAAACACCTGGAGTAACAGGCAAATTTGTCCTTGGAGTACAGAATGAAGCAGGGCAAAGGCTAATAGAGTTCTGCCAAGAGAACGCACTGGTCATAGCAAACACCTTCTTCCAACAACCAAGAGAAGACTCTACACATGGACATCACCAGATGGTCAATACCGATATCAGATTGATTATATTCTTTGCAGCCAAAGATGGAGAAGCTCTATACAGTCAGCAAAAACAAGACCAGGAGCTGACTGTGGCTCAGATCATGAACTCCTTATTGCCAAATTCAGACTTAAATTGAAGAAAGTAGGGAAAACCACTAGACCATTCAGGCATGACCGAAATCAAATCCATTATGATTATACAGTGGAACTGAGAAATAGATTTAAGGGACTAGGTCTGATATACAGAGTGCCTGATGAACTATGGTTGGAGGTTCCTGACATTGTACAGGAGACAGGGATCAAGACCATCCCCATGGAAAAGAAATGCAAAAAAGCAAAATAGCTGAAGCCTTACAAATAGCTGTGAAAAGAAGAGAAGCGAAAAGCAAAGGAGAAAAGGAAAGATATACCCATTTGAATGCAGAGTTCCAAAGAATAGCAAGGAGAGATAAGAAAGCCTTCCTCAGTGATCAATGCAAACAAATAGAGGAAAATAACAGAATGGGAAAGACTAGATATCTCTTCAAGAAAATTAGAGATACCAAGGGAACATTTCATGCAACGATGTGCTCGATAAAGGACAGAAATGGTATGGGCCTAACAGAAGCAGAAGATATTAAGAAGAGGTGGCAAGAATACATAGAAGAACTATACAAAAAAGATCTTCACGACCCAGATAATCACGATGGTGTGATTACTCACCTAGAGTCAGACATCCTGGAATGTGAAGTCAAGTGGGCCTTAGAAAGCATCACTATGAATAAAGCTAGTGGAGGTGATGGAATTCCAGTCGAGCTGTTTCAAATCCTGAAACATGATGCTGTGAAAGTGCTGCACTCAATATGCCAGCAAATTTGGAAAACTCAGCAGTGGCCACAGGACTGGAAGAGTTCAGGTTTCATTCCAATCCCAAAGAAAGGCAATGCCAAAGAATGCTCGAACTACCGCTCAACTGGACTCATCTCACACGCTAGTAAAGTAATGCTCAAAATTCTCCAAGCCAGGCTTCAGCAATATATGAACTGTGAACTTCCAGATGTTCAAGCTAGATTTAGAAAAGGCAGAGGAACCAGAGATCAAATTGCCAACATCCCCTGGATTATCGAAAAAGCAAGAGAGTTCCAGAAAAAAAACATTTATTTCTGCTTTACTGACTATGCCAAAGCCTTTGACTGTGTGGATCACAGTAAACTGGAAAATTCTGAAAGAGATGGGAATACCAGACCATCTGACCTGCCTCTTGGGAAACCTGTATGCAGATCAGGAAGCAACAGTTAGAACTGGACATGGAACAACAGACTGATTCCAAATAGGAAAAGGAGTATATCAAGGCTGTATATTGTCACCCTGCTTTTTTAACTTATATGCAGAGTGCATCATAAGAAACGCTGGGATGGAAGAAGCACAAGCTGGAATCAAGATTGCCGGGAGAAATATCAATAACCTCAGATATGCGGATGACACCACCCTTATGGCAGAAAGTGAAGAGAAACTTAAAAGCCTCTTAATGAAAGTGAAAGAGGAGAGGGAAAAAGTTGGCTTAAAGCTTAACATTCAGAAAACTAAGAACATGGCATCTGGTCCCATCACTTCATGGCAAATAGATGCAGAAATAGTGGAAACAGTGTCAGGCTTTATTTTTTTGGGCTCCAAAATCACTGCAGATAGTGATTGCAGTCATGAAATTAAAAGATGCTTACTCCTTGGAATGAAAGTTATGACCAACCTAGACAGCATATTTAAAAGCAGAGACATTACTTTGCCAACAAAGTCCATGTAGTCAAGGCTATGGTTTTTTCAGTGGTCATGTACAGATGTGAGAGTTGGATGGTGAAGAAAGCTGAGCACCATAGAATTGATACTTTTGAACTGTGGTGTTGGAGAAGACTTTTGAGAGTCCCTTGGTCTGCAAGGAGATCCAACCAGTCCATCCTAAAGGAGATCAGTCCTGGGTGTTCATTGGAAGGACTGATGTTGAAGCTGAAACTCCAATACTTTGGCCACCTCATGCGAAGAACTGACTCATTTGAAAAGACCCTGATGCTGGGAAGGATTGGGGGCAGGAGGAGAAGGGGACGACGGAGGATGAGATGGTCAGATGGCATCACCAATTCGACGGACATGAGTTTGGGTAAACTCCGGGAGTTGGTGATGGACAGGGAGGCCTGGCGTGCTGCAATTCAGGGGGTCGCAGAGAGTTGGACACGACTGAGTGAATGAACTGAACTGAACTGAATTTGATGTTAGTTACTTTTTTTTTTTTTTTTAGAATTTCTTTCCCTGAAACACCCACAGCAAAGTTAGTCATTTTGTTTGCCTAGTACATGTCTAGATATATCATTGTTGTTCAGTCGCTAAGTTGTGTCCAACTCTTTAGTGATCTCATGGACTGTAGCCCGCCAGGCTCCTCTGTCCATAAAATTTCCAAGGCAAGAATACTAGAGTGGGTTGCCATTTCCTTTCCCAGGGGATCTTTCAACCCACAGCTCCTGCATCTGCAGGCAGATTCTTACAGCTGAGCTTCACCAGGAAAATTTGTGGTAACATAGAGATGAGACAGATGAGACAATTAGCCAACAAGAATGTGAAAACAGCTATTTTAACTGTATTTGAGTATTAAAAGCAAAATATGAACATAATAAAGATATTATGATAATAATATAGATAGAAGTAGAAAATACAAAGATAGAAAGATAATAAAGATAGAAGTAGAAAATACAAAAAAATAATCAGGCAAAACTTCTAGCCATGGGAAGCAAACAATTTGAGATGAAAATTTCACTGAATGAGATTACCTGCAGATTAGATACTGCAGAAAGTTTCACTGATATTAAAGACATAGTAATAGAATTGATTAATAATGAGGCACAGTAAGGAAAATAAGCAAAGAAAATTTATGGAGCCTAAAAGACCAGTGGAAAAATATAGTCTAAAATATGTATATTTGAGTTTCAAAGGACAAAAGAAAAGATACAGGGGAAAATCAACCACAATAGTGGCAATAACAAACAAATAGCAGCAAAACATCCCAATAAAGCTAAAGAAATAAAAAGCATTTTTCAACACAGACACACACACACACACACATACACACACACGTCAAAGCTCAAAGAACCCAAAGCAGGATAGGTACAGACACAAGTAAACACATTCCAAAGTACATCAAAATCAACTTACAGAAAATACATAATGAACCAAAAAAGCATTAGGCAATAAGGAGAAACGGTAACTCATACAGAAAGAGATCAGAATAATAAAATTTCTCATGAGAAACAATGAAAACTAGAATAAACATGGTGAAAAATTCAAAGTGCTGGAGCATGGAGAACTATGAAGCTGCAGTTACTGAGTGAAAATATTCACAAAGACAAACGTGATAATTTTTCAGAGAAGCAAAGACGGAGAGAATTTATCACCAACAGACTGACAGTATGAAAAATGTGAAAGAAGTTCTGTGGGTGACTGGTAAACGTCACAAGGTGGGGTTTGTACACACAATGCGATGAAGAAGTGTAGAATGGCAAGCATGCGGTAGAACTGAAAAGTTTTCTCTTATTTTAAAGTTATTTTCAAAGACAATTTATTGTGTAAAGCAAAAATAATAACAATAATGTATCAGAGGCTGCCACATGCGCATAAAAGTATAGTTACGACAATGAAAGAATAGAGGATGAGAGGGAATATTGCGGTGTTCTGCTTGACGCTTTTGTTATATGAAACTGTGATATAAGATACAATGGACTGCAATAAAGTAAATCATAATATTATAAACTTGAGACCAACAATGAGAAAATACACAGATATTGCTGAGAAGTAAAAGGTGGAAATAACTGAATGGCAAATATACATTTATGAATGGCAAAATATACTTAACTGAATGACAAAATATACTGATTGACAAAATATACTTAACTATTCCAAAGCAAGACAGGAAAATGGAAAAAGAAATTTAAAGATGGATAGAGCAAAAGGAAAACAACTAGCAACATGATACATCTAAATAAAAACTTATCAATAAGTATATTAAATATAAATGTCCTACATTCTCAAAATACAAAGATTGGCATAGTATATAATGCACAACCCAACTGTGTGTTGCCGATGAGAAATCCACTTTAAATATAAGGACACAGAAAGATTAAAATAAAAGGACAGAAAAAAATAATTCATACAAACTTTAATCTTATGAGAACTGTAATCTTATAACAATATTGAACTAAATTTCAGAATAAAGTACAAGAATACCCTGGAAATATTGTGGATTTGGTTCCAGATTACTGTAATAAAGCAAATATCAAAATAAAGAAAGTCACATGAATTTTTTTGGTTTCCCAGTACATGTAAAAACATTATGTTTACACTATAATGCAATCTATTAACTGTACACCAGTATTATATCTAAAAAAAAAAAAACCCTCACTTGGAGAGAGAGGGCCAATATAATCATCAGTTTGTCCATTTATTACTGTTGGAAACCCCACTGGATGGCTCCAGACTCCTTTGGTAGTTGCCTTCGGCATTGCTTAGAATTTATGAGACACTGTTACTGCATTAAACAAATCAGTATATTTCAAGGGCAGTCTGGCACCCTTGGCAATATGGCAGTCCACTTGGGTGCTAGAGTGGCCACCCTTTTTATGTTCTCAGTCTGCCTTATCTTCTAAGAGTCAGTTGCTGGGTCTCATACCTGGGTTTAGGGGTCAGCCTCCTGATTGCCAGAGAGTACAGCATGGTACCCTCCTAGGACCGTGACCAAGGTGCCTAAGATGGTGGCAATGCTGGGTCAGCCACATGGAAGGGAGAGTAAGGACAGTTTCCCGCAGATCAAGACTGGACTACACAACATCATAAGTGTCTTGCCCCATGGCTGGATTCAGCACAGATGTCGGTGTCCCTTACCTGGTGGTGAAGGTGGACTGGAGTGCCGTGGTCTTCATTCCTACAGTGAATGTAGCTAAATTAGGGCCTTCAAATGCAGAGGTGTTGATGGCTGTCTCACTCCCAACTCTCTAAGAATTTGTAACATCTCCTTTACAGATTTCCAGGGCCGCATGTCCCCTGGGAGATTCCCCACCCTCATTGAGCGAAGCCTCTCTACAGGTTACATAATCCCACCCATCAAAAGTGAGTACTCTGATTTTCCCAAGTGTCATACAGGCACTGCCTATGGGGGTGATATGTGTTGGCATTGCTGATTTTCTCTGCCTCCTGCCTCGTCACAGAAATGAAATCACCCTCTGTATCCCTGGCCAAATTAATAATGCCTGGATACTCTCCCTGAACTTCCGCAGCAACTTGACAGCTATATCAATAAACTCCAGTACTGGATAACTCTCTTGTCAATTCTCTGAAATTGTCAATTCTCTAAAACATTTAACAAAGAGAAAATTTAAATTCTTACACCAATTCTTTTATGAAATCTCCTAATTGCCAGTAATGAAATGCCTGGCTTTATAAAGTACAAGCTGGAATAAAGACTGCCAGGAGAAATATCAATAACCTCACGTATGCAGATAACACCACCCTTAAGGCAGAAAGCGAAGAACTAAAGAGCTTCTTGATGAAAGTGAAAGAGGAGAGTGAAAATGTTGGCTTCAGATCAGTTCAGTTCAGTTCAGTCACTCAGTCGTGTCCAACTCTTTGCGGCCCCATGAATCGCAGCACACCAGGCCTCCCTGTCCATCACCAACTCCCGGAGTTTACCCAAACCCATGTCCATCGAGTCGGTGATGCCATCCAATCATCTCATCCTCTGTCGTCCCCTTCTCCTCCTGCCCCTAATCCTTCCCAGCATCAGGGTCTCTCCCAATGAGTCAACTCTTTGCATGATGTGGTCAAAGTGTTGGAGTTTCAGCTTCAACATCAGTCCTTCCAATGAACACCCAGGACTGATCTTCTTCAGGATGGACTGGTTGGATATCCTTGCAGTCCAAGAGACTCGCAAGAGTCTTCTCCAACACCACAGTTCAAAAGCATAAATTCTTCGGCGTTCAGCTTTCTTCACAGTCCAACTCTCACATCCATACATGACCACTGGAAAAACCATAGCCTTGACTAGACGGACCTTTGTTAACAAAGTAATGTCTCTGCTTTTAAATATGCTGTCTAGGTTGTTCATAACTTTCCTTCCAAGGAGTAAGCATTTTTTAATTTCATGGCTGAAATCACCATCAGCAGTGATTTTGGAGTCCTCCAAAATAAAGCCTGACACTGTTTCCGCTATTTCCCCATCTATTTCCCATGAAGTGAAATGTTGGCTTAAAACTCAACATTCAGAAAACTAAGGCCATGGCATCTAGTTCCATCACTTCATGGCAAATAGATGGAAAAACAAAGGAAACAGTGGCAGACTTTATTTTGTGGGCTCCAAAATCACTGGAGATGGTGACTACAGCCATGAAATTAAAAGATGCTTGCTCCTTGGAAGAAAAGCTGTGACCAAAATAGACAACATATTAAAAAACAGAGACATTACTTTGCCACAGAGGTCCATCTAATCAAAGCTATGGTTTTTCCAGTAGTCCTGTATGGATGTGAGAGCTGGACCATAAAGAAAGCTGAACACTGAAGATGAACTGTGATGTTGGAAAAGAATCTTGAGAGTCCCTTGGACTGCAAGATCAAACCAGTCAACCTTAAAGTAAATCAGTTCTGAATATTCATTGGAAGGACTGATGCTGAAGCTGAAACTCCAATATTTTTGCCACCTGATGCGAAGAATGCACTCATTTGAAAAGACCCTGATGCTGGGAAAGATTGAAGGCAGGAGGAGAAGGGGACAACAAAGGACAAGATGGTTGGATGGCATCACTGACTCAATGGACATAAGTTTGATCAAGCTCCGGGAGTTGGTGATGGACAGGGAAACCTGGCATGCTGCAGTCCATGGGGTCACAAAAAGTCAGACATGACTGAGTGACTAAACTGAACTGAACTGCCAGTATTACCCTGGCATCAAATCATAAAGCTATTTAAGGAAAAGCAAACAAGAAATTAACACCCTTCATGAACAAACTTTTTAGAAAGATAATAGTTATTAATAATTAAATGCAATATTATTTTAAAAGAAATATACCATGCACAAATGGGATTTATCCTAGGAATGAATGGATTCTTTTAAATAAATTTAATACACAATTAGTTAATTAAAAAATAAAATTCGCTATGATTACTCAATAGATACAAAAGAAACATTTGAAAATTTCAATATCAATTTATAATAATAACTTTCAATGATGAGGAATAAAAGGGGAGGGCCTTAACATTTAAAGGTAATCTTCATTAGACTATTAATATTTTATATAGGAGGCAAATGTTCTGACCACCTCTATTCAGAGATCCTACCAGTGAAATGAGATAAGAAAAAGAGAAAAACTAAATAATAAAGATTACAAAGAAAGAAGGAGTGCTCTATCTATACACTAATGACATGAAGAATTTCTAACTGGAACTACTAAGGTGACAGAAAGTAAGGGTAGTGTACCAAAAATCAGTTGTATTCCTGTAAACTAGCAAATAATGATTAAAAATTAACTTTTAAAAGTTACTAGCATTTACAATAATTTCAAAATAAAGAATTCTTAGGATAAAATTTAATAAAACATGTATAAATCTTTCTAATTAAAACTGTAAAATATTGGAGGGAGAAAGTTTTCAGTTCAGTTCAATCCAGTCACACAGTCATGACTAATTCTTTGCAACCCCATGGAGTGCAGCCATGCCAGGCTTCTCTGTCCATCACCAACTCTCAGAGCTTGCTCAAACACATGTTCATGGAGTCAGTGATGCCATTAAGCCATCTCATCCTCTGTCATTCCCTTCTCCTCCCACCTTCAATCTTCCCAGCATCAAGGTCTTTTCCAATGATTCTGTTCTTCGCATCAGGTGGCCAAAGTATTGGAGTTTCAGCTTCAACATCAGTCCTTCCAATGAACATTCAGGATGAATTTCCTTTAGGATGAACTGGTGGGACTCTCAAGAGTCTTCTCCAACACCACAGTTCAAAAGTATCTTCTTTGGTGCTCAGCTTTCTTTATAGTCTAACTCTCACATCCATACATGACTACTAGAAAAAGCATAGCTTTGACTAGATGGACCTTTGTCGGCAAAGTAATGTCTCTGCTTTTAAATATGCTGTCTAGGCTAGTCATAGCTTTTCTTCCAAGGAGCAAGCATCTTTTAATTTAATGGCTGCAGTCACCATCTGCACTGATTTTGGAGCCCAAGAAGATAAAAGTCTCCAACTGTTTCCACTATTTCCCCATCTATTTGCCATGAAGTGACGGGATTGGATGCCATTTTTTAATCTTAGTTGTTCCTTTTTTTTAAGAATTTGATCTCTGGCTCCAACTGCATTTTCTAAATCCAGCTTGGACTCCATGCGTTCTCCATGTCCCATTCCAGCTGGAACTGGAAGTTTAGAACTGGAAGTTCTCAGTTCAAATACTGTTAAAGCCTAGCTTGGAGAATTTTGAGCATTACTTTGTTAGTGTGTGAGATGAGTGCAACTGCATGGTAGTTTGAACATTCTTTGGCATTGCCTTTCTTTGGGATTGGAATGAAAACTGACCTTTTCCAGTCCTGTGGCCACTGCTGAGTTTTCCAAATTTGTTGGTATATTGACTGCAGCACTTTCACAGCATCATCTTTCAGGATTTAAAATAGCTCAACTGGAATTCTATCACCTCCACTAGCTTTGTCCATAGTGATGCTTCCTATGGCCGAGTTGACCACATTCCAGCATGTCTGGCTCTAGGTGAGCGATCACACCATTGCGTTTATCTGCATCATGAAGATCTTTTTTGTACAGTTCTTCTGTGTATTCTTTCCACCTCTTAATATTGTCTGCTTCTGTTAGGTCCATACCATTTCTGTCCTTTATTGTGTCCATCTTTGCATGAAATATTCCCTTAGTATTTCTAATTTTCTTGAAGAGATCTCTAGTCTTTCCCATTCGATTGTTTCCCTTTATTTCTTTGCACTGGTCACTGAGGAAGGCTTTTTTATCTCTCCTTGCTATTCTTTGGAACTCTGCATTCAGGTGGGAATATCTTTCCTTTTCTCCTCGCCTTTAGTTTCTCTTCTTTTCTCAGCTATGCCTCTTCAGACAACCATTTTGCCTTTCTTCATTTCTTTTTTCTTGGGGATGGTTTGATCACTGCCCTATGTACAATGTCATAAACCTCTGTCCATAGTTCTTCAAGCACTCTGTCTATCAGATAGAATCTTGAATCTATTTATCACTTCCACTGTATAATCATAAAGGATTTTGTTTAGGGCATACCTGAATACTCTAGTGGTTTTCCCTACTTTCTTCAATATAAGTCTGAATTTTACAATAAGAAGTTCATAATCTGAGCCACAGTCAGCTCCTGGTCTTCTTTTTGCTGACTGTATAGAGCTTCTCCATCTTTGGCTGCAAAGAATATAATCAATCTGATCTCGGTATTGACCACCTGGTGATGTCGATGTGTAGAATCTTCTCCTGTGTTGTTGGATGAGGGTGTTTGCTGTGACCAGTGCGTTCTCATGGCAAAACTGTGTTAGTCTTTGCCCTGTTTCATTTTTCACTCCAAAGCCAAGCTTGTCTGTTCCCCTAGGCATCTCTTGACTTCCTACTTTTGCATTCCAGTCCCTTATAATAAAAAGGATATCTTTATTTGGTGTTAGTTCTAGAGGGTCTTGTGAGTCTTCATAGAACTGTTCAGCATTAGTGGTTGGGGCATAGAACTGGATTACTATGATACTGAATGGTTTGCCTTGGAGACAAACAGAGATCATTTTGTCATTTTTGAGATTGCATCCAAGTACTGCATTTTGGACTCTTTTGTTGACTATGAGGGCTACTCCATTTCTTCTAAGGGATTCTTTCCCACAGTAGTAGATATAATGTTCATCTGAGTTAAATTCACCTATTCCAGTGCATTTTAATTCACTGATTCCTAAAATGTCAGTGTTTGTTCTTGCCATCTCCTGTTTGACCACTTCCAATTTACCTTGATTCATGGACCTAACATTCCAGATTCATATGCAATATTGTTCTTTATAGCATTGGACTTTACTTTCATCATCAGTCACATCCACAACTGGGTATTATTTTTGCTTTGTCTCAGTCTATTCATTCTTTGGAGCTATTTCTCCACTCTTCTCCAGTAGCATATTGGGCACCTACCAACCTGGGGAGTTCACCTATCTGTGACATAACTTTTTGCCTTTTCATGCTGTTCATGGGGTTCTCAAGGCAAGAATATTGAAGTGGTTTGCTATTCCCTTCTCTAGTGGACCATGTTTTTTCAGAACTCTCCACTATAACCCATCCCTCCTGGGTGACCCTGTATGGCATGGCTCATAGTTTCATTGAGTTAGACAAGGCTGTGGTCCCTGTGGTCAGTTTGGTTAGTTTTCTGTGATTGTGGTTTTCATTCTGTCTGCCCTCTGATGGATAAGGATAGGAGGCTTATGGAAGCTTTCAGATGGGAGAGACTGACTGTGGGGGAAATTTTTAAATGAGTCCAAATAAGTTAAGAAATATTCTAGGCCAATCAATTGGGACGTTCAATATTCAGTTCAGTTCAGTTGCTCAGTCGTGTCCGACTCTTTGCGACCCCATGAATTGCAGCATGCCAGGCCTCTCTGTTCATCACCAACTCCCGGAGTCTACCCAAACCCATGTCCATCGAGTCGGTGATGCCATCCAGCCATCTCATCCTTTGTCGTCCCCTTCTTCTCCTGCCCCCAATCCTACCTCACATTAGGATCTTTTCCAATGAGTCAACTCTTTGCATGAGGTGGCCAAAGTATTGGAGTCTCAGCTTCAACATCAGTCCTTCCAATGAACACCCATGACTGATCTCCTTTAGGATGGACTGGTTGGATCTCCTTGCAGTCCAAGGGACTCTCAAGAGTCTTCTCCAACACCACAGTTCAAAAGCATCAATTCTTCAGCACTCAGCTTTCTTCACCGTCCAACTCTCACATCCATACATGACCACTGGAAAAACCATAACCTTGACTAGATGGACTTTTGTTGGCAAAGTAATGTCTCTGCTTTTAAATATGCTCCCCAAGCTAATCTACACATTCAACACAATTCTAATGAAAATTCTAAAATCTATTTTTTTAGAAAAAATAGAAATCTTGTTTAAGGTGTATGTGGAAATGCAAAAGATCTAGGATGGTCAAATAATTTTGAAAAAAAACAGAGCAAATATGGAGTTCTTACATACTGCTACCGTAGTCAAGACCTTTGATATCTTTGTAAGGATAAGTATATAGGCAGACAGTACATAAATAAACCCATCCATGTACAGCCAATTTTTATACAACAGTGTTACCCAAGTGAGGAAAAGACAGTCTTTTTTAACAAATGTGTTTGGAACAACATAGGTATTAATTTGAAAAAAATAAATAAAACTAGGATTTTGTCTCTTGACATATACAGAAATTAACTTGAAACAGATCATAGAGCTAACTACAATATAAAACTGTAAAAATTCTGGAAGAAATCATAAGAAAACATTTTTATAACTTTGGGATAAATTTCTTAAATTGGAACCCCAAAAACATTAAACAGAAAAGAAAGTGTGATAATTTGGCCTCTACAAAATTAAAATATTCTTCTTTCTGTAAGATAAAGTAGTTTAGTTACTAAGTCGTGTCTGACTCTTGTGGCTCCACAGAGTGTAGCCTGCCAGGCTCCTCTGTCCATGGGATTCTCCAAGCAAGAGTACTGGAGTGGGTTGCCATTTCCTTCTCCAGGGGATCTTCCCAATTCAGGGATTGAACCCAGGTCTCCTACATTGCAGGCAGATTCTTTACCCCCTGAGCTATGAGAGAAGGTAAGACACGGTTTTAAAAAATGAAGAGGCAAGCCACAGTCTTGGAAAAATAAAGTGTTTGTAATACATTTGTCTCACAAAGGATTTGTATCCAATATAAACTAGATATTAGAACTTGCAACTCAATAATAAGATGAAAAGTGAAAGTGTTAGTCACTCAGTCATGTCCAGCTCTTTGTGACCCCTAGACTGTGTAGCCCACTAGGCTCCTCTGTCCTGGAATTCTCTAGGTGAGAATCCTGGAGTGGGTTGCCGTGCCTTTCTCCAGAGAATCTTTCTAACCTGGGGATCGAACCTGGGTCTCCCAAATTACAGGTGGATTCTTTACCATCTGATACACCAGGGAAGTTGTGCCCAATTCAATAACAAGATAACCCAAGGCAAAAGTTTGGACATTTCCCAAAAGAAAATTCATAAATGGCAACAAAAACATTAAAAATGCTCAAAATCACATTAAAACCATAACGCCTACATGAAAAATAAGCCTACATGAAATGTCGCTACTCATTTACTAAATTAGCTAATTTTACAAACACAACATCAAGTAAGCAGAACCCTCAGACATTTGCTGATGGTTTTGCAAAATGGTGCAGCTTGGCAACAGAGGATGAGATGGATGGAGGACATCACCGACTCAATGGACATGAGTTTGAACTAACTCTGGGAGATGGTGAAGGACAGGGAAGCCTGGAGCACTGCAGTCCATGGGCCACAAAGAGTCGGACACAACTTAGAAACTAAACATCAACAACAACAACTTGGAAAATAGTTTCACAACTTCTTAAAAGTTAAATACATATATGTAGCATACAATTCAGAAATTGCTATCCTAGTTATTAACTCAGGAAAAGGAAACTTAAGTTTACACACAGGTTTTACTGTTCATAACAGCTGTACTCACAGTAGCCCAAAACTGGAAAAAAAAAAAAAACCTCAAATGTTCAGCAGTAGATGAATGGACAAATCATGGTGTACCCATGTCATAGAATACCACTCAGAATTAAATGGGAAAAAAGTATCAATTCATCAACAAGTGTGTATAGATTTCAAAAAATGCTGAATGAATTAATGAAGCAAAATACAAAATCACATACTCTATCATCCTTATTTATTTGAAATTTGGGGGAAAAATAAAAGACTATAGTGACAGAAAGTATTATATATGAGTGGATGCCTAGGGCCAGGAATGAAACTAGGAATCAATAACCTGTGAAAAGGCGCGAGGGATTTCTCCTCGAGGTGACTGTAAGGCTCTGTGTTTTGCTTGCACACTTGTTACATCCATGTATATGTGTGCTCAATTGCTCAGTTGTGTCTGACTCTTTGCGCACCTATGGACTGCAGCTCACCAGGCTTCTCTGTCCATGGGATTCTCCAGGCAAGAATAATAGAGTGGGTTGCCATTTCCTCCTCCTGGGGGTCTTCCCAACCCAGGGAATGAACCCACATCTTCCGCATTGTTATACATTTGTCAAAAGTCATCAGAATGTTCATTTACAGCTAGGTGCTTTTTAGTAAAATGTTCAGCACTGTCTAGTTTTTCCATTGCTTTTCCCCCACTCATGGGTTTTGTCTTCCAATGCCAGGGATCTCCTATGTTAGGAGTCCTTACAAGCAAAGGAGTGAACTCCTGGATGCAATGCCAGGTGACTGGTACCTCTGCTATGTTAGTATTGGAATACTGACCCTCGAGCATGGGTCCATGTGGGTGATTTTTTCAAGGCACTTCTGACTCCACCTCCCCTCCAATGACAGAATTATACTTTTCCTGACAAAGGGATGAACCCTGGTTGATGTTGCATCACCCCCTCAGTTCCTGACCCAGACAGTACACCTAGAGTATCTATCTGCTAGGGTCAATTTGACCCACTGGGGCCTCGGAGCCCAATTTCTTTCCTGAAGCAAATTGGTCTCCAGTAACTAGCTCTTCTTGCCCTGATAAATAATTCAAATAATTACTCTCCCTATTGCAGGTCTATCCCCTTGTCCAGCTCTAAGATTTGCCACCAGAAATTCTCCATCTTTCTGACTTTTCCAGGTAAAATGCAAGCACAGGTCTTTCCACAGATACATATCAGATACTCATGAGAACACTCTCATACTCTGCCAGCTGCAGTGACAGCAAAGGATCAGACTGTTGTTTAGTCACTCAGCTGTGTCTGACTCTTTGAAACTCCATGGACTGCAGCATGCCAAGCTTCCCTGTCCTTCACTATCTCCCAGAGTTTGTTCACACTTATGTCCATTGAGTAGGTGATGCCATCCAATCACCTTGTCTTCTGTCTCCCTCTTCTCCTCCTGCCCTCAATCTTTCCCAACATCTGGGTCTTTTTCAATGAGTCAGCTCTTCGCATCAGGTGAACAAACTATTGGAGCTTCATATCCAGCATCAGTCTTTCCAATGAATATTTGGGATTCATTTCCTTTAGGATTGACTGGTTTGATCTCCCTGCAGTCCAAAGGACTCTCAAGAGTCTTCTCCAGCACCACAATTTGAAAGCATCAATTCTTTGATATTCGGCCTTCCTTATGTTCCAACTCTCACATCCGTACATGACCACTGGAAAAACCATAGCATTGACTATATGGGCCTTTGTCGACAAAGTGATGTCTCTGCTTTTTGGTGGTTCAAATGGTAAAGGGATCAGCCTTTACATGTCAGCAAAAGTCTACATGGGAAAGAAAAGGCCAGTCACCATTTTGGAAAAAAAATACCAAGTGTTTACAAGCGATTCTTCTGGTTTCCCCTTTATTGAGCGTGGGGGTGAGGAAAAGGGGAAAGGGAAATATTTGCTCACCTTTAGATGACAGAAAGCAGCAATAGCAATTTCTTCTCTGTATTTTCATTTTTTAATGTTTTTTTTTTTTTAATTTTCAGTTTCTAGCCTTTTCTTCTACATAGGGGAGCCAGTTTCCCCAACTCTTACTAAATCTCATGGGGTCATGTAAAGCAGCCTTCATTATAACACAGGATTTCTTCTCACCAATTATTTTTTATCTTTAGGTCATTAGACAAATTAAGTCATGAAGAAAATTTCCGCTTGAAATTCTGTGACGTGTTAGATTTGAGATAATAAACTGGGTTAAAGAAAGACATATTCTACATCCTCCAGGAGATCATAGGCAAGTGCAGAATGCAGGTAGGTAAACAAATTATTTCAACACAGTGTAGTTAAAATGAAGTCACATAGAGATTCATCTCCTAAGGAATCCAGTCTGATGGAAAATAAATTAAGAATCTGAATGGTTAGAGCGCAGGAGGTAAGGTGCTATATGAGGAAAAATGACAGGTCAGAATGACTCCTGAGAGGACTGCCCCTGACTTCTCACTTATTATAATCATCTGTACTACTTTTAATATTTGTTTTATATAATGTTCAGTAGTTGCTTTATTTAATTCAATGCCTTTGTAACTGTTTAGTCTCATTTTTCTGATTTTTAGGCAAGCACCATTTGATGTCTACTAGAAATTAGATAGATATATATAGTTTTTGAAAAGCCCTTATGTTTTTCAACGGGCTGTCAAATTTTACCTGGGGCATGACTGGCTTAAATAAAACCTGGAATGCCAGTTATATATGCAGAAAAATGAATCTATACGTTTTATGCTTATATTCATATTTATGTAGCTATACATAAAGAATATAATTTTCCAGTATGATTGCCCACTCTAAGCATATCTAATTGCCCATAAGTAATTGTAAAAGTTAGAAGTTCATACTTCTATTTTTATCCAAATTAAAGAGTATAATTAACAGGTTAAATGTAATTAAACCTCTATGACTTTAGTATAAAGCTCTGTATGAAACAGGAATGAACTCTATCCAATGACACTGAATTTCTAGGAAATTTATAATGTTTCTGTATTCCTACCTCCCTTATTTTTTGTTTTCTTGCCTCCACATCTCTTCCCAGCAGTGATGCAAACATTAAGTAACTGAAATAATTTTCAAGGAAAAAAAGTACAAAGTAGATGTATTGGTGAGAATTTAACCAAGTGTCACTCACTGCCGTTCAGTAATATTGGATTTTTCAAAATCAACAATAAATGAGGTTATTAAAAAAAAGAAGATGGAGAATCAAATCACTAGGCTCAGGCTCATCTAGGAGACTTCTCACATGAGCCAATCATGGATTAACAGGTATGTGCTTTGATCAACGAACAGCTAGGTTTATCCACATACCTTTGGCATGTAGTATTAAATCAAATTACTTTCCAACTCACACACACTTAATATTTTTAAAAGATAAACAATGTACTGTTTTAAAGTGCTAATAGACCAAACAAAAGGGCAAAGTAAGAACATGGCAAGAGAAAAAATACTTGTCATCATATCTGTTATATACCATGTACTATTCTAAATGCCACATTTTAAAATAACGTTATTTCATAAACACTTTTCTAGTGCTTATTATGCACAAGATGTGGTTTTAAGCCACTTTATACACTTCAGTTCAGTCACTCAGTCGTGTCTAACTCTTTGCGACCCCATGGACTCCAGCACGCCAGGCTTCCCTGTCCTTCACCAACTCCCAGAGCTTACTCAAACTCATGTCCATCGATTTTGTGATGCCATCCAACCATCTCATCCTCTGTCATCCCCTTCTTCTCCTGCCTTCAATCTTTCCCAGCATCTGGGTATTTTCAAATGAGTTCATTCTTTGCATTAGGTGGCCAAAGTATTGGAGTTTCAACTTCAGCATCAGTCCTTCCAATGAATATTCAGGACTGATTCCCTTTAGGATGGACTTGTTGGATCTCCTTGCTGTCCAAGGGACTCTCAAGAGTCTTCTTCTACACCACAGTTCAAAAGCATCAATTTCTTCACTTCTCAGCTTTCTTCACAGTCCAACTCTCACATCCATACATGACTACTGGAAAAACCATAGCTTTGACTAGACAGACCCTTGTCGGCAAAGTAATGGCTCTGCTTTTTAATATGCTGTCTAGGTTGTTCATAGCTTTTCTTCCAAGGAGCAAGTGTCTTATAAATTCACGGCTGCAATCACCATCTGCAGTGATTTTGGAGCCCCCCAAAAATAGTCTCTCAGTGTGTCCACTGTTTCCGCATCTATTTGCCATGCAGTGGTGGGACTGGATGCCATGATCTTAGTTTTATGAATGTTGAGTTTTAAGTCAATTTTTATAAACATTAGTTTACTTAATTCTCATAACCACCCTAAAAGTTGTATAATATTAGTCCCACTTTACCAACAGGGACAACTGAGGAACTGCTGAAATGTGGTGAGGTTGGGATTTTAATCCCCAGGTCTTCTGGCTTCATCGGGTTACTTTCATCATGAAAGAAAAACAAGTTTCACTTCATACATATATATATTTGTCCAATCCAAGATTTGCACTTAGTTCTCTTTGCTATTAAAGTTCATTATCTTATTGTACAAAAGTAAATGCAAAAGTTCAGATCAAATCAATTAAGTTGGACAAAAAGAGCATGCCTGCCGGAGTCCTGCTCCAGCTGGTCAGGGTTCTCTTAGGATGGACGGCGTCGGCGATATGAATGAGAAGACACAGCGAGTCGAGGTGTTTTTAAGTGTCTTCTGATTTTATTGTTTTTAAGACAGCTTTTATATTTTTAGTGGTGCATAGAAATAAATGTAAAGTATAGAGTCATGCCAGATCAGCTTAATGGGTCCACAGTGCTGACCCTCACCGACATCGTTTGCATATCTTAGTTCATTTGTTTACATCACCTTCTGCCCTGGGGGCCTGCTAACATCTTGTGACTCTCCTATTGATAAGGGTTGATCAGTCAGAACGCTTTTGTATCAGGCACAGCAGGAAAGAATTCATCAATAGAAAGTTTCAAGGTAAAACCTGTTTTCGGTAATTATTCTACGCCTTGAGCTTAACAGAAAAGAATGTGGTCCCATAAAGTCATAGAACAGCAAGCTGAAGGTCAGCTCTAAGTAAGAATCATCAGTTAATTCAACAATTGTCTTATTATTTGTATTAAAGCTGAACTTTTATTTATATAAATCTTTAACTATTATGCTCTCATTATGTAGGCTAAATACGTTAAGAGTAAAAATATAGTGAGTAAATATAGACTAAGTAACAGTTTCATAAAGCAATATTTTTTATATTTCCTAACAAGCCTTTTTTCCTGCGAAAGGTTTTGTGCCCATAGGGGCTTTTTGTGCAGAGGCTCTCAATGCTGTTTTATTATTAGGGAGCAGTTATGCACATTAGCTCCAAAGGCACAGGTACATTTATTAAATAAACCAATATGTGAGCAAAAGGAATTTAGATCAGCATACTGTATATCCCAGATAATTTTATTAGGGTGCTACCGTTCAGGGGCCTTGTCTATTGAGATTTCAGATTGATCTATTTTAGAAGAGAATCAGGAAAAGCCTTTTTTCTAAGTCACAGAAAATAAGAAGAGGTTTATTGTAGCAAACATCAGAAAGACAGATCTCATCTTTAAAGTGAGTGCTGGGGCAGCCTTCCGAGAATCCCTGAGGGCTGAGAAGCCGTGCTCAATCAGCCCTTTACCTCATGACTCTGTCATGGGTGGGATCTCATGAGCTGGCTCCCGGCACATGCCCTCAGTTTGAATTTAGAAAAAAAAAAAAAATAGCATATATCAAGCTCCAACCCCCTGTGTTCTACATTTGAGGAGTATAGAAAAGGAAATGAGAGATTTCCCTTTTTTTTTTCAGCAGCAAACATGATTGTTTACATTTGATAGATATATTAATTTATGTTTCCTACATAATCAAATAAATTATTGAAAAATTACCTCCCTAGGGGCACTGACTTTGAGGGACGAGGGCTTAATGAAGACAGTGAGGATCTAATATGTCCTGGGCAAGGGTAGGGACAGAGGGTGCTGGAAGGGGGAGTAAGAATCAATCTGAGATTCAATGAAACAAAAATATGGCAAAAAAAGCAGGAACTAGATGACCATTCTAGACTATAGAGTAGTACACTTCCATTGCTGAATCATGCTTTGTTCAGTAATCTATTCAGTTTAGTTCAGTCTCTCAGTCGTGTCCAACTCTTTGCAATCCCATGAACCGCAGCACACCAGGCCTCTCTGTCCATCACCAACACCCTGAGTCTACCCAAACCCATGTCCATCGAGTTAGTGATGCCATCCAACCTTCTCATCCTCTGTCGTCCCCTTCTCCTCCTGCCCCCAACCCTTCCCAGCATTAGGGTCTTTTCCAATGAGTCAGCTCTTCGCATGAGGTGGCCAAAGTACTGGAGTTTCAGCTTCAACATCAGTCTTTCCAATGAACACCCAGGACTGATCTCCTTTAGGATAGACTGGTTGGATCTCCTTGCTGTCCAAGGGATTCTCAAGAGTCTTCTCCAACACCACGGTTCAAGAGCATCAATTCTTTGGCACTCAGTTTTCTTCACAGTCCAACTCTCACATCCATACATGACCACTGGAAAAACAATAGCCTTGACTAGACAGACCTTTGTTGACAAAGTAATGTCTCCTCTTTTTAATATTCTGTCTAGGTCAGTAATCTATTACTGCTAACAAACAGTCCTCAAATGAATGGCTTAAAACAACAATTTATTACTAGCTCTCACAGTTCTGGGGATAGACAAGGGAGCTGGGAAATTTTTCTTTTGTTATAAGTGTTGTCACCTTAGTATTCAGCAGGTGGCAGGCTGGTCCAAACCATCTCTGGCACCTTGGCAGGGATGAGCCAAATTTTGGACTCAGCTCAGATATTGATCAAGAGCCTACAGGACGATGGGCTTGGTTTGGGTGGGAGATTGTCAAATTTCTTACACGGCAGTTCAGGGCTAACAAAGTAAGCATTCCATGAGACCTGGCAGGAAACTACTAGGCTTCTTACAACTTAAACTTAAATTATCCAGCTGCCACTTCCTTCATATCTTATTATTTGAGTAAGTAACTTAGACCTACCTAAGGGGAGTAGAAATAGACTCCATCCCTTAAAGAACTAGCAGCTGTCTTTAATCTACTCGTAACCCACTGAGCTTTAAATCACAATAGGTTTCAAATCACAAACCAGCAAAAGTTCTCTGTTCTAAAATTCTTAATACAGTTGAAGACAGCACCATTCTGACAAACACCCATGCAAATCCAAACACAACCTCAAGCATGCCTGCAACATTTCATCTCTTCACTGTGATGGATAAAGGCAATTGCTAAGTTGTCATTAGCATAGCGGCAAAGACAGTTAAAATAAAGAGCTATGTGATAAACACTGTTTCCCAGCTATTGAAGATAAGGCACTCTCTGGATTCAGCCCTTACCGCACTCAAGCCCAGAGCAGAGATGGGAATTTGATATGTGCCAGAAAGATTGCTAGATTGGTGTTTTTCTCCTGTTGGTAGAAGCATGCTGCTCCGTTTACATGAGAAAAAGTGTTCTGAAACTTCCCCTCCTTTTTTATCCCTCCATCTCTCCCCACCACCTCAAAATCAACCCCACTAAATTAAAGCCATATTTGTGGATTCTAAAAGGAAATTTCTCTTAGTAGCCAATAAATAGTAGTAGGTTTTGCTTCTTGTACATGTGCTGTGTGCCCTGCTGAGCGGTTCACTTCATTCGGCATTGCTGGGAGACTGGTAATGAATTTCCCTGACAGATACATCCCTGCTCAGATCAGATCAGGGAAACAAGCTCTTTGGGGCACAGGTTTGTATGAAATTATAACAGTATGTGTTCACTGACCCCAAGTTGAAAGAATGCCTCATTCCAATACTCTGAAATGGAAACTGATAGTCTCTATTGTTTTCATTGCTCAACCTTCACATTATTATGAGAGACTTTATTTTAAATTACCTTGAGTGGTTGCATAGCTTTCCATGAAAAAATTAAATCAAATGCCCCATATTTTGTTAGCTGCACATTGGTTACCTGAAAACAATTTCTTCTCTACAAACAAGGAAATAAAATCTTGACTTTAAGATTTACTAACAGTAATATCCTTCCTCTCTATCTCTCTGGGGCACACACACACACACACACACACACACATATACACACATACACACTTTTGCTCTACTATTCCTCTATGTACTTGAATACAAGTAATAAATTCTATCACATGTCTCTCTGGTCTAACACCTTTAGAATAAGACTGTGAATCTTAGTTTGGAATGAATTAGAGTTAACTGTCAAAGATTTCTGTCTGAAGTTCGGTTTTCTTTGAATTTTAATTTCTCTTGGACACAGTACTTGCAATCAAAATAGTCTCCAAAATCAAAGCCAAAGGATTGGCCAGCCTATGTCTGACCTTTCCGGCAGATGTCTGTACGTGGAACGAATTGCTTTTCCCAACCCAAACTGCGTAATCTTTGGTTAGGGTTGTTTTCCATACAAATACGTAGACAGGCTGTGGTTTGTGCCTCTGGGTGTTAGTAATAAGATATACACAGAGCCTATGTCACTGACTAAACCTAGCTGGATCAAGAATGATCATTTTTAATCTTGGGGTGAAAGCTTGATACATTAGGGAAATTAGTTGATCCGGTCAGCAAGATTTTTCTTTTCTTGCTAAAGCCCGAATTATGATCTGGGCAAGCACTTGGCATGCTCAGCAGAAGAAACACGGAGAAATAATTCAACTCTGATTTGCCCAAAATGCCAAGTGGCCAGCACAACTCCAAATATGTTTCGTTGAGTAATGTCAGTGATGTGAGCCCGCGTCTGGTCATTCACAAGGAATGGCCTGCCATCAGGCAGAGAGCGGGCACGGAAATATTCACCCCGGAGAGCGCCGTTCACCCCAGCAATTTCATGTATGTGAGGGATTTGAGGAAACAGGATCTTATAGCGCTGTGGGAACCACCCGTCCAGGGACTAAGAGCCGTCGGCTTATTTTAAGAAAAACGTATCATGTTTCAGGGCTCGTAAAGAGTGCATTGGCTGGTCCTCTGCAAGGGAGAAATGAGAACTAACTTTATGAGTGAACATACAGAACTGATGACTTATAGATAATCCCTTGATAGAACTCCCTGGAGCTGTGATGTCCCACATCGCACTGGTGTTCCTCTTGAGAGGTGAAGGGACCCAATGACTAAGGAGTCTTACAGACCACTAAGGTCTCTTAATGGAGCAGAAAGCTTAGCAGATCAGCTGACTTGAGTTTGACTTTGATTTCTACAACTTCCGGCTGTGTGGCCTTGAACAAGTCAGCTAATCGCCCGTGCCTACCATGCATACTTTCAGTTTGATAGGAAGGCTAAGCGAAAACGTGGCTAAAGCACCTGACATTGGGCTTGGGGCTTGGGAGTGCTTTATAAACAGTAATCACCAAATCACTCAGGCTTTATGTTAGTGAATGCGACTACCAGGTCTGAACGCCAGTTGCACCCGCTCATAGATGTATGATGAAAAGTGACAGTCACTCAGTTGTTTCTGACTCTTTGCGACCCACGAACTATAGTCTGCCAGACTCCTGTGTCCATGGAATTCTCCAGGCAAGAATACTGGAGTGGGCAGCCAATCCCTTCTCCAGGGTATCTTCCTGACTCAGGAATTAAGTCCGAGTCTTCTGCATTGCAGGCAGATTCTTTATCCTCTGAGCCATCAGGGAAACTCACATAGATGTATAAATTAGAATAAATGTCTTTCCTTCACTGAACTTTAATTTCTTTATCTTTATAATGGGGGAGGGGGCAACAATTACATTGTAGAGATCATTTGATCATTAAACTCATGTTATAATAAAGTGCCTATGAGTGTCTCAAGCATTTAACAGGGTCCATTTATTATATCATTACTGTCCCACATTTTCCCCAGATTAGGACAAAGATGAGCAAGGAGATTTGTCAAGAATCTTGGTTAACTCTCCAAGAAAGACAGACCCAGACTTGAGTTCCACATGAAGATAGAACCACAGCAGAAGAACATGTGAAAAAACCCAAAACTCAAGGAAGATTTGTTACAATTTGGAATGATAGAGCTCATCCCTGGGCAAGAAGCACACAGGGAAACCAAGATTAGATGTCCGTATTCGCCAAAAGCAAGGTATCTGACTCAAACAGTGGGATTTCTTGTAACTGGCAAAAGATACAAGGGGTTCGAGGAGCATGGAGATCTGGACATGTGGCTGATGGCGAAAGTTCAGGGGCTTCCGCTATGATGATAAGCAGCTACAGACACAAAACGCTTTACATGCTTCTCAGCTAAGTTTTAAATGATTTACTCTCAAAATTTTGTTTAAAGTATTTTGTCCTATTTTCTCTCTCTAGAGCACTCCAAGACTTTTTGCCTATTACTCTTAAAAATGTATAAAGCATGTCAGGAGGGACGGGGAATAAAAGGACTGATATTTATGTTGTGGTACTTAAACTTATTCCCCCTAAACTCATGCCCAAGAACTTGTCCACAGGCCAATTTGCATTTTGGCCACATTTTAAGGGCTTGGCTACAAGAGCCACTGTGCAAACTCACACCACATGTGGTACTAATTGGCGCTGTTGGCAGTTTAAGAAGAAAGGCTGGAGATTGAGTGGGCATGGAAGCCTAACAACGCCTTCACACAATGGCTCTCCACAGGAGTTAGACACCAGAACTGTGCCGAGAAGGATGGGCTTGTGCCCCAATGAGCTGAATCTCTCAACGCTTTGCAAAAGCAACCAAAAAAAAAAAAAAAGGCAGGAAAAAGATTTGAACTAGATACTCTCTGTTGTTGTTGTATGTGTGTGTGTGTTCAGTTATGTTCAACTTTTTGTGACCCCATAGACTGTAGCCTGCCAGGGTCCTCTGTCCATGGAGTTTCTCATGCAAGAAAACTGGAGTGGGTTGCCATTTTCTACTCCAGGGGATCCTCCCAACCCAGAGATTGAACCCACGTCTCTTGCATCTCCTGTATTGGCAAGCTTTCGTGCGAAGTCACTTCAGTTGTGTCTGACTCTTTGTGACCCTATGAACTATATCCCACCAGGCTCCTCTGTCCATGGGATTCTCCAGGCAAGAACACTGGAGTGGGTTTCCATGCCCTCCTCCAGGGAATCTTCCCCACCCAGGGATCGAACCCACCTTTCTTATGTCTTGTACATGGCAGGCAGGTTTTTTACCGCTGTGCCACCTGGGAAACCTATAAACTAGATACTGTATTTGGTATCAAATATTTGAAATAGGCTAAGGAAAGCTTATGCTTCCCTGGTGGCTATGCAGTAAAGAATCCACCTGCAATGTAGGAGCCCCAGGAAATGCAAGTTCAATCCCTGGGTTGGGAAGATCCCCTGGAGGAGGGCATGGAAACCCACTCCAGTATTCTTGCCTGAAGCATTCCATGGACAGAGGAGCCTGGAAAGCTATAGTCCATGGTGTTGCAAAGAGTGGGACGCAACTGAAGCAACTTCCCACGCATGGATGCAAGGAAAGCTTGTTCCCTTAAAATGTACGGTCAAGGAAAATGAACATGCAGATGGAGGAAGGAAGCAGGGTCAGACAGGTGCCTTGGACTATATGGAGTCTCCACCACTGCTTGGGGCCAGTAAAACTGCTCCTGGGTCTATTTCTCCATCTGCGAATAGTCATGGGCTGGGCTTTCATAGCATTCGCCTCCGATCAGCCCAAGGGAACAGGGAGCCAATTTATAGGTTGTTAAAGTGCTTTGATTTTGCAAACTTCAAACCCAAACACAGGGATCTCTCATAACATGCTAGTGATGGGTCTCTGGAGGCGTGTGGAGAGCAGCGCTGAGGCTGGGGATAATTACCGCCCTAGACAGCTGTGTTAGTCCAGCTCTTCTAGGTTATGAGACACAGAATTGGCAAGAAACTGAACGGGGCCCCAGGGAGTCGGGGTTAATTGTAGGGGGTACACTGGGGAGGACTGGGAGCAGAGCCGCCTTGGTGGCCACATCTAAAGGCTCACGGAACTGGACAGTGTTGTTTCTATAAGCCGAGATACAACAGCAGCCTTGCTTTCCCAGTAGCAATTATAGGCACCTTCACAGTCAGCCACTGTCTCTCTTCTTTCACTGTTCCTATGCATGCTTCCTTCAAATCAGAGCACAATAAAGCCAAAGAAAGCTCCCTGATCTGGCCCTACCACGCTCTTTACAGAAACTTCAGCTACCTTCTCCGTGAGAAATAGGAATGCAGTTACAAAGACCTGAAATGACAAGTGAACCTTTGCATTTTTCTCCCTCCCATGTACGCCCTCTTCCCGCCCCTCTCCCCCATAAGGCTCACCCTTAAATTTGCCAGGTCTAAGACAAGGGTACCACTAGAGAACTCCCAACTTCACCTTTTCCCTCCCCACTTCCAAGTCTGTTCTTCAGCCTGAAGGATGTCCTACATGTGTGAGAACATTCATCCTCCAAAACCCATGTTCCATCTACCTGCTCCTCCCAGAGGTTACAAAGGAATACCTCTGGGCCTTCAAGAGGTCTGTGCAGGATTAGAACTGGGTTTATGGACATTGGGTCAGGCAACTTCAGGGTTTCAAATAATTAAATATGAGCTAGACGAGGCCCTTGTACCCAAGCACTTCTTATCCTGGGGGGACAAAGCTAAAGAGTGTCAGAGTCCAGGGATATCTAAAGCATAGGACTTTGGGAAGGGTCTTACATTGTCTGGGTCTAAGGCCACCTATTTTGCTTCCTTTTCCCTTCTCTGCTGCTGCTGCTGCTAAGTCACTTCAGTCGTGTCCAACTCTGTGCAACCCCATAGACGGCAGCCCACCAGGCTCCCCATCCCTGGGATTCTCCAGGCAAGAACACTGGAGTGGGTTGCCATTTCCTTCTCCAATGCATGAAAGTGAAAAGTGAAAGTGAAGTCGCTCAGTCACGTCCAACTCTTCGAGACCCCGGACTGCAGCCTACCAGGCTCCTCCATCCATGGGATTTTCCAGGCAAGAGTACTGGAGTGGGTTGCCATTGCCTTCTGCATTTCCCTTCTATAACTGTCTTAAAATAACTGCAACTGCAAATACAACTGCTATACCACTATATATGAATAGGAAATGATATTTAATACAAGAAATCTCCTTGGGAAAAAATAAATAGAAAAAGATAGTCTCTTCATGTAGTACTGGAGACTGGGAAATCCAAGATCAAGATAGCAGCAGGTTTGATTCTGATGAGAGCATGTTTCCTGCTTTGCAGATGGATTCTTGCTTGCTGTATCCTCACTTGATGGAGAGAGGGAAAGAGAAAGCAAACTCTTTCAAGGCTCTTCTTACAAGGGCATTAATTCCATTTAATTTATGGTCGGATTACTGCCTGAACTCCCCACCTCCAAATACGATCCCACTGGAGATTAGGTTTAACGTATGAGTTGTGAAGAAACATTTTTTGTTTTCATTTTTTGTTTTAATTTTTCTTACCTTTTGGCCGTGCCTCACAGCATGTGGGGTCTCAGTTGCCTGACCAGAGGTTGAACCCAGGCCCCCTGTGGTAGAGGTGGGGAGTCTTAACCACTGGACTGCCAGGGGAGTCCCCAGGAAACAAACTTTTAATCCTAGCATAGGCCAAACTATTCTGATCACCAGAAACAGGAAGTGCAAAAGGCAGTGGTCATCAGTACTTACAGGAGCAGGTGTGACTGTGAACATGAGGAAGAGATGTAAATGCAGGTACCAAATGCATTCCCACAAAAATCAATGAAAGAGCCATCTCCAAGATTGGCTGTAGATTATTCAAACCAGAGTTAGATACTGTGAGTCCGTTTCATAACTTGGTTTCCTGACGTCTAAGCCTTTGCACTCAGTTAAATATTCATTTTGAAGTTGGTCCTGGGCTGTGATGTGCAGGCAACACAGCAGCTGAAAACTGCAGGGTCTAATAAACTAGAATGGTCACCATGCCTTGCCAGTCACCCTTGTTATCAGTTTTCCCACATCACCCAGAAGGGAGGGTTTACCTTGTTTTTCAGAGTTAGAAATCAGTTTTAAGGAAGTTTGGGAAGTTAATTGGGTCATGGAGTTGAGAATGGCAAAGTTGTGATTTAAATCCATGTTTTAGATTCTCAAAGCCACAAAGATTTACTCAGAAAACATTTCACAATTGTCTCCAAATTAACTAGCAAATAAGAGCATAAACGCAGGAAAAGACAGAGGTCGATTTGGATCAAGTTTGCTTGCTCCCTTACACAGTTTATTCTCATTTTTAAATATTTTTTGGAACAAATAGAATCCTTTGTATTAGGTAAAATGCACATGCCAAGGATAGAAAGCATCACTTTCAAACCAAAGCTTTAAAATATCTTATTAGTTCCTCATACTCTCTTTTTTCTTGTCCTTAAAGCCACCAAGATTTATAGGAAGTGACTGGGCTACTGCAACGTAATGTATCCCACAAATTAATTATTTACTAAAAGTTGACCAGCCCCTGGGTAGTTTGGGGTGACTGTGTGAGCTCGTTCAGGCCAGCGAGACCTAGGCAAGAGTCTACTTGGTTGGAGCTGGGGTAGTGGTAATTCTGGGAGCCCTATGGATTCCCTAAACAAGGCACATAAAATGTGGCTGGCATAGATCTTTAAGCCTTCTTCCTTAAGTTTCTTCCATTTTTTTACTTTGAACTGAAATATAACCATAAAATGACATGCATATGGAAAAAATTCATTCCATTACAAATTCAGAAGAGAATAAAAATAAAATAGGGAAGCCCTGTAGCAACATTAAACTATCCCTAGTAACCTAGTAATCACTTATCCCTAAACTCATTCTTATGCATAAAAGAATGGATTAGTTTGACTTACTTTGAATCTCTTAGTATATGCTTTTCATTGCATCCCCAACTATATCCATCTCAGGTTCAACCCAACCATGTGGATCAAGCTGGGTCTCTCAATGTCCCCCAGTAATAGCTTGCTCATCCCTGTGCCTTTGCTCCAGCTAGTTCTCCAGTGTGAGATGTCTGCCCCTTTTTTTATGACTTATCAGAATCCATATTGTGGAAGCACAGTCCATGCTCAGGCTCCCCAAAGGAGATAAGCAGTAGTTAAATACTCTGGTTTCACTGTCAGAAGTCATAGGCTCAAATCCAGAAAATGTATGTGCCAAGCTGTATAACTATGATCAATGCAATTTAACTATATAGACTCATCTTTAGAATGGGGATAATTATTTAAATATCTTGAGATTCCTGTGCACAGTAAATGAAATTACTTAAAGAACCTATCAAAAGCCATGTTTCAAGTGTACAAAATGATCTTATAAGGTTAAGTAAGTAAAGTCGCTCAGCCATGTCAGACTCTTTGTGACCCCATTGACTGTAGCCTACCAGGCTCCTCTGTCCATGGGCTTTTCCAGGCAAGAGTACTGGAGTGGGTTGCCATTTCCTTCTCCAGGGGATCTTCCCGACACAGGGATCAAACCCTGGTCTCCTGCATTGCAGATAGACGCTTTACCGTCTGAGACATCTCTTTGCCAGAGTCTGTTCATCTTTCTCGTCATTGGTATCCTGCTAGATTATTCATTGGTTAGGATAATGTCACTAAATTCTGGATACTTTATCTAATTTTGATTTCAACTGGGTTATCCTTCTTTTATCAAAATATTTTGTCTTATGATCCAACATTTTTTTAAAAATTTTCTACTTGGAATATTTATATGGAATTTGTAGTTCTAAACCCATGGCATATGGTCATCATCAATATTTCAGAAAGTGTTCTAAATGATTTACATGTATCACCTCTTTAATACTCACAATCCAATGAGGGAGATATGATTATTATCTTGCCCTTGCAATGGAGTCGTGCATTCTGGGGGATCAAATCATTTGTCCAAGATCACAGAGATAGGGAATGAGGGCAAAGATGCAGTTCACACTCAGTCTATCTAACTCTGGAGCCCATTTCTTTCAATGTTCTGCTCTCTCGTCTATATAATAATAACTCATGCGTGGTCATCCAAATACTGAAGGGCCACCAACCAACACCTGTCTACTGAACGTTATGAACCGCTGGTAAGTGAGTCATTCTTTCTCATTTCTACATTGGTGCAAAAAGTAGATTAAAACAGTGGGTCTTATAAAGTCATTATTCTCCCTTCATTCTGCTCCGGTTGGAATGCACTACTTTCCTTATTAGTCTGTGAGTATCAGGTATATCACATTTATCTGTGGATACCCTGGACATAGCACCGTTCTTGAAACACAAAATATCTCAAGCAACTGTTGAGTAAAATAATACTGGAGATAGAAGTTTCATTTTTTAAAAAGAACACAAAGACTAGATTATATCAATTTACTTCCTGAAACAAAATTGGTATTAATATTTCAAATATGTAGCCTAGATAGAAAAGTATTAAATTTCCATTTCTCATAGTAATTTGACATAAATTCAACGTTTTATTTTCTAAGTTATATATTTGATTAGAAATTTTTTATTCATTTAAAAAAAATTAAGTTGCAATAACTACCCTCTCATTTCCATAGTCTATAAGGTATCAAGCTACTCATTAATTCAGACAAAAGTCATTGTATTGTACTTTGCCTTGGAACAAAAACTAGGAAATACAATTTTTTGTAGAAATGTCATCTTATGTCACAACAAGATCAATGATAAAAATTAACACAAAAATGTAAGGTTAGCTTCAAATAAGGGAAAATTATATTAAGACACAGGCACAATCATTAATTAAAAGGAGGAGTTTTCCAAACTAAACCCCCTAAAGTTGGTGCCAAATCTCAGAAATTTCAGTTAAGAAACCACAAGCTGAAAGACCATGGGCAACTCCTTTCTCCAAGTGACAAGTTTTGCTGCCACCACTGCACAGACCACCCGCAGGCAGTTGGACCTGTTAAGAACAGGAAACAGTGGGAAACTGGTGCTTTTTTCCTCTACTACAAAATTCAAGCCAAAAAATAAATGAATCTGGATGCATAGGAATGCTTTTCTTTTCAATCGCCCAAGGTGACCTTCAGCAGAAACAAAAACAAAAATGTTTCTCTCCTCCTAAAGGACATCATGTCTTCTTGAAATAACATATATGGAAGCACTTTAAAATTCAAGGATTCTTTGTATTAAGACATGCCACTCTTGATAGTGACACAGTGGTTTTCATTCACAGTGAGAAATGTCTGAAAGGGCCATACATTTAGAGATTAATATAAATCCGGGAAACTTTTAAAGTAAAATATTCTCTCACTCACCCCTGCCTCCTGCCACCAACAGACTCTTAGAAGCAAATGTCCTGCAGTTCCAGAACATGACTAAGCTGATTGTCTAAAACACAGTCTCCCAAAATGCAATTCACCAACAATGGAACTGATCGCTTATTCATCTACCACATAAAAGTATAAACATGCAAACTAAAAATTTATTTGAATAGTAATGATCTTCAGTTTTAGGACTTTCCAAGGGGTGCTAGTGGTAAAGAACCTGACTGCCAGTGCAGGAAACATAAGAGACGTGGGTTTGATCCCAGGATCAGGAAGATCCCCTGGAGGAAGGCATGGCAACCGACTTCAGTATTCTTGCCTGGAGAATCCCATGGACAGAGGAGCTTGGCAGGCTACAGTCTATAAGGTTGCAAAGAGTTGGACATGACTGAAGCAGCTTAGCCCACACGCATGGACGCGATCTTCAGTTTTAAAAATTATAAAGAACTTCCAGTGCTCAATACAGTTTTAAAAAATTTCTATATGCCAGAGAAATCCTGACATCAAATATTTATAACAAATTAAATTTAAAATTGGTCAATAACACATTCTCTATCCCCTCAAATAGAACCCCTTCTTTCCTATCTTTCTTTATCTGAATTACCACAGTCCCTATACATGTAAAAGGGAGATTCTTGTTACACTCCTTTAAATTAGCATTGTCTCATCCACTTTTTCGAAAAAACTTGATAGCATGAATTTTCCGTTACTCTCTGTGAATTTTTCTCAGTGACCAATAATGGAGCATTAACAAAAATTCCTGTTATATATCAAAACACTTAATTATTTTTCTGAATATCAGAGACTACTATCTATCCTGCAGGGTCAGCATTTTCTATGCTAAACCAACAAGAATTTCTCTGTTCTACAGAAATGAATCCCTAGCACTTTTTTAACATGTGATATTCTTCTATTACAATAAATCATTGCCAACAAGACTGGGCATTTAAGAAGGAACTGAGGTGCAATGAACAAGAGACAAAGAAATAAGAAGCTCTATTTATGGGAAGCGAAATACAAATGTAAATTTGATTATCTGAATGGCTGTAAGTATCATTATAATTCATTTCAAGTATATCTTAGACTTTCGTATAATGGAAAAAATAGAAACATTTTATCAAACACACACAGGCAAAGGCTTAGAAAGAGTCTAATTCATGTTAGCAACTTATATATTGTCATCACTAACAAACACATCTGGCTTTTTATCATTATCCACAACTATAGGTGGTATATCCGCCTGGTCCCCAAACACCCAAATAAAAGGAAATTCAAATCAGTCAACCATCCAGACTATTAGTTCATTCAACACTAAGCATCTGCATATTTGAAATTCTCCAAATCATTCATTTTTTTTTTTTAGTTCTTATCCAGATGGTAGTGCGTTTTATACATGACAAACAAAGGACTTGCTCAGTCTAGTGAGTTTACAAAGGAAAATAACAGAGGTTTAGAGAATGAGGATGTGAGATTTATATAAATGATATATTGAGTAGACACATTTAAAACACCATCTAGAGTTTCAGATTATCAGAAATTCTAAATCTAGAATTTCATCAGGATTCTTCATTCCTTTTTGCCCAGATAGCATCTCTAATGGGCTTCCCAGGTGGTGCAGTGGTAAAGAACCCATCTGCCAATGCAGAAGATGCAAGAGATACAGGTCTCCTGGGTTAGGAAGTTCCCCTGAAGTAGGAAATGGCCACCCATTCCAGTATTCTTGCCTGAACAATCCCATTGACAGGAGAGCCTGGTGGGCTACAGACCAAGGAGTAGCAAAGAAAATGGCAATCCTCTCCATTATCATTTCCTGAAAAATCCCATGAACAGAAGAGTTTGGCAGGCTACATCCCACGGGGCTGCAAAGAGTCTGAAGTGACTAAGCAACTGAACACACACTCAGATCTAACACACACTAGATCTAACGCCTAGAATCCCTGTCTGTGATCAAGAACCATTTTTAACCTCCTGTACCCTTGTGTATCAGTTTCCTATGCTGTGTCAAGATCATTGCAAATTTAACAGCTTAAAAATGCATGTCTATTATTTCTCAGGTTCTGTAAATCAGAATCTGTATGCATCTTATGTGGGTGCCATGCTCAGGATCTCAAGAACTTAAACCAAGATGTTAGCTGAGCTGTGTTCTTATATGGAGGTTTGATAAGGAAAGGATCTGCTTCCCAGTTCCCCCAGTTTGTCAGAAGAATTCATTTCTTATATGCTTTTGAATTCAAGGTGTCTTGTTTTTTCAAAGTTAGCAAGACAGAGAGGGTCTAAGCTCAGAGGAAGACTTGACTGATTAGGTCTGGGCCATCCAGGATAATCTCCCTTTTGACTAACTCAGAGTCAAATGATTAGGGACAGTAATCACATCTTAAAAAAAAAAAATCTTTTCACTATTATCATATTCTACTAGTTAGGAACAGATTGCAGGTTTTGCCCATCCTCAGGGGGAAGGCATTATCCAAGATTATGCACACTGGAGGAACAGGACTCTTGGAGGTCATCTCAAAATACTGCCTACCACATCTGGTCAAGTCAGGGATTGCTACTGTCATGACCACCGTCAGCCACCTCCACATAGACCAGTGAAGTTGCTCAGCTGTGTCTAACTCTTTGCGACCCCATGGACTGTAATCTACCAGGCTCCTCCATTCATGGAATTTTCTAGGCAAAAGTACTGGAGTGGGTTCCCATTTCCTTCTCCAGAGGATCTTCCCAACCCAGGGATCGAACCCAAGTCTCCCACATGATGAAGCAAAACTTGGATCGTTTAAAAACGAGTTTTGTCTTTGAAGTTTTTGCCACAATTCATACAACTGAAGGACCACACATTTAGGAGGATTCTTTGTGAGGGTGCACAATGGGATTAAAGGATGAGGTATAGAACTTCTCAAACTTATTTTAGAGGAAAGGTTACTCATGGAGGTATATATAATGCCAAATGCAGGAGGTGGTCTACGTGAAATACCCTGCCAAGGACTTGATGAATCTGAGGTTTCTGCTTCCATCAATGCAAAGAAAGTAAGTTTTATTTTCCACTTGCCACTAAAAGAACAGGAGAATGTGGTATCATGCATCCATTTTCACGTTGGATTTTTACTCAGTCTACATTACCATGCTTTTCTAGCACTTTATAAGTTTCTCAGCTCCCCTGAGAGTAAATTTTGGAGCTTGAGGAATTACATTTGTTGCCCACAACTAGTTGACCAAATATTCTTGAGGAATAGCAAGAATGAAGGCCAGACTGGAGATATTGAAATTATTTCTAGAAATTGTAAAAGAGCCAATCAACTGAATGTGAACTTTCTTTGACTGCTTCCTCAATGAACCACGGACAAACACAAGATTGTTCAAGCACATTGACCCTTTCCTTCAAATCAAGAAAAAATAATTTTATAGTTTTCATATCTACTTTTTGCACTATAAACTTCTCCCCAGGGACAAGCAGTGGAGTGATCTCATACCTCTCTACTCTCTTTCCAATTTTACTGTAATGGTGTAAACTGCACCAAACTTCCCTTGGGACCATGTGCATGCCGTACACACTTTCTAAAATCCTGTGAATACTTGAATCATCCACATAAAAAACAAGAAAACAATAATTTCTTGAAATTACACCAATATGTAAAGCATCAAATAATGATTTTTGGCTTAATCATACACTGATCTAGTAATTCAGAAAATATTCATTGAGCCACTATGACCACTTGCTAAGTAGTGTTTTGAAAGCCTGTCATAGCAAGGATAAGCTAAAAAATTTCTTGACCTCTTGCCCTCAGAGAGCTTATATTTTAGTGTATAATAGTATGTAAGGTTGTGATAAGTACAGAGCCAAGAACTGGAAAGTAAAGGGAGGGCTATTATTTAAGTGAGGCAGTCAGAAAGGGCCTCTCCTACAGAGGGGATCTGCTATACATTCAGTTGGTTATTCATTACTTTTGCTGTGAGTAGAATGTCAGTTTTATGAGTGACATGCTTGGTGCATACCTAGAAGAAGCCTGAAAGATGCCTAAATAAATAAATAGTTCAGATAGTGGCATCATGAAAGGCAAATATGAATATTTCAAGAAAGAGAGTACCCAAGAGTCAAGTGCTGGAGCAAGCATCAGGTATGCATAAGCCAAAATATCTCTGTTAGACTGAGCAATTTGGGTAGGAAGAGCAGATTCTCCAAAGTGGTACCCAGCTACAAGGAATTGAAAGGTGAGTGGTGGATGGAGATATGGAAGCAATAGCAGACATTTTTCACAGAGGCCTTGAATGAAGGTATCAAACCACACATGGAGATAAGGGAAGAACATTCCAGAAAGAGAAAGAAGCAGATGCAAAAGTGGAAAAGAAGCATGGGCACACGTAAGGCTGATGTAAGTGGATTCAGTTCTGTTCAGTTCAGTCGCTCAGTCATGTCCGACTCTTTGCGACCCCATAGACTGCAGCACACCAGGCCTCCTTGCCCATCACCAACTCCCAGAGATTACTCAAACTCATGTCCACCTAGTCGGTGATGCTACCCAACCATCTCATCCTCTGTGATCCCCTTCTCCTCCCACCTTCAATCTTTCCCAGCATCAGGATCTTTTCAAATGAGTCAGCTCTTTGCATCAGGTGGCCAAACTTTTGGAGTTTCAGCTTCAACATCAGTCCTTCCAATGAATATTCAGGACTGATTTCCTTTAGGATGTCCTGGTTAGATCTCCTTGCAGTCCAAGGGACTCTCAAGAGTCTTCTCCAACACCACAGTTTAAAAGCATCAATTCTTATGCCCACAGCTTTCTTTATAGTTCAACTCTCACATCCATACATGGCCACTGGAAAAACCATAGCCTTGACGAGATGGGCTTTTGTTGGCAAAGTAATGTCTCTGCTTTTTAATATGCTGTCTAGGTTGGTCATAACTTTACTTCCAAGTAGTAAGTGGGTTACAGTAATACAATAAACAAGGGTAGGAAGAGGTGGCAGTTGGCAGCCTCATGCATCAGGTAAGACATCATACCTTGGACCAGAACATTAGATCTAATTATAACTAGCATGAAAAGTATGGAAAGCCTTTGAGCAGGGAAGCAAAATGGTCTATGTTCATGGAGAAGAGACTGTAGACAGACACGCATGGAAGCAGGTAGACTGTTAGGAGTCTGCTGCATCAGCCTAGATAGAGAGGCATGTGTGGGAAAATGAAACATGCTCCTATTTAGCACAGACTTTGGGACACAGCTAATAACCTGGCTGGTGAATTTGAGTTAATAAAGATGCCTTCATTTACCAAGATATGCAAGACTGTGGGAGAAGATTCAAGGTGGGAAGGTGATATAGACTGAATATGTTTGGCCCCCAAAATGTATAGATTGAAACCCTAAGCCTCCTCCCCTCCCAGGGTAGCTGCATTTGTAGATAATGTCTCAAAGCAAGAAATCAAGGTAAATCGAGGTCATAAGGATGGGGTTCTGGTCTGATAGGATTAGTGTCCTTATAAGAAGACACCACCAGAGAATGGAATTAGCTTTGTGGCAGCATCTGCTTTCAACTTCCCCTTCAATAAATGTTTCAGAATCCTGCAATGGAGTTACGAACTGAATTGTATCTCCCACCAATTTCATATTGGAGGTCTAACCTTCCATGTGATTGTGTATGGAGACATGGCTTTTAGGAATAGTTAGCTGCTGTCATGAGGATAGGATCCTAATATGATAGCATTGGTGACCTTATAAGAAGAAAGAGTTCTCTGTCTCTCTCTCTCATTCTCTCTCCCTCTCCACAAATGCACCAAGGAAAATCCAGGTGAGAACAAAGCAAGAAGGCAGCTACCTACACCCCCAAGGGAAGATACCTCACCAGATACCAACCTGATGCACTGTGAACTTGGACTTCCTGTCTTCACAACTATGAGAAAATTGATTTCTGTTGCTTAAGGCATGCTGTCTGTGGTATTTTGTTTTTACAATTGAGTAGACTAATAGAGGCAATGTAACAAGAATTGTGTTTTGGATATTTAAAATTTGAAATTACTCATAATCCTGAGCCAAGATGGCAGGTGTTGAAATATCAGGGGTTCACAGAGGTCAGAGCTGGAGATATAAAATTTAAGTCACCTGTTGGTAGATGGTATTTGTGGTGGTTAGCACAGTAGCTAATCTAGACTACAAGATGAGATCTTTATGGATAAGAAAAAGAAAAAAAGCAAATGGGCTCAGTTGGGAGTTCTGGAAGACTCCAACATTCAAAGCCTGGAGAAATACATGGGAAAACTTGGGGGAAAATTCTGAAAAGAAAAACAGGATTACAGGAGCAAAACCTTGACTTGGGTGAGAAGAAGGAGACCGTGGGGAGAAAGAGCAGAGAAAAGAAGAAAGCTTAGCAGACACAGGAGACTCCAGAAGGGCTTTCACTGCAATCAGACTGCCTCTTCAAGTTCCCCCACCAACAGAAAGTTTGAGCTGTAACTATAAGAAGGAGTGATTATAAATGTGTACCTTCTCCAGTACGATTCAGAAATAAGTTGAGACCGCATCACATGCATAATAAATAAATAGAGCCATTTCTACAATATTCTGACACTATCTGTCATTTAACAATGTGAAATTAATTCTCCAAACATCAAAATTAACTATTAAACAAAGAGTGTGTTCAAGGGTTATAGTTAAAATAGTTAACTCGTCTGACATTCTGAAAAAGCAACATGACCGTAAGTAAAACCACTTCAATTAGCTTGAATATATTCCAGCCCAGGAATATATTGACTGATTAACTTTTAATTAATTGATTGTTTTGCTTTTAATTAAATGACCAGGCAACCTGAAGGATTACCTGAAGAATTATTATATCTATACTTTCAACACAATCTTATGTCTGCAGTTCAGCTCTATGTCCCCAAATTCTGTTGGATTATTTCCACTGGGGTGACTGGTAGCAAGACAAATCCAATATCTCTCAAACAGGATAAGTCATGTTTTCTAACAAAGTAGCTCCTCTTTCATATTCTGTATCTCCCTGTACCTGAGATATTTTGCATAGTTCATGCCTTCTAACATATCTCTTATTATTAACTTAATTGCTTTTTACCTGTATTCATCTATGATTTTGGCTTCTGGAAAAGGGGCAAGATGAACACTACCTTGGAAATGAAGAAGCTGTGACACAAGAGAATTCCCTCCCCAACACTGATAGAGAATGGAGAGCCCTCTCCTCTTTACTTCCTTGACATGTGAGAAGAAGAGAAATGGTAAGAGAAGAGCCCACTAACCCTGTTTTCCTTACACCTAGGGTTATAAAACTGAAGAATAAAATATGAAGACCTTGAGAATGTATCAGTTGAAATTTCCTAGGTAAAAAGCCTGGGGTAGGTGTTAACCTCCCAAAGGAAGTGACTTGGCTGACATCTAGATCCAGCGCAGTGTGGGAGCAGTTGAATAGCATATTTGGGAAAAAATGCTTAAGTTAGAGCTGGGTTACGCTGCGGATTGTGCGTGGTCAACCCATGACATGCAGGACAACAGAAGTTACCACCTCTCTTGTTTGTAAGACCAAGGGATGCTGAGAGGACAGCTGGACCAAAAACAACCTGCATCAGAAAGAGGAGACCATCGTGAATATAAACATCAATAACCATGGATGATTGCAGAAAGCAAGCACAGAGGAAATGACATCCGAGAACACGAGGCGGCAATGCCACTGAGACTCAGAGACCTCTAAGTCACAACATCCTCCTCAGATAGGAAAAGGACATACTTTTAAAAGGACAGAAAGAAAGAGAATGTACAAGACACTGAGAATTTACCTGAAAAAGTGGAGTTTCTTGAAATAGATTTTTTTTCCCCCACTCTAAAAACTCATTTCCACTAATTGGCAGTTTAACGTTCTGGTCCTCCCTTGACACTCAGTAGAGTAGGTGCTTAGGAAAAAGTTAAATTAGTTATAGAAAATAAATAACTGTATTTTCTTTTCGCATAGCTGAATGGTGGTGATAAATTTTCTCACTTACATCACAGAAGCAAAATCTTTCTCAAGCAAAAATGCTCCAATACCTTACTAATTCCACCCCCTTCTTTTTGCTGACTTCCAATCTGTCACTAGTAATTTCCAGTTAGAAATCTGGCTTCTTAAATATGCCCCTTCCTTCCTCTTTTCTGGACGACTGTAGCATTTTTTCTACCGGTCTCTCAATCTCTTCTCACTTAGAATTATCCTCCAAATACAGACTAAATTATTATTATTTTCATTACATGGGTCACTTGCTTAAAATTTTCTCTTGGTTCTTTATCTCCTGAATAGTAATTTTCACCTTTGCTCTAGAACAGTGGTCCTAGGAATGAGTCTTCATACCCGCAGCATCACTGTTTCCTAGGAATGACAGAAATGTAAATCATTGACTGTTCCCATAGACCTATAGATAATCTGAGACTCTGAAGGTGGGGCCCAGCAATCTGTACCCAAACAAAGCTTCCAGGTGATACAGGTTCACTTTCACTTTTGATATCTACTTTCCCAGGAGAACCAAGAAAGTAATTCAAATCACACTGGCTGATGGAGTCAAGTGTAAAGTGCGAGGTTTAGCCAAGATGCCTTTTATCATTTTTTTTCTTATGGATGTCCAGTTGTTCTTTGACCATGTGTTGAAAATTCCTTCCATTGAATTAATTGGTTTGCAGCTCTGCTAAAAACCTGTTGCTCATTCATGTATGTGTCTATTTCTGAGTTCTCTGTTGAATTCTATTGGCCTAAGTGTTTGTTTCTCTATCATGACCACACTCTCTTTGATTACTGGAGCTATACAGAAGGTCTTAACATTGGGTAGAGCAATTCCTCAACTTTGTTCTTCTTTTTCAAAACTGATTTTAGCTGTTCTGAGATCTGTTCCTTTCAAAATACATTTTAGAGTATACTTGGCTGTGTCTACAAAAATAATGCTAAGATTTTGATGCAGATTGTGCTAAATTTCCAAGTCAATATGAGAAAAATTGACATCTTTCCCACGTTGACTCCTTCAATCCATGAATACAGTATGTCATTCTGTCTATTTAGGTCTTCTTTCATCAGTAATTTGTAATTTTGAACATATATATATATATATATATATATATATATATATATATATATATATATATCCTGTATATATTTTGTTAAGTTTATACTTAGACATGTCATTTCTTTGGAGTAATTTCAAATGATATTGGGTTTTTACATTTTACTTTCTATGAGTTCATTGTCAACATATAGAAATGTGACTGACCTTTGTTGATCTTTTACCTTCAACCTTTCTGCACTCACTTATGATTTCTTGTATTTTTTCTTGGGATAATATATTAACTGAAGGAAGAATTTTACATTCCTCAGCACAAAATGGTTGAGGATCATTAAAACACAACCCCCATTTGCGTTTTCAGACTCAATCTTTGTTCTCAACTGACTTTTTTTCTCAGGGTTTGTTTGTTTTCAAGTTGTTATTGAAGACCTCCTGGATCCTCATCTGAATGGCTTTAAAATGTAGGTTCCAAACACTCACCCTAAAGTCTGTGGAGGTAGCCTAAACATTTGCACTTTTAGCATGATATTCTTGGTGATTCTTATATACCCTTACATTTGAGAACAAAGTGCCTCTGTTTCAACCAAAAAGAAATTCTCATTTTTCCTGAACTTACTAACAATTTTAAAGCCATCAAATCCACTTTTGATTTTAAGACCTCATCGTTCATTATTTTCAATCTTTCATAGTATCACATCAACATCCCTCACACCTATACTTCAATTTTAGTTAGTGAGAGTCACTCAGTCAGTCATGTCAGACTCTTTGCAACCCCATGGACTGTAGCCTGCCAGACTCTTTTGTCCACAGAATTGTCTAGGCCAGAATACTGGAATGGGTAGCCATTCCCTTCTCCAGGGGATCTTCCCAACCCAGGGGTCAAGCTGCATCAAACTATTCTTTATTTCTGCATCTGGAAGAAAAAATCACCCAACTCTTAAAAGTGAAAAGTGAAAGTCACTCAGTCATGTTCGACTCTTTGAGACCCCATGAACTGTCTATGGAATTCTCCAGGCCAGAATACTGGGGTGGGTAGCCTTTCCCTTCCCCAGGGGATCTTCCCAACCCAGGGATCAAGCCCAGGTCTCCCACATTGCAGGTGGATTCTTTACCAGCTGAGCCACAAGGGAAACTCTTAATAAAAGTACCATTAATACTTCATGGTATCTGACTTCAGATGGATTCTTCACATTGCTCAGACATCCTGCAATGTGTACCTGGTCAAGTCCTCCAAATCTACACAGCAGTTATTTCAAATATATATCCATTTCTTCAAAGTTCCTTTCCTCTCACCATATCCTACTAAATGACCTAGTTTCCTAATCCACAATAAAAAAAAAATCTATGTCTCATTTCTTAACCTAAATCTTGCCTTCATTCATACACCATTCAAAGACTATTCTAGCACTTTTATAAGACTTACAAGTCTTCTCGACTGAAAGTAACTTCTATCAAGTACCCTCTTACTCAAGTGGGTTTTTTATTACTTTCCACTCGATCATTCTCCTAAGAATATACACATACTTGAGCTCTCTAACCCAAAAAAAATACAAAGACAAAAATTCAACAATACTGTGTTCCTTTTTGACTGCTCTCCTATCACATATCAGTCCTTCATTTCTCACCTTGTCAAACAGAACACAATGCATGATGTTCCCGCTTCTTCACTTCGCAAGTCATAGAAGATTGGATTTGCCCTCACTGAAAACGGCCTGATGAAGTAATCAAGGATCCTTAATTCCCAAATACGGAGGATAATATTTAATCGTTTGTGCACTAGCATGTGCTTCCACTGAAACCTTTCTCCTTTCTCAACTTCCATTAAACCATACTCCCCCGAAACCTCCTTCTTAGTCTTTTCCTTGAGAGATTTCAGCGCTCTCTGATCCTATTCTCTTGATAATCTAAGCCTGGGCACTCCATTCCATCCAACTATTTTAATTACCTGTTTTGTTTCCAAGTCCTGAATCAACATTTTCAAACTCCCTGAGTTCTCTCTTCATCTCTCCTGAGCTCTTCCATGCTGCTTCCAATTTTGAAACCTTGACAACACAGCATAAAGTTAATGTACCTCAGTCTCAACTTGTCCTAAAACAACCTCACTCTCCTGTTTCTTCTAGCAGCCTTCCTTGCCTCTCCTATTTCCTCTTTCGGTGAACAGAAGGCCAGCTTCTCTAGCCGCCTTAGCCAAAACCACTCTAATTCTTCACTCTTATTCCTGTAATAAATCAGTCACAAAATCCCGCCACTTCTACCGAGTACCTCTCTCCATCATCAAATCTGCCTCCCCTCTCCATGTTCAAGGCCATTGCTATGGATCATAATTTAATTGTCTCATTTGAACCACAGAAGCAATCATCTAATTTCACTCCCTTTCTCAGGTCTAATGCATATCAAGCCATCCTCTCTTTATCTAACAGTCTGGGCAGTATTTCAGATAAGCAAATCTCTGTTCAGATATGTATATTTCAGTTCTTTCCTATCCTTTGTAGACTTAGTAGGACACAAAAGGCTTTTTATGACCTGACTCCCCCTGTCTTTCCTCTCCAAACCTAAATTTACTGAATCCTTTGGACCCATTCAAAAATCTGATTCTCCCAATTTAACTGTTTATTGGAGTCTTTCCTCATTATTGCCTGACAAGCTACTTTCTCTTCATTCTTGAAGTCTCAGTTTTATACTAACCTATCATTAATGAAGCCCCAGCAAGACGATATGCACTGGAGTGGTGGCTGCGTGGTCCTGGGGTGACTTTGGGGAGATACCCCATGTCCAAGAGCAAAGGAGAAGCCCCACCAAGACAGTAGGAGGGGCGAAGTCACGTTTGGAATCAAACTCCATACCAGGCATAGGTGCTCAGAGGGTTAAAACAAACCTTGTGCACACTAGGACCCAGAGACCCCACAGAGACTGAGACAGAACTGCGTCTGAGTGTCTCCTGTGGAGGTCCAGGTCAGAAGTGGACTGCCATAGGGACAGGGGCTCTGGGTGCAGCAGACCTGGGTATGGCATAAGCCCTCTTGGAGGAGGTCTCCATTAACTTCACCATAGAGCCACCAGAACTTACACAGGACTGGGAAACAGACTTTTGGAGGGCACAAACAGAACCTTGTGTACAGCAAGAGCCAGGAGAAAGGAGCAGTGACCCCACAAGAGACTGACCCAGACTTGCCTGGGAGTCTCCAGGAGTCTCCGCTGGAGGTGTGGGTCGGCCATGGCCTGCTGCAAGGCTGGGGGACACTGAGTGTAGCAGTGCCTGCATGCGACCTTTTGAAGGAGGTCGCCATTATCTTCATTACCTCCATCATAGTTTAGCTTCAGGTCAAATAGTCCTGTCCATCAACAGAAATTTGGATTAAAGAGTTACTGAGCATGGCCATGCCCATCAGAATAAGACCCAGTTTCTCTCTCAGTCTCTCCCATCAGGAAGCTTCCATAAGCCTCTTATCCTTCACCATCAGAGGGCAGACAGACTGAAAACAACAAGCACAGAAAACTAGCCAATCTGATCACATGGACCACAGCCTTGACTAACTCAATGAAACTATGAGCCATGCCATGTAGGGCCACCCAAGACAGATGGGTCATGGTGGAGAGTCCTGACACAAACCACTTCAGTATTCTTGCCTTGAAAACCCCATGAACAGTATGAAAAGGCAAAAAGATAGGACACTGAAAGATGAACTCCCCAGGTCGGTAGGTGCCCAATATGCTGTGGGAGATCAGTGAAGAAATAACTCCAGAAAGAATGAAGAGACGGAGCCAAAGCAAAAACAACACCCAGTTATGGATGTGACTATTGATGGAAGTAAAGTCTAATGCTGTAAAGAACAATATTGCATAGGAACCTGGAATGTTAGGTCCATGAATCAAGGCAAATTGGAAGTGGTTAAACAGGAGATGGCAAGAGTGAACATCAACATTTTAGGAAGCAGTGAACTAAAATGTATTAGAATAGGTGAATTAAACTCAGATGACCATTATATCTACTACTGTGGGCAATGATCCCTTAGAAGAAATGGAGTAGCCATCATAGTTAACAAAAGAGTCTGAAATGCAGTACTTTGATGCAGTCTCAAAAATGACAGAATGCTCTCTGTTCATTTCTAAGGCAAACCATTCAATATCAGTAATTCAAGTCAATGCCAGAAATGCTGAAGAAGCTGAAGTTGAACAGTTCTATGAAGACCTACAAGACCTTCTAGAATTAACACCCAAAAAAAGAGGTCCTTTTCAGTACAGGGGGCTGGAATGCAAAAGCAGGAAGTCCAGAAATACCTGGAGAAATGGAAAAATTTGGCTTTGGAGTACAGAATGAAGCAGGGCAAACGCTAACAGTTTTGCCAAAAGAATGCACTGGATATAGCAAACACCCTCTTCCAACAACACAAGAGAAGACTCCACACATGGACATCACCAGATGGTTAATACTGAAATCAGATTGATTATATTCTTTCAGCCAAAGGTGGAGAAGCTCTGTACAGTCAGCAGAAACAAGACCAGGAGCTGACTGTGGCTCAGATCATGAACTACTTATACCAAATTCAGATTAAATTGAAGAAAGTGGGAAAACCACTAGACCATTCAGGTATGCACTAAATCAAATCCCTTATGACTATACAGTGAAAGTGACAAATAGATTCAAGGGATTAGATCTGATAGAGTGCCTGAAGGACTATGGACGGAGGTTTGTGACATTGTACAGGAGGCTGGGATCAAGACCATCCCCAAGAAAAGTAAATGTAAAAAGGCAAAATGGTTGTCTGAGCAGGCCTTACAAACAGCTATGAAAAGAAGAGAAGCAAAAGGCAAAAGAGAAAAGGTAAGATATACCCATTTGAATGCAGAATTCCAAAGAACAGCAAGGAGAGATAAGAAAGCCTTCCTCAGTGATCAATGCAAAGAAATAAAGGAAAACAATAGAATGGGAAAGACTAGAGATCTCTTCAAGAAAATTAGAGATACCAAGGAAACATCTCATGTAAAGATGGGCACAATAAAGGACAGAAATGGTATGGACCTAACAGAAGTAGAAGATATTAAGAAGAGGTGGCAACAATACACAGAAGAACTATGCAAAAAAGATCTTCATGACCCAGATAATCACAATGATGTGATCACTCACCTAGAGCCAGACATCCTAGAATGCAAATTCAAGTGGGCCTTAGGAAGCATCACTATGAACAAAGCTAGTAGAGGTGATAGAATTCCAGTTGAGCTATTTCAAATCCTAAAAGATGATGCTATGAAAGTGCTGCAATCAATATGCCAGCAAATATGGAAAACTCAGCAATGGCCACAGGAAGGGAAAAAGTCAGTTTTCATTCCAGTCCCAAAGAAAGGCATTGCCAAAGAATACTCATACTGCTGCACAATGGCACTCATCTCATGCGTTAGCAAAGTAATGCTCAAAATTACAAGCCCAAAAAGCTTGTTAGCCAGGCCAGGTTTCAACAGTACATGAACCATGAACTTCCAGATGTTCAAGCTGGATTTAGAAAAGGCAGAGGTACCAGAGATCAAGTTGCCAACATCCTATGGATCATCGAAAAAGCAAGAGAGTTCCAGAAAAACATCTATTTCTGCTTTATTGACTATGCCAAAGCCTTTGACTGTGTGGATCACAACAAACTGTGGAAAATTCTTAAATAGATAGGAATACCAGACCATCTGACCTGCCTCCTGAGAAATCTGTATGCAGGTCAGGAAGCAACAGTTAGATCTGGACATGGAACAACAGACTGGTTCCAAATAGGGAAACGAGCATGTCAAGGTTGTATATTGTCACTCTGTTTACTTAACTTATATACAGAGCACATCATGAGAAAAGCTGGGCTAGAAGAAACACAAGCTGGAATCAAGAATGCTGGGAGAAATATCAATAACCTCAGATATGCAGATGACACCGCCCTTATGGCAGAAAGTGAAGAAGAACTAAAGAGCCTCTTGATGTAAGTGAAAGAGGAGAGTGAAAAAGTTGACCTACAGCTCAACATTCAGAAAACTAAGATCATGGCAGCTGGTCCCATCACTTCATGGCAAATAGACAGGGAAACAGTGAAAACAGTGACAGACTTTATTTTGGGGGGCTCCAAAATCACTGGAGATGGTGACTGCAGCCATGAAATTAAAAGACACCTGCTCCTTGGAAGAAAAGTTATGACCAACATAGACAACTTATTAAAAAGCAGAGACATTACGTTGCCAGCAAAGTCTGTCTAGTCAAAGCTATGGTTTTTCCAGTACTCATGTATGGATGTGAGGGTTGGACTATAAAGAAAGCTGAGCACCAAAGAATTGATGCTCTTGAATTGTGGTGTTGGAGAAGACTCTTGAGAGTCCTTTGGACAGCAAGGAGATCCAACCACTTCATTCTAAAGGGAATCAGTCCTGAATATTCATTGGGAAGACTGATGTTTTAGCTGAAACTCCAGTACTTCGGCCACCTGATGCCAAGAAGTGACTCCTTGAAAAAGACCCTGATTTGGGGAAAGATTGAAGTCAGGAAGAGAAGGAGATTACAGAGGATGAGATTTGCAACTGTTTGCAACTGTAGCCCACCAGGCTCCTCTGTCCATGGGATTTCCCAGGCAAGAATAATATAGTGGGTTGCCATATTCTTCTCCAAGGGATCTTCCTGACCCAAGGATCAAACCAGAGTCTCCTGCATTGGCAGGTGGCTTCCTCACCACTGAGCTACCAGGAAAGCCCATATAACTAAATACATACATATAAAAACCAAGATATGTTGATCTGTATAGTCTATGTGGCAAGTCTATGTGGTTTAGCAAAGAAATCAGTATACTGAGAAATGAGAATGTAAATAAGATGTTGGACTTTATTGTGAAAGTTTTCCAATTCCATGTTAGTAAATTAAAACAGCAGGCATTCAAGAGCCACTTAAGCATTTTTGAGAGAGGTGGGTGGATTTTCAGAAATTTGCTTAACATGAGTATAAAACAATGGGGTTTTATGCTTCACAAACACTTAGAGGTGGGGCAGATGGGAAGCGCCTTCAAAAATTCAGGGGAAAAATAACATGGACCTGAACTAGGGCAATGAATACTAATAAAAAAAGAGCATATGAAATCTGACTTCTAACTCTGGTGACTTCACGTTTTTGTTGGAGGCCCCAAAGAATACAAATAACTTTGTCTGCATGTGCCCTCAAAAAGGAGGACTGTATTTTACTGTGTGTTATAATAGAGACAACATACAAAAATAAGGCCTGCCCCCATAATGAAGCAGAATGTAATTTGCTATGCACGGTTCTAACTTCCTGGATGCTAAAAGATCTTGCCAAACCAAGCAATTCTGATAGTGAATTAAATAATCAAGCATGAGGAGAGAAATTATGCTAAGTCCAAGCAGGGAAAACATACTATTCTTTCATGAGAACTGAATATGAATGAAGAGTTAAAAAGCAAAGGAAAACTGAGTGCTTCTCCTAAAACATTTTTAAATGATTATATAAAACTGATTAGGCTTTTAACACCTGAGTTGTATTTGTATGTTTAACAGTACATTATTCATAATCAGACAGTCAGAACACTTGATAGTTCTGTATATATAGCAGTGTTTGTGTGTGCATATATTTATATTTAGAAATGCAATACTTCATATACATATGTACACATATACAGATATACAAACAGATGTAGTGCAAGCCTTCTAGTTTAACTGTAAACCACAAATGGCCATTGTTCCAGATTTCTTAGACATTACAAACTATGACAAATATCAGATAAAGAAGACCACACTGCAAAAGAATTCATATTCTTATCTTTGCTGAGACAGATGGAAATCCATGAGAATTACAGATAGGGAAGATTTTGGAGGTCAAGAATCTTGTTGCTCTTGCCAATTTCGCTGCTGCTGTAATTCCTTATCACTTGAGTTGAAAGTGGTAAAGGAAGATGCTTATATTTCCTTTGGAAAATCATCTCCTCTTACAATCTCTACTGTCCCTCTTACTGAGCTTATGGTCTGACCTTCATCTTGTCAAGGCTTTCTTATTATGCAGCGTTCTGTTTCAATACTAAACGCCATTACCACTTCCTGACTACTTAAACAGCCATGCTATACAGTGTGTCATTTATTTTTGAATGGATTTTCATATCTTCTTAACTAGGTAGAAGTGTTCTAGAGGGACAGATGGCTTATTACATTTTTCCCTCTGTAACAACTAATAATTCACCAGGAGCAAATTCGTGGTACAACATCAAAACATATTGTTGAATGGAACTTGTTGTGAAGATCTTCACAGAGTCTCCCAAGCTTATTTCTTATAATACTCTTCCTATTTGTGCTAGGTGCTCACCCTAGACATCCCCCTTACAGTCTTAACGAGATGCCTGCACAATGTTTGTGTATCTGCCTAACCCACTGTGCCCGTCTTAAAGCAACTTCCAGCACAGGACTATCTCAAAAGCTGTGAGTGGAGAGAACAAATACCATAAGGACTCGCTCTGCCTTCTCTAAGAAAGTCACTTCTCCATGAAGATCATATCAGAAGTCTTTGCTAAGTAACACTCAGAGGGATAAGAAAAGGTGAGATAAAGACTGCGATGAGATTTAAAGTCACCACCAGGTTTTACACAGAAAAAATAAAGAAACCTAAGTGGAGAAAAAATTCAAACGAACTGACCATGTGCTATAATTTCAGAAAACATTTAACAAATCCTTAAAATAGGATACTAAAAGAGGAGAAGACTGGCAAGGTCACACAGAAGTCAACCCTCAAAGCTAGACCAGATTTCAGAGAATTCTGCTTTGGGTAGCCAGGATCTATTCACTCTGTAGACCTATGTAACCGGTTTCTAAATCTGTAGGGGTTTTTTTCTGCTTTATTCCAGCATCTCTAAACTCCTTCTACATTGTGGATTTCTCCCTTTTTAATTCTAGAAACCTTTTCTCTATTTGATTCTGTCTTGAGTATTGTGATTGACTACAATGAAATATCAAAAATCTAAGGAGCAATTATTAATCATGTTCACGTCAGACAGTTTTGCCTCAAGGCAGGGGTGAAAATTCTAAGGTGGTTTCAGTTCAGTTCAGTCCCTCAGTCATGTCTGACTCTTTGCAACCTCATGGACTACAGCACGCCAGGCCTCCCTGTCCATCACCAACTCCCAGAGTGTACCCATACCCATGCCCATCGAGTCGGTGACGCCATCCAACCATCTCATCCTCTGTCGCCCCCTTCTCCTCCTGCCCTCAATCTTTCCCGGCATCAGGGTCTTCTACTCTTATGCGTTAAGTCACTTTTGCCCTGGCAAGTCTTCACCTCTCTCTTTTCCACTCTACTCTGGACGCTGGGAGGATGAGCCTTTGGGAATACTTTAGAGGATCCCTGCCCTCTGTCACTGTGTGATTTTAGCCAACAGGAGGTAGAAACAGAAGAGAAAGCGAGAGGCGTGAGAGGTCAGCTTCCTCCCGGCCAGATGAATGGCGTCTGTCTGCGTTCCTCAACCTGAGCTCTGTCGTATTGTTAGCTTCTCAGTCGTGTCTGACTCTTCAAGACCCCGTGGACTGTAGCCCGCCAGGCTCCTCTGTCCGTGGGATTTCCCAGGCAGGAATACTGGAGCGGGAAGCCATTCCCTTCTCCAGAGGATCTTCCTGACTCAGGGATAGAACCTGGGTCCCTGCATTGCAGGCAGATTCTTTACCACCTGAGCCACTTCTTCAACATGGCACTTCAACATTTTGCTCCTCCAGAACTGTTTCTAGCCCCAGGGTCTTCCACTTTTCCTTACTGATTTGTCTGAATTCTGCCAAAGCCCTTTTAAATCATCTCTTTTCTAAATTTCTTCAAATTACTGGTTTAACTGTGCCATCTGTTTCCTGCCAGGACCCTGATTAATATGTTTCATGTCCTTTTACCAGGAAATCAACTTTTGCAAGGGAGACGAAAATGACAGGAAAGAGAAGGGTATGGAAACCTTGTGTTCCTGGATCTTGTCTAAAAAAAAAAAAAACAGTGAAATGCCATCTGCAGTACCTATCTCCCACCCACAATTCACAACTGACATGCCAAGTCCCAACAGACATCCAGTAGTTATACATAAAAGAGTGAGCAACTTATGGTGCCGCCCATAGAATTTCAACCTATATTTTCAAAAAAGGAGGCTTCTATCTTGGTAGGTTTGATAGAAGTTGTCACACTATCAATTTATAAACTCTTACACTCTTGTATAGATTGAGTCCTAGTCTCTCCTACCTGCTTAGGGGATGTTCCATCATTTTTTTCCATACTCCAGATACCCTGTCTTGATAAACAGTGTTTATATTATTGTAATCATCCCCTCTTCTTAAGGAAATATTTATACCCCAACTTAATGTTTTCAGCTGTTACATTTTTTTGTCATCAACTCACCTAGTTTATTATGGTACAAATATGGTGTTTATGTTTTGACTAATACATGTAACTATTTTTTTTTTAATTTTTCATTTAACTATGTTTATAAACACTAGTTTTCACATCATTTGGTACTTTGGTTAGAGTCATTACAAAGATATGTAGATATGAAACAGGTGGTTTACACCAAGTTTGGTTTTCCCCCAAAGCTCTCTTGACTCCCAAAACTCTCTTGACTCCCAACACTCTGTTTTATAAATCTGATCCTAAATATTCATTAACAATTTTTGAAGGAAGACCAAGAATTCTCCCTTGACTTTGAATTTTGTTTAAAAAATGACCAAATACAAGTTGGAATAAGGTTTCCTATTATTTGGAATAATTTATTCATAGTCTTAACCTTGCATCATATATCATGATGCTAGAGTTATGTTGATATTTTTCTCTCCAAGAATAGTTTCAAAAACATTCCTAAGTCATGATCATGCATCATACAAATATGCAAAGCTTATGTAGATGCCAAGAATATAAGTGAAAATTCAGAATTATTTTTCACCTTCATCAAATAATGTGGTCATCAGCAGGAAATAATTATTATTTTTAGAATATATCTCCTAACTTGTCTATTTTTGTCCACAGAAAGGAGAGTGGGACATTTTCAGATTTACCTGCCTTTAGAGGAATATGAATATCTCTTTAAGATCTCAAGAACAATGCCAAATCTTCCTATCTTGTGTTTTAATAATGCTATATAGCCACTTAAATCTGTTTCAACTGCAATCAAAACAACTAGCCTATGCTATGTGCTCAGTCATGTCTGACTCTTTGCTACCCCATAGACTGTAGCCCACCAGGCTCCCCTGTCCATGGAATTTTCCAGGGAAGAGTACTGGAGTGGGTTGCCATTTCCTACTCCAGGTGATCTTCCCAATCCAGGGATCAAACCCACCTCTCTTATGTCTCCTGCATCACAGGCGGATTCTTTACCACTGAGTCACCTGGGAAGCCCAAACAACTAGCAAAAGACAATAATTCAGCAAAACTTGGATAATATTACTGAAGAAAATGTAAAGCCATTTTGAGAATATTACTGTTATTCTCATATACAAAGTCAATACCTCTAAGAAGCAGTATCTTCAGCATCATATTCTATGCTAGCTTACTTTTACTTATTGTGCAATTTAAATTCCTGTTGAATAGCTCAAGACAAATCTTTCATTTCAAATAATTTTAAAAGAATGATAGTTCTGAGCTCTGTTTAGAAATTCTCTTCTAATAAAACATTAAAAGCGGTTGGGTCATGAAATCTGGTTTGTAAAGTCCACGTACAGGGGAAGACACCTGCTTTGGCTTATACAGCTGAGACATCTGCTAAACCTCCTGACACAGACTGACTGGAACTAGATCTGTTCTTTGAATTATAAACTAAATAGCAACTACTGAATGTGTGGTCCGTCAGGGCAGGGTACATCTTCCATCTGCAAAGATCACGTGGCCTTCGAGCAGACGGGAAGAAATGAAAATGTCTCAGGACTAAACCCAGCAGGGCTGTTCCTTTAAAAAAGACGTAACACTAGAAGTCTTGTCTTTTCCTAGGGAGGCAGACAATTTCTATCTCCACTAATATTTGGAGACATGATTAGATAGAAAAACACAACATTGGATTAATTGGAGAATTGGACAAAGCACACAATGGATGAAATTGTACATTGATGAAATGTAATCGAATAGACATGTCACTGTGTTATTAAGGATGGTGACTCAATTTAGAGCCAAGAAAGACATTCTGTATTGGTTCAGAAGCAAATAAATGCACAATGTACTCAAGAGAGAAAAAAGCTTCAGAAGTTTATGAAATGGTAGATATTTAGGTTTGAATGTGTTTCATTTTTATACTTGCTTTAGATTCACTTTGGTTGCAGCTCAAACTCCATTTTCTAGTGAATATCCAAGACTATTGCTTGCTGAGATCTACGTGTTCCCATTCTTTGCTATTCACCAATCTTCCCTGAAACACACTCAGTACATTTAGTGCACAGATCCTTGTTCAAGCTTATCATGTTCTCTCCAAAAAGAACCTGAAAATGTCCTGAAAAAGTTGCCGCGGCCTCACAAAACTAAGTTCTGTAGTTATTAGTTAGCTGAAAATAGCATGTTTCCTTGAGAATAATGTGGGGGAAAGATCCTTAGAATTACATAGACATCCAAACTGATATCTTTCCCATTGTTTGAACTAAAATCAATGAATGTTAGTGCTTCATCTATAACTTGTAGGTTTATAGTGAAATTTTAATGATATAATTTATATAAAACATCTAGCATAAGAGCTGGCATGGAGGAGATGCCTAACAAATTTCATTTGTTTTTTTCCAGGGTAACATTAACATCCACCTAATAATTGTTGAGAGGACTAAATGAATTAGTAGATAAAGCTTTTAAAATGAACTCTGATACTACCGGTGCTCTTTTAAACTTTTTATTAGCTATTTTTATTATTACCATTAATATGCCAAGACCTTAATGATATTAATTCAGTAATGGGGATTAAAGAAAGAAGTTAGAGCAATGACATATCAGTGATTGAATTACAGCAACTAGAAATTTGTAATTACATGGAGAAGAAGAATCCAAATCAGTGACTTTGGTTTTTTTTATTATGGTTTCTTCTTTCAGTGAATGAATACATTTTCAATATTCATTACTCTATGTATCAGGGTTTTCCAGAGAAATAGAACCAATTAAAAACCAGATTGATAGATAGAGATAGAGATGATAGAGGTATACAAGCAGATTTCTTATAAGGAATTGGCTCATGCAACTATGGGTGTGGGCAAGTTCCAAGATCTGCAGAGTAAGTCGAGTTGGATGTCCAGGACAAGCAGTTGTAGAGCCTCATATGTAGTTGAAGGGTTGAGAAACAGGAGAGCCATTGATGTAGTTCTGGTCAAACCAGCAGACTTGAAACTTAGGTAAAGCCAATGTTTCTTTAAATCTGAAGGCAGAAAAAAAAATGCAACGTCCCAGTTTAATGGCAATAGGGCAGAAAGAATTCTCTCTCACTTGGTAGCAACCACTTTCAGTTCTATTCAAGTCTTCCACTGATTGAAAGAGGCCCATCCAAGTTAGGAAGTGTAACCTGCTTTATTTAGCCTACTGATTCAAATGTTAACTTCACTCACAAACACCCTCACAACCACACCCATAATTATATTTTGACCAAATATTTGGGTACCCTGTGGTCTACTCAAGCTGATATAACCACTATACTCTAAATGTTCCAATTTACTTAGAGATAAGACAAATAAATAAATAAATAAAGCTTATATAACCTATATAGGCTTCCTAGGTGGCTCAATAATGATATGACATATGTAGTGTTAATTCACCAAGTCAGTTCAGTTCAGGTGCTCAGTCATGTGTGACTTTTTGCAACATAATGGACTGCAGCACACCAGGCCTCCCTGTCCATCACCAACTCCTGGAGTTTGCTTAAACTCATCTCCATCGACTCGGTAATGCCATCCAACTATCTCAACCTCTGTCATCCCCTTCTCCTCTCGCCTTCAGTCTTTCCCAGCATCAGAGTCTTTTCCAGTGAGTCAGTTCGTCACATTACGAGACCCAAATATTGGAGTTTCAGCCTTACCATCAGTCCTTCCAATGAACACCCAGGACTGATCTCCTTTAGGATTGATTGGTTTGATCTTCCTGAAGTCCAAGGGACTCTCAAGAGTCTTCTCCGACACCACAGTTCAAAAGCACCAATTCTTCAGCATTCAGCTATCTTTATGTTCCAACTTTCACACCCATACATGACTACTAGAAAAGCCATAGCTTTGACTGGATGGACCTTTGTTGACAAAGTAATGTCTCTGCTTTTTAATATGCTGTCTAGATTTGTCATAGCTCATCTTCCAAGGAGCAAGCATCATTTAATTTCATGGCTGCAGTCACCATCTGCAGTGATTTTGGAGCCCAAGAAAATAAAGTTTGTCACTGTTTCCACTGTTTCCCCATCTATTTGCCATGAAGTAGTGGGACCAGATGCTATGATCTTAGTTTTCTAATGTTGAGTTTTAAGCCAACTTTTTCACTCTCCTCTTTCATTTTCATCAAGAGGCTCTTTAGTTTCTCTTTGCTTTCTAATATAAGAATGGTGTCATCTGCATATCTTAGGTTATTGATACTTCTCCCTGAAATCTTAATTCCAACTGGTCCTTCACCCAGCCTGTAATTTCACATGATGTACTCTGCAAATAAGTTAAGTAAACAAGGTGACAATATACAGCCTTAACATAGTCCTTTTCCAATTTGGAACCAGTCCATCGTTCTATGTCCAGTTCTAACTATTGCTTCTTGACCTTCATACAGATTTCTCAGGAGGCAGGTAAGGTGGCCTGGTCTTCTCACCCCTTGAAGAATTTTCCACAGTTTGTTGTGATCCACACAGTCAAAGGCTTTAGTGTAATCAGTAAAGCAGAAATAGATGTTTCTCTGGAACTCTTGCTTTTTTGATGATCCAATGGATGTTGGCAATTTGACCTCTGATTCCTCTGCCTTTTCTAAATCCAGTTTGAACATCTGGAAGTTCTTGATTCATGTACTGTTGAAACCTAGCTTGGAGAATTTTGAGCATTACTTTGCCAGCATGTGAGACGAGGGCAATTTTGCAGTAGTTTGAACATTTATTGGCATTGAATTTCTTTGGGATTGGAATGAAAACTGATTTTTTCCAATTCTGTGGCCACTGCTGGGTTTTCCAAATTTGCTGGCATATTGAGTGTAGCCCTTCCACAATATCATCTTTTATGACTTGAAATAGCTCGACTGGAATTCCATCACCTCCACTACCTTTGTCTGTAGTGATGCTTCCTAAGGCCCACTTGACTTCACACTTCAGGATGTCTGGCTCTAGGTATGTGATCACACCACTGTGGTTTTCTGGGTCATTAAGATCTTTTTTTGTATAGTTCTTCTGTGTATTTTTGCCACCTTTTCTTAATATCTTCTGCTTCTCTTAGGTTGATACTATTTCTGTCCTTTATTGTGCCCATCTTTGCACAAAATGTTCCCTTGGTATCTCTAATTTTCTTGAAGAGATCTCTAGTCTTTCCTATTCTATTGTTTTCCTCTGTTTCTTTGTGTTGATCACTTAGGAAGGTTTTCTTATCTCTCCTTGCTATTCTTTGGAACTCTGCATTCAGATGGATGTATCCTTCCTTTTCTCCTTTGCCTTTCCCTTCTCATTTGTAAGGACTCCTCAGACAACCATTTTGCCATTTTACATTTCTTCTTCTTGCCAGGAAGTGAGTAGCACCATCCAAATTTGTACACAACTCTGGTTGGAAATTTACTGAGGTTCCACCATATCATACACTGTGCATTGAACCTAGTCCATCATCATAAACATGGAATAAGCATCAATACAATGTATACTTTGCATTATATGATAGAGACCTTCTAAGTCTTATATGATATAGACTTTACCTTATGGAAATTAGAAAGCTAAAGATAAATTTCATGTAGAAAAGTAATTTGACAAGGTATATTTTAAAATGTTCACTTTAACAATAATTTTTTTACAATGATCAGAGTGACATTTATTTTTTTCTAGCTCTTCCTATTTTGGGGGGATTTCATGGCATTTATGTGGTCAGGAATGACATTAAGATTTAGCAACTGGTATGACAGAGGAATGAGCAATTAAAATAAACACCATAGTGCTGTAACAGTGTCCTGGAAACTTCTAGTGGGCTTAATATTACATCTTCAGTAGGCTGATCTCAGGGAAATTGAGGCAAATTCCCAAGGAAAAGAAGAACCCTGGATGACAGTGGTGGCATGATATGGGCGTGCAAACTCCCCCACAGATAACAATCATGAAACAAAGAATACTCTGTTCAAATCAATAACTGACAAAGAAAATATCCATGCACAAAAGCCCCAGGGTTATGGACAAAGACAGTGATGAAAAGTTAATTTGCTCCCAATAGCCCAAGAAACACTTAGGCAAATTCTAATTTGTGGATTTTTTAACTGAGAGAATTTGCAGTTGTCTGCAGGATAATTAGGATAAAGTTTGAGCTTACTAGCCTGAGGCATCAGATAATAGAGCCCAAGGCTGACAGAGAATCTGGAAATGAGGGGAGAATTCCTGGAAGCAGAAAGCCACAGGCATTAAATCCTTACATCTGAGAATAATCTCTGCCCCAAATTTTGGTTGACCATCAAACTGTGCAAACATAATAAAGACAGGATAGAGAGGTAGGAACTGGAAGACAAAAACACAACAGAAATATGAGCTGCTATATACTGTGGAGGAGGCAAAGTTTTTAGTATCAATTCAAGCAAATTAATTGCTTCATAGTTCAAAAAACAGTAATTCTCAGAATACAACAAAAAGCAATGATGTTACAATATGTTATTGACAATATCCACATTTCAGATGAAAGGTAGATATGGGGAAAAAGAATCTCAGAAAATAATTCTGTTAGTGAGGAAGAAGACCAATTAAAATAATCTGAATCTAAGGGGAACTAGATGTGAACTTTAACAGGCAACAACTTCAGAACCGTTATTTTAAATATGATGAAACAGTTAAAGGAAAAATGTGATATCAGAGTATTAACAAACAGGAAATCTCAACAGGGAAATGTAAAATATCAAAAGTGGAAATTAGCTTTGCTAAAAAGTACAATAACTGGCAATAAAAGCTCCTCATCCCTGCTTGTTCAGTCGTGTCTGGCTCTTTGCAACCCCACGGACTGTAGGCCACCAAACTCTTCTATCCACAGAATTGTTCAGGCAAGAATACTGGTGTGGGTTGCCACTTCCTTCTCCAGGGGATCTTCCCCACCCAGGGATCAAACCCACATCTCCTGCATCTCCTGCATTGGCTGGCGAACTCTTTACCACTGAGCCACCTGAGAATCCCAGAAGTTCACTAAATGATCTCAATAGCAGATTGGAGATAGCAGAAAAAAAATCCCAGAAAACTTAAGAGACACAAATAGAAAGTACCAATTCAAAGAAAAGAGAAAAATCGGTAAAACTAAAAGTAAAGATGAACAGAGAGGCTCAGAGACTTGAAGCCTTGCAATCCAACCTGTGGACCTTATCAAAAGGATTAATTAAACAAATAATTTGAGTTCCAGAAGGAGAGGATTGAAAAGGGCAGGAAAAAAACATAATGAACAAAACTGCCAAATATGGTGGAAAACTACATGAATACTTCCAGATCCAAGAGTGGCAGAAAACTCCGAGCAAGATAAATACCACTTATAAGCACAACATACTCAGACTGCTGAAAGTCAAAAATTAAATGACAATCCCCAAAGCAGCCAAACACAGACACTTCTTCCATTAAGGAACAATAATTATAATAAGTGATTGATTTATCATTAGAAACCAAGAAGACCAGAAGAAACTGGAACAGCATTGACAAAGTGATGGGAGAAGAAGAAGGACCTGCATCCCGAAATCCTATCAAATAGAAATGAAGACAGAATAACAGCATTTCAAACAAGCCAGGAGTGATGGAGTTTTTCCAGACTCAAGTGCGCTTAGGGCAATTAAAAGCTCTAGGAAACAATGAAGATCAAATTGGTATGTAAAAGGCTACATAAGAATGTGTATTTGTGTATATATCCTTTTTTCTTTTTATCTCAGTTAAATAGAACATGGTTGTATGAAGCAACACCTGTAACCCTGATTTGTTGGGTTTATGAACTCTATAAGAGGTAAATGCATGACGGTGGTACTAAGGGAGGGTATGGGGAAAGTAAACAGACAGAAACTGCTCCAAGTTCCCTATATTTACCCGAGGTAGTTCACTATTGCCACTAAGTAAATGTAATGATTTGAAGTAGCATATAATTTCTAGATCAACTGCTAGTTACTAAAAGAGAATCGGAATCCTACATATGCTTGGTTAATAAAAAATAATAATAATGCAGAAAAAGAATAAAAGAAAAATTTGAAATGGTAACCATAAGTAAAACTATACAAAAATTATGTTAAATATAAATGGAGTAGACCTTCACTAAAGGCAGAGACTATCAGGCTGATATTTGTGAAAAAGAATTAACTATATTTCATGATGAGTGCATGCTCAGTTGCCCAGGGATTGAACCCTCATCTCTTAAGTCTCTTGCATTGGCAGGCAGGTTCTTTACCACTAAGCCACCATGGAAGTTCTAAAGAAAATAAAATCTCTATGTCAAAGAGATATCTGCACTCCCATGTTCATTACCAAGACATAGAAACAAACTGTCAGTGGATATATGGAAAATGCACTATCTACACACAATGGAGTACTATCCAGCCTTTTATAAGGAAGAAATTGTGTCATTTGTGACACCATGGATTAACCTGGAGGACATTATGTGAAGTAAAATGAGCCAGACACTGAAAAACTTACTGCATGATTTCACTTATATGTGGAATCTAAAAGAGTTGAATGCTAATTGATAGAAACAGTTTATAATAATGGTTACAAGGACATACAAGGTAGGAGAAATGGGGAGATCCTATTGGTTAAATGGTGCAATCTTCCAGTTGTAAGATGAATATGTTCTGAAGACCTAATATATAGCATTGTGACCATCATTAGTAATAATGCATTATTCCCTTATTAACAGAATATATTTTAAGCATTCTCACCACACATACAGATAAATGGTAAATAAAAAAATGATAAATATGTTGATCATCTTGATTGTGGTAATCATTTCCCAATGTATACATATATCGAAACATTAGGTAGTACACTATAAATATATACAATTTTTATTTATCAATTATACCTCACAAAAGCTGAGGGGAAAAAAATTACCAAATTCCATTCAGATTGTAAAATGAGATAATAAGAGTGTTGTCATAACCCAGAGGCGAGAGAGTAGGGGTATATTAGAGTCCTTGCCTGTTGAAGATTGTTTCTGATTATCTTTGATACTAGAGATGAGAGAAAAGAATTTTCTAGGCCAATAATTGCATGTACTAGGTTCTAAAGTTTCTGTTTATTTGCTTCAATAAAAGCACCACATTTGGCATGAATTATAGCATGACCTGGTTATGTCCATAATAATCTAACTCATTTTTCATGAACAATCTAGCTTTTTTACTGACCAAAATGTGCATGTTTAATAATGATGAATTATAAACATGAATTATAGCATGACCTGGTTATGTCCATAATAATCTAACTCATTTTTCATGAACAATCTAGCTTTTTTACTGACCAAAATGTGCATGTTTAATAATGATGAGATGGTAATCAAGACTTTTACATTTACCAAGACTTTTATAAAAGTACTAATTTGCTCTTCTAAAAGTCTTATATAGCTTTTGGATCACTGTCTTGAGAGGGGAACATCTTGGGGATTTCCACAAGCTTTTCTACTGTAAAAGAATATAGTTCAGTGAATAATTGAGGAGATTACTTTAAGTAGGTACTTAGTGTATTTATTTTTACCGTGTAGTCTGAATCTGAAAAACATAAGGAAGCAATGAATGGACCCTCAGTGGCAGTGGAGAGATTATGAGATTTATAAGACTCCAATTACCACATAATCTCCATAAACCACTACAGCCAGTGGGCCAGAGTGGTATCTCAGGTCTGAGGCTTGCTTTTTATAAGTTCAAAGTCACTATGTAATATCTAAAACAAAAAAAGACCAAGAATTTACCTTTCTAAGGTCACTGTCACTCTGGAAATGGCCATGGACTACTTTGGGAAAGTCTTAGGGGAAGATACATAGTGTATATCTGTGACCACGTACAGGGTCTTCCTCAAAGGGACCAGAGTTTTACATCAAGTAATCTAAAGCTATTAACTGGTTTATGTCTTTTGGGAAGGACCATGATCTTTACGAGGGCTGCCCTGGTGGTTCAGATGGTAAAAAATCTGCCTGTATGCAGGAGATTCGGGTTTGATCCCTGAGTTGGGAAGATCCCCTGGAGAAGGGAATGGCTACCCATTCCAATATCCTTGCCTGGAGAATTCAATGGACAGAGGAGCCTGGTGGGCTACAGTCCATGGGGTGGCAAAGAGTCAGAGAAAACTAAGCGACTAATTTCTAATGATCTCTACGAAAGTGGCTAAAATTGGTTTCTTTCTATCAGACTTAGACAACGTCTGTTGACATACATGTCAAGCAGTATCTCAGGAGGCTACACATCTATTTGATTCTTCAGGACTCTATGATCAGTTAGCTATCACAACAAATTCTCCTGGGTCAAAAATCTCTGATTACCACTTTGCCCAGTGGTTTATCATGATAACTGTGCCAACCTTTTTCTTTAATGATAAATGTTGCCTCTGAACATTTGATGGAAAGGTGACACCAATCTGTGGCACTCTAGCAAAAATCGAGTCCCAGGAACGACACCCGTTGATATCTTGCTGATGCTTCTCACTGTTCAAACTTCTCTGAAAGCCAAAGGCTAACAGATCACATTGATAGAGTCTGGAGTACAGAGCAGGGTGAGAAAGGATAGAGAGTTAACCTGGAAGAGCAAAAGGAAACAGCTTCACCAACTAGACGGTGAGCTCCATGACGGCAGTGATATTGCCGGGATTGTCTTCCCTGATGCATCCAAACACTTAGAACAGTAATGGCCATGTGGTATATGTTACATAAATATTGTTATATAGGGCTTCCCTAGCAGCTCAGATCATAAAGTATCTGCCTGTAGTGCAGGAGACCTGGGTTCAATCCCTGGGTCGGGAAGATCCCCTGGAGGAGGAAATGGAAACCCATTCCAGGGTTCTTGCTTGGAGAATCACATAGACAGAGGAGCCTGGCGAGCTACAGTCCATGGGGTCACAAAGAGTTGGCCACGACTGAGCCACAAACACACACGGATGGGTGAATGTATTGATGGTAGGACATATTCGAGATTGAAGGTATGTAGCTACACAACAGGAAGAACACAAATAGATAAGGCAAAAAGACATGGGAAAATGACAAACTGATATTATAGGAGTTGGATTTCCAGTAGATGGTGTCTTTCTTTGCCAGGACTACTTTCGAAGAATGGGCATGAGGCTGGCTTCTCAAGATAAGCAGTAACTCTTTTAAAACACTACTTGTTGCCACTTTGAACATATATGATAGTATTTCAGAATCAAAAGGATATCCTAGGTTTACACTCAAATCTCTCTCTCCAGATCAGTCTCTAGAAATTTATGATTCTATTCATATAGTGATGACATTACGTTCAATACACATTTTCATATGAAAAACTTAGGAAGTTGATAGACCACTAAGGAAGAAGACAATGACTCACCTCAGTGTATACAAAAATTCTATACACTTTTTCAAGAAAATAGTTTTATTTGAAGGACGAAAGGAGGGTACTTTGGTACTAGGTTATTATTGTCCAGTCACTGTGTTGTGTCCAACTCTGTGACCCCATGGACTGTAGGCAGGTTCTTCTGCCCTCCACTACCTCCTTGAGTTTGCTCAAATTCATGTCCATTGAGTCAGTGATGCTTTCTAACCACCTCCTCCTCTACAGCCCTCTTCTCCTTCTGCCTTCAATCTTTGGTACTAGGTATCCACTGGGAAACAGTGAAGACATACATGTTTAATGTTGAGTGGACCAATAAGAAAGGAATGACTTGGAATATATTGGTAGAATTTACAATCTGTGCAGATTGAATAAAAAAAAACTAACCACAAATTCTTTGAGACTCATCAAAAAGTAGTCAATTTCTCAACCCTTACGTCCAAGACCTAGCCATTGTCTTACTTGGTACAGTGGGGTGTATGCAAAGGTAATGTAGGCAAAGTCATATGCATTGGGGGCTTATCTATTCTTGTTGCTTGGGGGCTTTCCACCTCTGTAAAAGTGAATCTGGGATAGTCTGCTGAATAATGATGAGATCAATGTGGATTTGCCCCTTGTAATTTAAGCCAGCTATCACCCAGGCAAGTACAGTTCCCCTAGACTAACCACTGCCAGCCACCAAATATGTTCATGAAGAGATCCAAAATCATCCTACCCCAAGTAACTTGACCCAGACCAGAAGACACATGGTCGATCCACAAAACCATGAAGAACAATATAAATGTTTGCTGTTTTAAATACAAGGTCTTGGAATGATTTGGTGTACATCCAAAACTTTCTGATAAAGGAAATTCACATTTTTCCCCTATTAGTAGAGTTTTTGCCTTCTTGCTGGAAAAAAAAAAGAAAAAGAAAAAGAATGCATACATGTTAAAGGTGACAAGAATACATGGAAGATGAAAAGAATTGTTGGAGATGCTCTCCCTCCAGCCCTTTTCTTAATCTGATTTCCTCTTCACGATTTCTCACTCACCCCTTTCTTCCCAGGATTCCCAGTTGGCCTTGGAGATGTAGTGGGCAGAGCCAGTCATATTTGTTATGGGTAAAGAAACTTCCTTGTCGCTAAGAAACACTTTAGGATCATTTGTCAACTTCTACCAGAGGACCTTCATGCTTGTTTAAATTGCAAATTCCCGAGGTGGAGGTCATATTTTAAATGGTTTTCTGTCACTTTTGCTTTTCATGAGAACTCTCAGCTCCATTCTCAAAAGGGGATTTTGATAGAGAAACAGTGTGAGACTAATGGATGCCTAAAGAAGAGAGTGTCAGTGAAACTGATTAGAAATAGGAAATTGTATTGGGGAAGGGAGAGAACTCTGAAAGAAAAATCCAACTATTCTAAATTTTGCCAACAGTGGATTTTGATATGTTCATATCACATAAATATTGTGGACATTTCCTATGATTGAAATGTGTGTAAAACGTCTATAATATTATATATCAACCATTTGTTCTTTCCTTTTCTAAGACAAGATAACCTCAAAATAATAGACAAGAACATGATGAAAACCTATTGTATTGTTGTTTAGTTGCTAAGTCATGTCTGACTTTTGTGACCAATGGACTGTAGCCCACCAGACTCCTCTACCCGTGGAGTTTTCCAGGTAAGAATACTGGAGTGGGTTACCATTTTCTCCTCCAGGGGATTTTCCTGACCCAGACTTCCATAACTACCAAAATTAGACTTAAAATAGTGAAATGAGAATTTAGGCATTACATGATATAACTTTTGTTGTTAGCATCAGAAATAGAAGGCAATTATCATCTTTGAATTGTGTTATTTGATTATAGGGATGAGTTCCATATGAGAATGACAAAGCCCTTTATATGAAAGACAGCTATCCAAACAATATATCACTAACAAAATGAATTTGCATTTGCCCTTTGTCCTGTCAAAATTCAAGAAAATGGAATACTGTTTGAAGTTAAAAATTTATGTCATAAAGCAAATAAAACAGAGATTTAGTATTTTGCTGGCATATGGCAACTTGTATTCCACAGTGCTTTACACCATAATAATTTGCATTCCATAGCATTTTTCTCATGAAAATTTTCAAAGCCCATTACATTAATATGAATTCAACTGTGATGTATTCCCTTGATGTAGGGATTTGTTTTTCATATCCCTATTTTACAGACAAGCACATTAGGTGCTTTGCTGAAGGATACACATACAACTTCTAAGTCAGTTAGCAAGTGGATTCTAGAAATCCTAATTTCCTATCCCTTGTTCTGGTACCTTGAGACCATTTTCCAAATAGAGAAATGTATTACTCTTCAGCTAAGTAGCAAATCAAAGACAGGCTGTCTGATGTAATTTTGTAAACATGGTTTAAAAGTCACCAGTGCTCCTGAGAGGTTCTCATGGTGGCAAAAAGGAAGTGGAACTGAGAGCAGAAGGGAGACTAAATTGCATTCAGCAGCCAGAGGTCAACTTTGGCTCAGAACAGAGCATCAATTAGAATCTCTAAATTATCTTTGCAATGGAGAAGTTAGTTTTGCCTGTCTCCCTGCTGATGTATGGGCTTCCCTAGTGGCTCAGCGGTAAAGAATTCACCTGTTATGCAGGAGATTCAGGTTTGATCCCTGGGTCAGGAAGATCCCCTGGAGGAGGGCATGCCAACCCACTCCAGTATTCTTACCTGGAGAATCCCATGGACAGAGGAGCCTGGTGGGCTACAGTCCATAGGGTTGCAAAGAGTCGGAGACTGCTGAAGTGACTTAGCATGCACGCACTATTGGGGTATAGCCAACGAAGCAAAGAGAGGACAAGGTATGAAGAGTCCTAAGCAATCTATGGCAAACAAATTTTGTACCAAGTACTTACAACTTGTAGTATTCAGCTTCCAAGGTGGCTTCTAGATACCATGTACCTTTGTTTCCTCGAGTCCATGATCTTGTGATTGTTTATTCACACTGAATCAGAACTAAGTTCTAAAAATGACTGCAATTTCCACCTTGGTCTCTAGGATTCCTCAACCAGGAAAACCAACCAGTGCCTGGGGAACACTAAAGCATCCTGCAAGAGGCTCAGGTGAAGAGAAACTGTGACATTATCCTGGCAACTAGCATCAACGTTTCAGCCCCATGCATAAGCCATCTTATAAATAGATGCTTCAGTCCCAAGCAAGCCTTCAGACGACTGCAGCTCCAGTCCACCGCATCTTAATGAGATACTCCATGCCAGAATTTCTCAAACGAGCTGCTACCGAAATCCTGATTCACAGAAACTGTGGGAAATAATAAATTATTATCACTTCATGGCAAATAGTTGGAAAAACAATGGAACCAGTGACAGACTGTATTTTCTTGGGTTCCAAAATCACTGCAGATGGTGACTGCAGCCATGAAATAAAAGATGCTTGCTCCTTGGATGTGAGAATTGGACTATGAAGAAAGTTGAGCACCAAAGAATTGATGCTTTTGAACTGTGGTGTTTTAGAAAACTCTTGAGAGTCCCTTGGGCTGCAAGGAGATCAAACCAGTCAATCTTAGAGGAGATCAGTCCTAAATATTCATTGGAAGGACTGATAGCTCCAATACTTTGGCCGCTTGATGTGAAAACTGACTCATTAAAAAGACCCTGATGCTGGGAAAGATTGAAGGCAGGAGGAGAAGGGGAGGACAGAGAATACGATGGTTGATGGCATCACCAATTCAACGTACATGAGTTTGAGCAAGCTCTGGGAGTCGATGATGGATAGAGAAACCTGGCATGCTACAGTCCATGGGGCCACAAAGAGTCAGACACGACTAAGTGACTAAACTGAACTGATTGTTGACTTAGGCACTAAGTTTGGGGAAGATCTGTTTTATAGCACAAGATAAAATATACAATCAAACAATGGATAGAGCTGAGAAAAATAAGTAAGTTAGTTGTTTCAATTCAGCAACTATTTCATAAACATCTACTGTCTATAGAAGAGAAAAAGACCTGGTAGGTAATGACTAGGCCTTAGCACAAAAGTAGCTTATCACTTGGAAAAAGGAAGACAGCAAATATTCTAGCACCAACTATGCAAGCTTCAAGAGAGAAAAGATATGCATTATGAAATGGCATGAAATCCCTTATTTATACATTTGCATTTTTGAGTTAAAATTGCTCTTTGCCACTTCTGATCCCTAATGTAGCCTCACCTGTTACTTATCCAAACATTCTGGCCTTCAGTCTCCTGAGCATGTTGTTGTTCAGTCACTAAGTCGTGTCTGACTCTTTGCGACCCCATGGACTGCTGCATGCCAGGCTTCCCTGTCCATCACAAACTTCCGGAGTTTACTCAAACTCATGTCCATCAAGTCGGTGATGCCATCCAACCATCTCATCCTCTGTCGTCCGCTTCTCCTCCTGCCCTCAATCTTTCCCAGCATCAGGGTCTTTTCCAGTGAGTCAGCTCCTATCATCACGTAGCCAAAGTATTGGAGCTTCAGCTTCAGCATCAGTCCTTGCAGTGAATATTCAGGGTTCATTTCCCTTAGTATTAACTGCTTTGATCTCCTTGCAGTCTAATGGACTCTCAAGAGTCTTCTCCAGCATCACAGCTCAAAAGCATCAATTCTTTAGCACTCGGCCTTTTTTATAGACCCACTCTCACATCTGTACATGGCTATTGGAAAAATCACAGCTTTGACTATATGGACCTTTGTCAGCAAAGTGATGTCTCTGATTTTTAATACTCTATCTAGGTTTGCCATAGTTTTCCTTCCAAGGAGCAAGTGTCTTTTAATTGTATGGCTGCAGTCACCATTCACAGTTATTTTGGAGCCCAAGAAATGAAATCTGTCACTGCTCCCACATATCCCCTTTCTATTTGCCTTGAAACGATGGGACCAAATGCCATGGGTTTAGTTTCTTTAATGCTTAGTTTCCAGCCAGCTTGAACGTACCAAGACCTTGACTTCCTAGAACTTTAGCAGATGCTCTTCCTCCAAACTCATTCAGCTCCATTCTCCAACCCTTAACCCTAATCATGTCCTTTACATGACTAACATCTTCAGGTATCCGCTAAATATTTGAGAAATATCTGGAAGGTGCTCAGTCATGTCCAGCTCTTTGCTGTCCCGTGGGCTGTAGCCCAGAAGACTCCTCTGTCCCTGGAATTCTCCATGCAAGACTGCTTGAGCAGGTTTCCATGTCCTACTCCAGGGGGTCTTCCAGACCCAGGGATCAAATTCTCATCTCTGCAAGTCTCCTGCATTGACAGGCAGGTCCTTTACCACTAGTGCCACCTGGGAAGCCCATTGGCTGAATCAGCTTAAATATCACCTCTTTTAAGAAGCTTTTAAAAGAGCACATTTTGTAAGCTGCCCTCATCACCACACACACACAAACACACACATGCAAACCCACCAAAGCACATAATCCTGTCATCACAGGACTCCCCTACTTGTTTCTCTGAAGTCACTAATCAAGTTTGTAAAATAAGATCCATATCTGTTTTCTTTACCCATTGATTTTATACAGCCATTGGTCAGCAGTGGGTCTTCATGTGTTAAGTGCTCAATAAGTACTTGTTGAACGAATAATTAAAAAATCAAAAATGTGAACAAACCACTGTGAATATCCAAAGGGTTATTAGCTCATTTTAGGAGAGGCTTTCTAGAAGCAATGGCATTTAAGTGAGCCTTATTGATTGCCTTAGGTCTCAGAAGGCTAGTATTTGTGATAGAAATTATTCCAGGGGAAGCGCTGTATAGAGTGAGGGAGGAGGAAAAGCAGTATTGATTTTTCAACCTTTTATGTTTGTTTTCTGTAGCCAGTCTTCATTCCTCTCCGAGAAAACACCAGAAGGTGTGTTAGTCTATAACACAGTTTCGCCTGATAGAACTTGCGAGGAAGACAGGAAAGGCCACCGCAATAGTGGCTTTATGAATTGTATCCCCCGTGTTGATTAAAAATTCACAAATGAAATCAGGGAGCGATGCCCCATCAGTGGTGGTTCTGAGGTGGGGGGTGCTAGCAATGGGGAAGGATTATGATAATGATCTGCGCTAGCTTGCTGACATTTTTCTTCTCCCATTCTAAAAGACTGTTAATATGTGGGGCAATTGTGCAAAGTCTGCGAAACTGATGGAAATACTCTTGAGAACTATGGACACAGGCAACTCTGAGCATAACACGTAAGAACAGATTGTAAGTGTGAAATAATGTCCAATGAAAGATTGAAATTTCAACTGCTTTATGAAGACGGAATTATAGATGCCATACATTTGTTAGGAGAGACTTCTTCACATTTTCAGATCTCAATCTAAAAACAGGTGTTTTTTCCACAAAATGTCACAAAAAAGTTCAAGCTCTTTTCTATGCATGCAAAGTGACAGGTGCAATGAAAAATAAACTGATAGAGCGTGTATTTATGTTACATATGATTGTTTTTATTTAGTCGCTAAGTCCTGTCCAGCTCCGTGACCCCACGGACTGCAGCCTGCCAGGCTCCTCTGTCCATGGGGTTTCCCAGACAGAAATACTGGAGCGGGTTGCCATTTCCTTCTCCAGGGATCTTCCTGACCCAGGGATCGAACCTATATCTCCTGAGTGGGCAGGGGGATTCTTTACTGCTGAGCCACCAAGAAGCCCTACATATAAAATAAAACTAACAAACCAACCATTCCTAGAGAATGGAACACATAGTTATAGCTTGGATAGAGAATTCGACCAGAGCATTTGTCCATATGTGGCTTAACCCCCAGTTGAAATGAAAAGATGGTTATGGCGATCTTAGCACTGATTAAAGTAGCCATATCCAAGTAGGACAACTGCTTTCTTCCACTCAACAAATACATAATTATGCACAGTACTGTGCCAAAGATTCAGCACAAAGATGACTGGAACCTGGGCTCTACCTTCAAGGGTCTCCCTGACGCAGGTAAGCAATCTGAGAGCCAGAAACAACTGAATTCAATCTAGCTTTTCTTTCCTCATATGAAATGAAGAAGCCTTATGAAAGAGAAAAAACAAATATCGTATATTAATGCACTTATGTGGAATCTAGAATAATGGTACAGCTGAATCTATTTGCAGAGCAGGAACACACATGCAGATATAGAGACTGGACATGTTGATATGAGGGTGGAAGGGGGTGGGATGAAGTGGGAGATTGGGATCCACATGTCTACACCACCATGAGTAAAATAGATGGCTGGTCTTTCCTTAAAATTTTTGGAATCTATGAAATTATGTCATACAAAATCATACAATGTCTTGTGCAAGCTCTTTTAAAATCTTATATTGCTATATAACCTTTATTAACTTTCATTGTAATGATAATATTTCTTCTTGCTAAACTGCGATCTCTTAGAGTTTATCGAACAGAAAACTTATCAACTTTCTTAGTACATAATAGAGTATCAATTATTAGTTGCTATGGCAGATAGTATCTCCCAAACACTATGATAACAGTATATATCTCATTCTATGTGCAATTTTTATAACATGAAGCTCCTCCAAATTAGAGACGGTGTCTATGTTTCTAGTCCTTGAAAATGGGCGGACGTTTACAAATTTCCCATCCACCAGATTATAGTAGAAGTGATGCTGATTAATTCTCAACTAAGTCATAAAGGCAATGTGGTTATCAACCTGGTTTGATTCTCTCTCTGAGAGCATGTGTCCTTAGAAACCAGAGTTACTGTGAAGCCAGCGTGGTGAGAACCCTCAAAGACAGACCTCATAGGAAAAGAGATCCTGAGAACTTTCAGTTGTTACAGACCCCAGCCATGTGGGGCTTCCCTGGTGGCTCAGCCAGTAAAGAGTCTGCCTGCAATTGCAGGAGACCCCGGTTTGATTCCTGGGTGGGGAAGATCCGCTGGAGACAAGATAGGCTACCCACTCTAGTATGCTGACCTGGAGAATTATACAGACTGTATAGTCCACGGAGTCGCAAAGAGTCAGACACAACTGAGAGACTTTCACTTTCCAGCCCTTTGAGTCTTCCCAGCCCACATAGCAGACTGGCAAACACAGAGACTTTAGAGATGACTTCAGAGGCAACCAATGAAGAGAATGCAAGCAAACTTTGCCCAATCGAGCCTTGTCAATTTTCCACAATGTCTTAGATAATAACATTAGATTATTGCTCTTGTTTTAAACCACTAAATTTGGGATTTGTGAGTGTGACATGATTTGTCATGAAAGTGAAAGTGTTACTCAGTTGTGTCCGACTCTTTGTGATCCCATGGACTGTAGCCCACCAGGCTCCTGTATCCATGGAATTCTCCAGGCAAGAATACTGGAGTGGGTAGCCATTCCCTTCTCCAGGAGATCTTCCCAATCCAGGGATCAAACCCACATGTTTTCCCTTGCAGACAGATTCTTTACCATCTGAGCCACCAGGGAAGCCCATGATTTGTCATATAGATAAACAATTGAAGAGATGGTAAGTTTGTTATTTTAACTTTTGTATCTATAAGGCTTAACATAAATGTAGTTTAGTATAGAATTTCCAAACTTTTCAAACTATACATTTATTTTTTAATTAATTTTATTCTTAACTATTCTTTTTTTACATAAATTGTCTCACTCATTTATTTATGTCTCCATCCATTAGAACATAGGTTCTGTAAGGACAGGATTTCTCCTGTTTTATTAATGGCTGCATTACCAGTAAACAGAATACCACCTTGTGTCATTGGCTCATAAGTCTTTAGAAGACCTGGTATAATTCTTGCTGCTTTGGAAGTAAATTGGGAATTTAAGGCTAGGTGTTATGGATGATTGACCCAAATATATCTCTGGTCTTTATTAGTGGTGGTTGAACTGTGGAGGAATATATGTGGGTGATATCTTTATTTTGTATAAATGCTCACATTCTTACATTCATGCATTAGACACAATATGCTAATTATCTTTATCTTTTCACCCTTGGTCATCCTGAAAGTTCCATTAATTTTTCTTCCCATTATAAATCTGAAGTATGATTCAGTACTTCTCATTAACAATATACTCCTTTCATTAAGTATTAGTTCTGAGTGTTACCTGTTCTCAAGCTCTGGGAAGTCTCCTTTCTCTTATTTCAATCTTTTTTCATTAACTCCAAGTTTTACAAGCCTTTTTAAAGTCTTTCCCTGACCTCACTAGAGCTTTCAACAGCTATTGAATTAATATCATCCAAACTTAATGTGTTGTTTGCTCCTTTTCGATCATTAATGAAGTTGTAAAACAAGACCCATGACCTAGTCTTTTGTCATATTTCTTGACTTGCCACCCCTAGCCAGCCATCATACCAGTTAATAGAACTCATATCAAGACCAATTTGGAAAGACGTCCTTCAAAAATAACTAATTTCAGTCTTGTTATCCCCAGTGCTTGTTTTCTGTGTTCGCCACTGTTAACCCAAAAGCTCAGAGTGTTTTCTTGAGAAGAGAGAAACTCAGAAAAGTATAAGATAGAAAAACTGCTGCACCTGCCTCCTAATGGTACTATTTTCTATGAAAGAAAAAATAGATCTGTCTGGAGTCAGGTAATTCTCTCCTTGACACATGGTTTTTTTTAAATAAACAAAATGGTCAAGAAATAAACTAGTCAGACTCGGGCGATACAGATAAAATCAATTTAGTGAGAAGATTGAGGTAGCATGGATTTAAATGTTTGTATGCTTTCTTTGTTGGGCTTCACAGGTGGCACTCGTGGTAAAGAACTTGTCTGCCATTGCAGGAGACTGAAGAGACTCCCAGAAGATCCCCTGGAGGAGGACATGGCAACCCACTCCAGTATTCATGCCTGGAGAACCCCATGAGCAGGGGAGCCTTTCTGGCTACAGTCCAAAGGGTTGCAAAGAGTTGGACATGACTGAAGTGACTTAGCACGCATGTAAGCATGCATGCATGCTGTTTTTGTTACTATTCTTGGTCTCTGTTCTGTAGGAAAGGGGTTTTTGCAAACTCTTTACAGATGGGAATCTGGTTACTAACCCTTCTGTAAATCTACAATGATCCACAGGCAACACAAATCTGAGCTCCTTCCTTTCATTCTGACTGAATTTTTTGCTGCAGTAATATCGCCCCACATTTGAAACATGGATATACTGTTAATGGGATGACTCTCATCCCCAAGATATCTTGGATCACCATCAGGTTCAGAAAGCAAAAAGGCATTTAAGAAGGCATTCAGAAGGCATTCTCCATCACAAAACTATATTCAAAACACATCTTTCAGGACGATCCTGATTGATAATCATCTCTACCACCTGAAGCTCTGAATGACCCTCAAGTGTCCTTGGGCAATTTGTCACTAATCAAATAGGCAGGGTGCCCCATCCCCATGCTCCGCAACAAGAGAAGCTGCCGTGATGAGTCCATGCACTGCAACGAAGAGGAATCCCTGTCTGCAGCAGCTAGAGAAAGCCCACATGTAGTAACGGAGACCCAGCACAGCCAAAATAAATAAGCAAATAAATAAAAATTAAAATGAATGAAAAAAGTTAAAAAATAAAAGAAAGCAAATGGTCCTCTCAGCTGTCCCAAGTTTCTTTGGCTTCCTCTAAGCCCAATCTTCCCACAGCAGGCCTTCTTTGGGTTGTAGTTCTATAAGTTCCTTCTTGTGGAGAGCACACATACTCATTAATCCTGAGAGGTTGACAAGGGGAAGATATTATTTTCCCATTGTGGCCTCCTGTGGCTCGTGCCCAGAATAATTCTTGAACAGTGATCACCCAGATTCTCTTGTATATATGCCCTTAGTGAATCCTTCTGGTTGTTTCATAGCTCCTCTACTTATGGCCATACATACCTAATGGAACTGTCTGGTCCTCTACCAAGTAGGCTCAGTCCAGTTCAATTCAGTCACTCAGTCACGTCCAGCTCTTTGTGACCCCGTGGACTGCAGCATCTGGTATACATACACACATCTCTACTCTCTTTTAGGTTATTTCATGCTTGTTTTAATGTAAGTGACCCACCACAGGCCAGTGACTTTATGGGCAGAGATTACCATTATACTCATTTTTGTATACCTAGAAACTAGATTTCCTGGGACACAGTGGAACTTCAGTGTGAGTTTGAAATATAATAAATGATTGACCTGAAGGATGAATGGAGGAAAGAAGGAATAATTGCCTAAAATGTTGCTTTACTACACTGGATTCAGGAGATATAAAGACGAACAAGACAAAATCTTCTCCCTCAACATTTCTTCCTTTTCCAGGCAGAAGAGGGCCAGAGAAGCAAAGACATATAACTCAGCGTGAGAACTGCTTAACGGAGTCAGATACAGGGACCAATCAAAGCCAGTGGGGAACCCTCTGAAAAGTGCAGGCTTCCATATTTAAGCACTCAATATCTGAAAGGTGAAAGTGAAGTCACTCAGTCATGTCCAACTTTTTGCGACCCCATGGACTGTAGCCCACCAGGCTTCTCCATCCATGGGATTTTCCAGGCAAGAATACTGGAGTGGGGTGCCATTTCCTTCTCCAGGAGATCTTCCCATCCCAGGGACTGAACCTGGGTCTCCCGCATTGTAGGTAGACGCTTTACCGTCTGAGCCACCAGGGAAGTCTCAATATCTGAATACATGAATAAATGACTTAGTGTACAAAAGTCAGGCAGACATGGTTTTAAATCTCAGCTCTCCACTTTTTATAGGCATGGCAGACATCTCTATAAATAAGAGTTAATAGTAGTTTGTATTATAATAATAAAAAAATGAAAATAATGCATGTTAAGATGGTAAGATGATTCTAGCTCAGAAGAATCAGTCATCTAGGAAGACTAAATACTTTTAAGATGTTCTGAGATTCTAATGGTAGTAAAAGGTTGATTAAATTAATATATGAAATAAGAAGACTTCAGAACATTACTGATAGGGACAAAAAACCAATATGAACAAAAGTACAAAAACAGCAGTCATGAAATCTTCCGCAGCTTAATCAGTCTGTCCATGCAGGAACAATTACTCCAATCTGATTCACTATCCCTGGCAGACTGAAAATACATTTCCACTGTCAGCAGAACTAAAAATGGACCTAAAGTGCTTTAGACATACAATGCTGAGAAAGATTTCAGTTTCAGGGTTTTGCTAACAACAATCTGGGTCCCTCACGTTTCTAAGTGAGAATGGGAAACGTTCAAGATCTGACCTCACTGAGGAAGATAGAACCTTTGGACCACACCCAGGTGGAAACACCCAGACATTTAGGAGAAGCATTATTTGAGTACAATTCATTCCATGCCAAAAGAAGCTCATAAGTGTTCTGAATTAGATCATGACATCCAGTCCCATCACTTCATGGCAAATAGATGGGGAAACAGTGGCTGACTTTATTTCTTGGGCTCCAAAATCACTGCAGATGGTGATTGCAGCCATGAAATGAAATTACTCCTTGGAAGGAAAGTTATGACCAAGCTAGCCAGCACATTAAAAAGCAAACATTACTTTGTCAACAAAGGTCCATCTAGTCAAGGCTATGGTTTTTCCAGTAGTCATGTATGGATGTGAGAGTTGGACTATAAAGAAAGCTGAGCGCTGAAGAATTGATGCTCTTGAACTGTGGTGTTGGAGAAGACTCTTCAGAGTCCCTTGGACTACAAGGAGATCCAACCAGTCCATCCTAAAGGAAATCAGTCCTGAATATTCATTGAATATTCATTCAGCTAAAGCTGAAACTCCAATACTTTGGCCACCTGATGAGAAGAGCTGACTCATCTGAAAAGACCCTAATGCTGGGAAAGATTGAGGGCAGGAGAAGAAGGGGACAACAGAGGATGAGATGGTTCGATGGCATCACCGACTCAATGGACATGAGTTTGGGTACACTCCGGGAGTTGGTGATGGACAGGGAGGCCTGGAGTGCTGCAGTTCATGGGATCGCAAAGAGTCGGACGCGACTGAGTGACTGAACTGAACTGAACTGAAGCCTAACACCTCAGGTCAAAACGAGTTTTCTTCTGTTACTTACTACCTGTGCTTCTGATCAGCTGGCTATAAATTAGAGGTTTCTAGGATTCCTCCTTGGGTTCAATTAATTTGCTAGAGTAGCTCAGAGAACTCCAAGGAAAACATGACTTACTAGATCACAGGTTTAGGATTAAAGGAGGTAACTCAGGAGCAGCCAGATGGGAGAGACGTGGAGGGCAAGGGATGGGCAGGGCCATGGGGCTTTCCTGTCCTCTGAGGGTGTCACCCTCCCAACACCTCCACATAGTCACCAACCTGGAGCCTTTAGATTTTTTATGGAGGTTTCATTACTCCAGCATGATTGACTGTGTCCTTGGTCATTGACAACTGGTTCAACCTCCAGCCCCTTTCTCCTCTCCAGAGGTCAGGGGGGTGGGGCTGAAAGTCACAACCCTCTAATCACATGATTAGGTCTTCAAGCAACCACCCCGTCCTCAGGTGAGGTCCAAAAGTCACCTCATTAACCTATCAAAAAGACACCTCGAAGGCTCTCATCACTTAGGACATCCCCAGGGATGTGGGGAGCTGTGAGCTGGAAACTGCAGACAAAGACCAAATATTTACGAGAAATATCTTCTGGTCAACTGAAACACAAAATACATTTTTTTTAATAAAACAATATTTGCACATTTTTTTCAATTTAGCTATTTTTTTTTCAATTTTCAATTTAGCTATTTAGCTATTCCATGGGGGGGGAGGTGGAGATGGTTTTAAAGGATGTGCCCTCAAGCAATCTTTTGCTCTGATGTTAAGTACGTTAACCAGTAAGAATCAATAATTGTCTATACTTGATAATGCATTTTGCAGCAAGATCATTTCCTTCTTCAAAAAGGAGCAATTTTATTTAAGGTACATGCCCAATAGCATGTAGTAGAATAAGGAGGATGGCAATGAGCTGAAGCAATCCCACTGCCTTACGATTTCTGTTTCGTTTTTACTCCTATTTTCAGTTCTCTCCCTTCCTCCCTCTCTCTCTTTTTTTTCCTGTTTGCAAATCCTTCAACATTATATGCCATGACTTTGAACAGAGGGACCCTCTAGTGGCTAATTTTTCCAACAAAATCTGCAATTGCCATTGCAAAATGAAAAGGCATTGTTTCCCTGTGAATTTAGAGCAGGACAGCGCTGGCATTCCTTTCCATGAGTACTAGCGGGCTGAGCTGAAGCACACGCTTCTGGCCTCTGACCACTCCTAGTGTACCCCTCACCCCCCTCAGCAGTTCAACACTGAGAAACTCTTTAGTTGCTGTCCTTTCTCTAGGTTATGTGACAAAATACAGCTTTAGGGAAAGAGATGCACACTCATCACCCAAGTCCTCTCTACCAAGTGTTCCCTTTCTATTGTACGCTGCCTCCAGAGAACAGATAGTGCCCAAGTAATAAATGAATTGGGAGATTTAGTCATCGGACCTGAGAAAAACTCATGGTGTGAATCCTTGCCCTTGAGAGAATTTGCTGAGAAGCATTAGCCAAGCTATTTTCCTACTACTGTGGCTAAAGATCAAATAGAAACTAAATGTTTCAGAACCATCCAGAAGGCGAACTCGCATTTAAGGCACCTTTCTTATGTGAAATATAAGTTTTGCTGAAGCTCCCACCTCAGATTCAAAAATCTGATTTTTCCAATATAACCCGAAAGGGAGGAGCTTGGAGATATATTGGAGTGGCCTCATTACCCAGGCTTCTGTTTGCAGCCAGCAGCCTCGAGAGAACGCATTTTAGATTTTAATGAGTTAGTTAAATTTCATGCTTAACGCAGAGTAGCCCTTTAAAGAAAATTCTTGCTAAATTATTTGAGCAGCATTATTACAAGGAATCATAGCCAGGCTCACCTGTAAGTAAAGAAGGTGGAAATTTGGGAATGGAAAGGAAAGGAATATATGAGTCAAGTCTCCTTTTTTCTGCCTAAAGTAAAAGAATCCCTAATTCAAACTACCTGAAGCAAAGAAGGAAACCTACTAACACAATACTGAACTGGGAGATTGGGACTGACATATATGCACCACCGTGTGTGAAATAGATAGCTAGTGGGAATCTTCTGTATAACACGGGGAGCTCAGCTCAGCGCTCTGTGATGGCCTAGAGAGGTGGGGTAGCGGCATGGGAGGGGGGTCTAAGGGGAGGGATATATGCCTACATATAGTTGAGTCACTTCATTTCACAGCAGAAAGCAACACAAAATTGTAAAGCAGTTTTACTCCATTTTTTTTTTAATAAAGTGTAAGAGTTAAAATTTGAGAAGGTCAAGCATCTTGTCTTTATTGTGCATGCTATTTCTATTGTTATTACATCAGCTCCACCTCAGATCATCAGGCATTAGATCCCAGAGGTTGGGGACCCCTGAGTTAGAGTATCTGTCTTTCAAAGGCCTCAGTGAGTCTCATGGTGTCTCATTCGCCTGACAAGGTTGAATATCTACCCATGACGGAGGAATACGAGATTCTGACTGGCCAGATCTGAGTTGGCTGGCATCACTTGACTGAGTACGAATAAGGAGGCGAGACCCCCAAACCCAAATTGGACCTGACTTTACGGGGAGGTGGAATAGAAGCAGCAGAAGAGGGTGAAATGGGAATAAAATGTTTCTCTATAGCCAGCCTGTGCTTCAATCCAGTCACATCAAAATAACCCCTGGGGGTTGGAGCTAGGCAACAACTTTTTCCCTAAAGCCCCCCTTGTGGTTCCAATGCGTGGCCATTACTGAAAAATATTGCTCCATAAGCATCCAAGTTCCCCTTCCTCAGAAGACCTTTCTCTATCAAAATCCTTGAATTTCTTCCATAAGTCACTCCTCTGGGCAGTCTTTATAGAAGACTGCCTTTGCTAAGTCCATTACACACCCAGGACCTTATTTAACCCTCTCAATAACACTAGAAGGTTTCCATAATGGTTTGTTGCCCTTATGCAGATCAGGTAACTGAAACTCAGAGAGAGTAAATTGTTCGTGTAACCACATAGCTTTAGGTGGTGGAGACAGGTAAAGAAATCAACCGTGATTGACTGAGTGGCTATTTCCTCTATGATTGCATTCGCGGCCACAATGTCTGCGTATCTGAGGGTCAGAGCAGGTGGGCCACACCTGAAACCTAAGTGCTGTCTTTCATTCTGATTCTAGTAGTTTTGTCATTTCCTTTTCTGCCCTCTAGCTCTTAATTCTGATCTGTGCTATGTTACATCTGCAAATTGTTTCTCAAAAAAGCCCTTTTGAGTTACCGGTTCCCTCCCTGTGGACTCCTTCTCAGGTCCTCTTCAGATTCCAGACTCAGTCTCAATTTCCTTCCATGCCTTCATTTTCAAACTCTTAAACTGCCTTTTTTGACAAATAAGTGCCTCTAGACTTTTTAACTTTCTTTCAATCCCTTGTTACAAGAATACGCTCTTTTGGATGGAATTTATCTCTGCTAGACAAGTTTTGTGACACGAAGCAAATTGCTTAGCCTCTCTGAGACCTACTTTCCTGGTTAAACATTTGCAAAATCTCTTGCCTTGTGATTGTGTAGATTCAGAAAGATCTAGGTAAAGGGTCTGGTATGGTGTCCTTACCCAGTATTGAGTCAAAGATGGTAACTTTGATTATCGTTCCCTACCACCAAAACATCAACTCTCACTTACAGAAAATTTGAACAAATCACAGTGTACCTTAAACATACTAATATTTAATGGTGAAATGTTGAAAACATTCCCAATGGGATTGGAAAGTCCTGCTTCACTTAAAATTGTCCTGGAGGTCCTTGATAATAAGCAAAGAAAAAGAAAAAAATTATAAGTGAAAAAATAAAACCACTGTTATTTATTGTGACCATTATTGTGTATACAGAGAGCCAGAAACCATCAACAGATAACATACTAGAATTAGAATTTTTAACAGATTTTTTAGGTAGTGTTAGATTTACATAAAAATGTAAGATAGTATAGAGTTCCTGTCATCCGTTGTTAATATCTTACATTATTATAATATATTTGTCATAGTTTGAAAACCAATATTGATAGATTATTATTAACTATGGTTGATACTTTTTTCTTTTTTTTTTTTTTCAAGTTTTCTCTATATCCTTTCTCTGTTCCAGAGTCCCACCCAGGACACCACATTACATTCAAGAGTCATGTCTCCTTAAGCTCCTCTTGGTTGTAACAGTTTCTCAGAATTTTTTTTATGATCTTGACAATTTAGAAAAATATTAGTCAAGTAATTTATAGAGTGTCTCTTAATTGGAATTTAACGTTTTTCTAATGACTAGACTGGCGTAATATATCTGGGAGAGAAAGATCCCAGAGGTAAATCTATTCTCAGCTCATATCAAGGGTATAGACTGTTAACACAACATTCAATTGTTGTTAACCTTGATCAGCTTTCTTGAGGCAATGTGTCTTTGTATACGTAGACACTGTAGATGGAGATGTTTGTCAGACGTAGACATTGTAAAGTCGCCCTTTTTCCCCCCTCCTCTCCTTGCTCTTTGGAAGAGAGGCAGGAGTCAGGATTTAAGCTCCAGCTCCTTATGAGTGGATATTTACATAAACTATTTGAGATTCTCTGTATGAGAGGTTTGCTGTTCTTGTCTACTTATTTATGTGATCATTTATTTATGTCACTATGGACTTACTTGTTACTAGGTCACAATCCAATTCTAATTTATTTACTTTCTTGCTCAGAGTCTTCCAGGTTGGCTGGAGCTCCTTCAGCTGGTTCCTATATTCCTTTAATATATCCTTATCACTGTGTTTTCTTTGTTTGTTTGCTTGCTTGCTTGGTTGATTGGCTGGTTTTGCATTTTGTTTGTTTATTTAAGTACTTTCTTATTTTCCAACAATAAAAGCTGTTGGAGGCTCATCATGTATATATTTTTGCCCCAGTCTTAGAATCTTCCATTTCTCCAAGGAGTTCTGGTTCCTTTCATTAGACAGTGATATTAGAAACCAAAGTTTGGGCACTAGGTATGCCCATTGCTATTGAGGTTCCATTGTTTCTTGACACTAAAATGTATGTACATAGATATCAATAAATATTTATATACGCAACCATCTGTATCTATGTTAAGCTAAACATATGTTCATACTGATGTCTCCAATTCTAATCCATTAACTTATGTATCAGTCTGGCTTACTTCTCTGTCTGTAACCTCCCACTCCATAGAGAGAAAACTAGCTTCCACCATCTGTCATCCATTTATTAACTGTTCAAGTCCACAACACACATATAGAATTTACTTTCAGAATTATTAATTCACACTCCAGTAGGAAATGATTTTATTAACTGGAATACAGTGTGTATATATAGTATTGCTACTTTCAGTTTTAGACTTCACTTATTTTCAAAGTTACTTAGGTTAGTACCGTATCCTTCCACCCCATACAATGGGTTACTTACATGTACTTTAATATGTTTGCCTTGTTAAACACATTTTGCATTCTATTTTGGGATCCCTCAAATTCCTGAGTGATTGTTTCAATTCACATTCATTAAGGTTTACTCTTTGTACTGTAAAGTTCTATGAGTTTCAGTAAGTGCTTAATGTGTCTTATTTACTGTTATAGTATCATAAAGAATAGTTTCATTAGATTTAAAATTTCCTCTGCCTCATTTCTTCAAGCTTCCTACCAGGCCTCTATCAAACCACTAGCAAACACTGATCTTTTTACTGCCTCTATAGTTTTGCTTTTTTCAGAAAGTCGTATAATCAAAATCACTCAGTTTTTAGAGTTTTCTGATTGGTTTCTTTTACTTAATATGCATTTAAGATTCATCTATTTGATGACTTGGTAGCTCATTTCTTTTTGTCATTAAGTAACATTTCATTGTATGGATGAGCCGCTGTTTGTTTATCCATTCACTTAGAGACGGATATCTTGTTTGCATTCAGTTTTTGATGAATAAAGCTGCTGTAAATATTCACGTGCAAGTATTTATGATGACATTAAGTTTTCAAATAAATTCAGTAAATGTGTAAACTACAATCACTAGATTGTGTATTAAGGCTATATTTAGCTTTGCAAGAAACAGACGAATTATCTATCAGAGTGGCTGTGCCATTTTGAATTCCCACCACCAATATATGTGAGTTCCCGTTGTTTCACATCTCAGTTCACAATTGGCGTTGTCAGTTTTCAAATTTTACCCATTCTATCAGAATGTCTTGGTATCACAGTGCTGTTCTAATTCCTTAATGACAAATGATAATGAATATCATTTCAAATGTTTATATGCCATCTTTTGTTTAATCTTCTTTTGTGAAGTCTTCATTCAGGTCTTTTATCCACTTTCTAGTTGAGTTTGTTTACTTTCTTTTTGTTGAGTTTTAAGAGTTCTTTGACTATTTTGCATACAAGTGCTTCTTCAGATATCTCTCTTGCAGATAATGTCTGCCATACACTGTTTGGATCTTTATGCATTTTATTGTGTCTGTCCACTTCACAATCTTATGGACTACTGTCTGTAATTATTTCTGCCTTGAATCTTGGTCATCTTTAATGAATCAACAGAACAAAGCCTGAAGGGATGTTGTTTTCCTATCTACAAAAATCCTCTCACATTTTTGTTCAGTTTTTCCCCACAGATGTTATGAAACCCTTTTACCTATCTCATAACACCCTGAATCAAAATACTGACTCCTGGCCATTCATTTTCCAGGGTCTTTGTTTCTTGGCCTGCTATGATGTTAGAGGTGAACTGTTCATTTGATTGTAACAACTTAGTTTCGAAGGATAACTTTTTTACTAATGTAAATGCTGCAGCTAAATATCACTCACAAAATATTATAATCACACATCCAACCATAGAGCAAGTTGTTCCTCAGACTGACATGAAGAGCAAATTGCAGAAAAGAGTTACCACAAATACAGTGAGAAACACAACAATTTGGCATAGACTTTCCCTGAATAAGTTACAAGGTTTTATGGCCTGTCATCACCAGAGATTACTTTGGGAAAGTGTCGCACAGTTTTAAGATTGTGGTCTGTTTTTATTCTTTAAACCATTGTTTGTCTCTCTGCAATTCAATTTCCAACCAACCATTGAAAGCAACTGATATTAGCTCCAGCGACTGCATCGCGCATGATTATCATTTTGTTTCTACTTATTGAGTATGAGTGAGGCATGTTTAAGATGAATATTTAAGAAGATACAAATAAGAGTCTTGTCAGAAAGGTGCAGTCGTTGCCCCCACTTTAGAGATGGGAAAATTGAGGCCGAGGGCTCAAATGACTGGGAAATAGTCACACACTTCCAAGGGATTGGAGGTATTCAAGTCTCAATATTTCTGATTCTAGTGTTTTGCTGTTTTAACACACTGGCCAATCTCACCCTGTGCATCAAGGTGTGGACAGATGCTTCAGTGGTTTTGAATTCCACTGGAAGAGCAGGTTTGGCCCATCCTTGTAGCTGTCAATATGGTGGGGAAAAAAAAGAAATGCACAGATTAAAGCATCGTAATATTGCCCAAAAGAAGAGTAGGGATGGAGTCTGTGTGGGAGGACGCCGGGGGCAGGGAGATGGGGGGAGGCAAGAAAAAAAGAAAAGAGAGAAAAAGAATGAAAATGTAAAAGGTGCATAGACTTTAATTTCTGGCAAATGTATTTAGTAAATAAATCTGAGATAGAAGAGGAATCTTTTGTGTTTGCTTCTGCTTACTTTCACAGAAAAGCCATTAAACAAACAACATTTTATTTTGAGCTTTGACCTTAAATCTCTTTTCTTGTCCTCCTTATGCATATTTTACACATACTGCTTCATTAGGCACTCACGAAAGTGCTTTTTTTAAAAGCAAATATAAATGCATTTCTCCCCCATGGGAAATTGCTGCTTAGTGGTAACTCTATCTTGTTTGCCTTACAATATATGCATTTTTTAAAATGTTGTGTAACTTAAGGTTCACATTAAGGCTATTTTTCTCCTCTTAAAATGTGCTTGTGTTACTTCTACCATCCCAAGATACTATGAGGAGTTAGTTCACTTGTAGGTTTTGGCTGCCCGTGCTGGTCAGTTCTCTTGAGAAGAGCCAGATAGAGCAGCCTATGGATGGCATCCACACTAAAATGAATGGTCCTGCGATTTCCCTGGAAGTCTAGTGATTAAGAGTTTGATTCCCTGGTGGTACAGGGGTTAGAATCTACCTGTCAATGCTGGAGACATGGGTTCGATCCCTGTATCGGGAAGATCCCCTGGAGAAGGACATGGCAACCCACTCCAGCATTCTTGCCTGGGAAATCCCATGGACAGAGGAGCCTGGTGGGCTATGTCCACGGGGTTGCAAAAGAGTCAGACATGATTTAGCAACTAAATAACGACAATAGTAACTCCCAATGCAAGGAGCACAGGTTCAAACTCTGGTTGAGGAACTAAGGTCTCGTATGACCCATGGTATAGTAAGAATAAAGAATAAATGATATTTTAAAAATAAAATAATAGTGCTTTACAGTATAGCCTCTGGTTACTCGGCATGCCTGCTTTTCCCTGAATCATGGCTTATTCAGACCCATAGGTGTGCTTGGTGCTTTGCTACCCTCCCTAATTTCTGCATCCCCCCCATGGTGCATCCAGGCACTAGCAACCTGCAGTGCTGTTTTCCAGACCCTCCTGGGCCTCCTTCCACAATGCTTCTCCTTTGTCTTCCTTCACCATCATGGTCATGGGACCATGCCACACGTGAGACTTCTCTAAAGGCTTCCAGTCGCCACAAAAGAGGAGGCGGGGCGTTACCCTTGAGCTTCGCCCGGCTTCCCAAACCTGTCTGGAAGCTTCCACTTGCTCCTCTCCTCCTCTGTCCTGAAGGGGTTCGACACAAAGCAGCCGAGGCGAGCTCACCGTTCACCTCCTGCCACACGGCGTCCTCTTTTGAACCTGAATCTCCTCACCCTATCATCCGCCACTAGAAGGCTTCTCCAGTTCCCACGGTGAATTTCCCCGTGTCATGTCAGCCTTCTTTCCATGTTCCCTCACCTCTCTGTGGGGCAATCACATGAAAATCTTCAGGAAATGAAATAAGATTACCAAAAAGAGGATGACATGCAATGTATCATAGTATCCATTATTCTTTGTTGGTTTTCTTTTTCTTAAAATCAGATTCCAGCTTTCCTTTATGTCACGTTCTGGGTTCCCATAATTTCACAGTGAAGGGTTTTGAAGAACTTTCATGTTAGGAGATATTCAAGAACAGATTGAGGGCACTGCATAAACACAGCCTTCCCCAAACAGTCTTGTCATGTTCTACCGTCACAGACACAGAAGCCACGCAATGTCTAACAGATTCCTCTAGTATCGTTTGCCTCTCATATCGCTTATCACCTTCTCAGTTTCACTTCGATTATCTTGCCGAGGCCTTTTCGAAAGTAGAGATAAATTCAGTATGGCTGGTGGCTGGACCAGAAGGTCAACTGGCAATAGATACAAAGTGACTAGTTTTAAGAAGCTGCCACATGATGCAGTCACCACTTTCTTGGAGGCTTCCAACACCCAATTCTGAACCCTTTCTTCCAATCTGCTTTGGATTCTGCATCCTGACTTGATCTGAAATTTCCCACATGTGGAGCCCATAATTACCTTGTCTCCTTTCTTGATTCTGATGCTTGATTTTCTTTCTTAGTATGGACTTTTGTCTTTCTCTTGACTGTACTTTGGATTCTTCCTCTATCTGAGACTGTTCTGTGTGTCTTGCATAAACCTGCTACCAAATCAGACTCATGGCCAGCGCCTTCTCCCAGTGCTCAGCTCCCTTGGTTACTGTCCAGCTGCTTGCCTCTACTGTTACCCAAAGAAGAAGTACCCTACTGTTTTCTTTTTGCATTTTCCCCTCTCAGTAATCTCTTCATGTCTCTTCTCTCTTTCTGTCTCATAAATCTCTGTAGACAGATATCAAAATTGTGTGAACAAAAGATCATGAATTTCCACTTGCCTTGAATTTGCTATGAATTTTCATTCAGCCTTCCATTCATTTTGTACTCTTACTTAAATTTTATTTTTGGTGGGAAAAGAATATTATGTTTATTATAGCTCATGGTGTTAACCTGGAAAGCATGTTCAATGGAGGGTGAATTACTTTTATACTGCCCTATGTTTACCGTATTGTGAACTCCCCAAATGTAAAGAGAATGCAAAACAAAAAGTAATGCATCAGGAGAAAATCTCTTTGAGAAAATTATACAGCTTGTACTGTGATCCCCTTTCTGTCTTATGCAGGATGATCTGCTCCCATGATCTGCTCAAAGAAAGCAGGTTCATTTCAGGGCAAGCAGATTCACCAAAAACCAAGCAGAAAACTTGATTGTCCAAAGTATGCTGTTTTTAAACTGGTGACATGTACAGTGGCAGGTTCATGGTTCCACCAAGAATGTTTCTGCCTCAAAGCCCATACTTTTTCTTTTCACTATTAACAACTTACTGTGGCATTATTTTATGAAGTAGTGCAAAGTTGTTTTATTAATCCATTATATTTTATATCAGAGTCAATAAAAATTTTGATAAACTGCTCTTTACAGAAAGTTAATACATTGCTACATGAGTCTTTAAATATGATTCATCTGGGAGTGAAAGAATTAAGAGTTACATCAAAACAGACATTCCTTAATAAGAAAAATATATAACATACAATAAATTGCATATTATAAAAGCTACCATAACCAGAACAAAAATAGGTAATACTGAGTCTAGGAATAATATGATAGACAATGCTTCGGAGCACTGTTATCACTCAATATTCTAATATATGAGGAAGATGTTGCTTTTAGAAAGGCATGGAAAATCTCTTAGATCGTTTCAGGACATGTGTCCCTACAAATAAGGAGGCACCACGAAAGTGTTATTAGCAGATCTATCTCTTCAAAAGAATGAGTCTGCAGTTATTAACTGAGAATCCTGAAAAGCAGAATCTTTCATAAGTAAAGTCATTTTAAACATTCAATGATTTTAAATGGACCAATAAGTATAATTTTTGAAGTCTCATAAACAAAACCTGATTTGATTACTTTAAAGAAACATAGTTTTCTCTTGCACAGAAAGTCAGCAAAGATAGAGATTCCGTATAAGTAAATAATACTAGACGCTCACAGACTATAAACAAATCTTGAATCCTTTCTATTATTATGTTTGCAGCTTAAATTGAACTTCACCTTCACACAATACACCTGCAGTTATTTTTCACTTTTCTTTTTTTCTTGTTTCCAATGGGCTTATGTGAAGTTTTTATCTGTTGGTTGGTTGGTTGGTTGGTTTTTCTGAATCCCGAAGTTATCTCCTAACTAGACTAAAGTCATGTAAATACAACTATAAACTATTACTCAACTGGACAGGTATTAGTTTCTTCATTGTAAGATAGTAAATATTCACTCCCCTGTGGGTATGAGCAAATGTGTAAAGCAAAACAGAAGGTTAACTCTGTTACTACTTTGAAGCATCACAGTGCTGAGCATAAATTTTCTTGGTCTTTACCCTGAGTTGCAAACTAAATGCATGTCAGTATCCACTGAAAAGCAAATCTATTTTTCCATTAGAAAGAGATCCAGCAATACTGTAAAGAGACTTAACCATGTAGTCTTTTAATCTCTAATAATTAAAAAAAAACTATAGAAGGTCAGTAAAATATCAAAATGCCTTAGAGATTGTCCAAGCCGGACTCTGTCAATGATGGCAGTGATAAAGAAAAAAGAGCAAACGCATAGGAAAAGACATAGGAAAAGAAAGATATAGGTTTATGACTTACTTTAATATTTCAAAGCAATTGAGAGTCTTCTTTTTATATTTACATATTTTCTTAATAATCTAGAGAATCAAACTTAATTGTATCATTTTGCTTAGGGGAGAATATAACACTATAGAGAAATATTAAATGTGTGGACTAGTCATGTACAGATATGAGAGCTGGACTGTAAAGAAGGCTGAGTGCTGAAGAATTGATGCTTTTGAATTGTTGTGCTGGAAAAGACTCTTGAGAGTCCCTTGGACTGCAAGGAGATCAAACCAGCCAATCCTAAAGAATCAACCTTGAATATTCAGTGGAAGGACAGATGCTGAAGCTCCAATACTTTGGCCACATGATGCGAAGAACTGACTCATTGGAAAAGACCCTGATGCTGGGAAATATTGAAGGCAGAAATAGAAGAGGGCAGCAGGAGATGGTTAGACAGAATCAGTGACTTCATGGACACGAATTTGAGGAAACTCCAGGAGATAATGAAAGACAGTGAATCCTGGATCACTACAGTCCATGAGGCCACAAAGAGGAGGACACAGCTTAGTGACTGAACAGCAGCTATCATTTCAAGTGATGGAGTCACACAATTGTATCTGGATCTTAACGATTCAAAAAAAAAAATATTTGTCCAATTATATTTACATGTAACTTGAAGTGTACTAAATGGTCCATTAATAATGTGTATTTGCATTTCGACAGGAGATAAATAAACATCACAAACATAATTCATTTGGAATCTTTCTAAGCAGTTGTATTATCAAAAAGCCTCTGATATTTCCCAAGCACTAGTTCTTACCAGTTCTATAAATCCAAGATACCTATTAGTCTAAGAGCCAAGAAATTTATTATAAGGATCAAAGCTCAAAAATAATTATAGGAATTTGTGCATGTATAGGAATACAAAAATATCCACAACAAGAAAGATAAAATCCACAATGTCAGGCATCCAATCTAAAATTACCAGACATGCGCAGAAGCAAAGACTCTAAAACAAACTATCCATGTCAATGTATGGCAAGAACTACTACAATATTGTAAAGTAATTAGCCCCCAACTAAAATAAATTTATTAAAAATAAAAAAAATTTTTAAAAAAACTATCCAAAATTAAAAACAGAGAAATAATCAAACAAAACATTAAAGAGCATCAGAGAGTTTGTAAGACAACTTTAAGAATCCTAATAAACATAGAATTAGAATCTTTGAAGGAGGGAACAGAAAAATAGTTTTTGCAAATTTATGATCTCTATAAATCCATAGAAGCAAGAAGTTCACCAAACCCAAAAGAAATCTATACCAAAGCACATTACAACTAAATTGTTCAAAACAAATAATAATAAACAAAAAATGTTAAAAGCAGCCGTAAGAGGGGAAATCACACTACTTTCAAAGGAAAAAACAAAAACAAGAGCTTACAGTGGGCTTCCCTGGTGGCTCAGACGGTAAAGCATCTGCCTGTTATGCGGGAGACCAGGGTTCGATCCCTGGGTTGGGAAGATCCCCTGGAGAAGGAAATGCTGACCCACTCCAGTACTCTTGCCTGGAAAACTCCATGGGCTGAAGAACCTGGTAGGCTACAGTCCATGGGGTCACAAAGAGTTGGACAGGACTGAGCGATTTCACTTTCACTTTCACAGTGTTTTATTATCATTAAAAAATGTGAGTGATAAAAAAGAGTAGATAACATATTTTCAGTACAGAAAGAAAATCCTGTCCACCTAGAATTTTATCTCCTTCTCCTAGAATTTTATCTCCAGTGAAATATCTTTCAAAAGGAAAATCAAGGTAGAGACTTTTGAGACATACAAAAGCAGAAATAATTTATCACCACCAGATCTATACCACTAGACATGATAAACAAAGCCCTTTGAACAGAAGGAAAATAGCAAGTAGAACTATGGTTTGACATATGACATATGGATTGGCCACTTGACATGCTAACCAAGTAAGATTTTCTCCTATTATTTAAATCTAATTAATATTGACCTTATTATTTAATATTAAGTCCAACAAATATAAGATAGATAATACATCATGACCAAGTAGGTTTTACCCCAAGAATGCCATCATATTGACAAACTAAAAATGAAAACAATAAGGCAAGTTCAATAAAAGTGGCTGAAACTTTTGACAAATTACAAAGCCTTCCAGATAAAATTCCAGCAATAGAATTAAACTTTCTCAGTCTAATCAATGGCATCTATAAAACAAACAAGCAAAACTTTACAGATAACAAAATACCTGCTGCTGCTGCTGCTAAGTCGCTTCAGTCGTGTCCGACTCTGTGCGACCCCATAGACGGCAGCCCACCAGGCTCCCCCGTCGCTGGAATTCTCCAGGCAAGAACACTGGAGTGGGTTGCCGTTTCCTTCTCCAACGCATGAGAGTGAAAAGTGCAAGTGAAGTCGCTCAGTTATGTCCTACTCCTAGCGACCCCATGGACTGCAGCCTACCAGGCTCCTCCATCCATGGGCTTTTCCAAGTCAGAGTACTGGAGTGGGATGCCATTGCCTTCTCCGAAAAAATACCTAAGGGTGAACAACTGAAACTTTTCTCTGTGATCAGGGACAAGGTAAAATTGTTCATTCTGAACATGTCTCTACAAAGTCATCCTGACTGTAACATATGAAGTAAAACTGTACTGATTTAAAGGTAACTTGACATTTTAAGTAGAAAATACACAATAGTAGGAATCTGCTAAAAAGCTACTATAACTAATATGTCATTTGATAGGTTTAAAATAAGAACACAGAACCAACATACAAAAAGCAATAATAGTATCAAAGAATACAAAGAAATCAAAGTTTAAAATATCATTTTAACAGCATGAAACAGTATAAAATATTTAAGATAAATCTGACAAAAATTATAAGAGCTGTCTGATTAAGCTTACAGTGTACTGTTAGACAAATTAAAGAGACTGAATAAATGATGAAACACACTGTGTTCATGGAACAGAAGATTCGATATATATGATGGCAATTCTCTCATAATTTATCTAGTTTCAACACAGTCCCAACTGAAATCCCACTAGGTATTTTGTTTAATAGAAATTAAAGTAAATTTTAAGATTTATATTGACATAAAAAGAACCTCTACAACAGCTAAAAATAATGTGAAGAGTAAAGCTGGAGGCAAAAATTATCTGACTTTGAGATTTATTCTAAAATTGTAGGAATTAAAACAGTGAGATATTAGCATAAACATAGATTAAGAGATAATGGAACAGAATAGATAGTCACCACATTTTTACAAACTGATTTTTCATAAAAATGAGAAGGTAATTTAGTGGAGAAATTATAGTCATTTAATCAAATGATGCCAGGAAATTTTTTTTTTAACTTTGATGCAAATTTCACATCATATACAAAAATTAACTCAAAATGCATTAGAGACCTAAATATAAAACCATACCTGTAAATAAACTACAATATAGGAGAAAGTCTTTATGACATTGGGTAAGGCAAAAAAGTGCTGAGATAAGATGTTAAAAATGTGATCCATAAGATAGAGCTACACACTTCCTAGGTTGGTCAGTCAAAAGTTAAAAGATTAGCATTACCAAGTGTTGGCGAAAATTTGTAGAAAACTGAAGCTTTGGTACACTGGTAACTGGAATGTAAAACAGGATAGTCACTTTTGCACACTTGTGTTAACCTTGCTCTTCTATTTTGAGTAGACCATAATGAATGAATTACCCTGAGGTGGTGTACCATGGGAGATATATATTTTAATTTATTCAACCAGAAATTTATCTTCTAGAGGCAAAAAATTTATCTTCTAGAGGAAGATATGACATATCTTCCTCATATCTTCTAGAGGAAGTTGCCTATATGGAGATTCCTCCAGCTGTTTCTCAGCCATCACAATCCCCGGAGCGTGATCTAGATGGCTATTATTCTTTTTGAGGGTGCACTGTTTTTGCCAGTCATAACAATGCAGTTTTATCTCTAGCTATGCGGCTCCAGTTATTTGTACACCAAAATTCAACATCATGCTTGCAGCAAGTTCATGGTTTCATTTACTCCCAGCCAGGTGTTGGACACAGCAGAGATGCCACCTCAGATCCATTTCTGGAGACACAGTATTTCTCTCAGGAGCAGCATTGGCTTGAGAAGTCCCCTGATAATCTTGTCTGGTGATTCAGCAGGCAAAGAATCCACCTATAATGCAGAAGACCTGGGTTCGAACCCTGGGTCCGGAAGATCTCCTGGAAAAGGGAATGGCTTCACACACTCAAGTATTCTTGCCTAGATAATCCCATGGACAGAGGAAGCTGGCAGGCTGCAGAAGTCACAAAGCGTCGGCATGACTGAGTGACTAAGCACACACACACAATCTTGTCTAGTTTTCTTAAGAAGTGCACCGCAGACTAAGATGCTTTCCCCTCACCTTCCTTTACGTGAGCTCACAGCTGCATCGTGCTCTGACTGCACTTCTCTCCTGTCTTGGCTTCATCCCAATTTTTGCTCACAAGTTGTTCCCCTAATGAATGTCTTGTATGTTTAATCTTATTTGGTATCTGCTTCTCCTAAAATCTGGACTAAGGCAATGACTAAAGGTATACATACTTTGTGTCAAATATAAGCCCTAGGACACTGGTTAAATGTGTTTCAGAATTCATTATTCAATTTATGAATTCAATAAACCAGTTCAGTCTGAAGCAGGTATCCAAGAAATGCACTGCCACAGTTTATACTTTGCCTCTTTTCCCTTTATTCTGTGGGTAGTGAAACATTGAGAGCTTTTTTTGGTTTTGTTTTTATTGTGTTTTAGCAGAATAGTAACATTATAGAAGGGATCTACACGGAAATAAAGGAACATAAAGACTATGATGCTTTTCTAGAGAGAACATACAGCTGCTGTCAGTATAGGAAGTAGGAGGTATTTATAGCTTTAAGAGATGTTGTAAAGATAGTCAACAGGACTTGGCAACTAGGTACCTATGCAGAATGAGATTCTATGTCAATTTTTTTGTGAAAGTATGTTAAACATAGAGTACATGCATTTCTTATGTTCTCAAATTGACTATATTGAACAAAATTGGCAATTTTCTTGGTTGGAAATGCAAACTATTTAAATGATAATTTAAAGAGCTCTGATCTTTTAAATTACTTTGCCAAAAAACGTCCGTCTAGTCAAAGCTATGGTTTCTCCAGTAGTCACGTATGGATGTGAGAGTTGGACTATAAAGAAAACTGAAAGCCAAAGAATTGATGCTTTTGAACTGTGGTGTTGGAGAAGACTCTTAAGAGTCCCTTGAAAAGCAAGGAGATCCAACCAGTCCATCCTAAAGGAAGTCAGTCCTGAATATTAATTGGAAGGACTGATACTGAAGTTGAAGCTCCAAACCTTTGGCCACCTGTTGCGAAGAACTGACTTATTTGAAAAGACCCTGATGCTGGGAAAGATTGAAGGCAGGAGGAGAAGGGGACAACAGAGAATGAGATGGTTGGATGGCATCACCAACTCAATGGACATGAGTTTGTATAAACTCCAGGAGTTGGTGATGGACAGGGAGGGCTGGTGTGCTGCAGTCCATGGGGTCACAAAGAGTCAGACACGACTGAGCAACTGAACTGAATCTGATCTTTTAAAATATTGTACCTTTGTATAATGTATTGAGGATTCTTTTTCTTTCTCTTATTTTCAGCTACATCATACTCAAACTAGATATTTACAGACTACAAGCAAAATAAAGGACAAAAATTTATAACAAGGAAAATGAAAACATGTCCATGCCAAAAAAAAAAGTGTACATTAATGGTCACAGCAGTATTGCCCATAATAGCCAAAAAGTGGAAATAACTTCAATGTCCATCAACTATTACAGAGACAAATGTTGTATATCAAATAATTGAATACTTTTTAGAAATAAAAAAGGAATAAAGTAAGCATGAATGAATCTTAAAAATGTTCTGCTAACTCTCATCACATCTTTTATGATTTCATTTATGTGAAATGTCTAGAATAGGCAACTATATAGACAGAAAGTAGGCTAGTGATTGCCAAGAGCTGGGGGGGCAGCGAATGGCAGAGTAGGATAGAAATGGGGAGAGAGTGACTGTTAATAGGTGCAGCGTGGTTTTAGGAAGTAATGATAATTTATTGTAGTGATGGTTACATCTATATGAATATACTAACACCATCAAATTGTATACTTTAAATTGATGAATTATTTGATATTTGGATTGCATCTCCATAGAGCTTTAAGGAAAAAGGTAGTCGCTAGGATTGTGAAAACAAATCCCTCAAGATTGGAACTCTACAGTTAAAGAACTCTATGAATGTCCCCTTTATAGAGTATTACATAAATTAATATAGTATGCATATATAAAGCATGTTTATCAGCTTCATTTAAGTCCAATCTAATAGTAAGTAAGATTTCACTTCATATCAGTACACCTCTTCTTGAAATTGATCTCCATGTTATGAGACAAATTCATCCCATGGATTATTTTATTAGTCATCCATGAAGCTCCGCTCCCAGTTCCTTTACTTTTAATGCTTATTATAAAGTCAGTCAAGGAGACAAAAAAAAACCCTGACTTAACTTTTCTTAATGCCCTAAATATTTTTAGTCTTCAATTGGAAAATACTCATTGCAACCATTCTTTTCATGTCTATGGAGAACCAGATCCAGTCATTATAAGATGACTTATTGTAGTAAGTAATCTACCTAGGGAAAAAATAATGTCTTTATCTGAGCCCAGTGTTGGTCTAAGTAACAGAGGCAAAACCTAGGAAAATATGTTATATTTCCAATCATCTCGTTATTCTGTGATCATTAAAACTTTTGTATAAATACCAATTTTATTAAAAATCATAATATTCTTAACAAATAAATTAAATACATTTTATTCAGCAATCTTTAGGTGGTTTAAATTTTCATTGCACATGTTTTCATCTAAGAACCAGAGAACTTTTCTGCATGGGGTTAAGTTTTAAAATAATTAATTTAGTTCACAGGGTTTGTTCTATAAAATAATTTCACTAAAGACAGCATTGTAAAATCTCAATGTGAAGCTATAAAACATAATAAAGTTTAATTTGAAAAGTTAACAAAGTCCATGGAGACTCAACCAGATTTCATGACAATTTATTGCAGTTACTGTTAATAGTGCCAAGATGTAGAAATATTGTTTCCAATAAACTTCCCTCAATTTTTGTTCTACAATGTCTAGAAGCACAATAGGCTAGCTATCACAGAATGAAGGGGATAAATACTAAGTGTGGTACAAAGACCCAGAGGAAAATGTAAGACAAAGACAAGGAGATTTACAGCATGCATATATTTTCCTTTCTTTTTTTAGCTTAATATATTGAGACATCTTTGATATATAAAAACTATATATATTCATGCTATATATCTCAAAGTTTTGCTTTATGTATACATTGTGAAAAATGCATCACAATCAGGCTAAATAACTTACCTATTCCCAGGTGTCTCAATAGTAAAGAATCTGCGTGCCAATGTTAGGAGACTCGGGAGACGCAAGTTTGATCCCTGAGTCGAGAAGATCCCTTGGAGAAGGAAACGGCAATCCCCTCCAGTATTCTTGCCTGGGAAATCTCATGGACAGAAGAGCTTGGTGAGCTGCAATCCAAGGGTCTCAAAGAGAGTCACTCACACAACTGAGTGACTGAGCACGCACACGTACTTCTACATAATTACCAATGTGTGTGTGTGTGTGTGTGTGTGTGTGTGTGTACTGAAGAGATTTAAGATATATTCTCTTAGAAAATTTCAAGTATACAATACATATTACATATTAACTACCATCACCATGTTGCATGTTAGATCTCCAAAACTCATTTATCTTGCAGGACTGAAGCTTTGTAGCCCTTGACCACTATCTCCTCCTTTTCCTTCACCTACCCTCCACTGATGGCAAGCACCACTCTGTTCTTCACTTCTATAGTTTGATTGACTAAGATTCCACATATAAATGATAGGCAGCATTTATCTTTCTGGGTCTAGCTCATTTCACTTAGTGTAGTGTGGTCCAGTTTCATCCATATTGTTACAAACCGCAGGGTTTCCTTCTTTTTAAAGGCTGAATAATATTCTATTGTATGGCTGTACCATGTTTTCATCACTCATTCATCCACTGGCATTTAGGTTGTTTCTGTATCTTGGCTATTGTGGATAATGCTGCAACGAACATGTGGGTACAGATCTCTCTTCAAGATTCAGATTTAATTTCCTTTGGCTATGTACTCAGAAGTGGAAATGCTGGGTCATACGGTAGTTCTGTTTTTAATTTTTTGCAGGACTGCCATACTGTTTTCTGAAATGGCTATACCAGTTTACATTCCCATCGATAGTGTACAAGAATTCCTTTATCTCCACATCTTCACCAACACTTTTATCTTTTATCTTTTTTATAATAGCTATCCTAACATGTGTGAGGTGATAACCTCATTGGATTTGGATGCATTTGATAATCTTTGATTTCAAAACAGCTTTTATCTTCCTGTGTCTAGCTTATTTAACTTACCATAGTGTGCTCCAGATTCATCCATATTGCCACAAATGGCAGAATTTCCTTCTTTTTAAAGGTTGAATAATATTCTAATCAGTCAATCAGTTGTGTCTGACTCTTTGTGACTCCATGGACTGTAATTTTCCAGGCCAGAATACTGGAGTGGGTAGCCTTTCCCTTCTCCAAGGGATCTTCCCAACTCAGGAATCAAACCCAGGTCTCTTGCATTGCAAGTGATTCTTTACCAGCTGAGCCACAAGGGAAGTCCATATTACAAATCAATAGTAATCAAAACAGTATGGTGCAGACATAAAGACAGATATATAGACCAAAGAGATAAAATAGAAAGCCTAGACATAAATTCACATATTCATAGTTACTAGATGTTTGATAAAAGTATCAATAACACACAATGGAGAAGGGATAATCTCTTCAATAAACAGTGTTGGCCAAACTGGGTGTACACACACAGAAGAATGAAAGTACCCTGCCCTTATTTCACATCATATACAAAAATCAACTCAAAATGAGCTACAGACTTAAATATAAGACCTGAAGCTGTAAAACTGCTGTAGTCAATCATAGGGAGAAACCCTCTTGACATTAGTCTTGCCGATGATTTTTGGTCATAATACCAAAAAACACAGACAGCAACAACAGAAATAGACAAATGGGATTACATCAAACTAAACAGCTTCTCCACAGAAGAAGCAGCCAGTCAACATTGTGCTGACAACTTATGAAATCAGAGAAAATATTTGCAAGCCATATATCTTATAAAAGGGTAATATCCAAATTATTGATATATAAGGAAATCATACAATTTAATAGAAAAAAATTTAAAAAAACTAATGGAAAAATGGGCAAAGGACCTGAATAGACATTTCTCAAAAGAAGGTGTATAAATAGCCAACAGATGAACTACAGATAAGCAGCAAATGGTGCTCAGCACCTACCTGCATTTGACCGGTTCCTGGAATCTACCTTGCAGCTGTGTTCACCCAGGAAAGTGAAAGCATACATACAGGATGTTCACAGCAATCACTGTTTGTAGCGGTCAAAAGTTGGGATCACACAGAATATTGGCACGGGTCCAGATTCTATTCATTGATGAATCTTGTATCAACATTTTCAATAATATATTGAGTCAAGGAACTGTTTTGGTGTGTGCCTGCCTGAAAACAGTCTCGAGAGATTGTTTACAAAAACGCAGACAATACACCATGAGCTAGCTCAAGCAGCTGCTGTGTCCTACGCAAATTTGAGAGGCATTTGTCAAATGTCAAATGGGTGCGAGGTGCTCTTACAGGAACCATCACCGAATCTTACTGTGTCAATTACCTTAAAAGATGTTTCTGAAAGAGTCAAGTGGGTCTCAGGGAAGAACAATCAAAAAAAGGGTTTTCAGTCCAGAAGACCAAATTTCCAGATAAACACAGGTTGCTCATGATGAATGCAGGAAGAAGCTGGTGTAACTGACCTGATTTCTTTCATTTCTCATTCGATGCAGACCAACCATCAGACACACCTCGCTCTACCTCCAGGGTTTATACTTCTCTGCTTACACTCTCCTTCTTTAGCAACGTCCTTCTATACCCAGTTATACTCGTAACCACTCGATGAACCAGGCTTCCCCAGTCATGCCTTTCTAGTGAGGGTTTAGCAAGTGCTAAGGGTGCTAATTTTGGCTATTATTGTAATAAATAAATAATTTGTTGCTTAGCCACTAAGTCGTGTATGAATCTTCTGCAACCCCATGGACACAGAAGCCTGCTAGCTTTCTCTGTCCATAGAATTTCCCAGGCAAGAATAATAGAGTAGGTATACATAAAATTATTTGAATAAGCAAAAAATATACAGAAAAAACTTTAAAAGATATCATCTGTATTTTCCTGTAAATGACGAGGCTATTTCCATATCAATAAATAGATCTCTATATCCTCTCTCTTGATGAGTTTCATAATAGCCTATTGTATAGACGTAAGGATGCACCGAAATTGATTTAACTATAGTGATATTATTAGATACTAAAAAAGCAACACTGTAATAAAAATCCCTATACACATGCCTGAGTACACACTTTGTTTTTACTACTTTCTTACATCAAATGCTCAGATATGTATTATTGACTCACTTGTCCTATAGTGTTTCTGTAGCAAATGTCTACAGATAACAATGCAATCCACTTTTACATTCATCAGCCAGACACATTATTCTCCTTAATAGGCTCAGAGATAGTGGGTAGCACAGCTATTTTTAAATCTTGGAAAATTACAGTGAAACATATTATTTCATCATTTGAATAGTTCCTATTATTTTTCTATTTTCTAAACTTTGATATGTTTTTCTTAATTATGTAGACATATCTATCCTTGGGTGAATTTTTTAAAAAAATTCTCTGGTGATAGAGTGTATTTGTTTGTTGTCACATTTTAAGTATCTTTTATGTTATTGGCCTATTCAGTTTAAAAATCATTTTTTATGTGTGATTTTTATCCACAATTTTATTATAGTTTTCGTATTTCTTTTTTTCATAAATAAACTTGTCAATGATTTTTCTTTCAAAAAATATATTCTTATCTCAATTTGTAAACTGCTCGTTTTCTATTAGTACCTAGTCCCCTTAGGTCTGCATGAGTGGGTGTGTGTGTGTGTCTGTGTGTCTTCTCTTCATGGCATAGTTTATTTATCCTAATCTTCCCATCAATAATAAAAGCACTCAATTATATCAGTATTCTGCCTTATACATCTTAGAATAAATACCATAAGTTTTTAGATATATTATTGTCATTATAATAACAGTTTGTTTCCCTCTTTGGCAAAACTTTTAGATGTGTTTGTTTTAAATTTCCAGGTATTTGGCAAATTTTATTGATTTCTCTGGATAAGGATAATTGGAATGTGGTTAATGTTACTAATTTAAAGTTATCTTCTATTTTAGTCAAATAGTGTATTCTCTGAAACATCTGCTTCAAGAATTCTGATATTTTCCTTATGTCACATTGCTCAAATTTTGAAATATCCCATAAGCATGTGAAAGCAAACTATAGACTTTGTGTAAAATAAATAGAGTTTTATATACAAATATATTGACTTAACCTATGTAAATGAATTGTAATGTATAATATTTGTCAAAGATAAATTAATACATTACTGTCAGTTTATATAATTGACTTTTAGCATTTATTATGAAGTTCATCTCATTTTTCTAATTACTTTGCCTTGTGATCATATTCAAAGCATCTTTGTTCATTGAAGGTAGTTTTCATTATGAATTACCAGAAAACTGGAGTGGGTCGCCTTTCCTTTCTTAAGCAGATCTTCTTGACCCAGGAATTGAACCGGGGTGTCCTGCATTGCAGGTGGATTCTTTTCCAACTGAGATATCAGGGAAGCCCATTATGAATTGCATCCCTCATTAATTAAAAAATGCTTACTTTCTCTAATGTTTTTGCCTTAAAACTTCTCTCATGATATCAATAGTGTAAATTATACTGAATAGTAACTTTAACTCTGGAAGCAAACTCTGCTATTTACTTAAACTAGATATCGAGGACAAGTTAATATATAAGTGGGCCTCAGTTTCTTTAGCTATAAAGTGGGGATAATAATAGTACAGTCTCCTTAATGTGTCGCTGGAGGTTTAGAACTCTGTAAGTATGAACTATAGTATAATCTTCTATTTCCATTTTCCTGAATATGTCATCTTACTTTTACATTTTTTCCCACCTCGCTTTAAGTCTATTTTATATAATCAACATCTACTTTTTTTTTTTAAGAGAATAAGCTTGCATGATTCTAAAGGAGTTGGTCAACTCCTTTAGTAGATCCCTTCTGTGTAATGCACTGAGCCGAAGGAATCTGTGTTATGCACTGGGATTTGGAAGACCTGGAATCCAGTCTTTCAGATCTTATACCTTATCACCTTTGGGAAAGTCATTTAACCTCTTTGAATCTCAGTATTCTTATCTGTAAAATAGGAATAAAACCCTCTGCAAAAATTTTGGTGGTGCTCAATTGAGATAATATACAGGAAATTCCTTTAGAAACTAAAATGGTATTACACCACTGTAGATTGCTATTGTCACTGCAGATTCACAAGCCTCTAAGAATCTCTTGCAAGATACTTAATCTTTTAAAGATAGCTTGAAAATTCAGAATATTTTGGAGTTTAGAAAAGTGATTCAGTACTTATGCAAATTATTAGATTCAGTGAGGTCTGAATAAACAAGTCATAACCAAACACATTAGTATTTCTACAGCAGAAGAGGCAAACATTCCTACTCAGAGGGATAAACAAAGACCATGTATAACTTAATGACCATTTAGACAGATTTTACTCTCAACTGAGAAACAAAATTTTTTTATCTCAATAACTTTTTGGATTTTACAATCAGCAATGAGACATTGTTGACCTGTATTTCCATGATTTCAGAATTAAATCCCATTTGTTTTGGGGAGAAGTTCATGCAGATTCCCTAGTGGCTCAGACTGTAAAGAATCTGCCTGCATTGCAGGAGACCTGTGTTCAATCCCTGGTTTGGGAAGATCCCCTGGAGAAGCAAATGGTTACACACTCCAGTATTCTTGCCTGCAGAATTCCATGGACAGGAGCCTGGTGGGCTATAGTCCATTGGGTCCCAAAGAGTTGGACACGACTCAGTGACTAACACTTTCACTTCATGCAGATTCCACTTTTTGAAAACATGTATTAAGTGACTTGATGTGTGTGTTGTGTAAAGTAATAGAAGGGAACTGAAACAAAGAGAAAAAAAAAAAGATGACTGGACTTTATCCAAATTTAAAACTTTTGCATATCAAAGGACACTATTAAGAGAATGAAAAAATAGAATGGAGAAACATTGGCAAATCATTTACCTGATAAGGGTCTAAGAAGTGTGTGTGTGTGTGTGTGTGTGTGTGTGCACGCGAGCACGTGCGTGTGCCCACCTGTGTGCTTTCACTGCTCTCGACCACACAGTTTAATAAAGGACAATTTCCACACGATGTCCATGGACTAATAAAGATACTGACTTTGTTACTGTTCTCTGGCCAGTACGGTAGGCACTCATTAAGCACACATTTAGAAAGAAGATTTTGGACCTAATACTCTTTGAAATTTTGAATCCAAGCAAGTTTAATTCTCCTGAGTTGTGTATTATCTCCTAATTCTAATACTTGGTTTCTGGCTTTCTGACATTTCTAGCTGTTAAACTTAACTTTAAAATATAATTTCTAAGATATCTGCTGTTAATTTTAAAATATAATTTCTAGGATACCTGCTATTAAGAATTCTTTCTTTTGATTGTCTTAGCTCTCAACAGTTTCTCTTTCTTCACCGGATCTATAACTTTTAGAAAGCATGCAAAACTCCCAGAATTACTCTGCTTGTCCGTTATTTTAGGTGGTTTATAAAACTCCCTTCATGTTAAAACCCCCTTCACCTTGCTTAGTGTCCAGGGTAGATTTGGTGTGGGTAAGCAGTACAAACTCAGACGGTAAAGAATCGGCCTGCAGTGGGGGAGACCTGGGTTTGATCCTGGTTGGGAAGATCCCCTGGAGAAGGGAATGGCAGCCCACTCCAGTATTCTTGCCTGGGAAATCCCACGGGAGGAGCCTGGTGAGCTACAGTCCATGGGGTGGCAAGGAGTGGAACACAAAGGAGTGCCTTTCACCTTCACTTTCAAGCAGTAAAACAAGTATCCAACATGTAAGGGCTCAAGAGTCTTGTGGATGGAGTTCAGATCATGAGTCAGTGCTCAGGCTGGTATGATGACAGAAGTGTGAATTTTCTACCTTTTCTCAGATGATACCTTCTCCAAAAAAAGCCAGGTCAAAACCTGATCAAAATCTAGGTCAGTTCCCTGCCCCTCCCCACCCCACCCTAGTTCTAATTACTTTAAAATCAATAAAAGTCTTAATGATTCTAGCATTAGTTTTTCTATGTATTAGTTCAACTTTCAACATAGTTAGAATTTTCATATCATGTAATTTCACTAACCTCATAATGATAAACTATGTAGAAACTATGTTTTAGAATTTAGGGTAGCTCTATATTAACCTAAAAAATGAAGGGGAAAAATATTACTTTTTGATATTATTTTAAAAATTTAAATTAAATTTGAACAATGCAAAATTTCAGAGTACGTATTTGGAAAATTAAATGGTTGAGAGAATATGCTTCAGATTTTAAGGACATGGAGTGAATTTTAGCTTTATGGATTAATTTTCACATTAATTTATGATATGTGACTTTGAGCAAGTTTTTTATCCTCATTTTTATTACTGTTCTTGTCATCAGTAATAATGCCACTTCAGCTAGTGACAGCTTGAGTTTTTAAAATTTTATAAATACAGAAAAAATGAAAATAGAAATTCTCATAAATTATTTTAAGATGTTATTATTCTAGTATCAGAGAGATCAAGAAGCAGTTTGATGAGAGATATGCTGTCTAAGGCAGGTCCTTCTGAAATTCTTGATGTCTTCAATGTTGTATGTTTACTCAAGAAATCATCATTTTTAGATAATAGTATCACAATATTATTACATGACTATTGAGCAACCATATTGATTTGGTATCATTTGACATTCTGCGATCCAGAGCCTTATATCACCTTAACTTTGGAGTTGGCCTAAAAGTTCATTTGGGTTTTTCTGAAAGGTGTTACAAAAAGTACCCAAAAGAGTTTTTTGGCCAACCTATTTTCTACTGAAAAGATGAGAAGAAACAGAGGGTGAGAAATGGAAATGTGTCAAGAAGATTCCGCATTCTGAGCACCCGTACTTACTGCACATGGAGTAGAAGTCCACACAATACCATGTTATAAAAAATCCTAAAGAACCTTCTCGTGAGAGCACATTCTTGAAGATTCATCAGTTTATTTTTCATTACTGAAACGTACATAAAAAGCTCTGGAAAAGTTGTGTGTTTAACTGGTCATCAGAGAACAAGTTAATGACAATATCTCCAGAGTGGCTCAAGTCCTAAGATTCAAAAACTCCATGTATAAACTAAGCATAAGAAATTTTGCTAATATTCAGTAAAATCTCAATTCAAAGTTTGAACTTCTGTCTTAACTCATCTCCAGTTTCTTAAAGGAATGCATGCAAGATCAGTCACTCAGTCATATCCAAATCTTTGCCGCACTATGGGCTGTAGCCCGCCAGGCCTCTCTGTCCATGGCATTCTTCAAGAAAGAATACTGGAATGGGTTGCCATTTCCTACTCTAGGGGACCTTGCCAAACCAGGGATCGAACCTGCATCTCCTTCATTGGCAGGTGGATCCTTTACCACTGAGCCGCCTTGGAAGATCTCTTAAAGGAATACAATAATTCTAAGACAAACAAGTTACTTCGCACGTTATTTTAACAGTGTCTGTTCTTGATAGCTTTTGATATTCATGCGGATTTTATGTTATCCATCTCCTTAAAATATCTATGTAAGAAAAATAAATTGTCAAATGAGCACACAGATGAATCCTCAGGTATTCGTTTTGGACACAGACCTGTCATCACACCCTTCCAAAACACATTTTCACCTACGTGCACACACTAGGTATTCATCAGCCTCATTTCTTGAAATGTTCTTGATAGTATTCATTCTACTTTAAACCACCTGTCAAAACAACCCTGTAATTAGGTTAAGCTGTCTGGCTTTGTGAAAAGGTTTACTGTACTCAGTTGTCCCAGCTATAAAATTAATAGTTTGACCAACTTCTAAGAAGACGGATTTTGCACTCGTGAAAGTCAAATTAAATCCACCTTTGCCAAATAGGGGGAAAAATTGGTGGGTCTGAAAGTTTGAAAGCGGCACTTCATTTATTATAATCTTTCGAGTGCCAAAGTACAAATTAGGTAGACCTGCAGCTGCAAGAAAACCCAAGTTATAGCACATTGCTCTTGTGACCCTTTAGAAGGCAACACACCTAAAAGATAATGAACAGAGAGAATGACTGTAGCACAGTCAGCACTGCCAAATGTCCAGCCAAATTTGTAATAAGCAAGCAATCGTTCAGTAAGTTAATATTCCACTGACTCAAATATTACCTAGGCTAGCAACTGCACATCATTTCTAGACCACAATTCTGATCCTATTTTTTAAGAACAAGGCTCATTTTATTATTAAAATTGAGGAGAATAAAATTGGCTTTAAGAATACTCTAATTCCATTCAAGTCTTGTAAAACTGCTTTTGGACTCATGTTCTTTCAGCTGAGGTAGCAAAGGAAATAATACTCAAGACCATTTAGTTCTGAAGAGAGAGTGATGTGGAGTTTTGGTTTGGGATTTTGTTTTTCCCTCAACACATTACATAAATGAGTCTTTATTGACCTGGAGATAAAAATGATTCATGATTCAGATTATTATTAAAGGTGTGTAAAGTCTTAAGGTCCCTAAGGTGAGGACTCAGAGTGGACAGTATAATTAACCAAGATAAAGTGTTCTGATATTTTTCCCAGAGTCAAAGGGAATCTGGAAATGTTGAAAAAGCCATATGGTTTACTTTAAAACATAAGAGGGTAAGAATTAATTTAAGACAAAGATTTATTGGTGATTTCTTTCCTTAATTCTGTATTGAACAAGCTTACTGAAACTTGTTTGATAATTATGGTCAACTATAATTATTAAATAGTTTTTGGAGTTTATGAGGAGTAAAGAGACCTGATTTCCTGTTTCTTCCTTAAGTACTATTAGATACAGGGTCATAGGGCAGTCCCTTGACTCTGAGAAGAGCTTTATTACCTCTCAAGACTACCTGCAAACACGATGCGGGTAGCACTGGCATACATACACTCCCATGTGTGAAATAGACCTCTAGTGGGAAGCTGCTCTATGATAACCTGATGACGTCAAGGGTGGCGTGGGGTGGGGTTGGGAGGGAGGTCCAAGAGGGAGAGAATATATGTATATGTAGAGCTGATTGACAACGGAAATTAACACAACTATGTAAAGCAATTATACTCCAATTAAAAAAATATAGTCCAAGGGCTCAGGAAAGAGATGTTTTAATGTTTCTTCATATTCTCACACAATAATCCTCAATCAAGATGAAAAAAGTATTTTTTAATGTTTTGTTTCCTATCTGGTAATAAAATTCACCAATAATACTTTTTTTCCTTAAAAGTCAATCTAAAGCTCTGTTACATAGAAGAATAAAAATAAAATAATTTATACTGAAATATTTCATTTCAGTTTGCAAACGCTCAGACCGAGACATAAAGTCATCAATTATTTTATTAATTATAGTAAACATGGGACGTCCCTGATAGCTCAAAAGGTAAAGAATCTGCCTGCAATGCAGAAAACCTGGGTTTGATTCCTGGGTCAGAAAGATTCCCTGGAGAAAGGAATAGCTACCCACTCCAGTATGCTTACCTGGAGAATTCCATGGACAGAGGAGCCTGGTGGGCCACAGACCATGGGATCACAAAGAGTTGGACATGACTGAGAGACTAACACTTTCACTTTTCCCTTTAGAATAAAAAGGGGAAAGATCAGCAGCAGCAACTTTGTATAATTTTTACATAAAATAAAAGCAGAGATAAAATTGAACATTAGGATAAAACTCAGTATGAAGAGAAGTAAATAATAGAGTAGGTTACCTGTGAGTGATATAGAGGTAAATGACTTTAATCAATACAGGTATACAGCACCAACAATTATCACAGACTGTTGAAATGGATAAAATGAGAAGTCAAAATGTTTGGAGATGGTTTATACCTCATTTATAGGAGTAGTTTGAAAATAATTCTTAATATTTCCTTTATCAAAATATTTTTTAAATGTTTTCTGTGTGTCTGGCCTAGTTCTATGCTTTTTAAATGTATTAACTCATTTACTCATCAAGTGAATTTCCTTAATAGATGGCAATCATTATTTTGCAGGAAACTAAGACACAAAAAGGTTAAGTAACTTACCCAGGATTCCATATCGAGTAAGCAGCAGAGCCAGGATGTGAAACTAGGTATATATTTTTAATGTTAAAAAATGTCATTGAAGTATAGTCAGTTTATAAGTTTGTGCTAGTTTCAGGTGTGTACCCTGGAGAAGGAAATGGCAGCCACCCCAGGATTCTTGCCTGGAGAATCCCATGGACAGAGGAGCCTGGCGGGCTACAGTCCATGGGGTCACAGAGAGTCTGACATGACTGAGTGACTAACATTATCGGTGTACAGCACATTGGCTCAGTTTATAGATAGATAGATAGAGATAAGATAGATATAGATATAGATATAGATATAGATATAGATATAGATATAGATATAGATATAGATATGTATGTATGCCAGTGTCCACACACTTAAATTGCCATGGGAATACAATTTGGGATAGGACAGAATCAGAGAATCACAAAATGTATCTCCTGTTTTAAGATCCTACCATATGTTGAAGTATATAACTTTTTCTATTATGTAAAAGGGGCCTTGGAGGCCATATTGATTAATGTAAGACAGGAGACATTGGGACAAAGAGTAGCAATAAGAAATCTATAGAGCCATAGTGATTCAAACCTCTAGGAACATCATGAATACATGTTTTCAGAATAGAAAACACAAAAATAAAAATTGATTCAATATGGCTGTTCAAAATTTGATTTTTCATTTTGCTATGTTGTTCAATTGCTCAGTCATGTCTGACTCTTTGTGACCCCATGGACTGCAGCACACCAGGCTCCCTGTCCTTCACCATCTCCCAGAGCTTGCTGAAACACATGTCCATTGAGTCGGAGATGCCATCCAACCATTTCGTCCTCTGTTGTCCCCTTCTCCTCCTGCCTTCCATCTTTCCCAGCATCAGGCTTTTTTACAATGTCAGCTCTTCTCATCAGGTGGCCAAAGTATTGGAGCTTCAGCTTCATCATTGTGCTGTAGAAATATTCAAAACTAAAAAGTCAAGAACATGAATTAACTTGAGACAAACTTTATTAATAAAATGTAATGTCTCCACTACTTTTATCTCACGTCTCCACTACTTTTAATATTTTCACCTGGCTGTGAAAAAGAGTCTCCCATACCTCCTGTTAAAAATTTGCATGCAAAATCTGCAAACTGAGATCCAGATTTAAATTCTATGAGAAGTGTGGCCACATAAATATTCAAAATGATGTGCAATTCTTGGTAATGTTTAAAACAGAACAATCTTCCTTTGATTTATATAGCATTTTTATTTCTTGGTTATTTGGTTTGCCAAAAAAAACCTGTTTGAATTTATATATAAATTAGAGTTTTAATCTACGGCTTAGGTATAAACAAGTTTTGGCTACCTGAAGGCTATTTAACATCTCTGCTGAATACAAACTATACATTTTTGCAGCACACTCCTGATCATTGGAGGATCTCTAACCTCCCTGGCCCCACTCACCAACTCTAGTTTAGCTAGCTCCCCCAAGTGTTGTGATAACTAAAAATAACCCCCATAAATTTACAAAATGCACCCTAGAGGATGGTAACTCCCCCACTGAGATCCACTGATTTAAGGCTTTGCATGCAGAGGTAGCTAAAGCAAATTTCACAGCTTGAATAATACAATTATGTAAGCCAATAAATTCCTCTTTTTTGGCAATGTACATTAGACTGATGATGCACTATTTTAAAAAACAAAACTCATTTAAAAAAAATAAAGCATAAATGAGTTCGTATTTTTCTTCGGAGTTCTTTTCCACAATTATCATTCTACAAGAATGTGAGAACAGTAGGAGCTATATATGGGCAATGTAGATTTTTTCTTTCAATCTTACTACAAATGTATAGATTTCAATGAAAATGTTATATAGTTTCTAACCTAGAAGTAATAGTTGAAGAGGCCATATGTATCAAGCAACCAGATACTATATTAATAAAATACTCTCAAGAAACTTATGCTCTGGTATGCAACCAATACAAGTGTCTGATAAAAAATTTTATTTTCAAAGTCAAAAGATTTAAGAAACTCTGTTAGTGGACTTGAAAATGAGTGTGCTAACTCAAAGGTGGGTCAGTCCTTGGGAAACACTATCTCTAATTCATATTGGCTTTATAGACACAGTGTTCCTGGACAGAAGGACACGATTTTATTCATATTTTAAGAAAATGTATAAACAACTCTCTAGTAAACTAAATATTTTAGCCCCAGGGATGAAACTGATTTTAAGTTATGATTTTTCATTAGAAGTATTATGCAGTATTTTGGAAAGTAGGACTTATTATAACAGATATCAATAGATAAGTGTACATGTATGCATACATATTCATCATGTACACAAACTTTTATATTTTTATGTGCACATAAATACATATTAAAAAGAGAAAGAATAAGAACACATTAATCAATTCTGGGTTACTTCAACGTCCCAAAACAACTTACCAAATTATGTTAATAGTTAGCATTTTATATGAGAAGGCACTGGCGACCCACTCCAGTACTCTTGCCTGGAAAATCCCATGGACAGAGGAGCCTGGTAGGCTGCAGTCCACGGGGTCATGAAGAGTTGGACACGACTGAGCAACTTCACTTTTGCTTTCACTTTCATGCATCGGACAAGGAAATGGCAACCCACTCCAGTATTCTTAGCAGCAGCAGCAGCACCATTTCATAACTATTATTTGTGCTGTGAACTATTCTAAGCACTTACATATATTAATTGCTGCTGCTGCGTCTCTTCAGTCATGTCCGACTCTGTGCGACCCCATAGACAGCAGCCCACCAGGCTCCTCCATCCCTGGGATTCTCCAGGCAAGAACACTGGAGTGGGTTGCCATTTCCTTCACCAATGCATGAAAGTGAAAAGCGAAAATGAAGTTGCTCAGTCGTGTCTGACTCTTCGCGACCCCATGGACTGCAGCCTACCAGGCTCCTCCGTCCATGGGATTTTCCAGGCAAGAGTACTGGAGTGGGTGGCCATTGCCTTCTTCAACATATATTAATTAGTATGGTACTAATCATAACTTTATCAAACAGACATTATTATACAAACATCACCATTTTATAGCTGAAAGTGGAGTGAAAGTCGCTCAGTCATGTCTGACTCTTTGCAAACCCATGGAATTCTCCAGGCCAGAATACTGGAGTGGGTAGCCTTTCTCTTCTCCAGGGAATCTTCCAGACTCAGGAATCGAACCAGGATTTCCTGCATTGCAGGTGGATTCTTTACCAACTGAGCTATCAGGCAAACCCATTTTAGAAGCCCATAGCTAGAGAAAATTTAATTAAGTTTCAGATGAATTAAGAGGCAAGATTTCAGTCCAATCATTTTGGTCCCAGAGTGTTTCTTAAACATGATATCCCATGGCTTCTTTCTACTATTCTATATAGCATCAATACATGGAAATTGTACATGTGATAAAATAACTCATAAAGTATGTAATATATGTTCAATTTCCCAGATGGATCTAGTGATAAAGAATCTACCTGCCAATGCAGGAGACACAAGAGACCCGGGTTTGATCCTTGGGTTGGGAAGATCTCCTGGAGTGGGAGTGGCAGCCCATTCCAATCTTCTTGCCTGGAGAATCCCGTGGACAGGAGCCTGGCAGACTCCTAGGGTCACAAAGAGTCAGACACTACTGAAGCCCCTTAGCATGCATTTCCTTATAGACCTTAATATACTAATGTATATTTTGATTCTCTAGAACACAAATGCTAAAATTCTTGGACTACTAAATCCCTTTTTGTTCCTGTTTTTTAAGTGAAGTGCTGTTGATTTACAATTTTGCGTTAGTTTCAGGTATACAGCAAAGTGATTCACACACACACACATATTCTTTTTCAGGTTCTCTTCTATTATAGGTTACTACATGATATTGAATATATTTCCTTGTACTTTACAGTAAGTCCTTGTTGGTTATCTACTTTATATATTAGTAGTGTGTATCTATTAATCCCAAATTCCTAGTTTATGCCTTCACCTTTATTCTTCAGAAACCATATGCTTGTTTTCTGTGTCTGTGAGTCTATTTCTGTTCTGTATGTAAGTTTACTTGCATTTTTTAAAAATTCTACATTTAAGTGATATGTAATATTTGTCTTTCTCTGCCTTACTTCATGTAGTATGATAATATCTAGGTCCATTCATGTTGCTACAAATGACATTATTTCAGTCTTTTTTATGATTGAACAATATACAATGGTGTGTGTGTGTGTGTGTGTATATATATATGAGTGGATATATATATATATATATATATGAATGGATAAAGAAAATGTAGTGTATATATATATATACTACATCTCCTTTATCCATTCATCTGTATTGGCTATTGTAAATAGTGTTGCTATGAACATTGGGGTGCACGTATCTTCTCTAATTAGAGTGTTTGTTTTTCCAGATATATGTCCAAGAGTGGGATTGCTGGATCAAAAGGTAACTCTATATTTAGTTTTTTAAGGAACCACCATACTGTTCTCAATAGTGGCTGCACCAATCACTAAATCCTTTTATCAAAAACCATTTTATAAAAAATAGTGTTGCATGAAACATGCTTTTAAAATGCTGCATAATACTGCTTTTAAATAATATATAATATTCAAGAGCTAATAATTCCATATTTCACTCAAAATTTTATCATCAATGTTTTAAGTTGTTTTTTTCAAGTGTTTTATACCAATTTTTGAAAAATATTAATTTATTGAATTTAGAACCTCAGAATGTTGCTAATATATATTTTTAATTAAAAAGGTCTACTAAGTATGAAATTTTAAGCAGATTTACTAAGTGTTTTTGAACATAAAAATAATCAAAGGCATACACCATGATTCCAGCATCTTCTTAATGACCCATGTAAAAAGTAGCATTTGTCTTTTTAAAGTATTCAATAAGTCATTTAGGATAACTTTAATGGGGAATAAATGAATGGATAAATTTTGCCTGTTTTTCTTTAAGAAGTATCAGCTTTGACCTTATAATACACTCATATAAAGTTAATATGTCCAAAAATCAGAAGTACCTTGAAATCTAGGAAATATCATAACATTTAATGATCTAGAGTATATTTTGATGGATTTAGTTGTGGCAAAGAAGAAGACCCTGAAGTTCAGAAAAAAGGTGCTGTATTCTCCATTATGATATGTTTTTCATGTAAACTCCAAATATTTGTATGTCTTTCATAGAAACTCTAAAAATGTTTAAAATTTCTCAACTTTACTTTTCTTTAAAACCTTAAGCCTTAACTTTCAAAAGATAGCTAGACTTTCTTCATAAGAAATTTTGAATTACTTATTTTTAAGCTCAATTGGAAATTTCAAATGATTTTCATTAGAAGGAACATGCGTTATCTCTTCCACAAAAATTTACTAAGCCATTTTGATGGCTCTAAACTGGGATGGAAACGTGGTGGTACAGAATTTTTAGGCAAAGTCCTAATCCATGGAGTTTTCCATTTTGCTGATTATGTCATGGGCAAATAATTAAGAAATGCTGATTTGAACTGCATTCAGATATGCCTATGTGATGCTCTTGACTCAAATTCTCACAAGTATACACAGTGAGCAGATGGTTTTCTGCTATTAAGAAGTGATGTTTTTCAATTTCCTACTAAAATACCTTATTTCTCATTCTTTACCACGTCAATTTCCATCTCTGTAACAGAGAAAATGATGCAAAATAAAAGAGTTTCATTAAGGATAAACTATAGGAAATGACCAAATATCACACATGCAAAAATAAACTATTAGGTTCATTAATTTCTTTGGGGATACCTATAAATGCCTCTTTTTTTTTTTTTTCACATTGATTTTACCTTCTGTAGTGAAAAAGAAATCAAGTATTTTGAGCTGAGTTTTACAAATAACACCTAGAGTTTGGATGTGATGTAAAAAGTTTTGAAGTAGAAAACAATAATACACTGCTAGGAGCTAACTTACCTTTTCCATAGATCAATGCAGTGTGTTAATATGTTGAATGTAACATTTAGGGTTTGAGAATGACAAAGAGCAAGAAAACCAGAGAGGCTGCTGAAAGGACTCAGTGTGAAAATCACTTCACCCTTGCCAACTAAAAACTGGCACTCACCATCTGCCTCTGCAAGGATAAGTCATTCACCAGTGCGGCCACTGACCTTCAACATATTCTGAAAGGAGCTCAGGATGGGAATCAGAAGTAGTGGCAGAATAGGCTGTTAGATTGTTATTTTCAGGAGGTTTTATGAGCCCAAATTCTTGCATCTTCAAATATTTAAAAAATCACCAAAGTGACATCTGTTCTTCACAACTAGCTGTAAGCCTTGACCAAGATGTATGCTTGTCTGCATGTACCCCCTTCAATAAAATCACATATAATACTGACCTTCCTCATGACCTCCTCTTTGGAGCCAGTGCCTCGGGGCTATCTGAGATGCTGACTCCTAGGTTGCAGTCCTCACTTTGCCTCAAATGAAACTTCATTCAGAAACCGCCCCTGCTTTTTTTTAACACCCTCTTTAAGCTAATTCTGGCAGAAAGGGAATCTGACATCAGCACTGGGGACAAAGAGGCAAACATTTATTTCTATCACCTCTTTTAAATCTTGGCTGAAACTCTGGGCAAATTCATCTTTTTTCCTATGTCTCTTTTATACATGTGTATTTAATAAAGACTAATTAGTTCTCTCCTTGCAGTGTGTTATAACCTGTTATTCTGTCATTTCTGTATCTAACTGTGACATTAATTGACTAACATGTACCTGCCTCTCTGACAATGGGTTTATTTCCCCCTCAGTTCTTCCTGAATACATGATAAATTATCAAAATTTCAGTCATGAATTGCTTTAAAAATTTTGCCATATCCACCTATCACTTTTTTTTTTTTTTACTTTACATTTTAAACTCACTGTTTGGTGTTTAAACAAAGTATTTTTCCAGGCTTCATATTTCGCATACTAGTTTGTGTGTGCAGACCCTGACCTGTGATCCAGGGGGTAGTTAATGCTCCTTCTTCCTGTTCACTGCACCCTTGTTTAGTGGACCAGGTTAATTCCATTGCTGTTGCTGTTCCGTTGCTAGGTTGTGTCCACCTCTTTGTGACCCCATGGGCTCCAGCAATTCCATAAATTAATTTAATTATTTCCACAAATTAATCCAATATGACTAAATCAAGGGAAATTTGTTGAACTGATTGTAGAAGCTATCTTTTTGATCGGGTTGCTAAACTAGTTATCTTTAAGCCAGCTTTGTTAGTACCAAGTCAACATCATTCCCAGTCAAAGCTTTCATAAGAAGGAAACCCACGAGTATACAAAAACAGCCGCAAGTCAGAAAATGTTTCCCGATGACTTCCTCTCAGCACCTGGGTCCAGCTTCACCTTAACCTCAAAGATCTGCTCTTGAACATTTCGACCACTTCAATCAATGCATTCCTGCTTCTCTGGCTTAAATAAAGTTGAAATGAGTTTGTCCCTTGCCACAAAAAGAGGTCAATCATGTATCAGCACTGTGTTCCCCAGAGGCATTCTCTGTGATGACAGTCTGAATCAGATCATTCTGGGTTCTTTAAAACATGTGGATCTTTGTGTCCCCCCAGAAATCAGAATTTCTGGAAAATGAGCTCAGGAATAGACATGATTTATCATTCTGATGTCTGTTACTCACTGATCTGGAACCTGTTTGCGCCTTTCCATTTTCTTGACCCGCTAAGCCCTCCAAAGCTACTTCCATGCCTTCTTCAAATTAATAACACAGTTATCTCAACTCCATCTTTCCAATATTTTGAAAAGTAACTTGACCTTGAGCATGTCTACCCCTGCACTATCGTACCCTTTTATTGAATCAGAGTTCAGGTCAGGGTCTGCATTGGCCTAGAAATTCCCCTCAGAAATCTTCCTTAAGTAAAAGACGTTTATGTTTTGAAACTTTGTAAAAGCTGAAATTTAAAGGGGATTTAGAGCAGTTATTTCTATCTGATACAGATTCTACAGTGCATCCAAAGATGTACATTTAGGAATTCAGGGGATTTCTTGTGAACAAAGGCAGAGAAATTCTAACATTGTTGAAAGATACCTCAAGTTGAAACAGAAAGATGCAACACGCAAATAAAAGACAAATGGGATTTAAATCCATCATGGGCTGTCTTGATGGACAGTGAAAGCGGGAGAAGAGAGTTTGGGGAGCTGTTCTGGGAAAGTGGATGTAATGAAAACAGAAATGGTTAGGCAACCCGGATAGTCAGGATTCAGACTTATGATGGACTGTAATTCAGCAGTCACATCCCTGGTACCAGGTTGCTTTGCCCCAGCTCTGTGTTCTCACCATAGCCGTTTCCTTCTGATTGCGCCCTGGTGGTCTGCCTGTTGGAGGTCCTTTTTGTTTCCATTCAGAACACCTTTGACTTGCTCTCCACTTCCCTGGTTGGTTCATTCACCCTAATTATGACTACCTGATAAACAGTGGAGGTGACACTTCCAAACCACTAGCCCAAGCGGTCTCATTAGGCAGGAAACCATGCCATTTGCCTAATTGAAATAAAAAGGTGCGTTTTACAAGAGCAAACCCAAGCAGTCAGCCACAGAAATTTCTTTCATCGGAACTATTTACTTCTCTTTGGTATTCAATGTGATCTTTTAAGGCCCTTGTATCACAGTTAAATGGTCCTCTAGTTTTTCAAATGGAAGTCAGATTTAGAAGGTGTTGGAGTCTTGCAGACCTGCTAAATTCCTAGGCTTACACATTGCAAGAGTTAACCATGAAGTAGCTAAAAAATATATATTCCTTTTGAAAGTATTAAATAACTACAGAGGGTGTTTTGTTATTTAAAAACTTCTTCGAAAACACAGCAGGGAAAGCAGCTCGTGAATTTAATTCTATGGCATCATTTTCAAAAAGACAGGTTAATAATTGAATGGTGCTGTCAAGAAAGACGGAATAGAGAATAGTCATGAAGCTGTTTTGGGAAATGGACATTTACAGTTGATACTGGTGTAAAACGCTGAGACTGGATGGCTTAAAAGCGCACGCTGTGAGCAGTTCCGATCCATGGAGTGAATTTCAGACTCAACTTCTCTCATTTCCTTCTTCAGATGTTGAGGGGATGAGGGGGTATCAGTTGCTTCTCATCCTGGACTCAACCTTGGCAATGAGGGACCAGATCATTTTTAATGTGGTGGTGGTGAGGTCAAGGTTTCCAGCTAAGTCATCTGAATCCTAGAGTCGCTAAAACAGAGATTTCTCCCCTCTGATTTCATAGCAGTTTCTTCCAAAATGGAGAAACTAGAAACAGCCATGGTTTAATGTTCCAAGTCACATATTTACTGTGTTTCTGCAGGGATAATCCTGATTGACTCTGAATATATTGAACGTCAAGTGAAGACCACACTTTTATTTCATACTCATTTGATAACATACCATACTAGGATTGTGAGATGGCAACAGCATTCTTTTCTTTTAATAACAAAGTGGCCAGAGTGGTTACATGATCTTGCTAAAATGATCTCATCAGCTCTATTTAGGATCACAGGAACAGAATGTTAATTTCCCAGCCCCTGGCTGCTAGCACAGTAGTTATGTAATGATGGGCCCTGGCAGGTTAATTTCACATGCGCTTCCATATTAGGCGCTTTGTCATTTGCATGACCTTGGTCTTTCTTCCTATTTCTAACTGAATTCCCTATTTGGAGAGGGGTGAATTTTGTTCCATTGCTGTTTCCCACAATGATGCATATATAGTTAAACTTTCTTGTTAATTTTTTCTGCAGCTCTTGTACTTTTTTGTTTTTCTCTCTCCCGTTTCCCGTCATTTTCAACTGGGCCATTGATCTTCTTTTGTCTTTACATAAAACAATCTTATAATATCCAATAACATTTAAAGGAAACTGGGGATCAGAAAAGAGGTCATTTCCTTTAAAAAAAAATTTAAAAAAGAAGGATATTTCGTTGACCATTATACCACGAGGCTGAAAAATTGAAGAACGGCAAGTCTACATTAAAGTTTTCTTGGGAAAATGTGATCCATGCTGCTGCATTCCTAGAAAGAAAAAACAGTGGATAGTACAGTGGAGTCCCTTTATCTTGGTGGATTTTGTCCAACTGTGGACAAAGAAGGAAGGAAAGCAAGAAGAGGAATCATGTGCTGATTTCTAACGCAAAACCTTTAGACCTGGGTGTTGGTTTCCAGAGTTTCAATTATGAAATTTGAAAGATTATCACAATCTTGTCTCTTTCAACTGGAACGTACATACTGTTATCTCAACAACAACTGTTTCCAAAATAAACTTCTGAAGGTGAAATTGGGAACCGAAGTTGGTCTAGCTACAGTATAGCAGAGCGCTCAGTTGCAAGCTTGTCAGACTTGATGGTGACCAAAGCTACCTTGACCAGTAAGAAGACACAGTGACAATACACCTTTCCTGATACGATACCCTGAGAAGAGAATGATGCCTCTGTGCCCCTCTTGCCAAAATGCAAACCCAAATTTGATTGTAAGGAAACATCAGGCAAACCCCGAAGGAGGGACATCCTACAAAGCAACTGCCCAGCCTTCTTCAAAAACATAAGGTCATGAAAAATAAAGAACAAACTCAACTTGCAGGAGACTACAGAGACATAATCTTGAATTCCAGCGTGGGATCGTGAATTGAATCCTGGACCTGAAAAATCGCATTAGGTACACAAATGGTGAAATTTTTACTTCACTAATTAATCAGTTATTGACATTACTTCACTACTTAATTAGTTGCTGACATTAAACTAAGAAATTAAAATGATTATTATGCGTGTAGTTATGTAAAGATGCCGTCATTTTGGAAAGCTGGAGGGTGACTAGGGATTCTTCATACTGCTTTTGACACTCTTTTATCTTTTGAAATTATTTTAAAATTTAAGTTAAAATTTTTGTTAAGTTTATAACAAAAAAATAATGGTCACAAATGACCCCATGGAATCAGATTCCCCAGCAAAATAAGGAAACAATTTGTGTAGTTTAATCAGTTCGCCTAGTAAACAAACTCAATGCATTAAACACAATTTGACAAGGGTGCTTGGAACACTTTTTCTATACAATGCCAAGAAGACAGTCAGGTTTGGGGAGATAGAGTCTCTGCCTTTTAAAAATGTATAAGTTATATCAAAACTCAAAGTTTTTTAAAAGGAGAGGATGGAAAGTAAATTTGAAAATCCACAACATTAAAACTGTGTTCCATAATTTAAGTTTTTCCCATTATGTCAGAAATCACTTCAGAATTCGATGATTGTTATGAATAGAAGTTTTCAGTGTATTGTAGGCATGGGAACGGGCAAATTAAAATAAACATACACTCATTAGAATGTGGGATACGAAATATTCTCATATGACATTCTAAATGACTAATCATACAATTCTCACAGCACAGAATCTGATCATTAGCTAACTCGAGCACTTAAAGAGGTATAATGTGTGAAAGAACTTATGTATTTTCAACTAGGACAGACCTGAAACTATTTTTCCATTATTTTTATGTAACTGAGCTTAGTATATTTCAAGATGAATCATTCAATTCATCAGAACACTCTTTTTGTATGTACCATTTGAGTAATACTTGTTACACTAGGAAAACCTTCACCAGGATTGTGCTGATAGCAAACTCCTACTTTTTCAAGAATCAACCTCAGCCACAAATCTTCAAGCTTTTCCTCATCCGCCTGGCCAAAATGGGTGTACATTCTCCCAAGGCTGCATTGCTGCTTTTGTATTCATTTATAAACCATAGGGATTGTCACCTTTTACTGTAGTTTTCTATTCAGGGTCCTTCTGCACTGGACATTGACTCCCTACTACAATACCTAGTCCACTGCACCATCTCAATCAATACATAAACAAAATAATTTCACTTGTAAATCCAGAATTAAGACTGGTGGTGCAGAATCACTGAATGGAATGTATAAAATGATAAAAGTCTGACTGTGATCTAAACTGACTTAATGGGAAATTGTTTATACAGATTGGAACCCCATGGACTGTAGCCCACCAGACCCTTCTGTCTATGGAACCCTCCAGGCAAGAATACTGAAGTGGGTAGCCATTCCCTTCTCCAGGGGATCTCCTCAACCCCGGGATCAAACCTGCATCTCCTGCATTGCAGGCAGATTCTTTACTGTCTGAGCCACCATAAAGTAAAAGTGAAGTCACTCAGTCGTGTCCAACTCTTTGTGACCCCAGGGACTGTAGCCCACCATGCTTCTCCGTCCATGGGGTTTTCCAGGCAAGAATACTGGAGTGGATTGCCACCATGGAAACTCTTATTCAGATACAGATGGGCTTTAATATAGCAATTATGGCATTGAAGCTTTGGGGTCCTGATTTAATAAAGTAAAAACAATTCCCCAGAAAAATTATTCTCAATTACCATCATCTAAAACAAGGCTGATTTGTGTAAAACGTAAAACCCCACCTCTGATCCACAAACAATGAGTATTTTCCACAGAGGTTTAAGGTCGCTTGTCCTTATCCTTCCTACAGTGTTCGGGACAACACCAAGAACATCAGAATACAGGCATCAGCAGGTCACCAACGTTCCAACTTGGTCGACGCGGGAAGGCTTTGTCCTCTAAGCTGCCCAGAGCATACCTCTTTCATGTGGGCTCCTGCTGTCTGTCTGGGAGACCAGTGCCCATAAAGTGGAAGATTAATGAGATCGTCTTCAGCCCTGCTTTAGGCGATCACATTTATCCCTCATCATTCTCTTTCCCCAGCCCTGACATTTAGCCTCTCCTTACACTGCTGTCTGATATTACAAATTGTGCTAGGCAATTTCCCCCAGCCAAAGCAGGAGATTTAGAAGCACCGGGGAGTCCTGGAAATCCATCCTGCCCGTCATGAAATGCTTCCTGTTCTGGCTTAACAGCCCAAGGGAGAGAAGAAATGAGTCTACATCAGGGTGGTGGGGTCACTAAAAATAACAGAATCATAAGAGCCACAGAAGGAAAGAAAAGTTTGGTTTTCTTTGTAAAAATTCCTATGTTGACACCCCATAGCTAATAGAAGTTGGGAAATTTTTTAAACATTACTTAATCTACCTACCTTAATATGACATGATTCGTTTCAGCAGGATTATTTCCTGGAAAAAAAAAATGACTTTAGCTTGTAAATGATACCCTTAACCTTGGTGGTAACAAAGTTTTTGTTTAAAGACAAAAAGTCTAGGATGTCTGTGGGAGTGAACTGCCTTCAGCCAGCATAGTCCATTCTTTATGTATGGGAACCTTTGGGCCCCTGTGCCCTCAGCAAATGCTGGGGGGCTTGGCTGTATGCAAAAGATGGGTTGTGCATCTATGGAAACTGCCTGTAATCAGCAAGCCCCCACTCAAATTTCTCCCTAGTTGCGTGCTCAGTCGTGTCTGACTCTTTCAACCCCATGGAACACAGCCAGTTAAATCTGAAAGAATGCTCAGTGAGCTGCAGGTGAAGAAGGGTCAGGGAAAAGCATCACCAAATTCCCTAAAATTTCTCACTTGAAATCTCACTACACTCAGATGCCTCTTCTATGCATTTGTTAGGAAGCATCTCATGGAAGAGAATTCCAAGCAGGCTAGGCGGGCAACGCATGTTTATCTTTGTTCCCTCAACTACACGTCACGGTCTTCAGTAACAGAAAATTACAGTCGTCCGTCACATCCAGGGGGTGGCTGGTGTAGATTCTCTCTCTCTCTCCCTTTCTCTTGTTCTATGAGTTGCATAGTTTTTCTACTATCACAGGAACAGTTTTGGCTGAATTGTGCATAGGCGTCACCTTGTTTAGTAATCTTCCATGTGCTTCACAAATAGAAGCGGTGCCACCCACTGGGATCGGGAATCAGAAGACGCGGAAGTTAACCTCTCTGTTCTGACCCTTCACCACTATTGAGAAAGTCATTTGACAAACGCTCTCACCTGGACCACATTTGGGTCAGGCTTCTCTGACTAGACCTCAACAACTTTGGACTTTCATGTCCTTCCTTGTAGAATCCAATTTTAGCGAGAATCCGGATGGGTCAGTTTAGCAAGAATCCCCTTCGTCTATATATAAAATAGATAATCAACAAAGACCCACTGTGTAGCCCAGGGAACTCTACTTAGTATTCTATAATAATGTATATGGAAAAGAATCTTAAAATGAACAGATATATGTATATGTATAACTAAAATCATTTTGCCTACACCTGAAACTAACACGACATTGTAAATCAACTATACTCCAATATGAAATAAAATAAAAATAAGATGTTTTAACCTGTAAAAAAAAAAAGGAACTGCCTTCCTTGACACCTGATCATCATCAATATCATCATCAATTGATATCTGATACCAATATCAGATCATCCTGGGACTCCTGCCAAGTCAGTTAACCAGAATCTCCTCTTCCTCCCAAGGTTTCCTCTTATTGATACTCTATCCGCTGTGCCCTGCAATCCTGCTCCTTGGCTGTAATTCCAACTTGTCCATGCTGTTTTAGGCACTGAACCCGGTTTTATAGAGGTCTCTTTTTCTATCACAATAGTTCTGTTTTGTTTTAAGTAAAATGTAACTTCACTGCTTTAACTTTTGTTTTGCTCTGGTTTTCCTTAACACACTTAATCTCTTCGAGCTTCCGTGCCTTTACTTGTAAAATAGGAATAGCACCTTCTATAAAAATCGTTGGTGAGGCTCAAGTGCGATAATACAGTATATAATTTTAGAGACTAAGGGCTTCACGCCATTACGAGCCAATAGTACTTTCACTTTCAAGCTCCTTTGAAATCTCTTCAAAATTGAGAATATTTTGGATTTAAAAAAAATGAATTCAGTTTGAAACTTGCTAAGAAAATCCATCTTAAGTATTCTTAACACACACATACTATAACTATGTGAGGTGATGGATGTGTTCATTAGGTTGATGGTGGTAGTCATTTCACAAGGCATATGTATATTAAATCATGACTTTGTACACCTAAAAAGAATAAATTTGATTAGCATCCTGGGGGAAAAAGTAACTCAGTATATATGCCAATTATTAGATTCAGTGGAGCCTGAGATGGCATTCTATTATTAAACACATTAATATTTCTGAAGGAAAATGAACAAATGTTCCCATTTAGTGGTATAAATAAAAGCTATCTCTAATTGCATGATGGTTTAGGAGAGGTTTTACTCAGAAGCAAATTAAGAAAACTTTCCATTTCAATAGCTTTTCAGGTTTTGGAATCTGTGATGAGAAATTGTCAACCTGTATTCCCACGACTTCAATACTATAAGCTTTTCCTTCTTGGAAAGTCTGTGCAGATTTCTATTTTTAAAGAACCTTTATTAAATACCTGAATGTATGAGGCATTGTGTAAGACCTGCTTGTTGAGTTATATAAGTAACGAGCAAAACGGATAAACCAGGCTTCATCAAAATTAAAAACTTGTGTATCAAAGGACATCACCGAGAATGAAAAGGCGACCCTCAGAATGAGAGGAAATAATTGCAAATCATGTATCTGATAAGGACCTAATATCAATGTCCTCATAAATAAACAATGAGACTTCCAAGGGTTAGGGACCTCTAGAAAATCTGTATGGTTGGGGCAATAAACAAATACTGAGTTACCACAAGTAGATTATAGTTAAAAACAATAAAAATTAGAAGGAAAAAAGAAATGCTAACTAGAAATATTTTTTATAATCTGTGGTTTTGGAATGCCTCATGCCCCTCTAGGTCCCAGAATACAGCTGTTTTTCTGACAGCGATGGAAACATCAGTGGAGCTGATAGGCAACCCTGCTTATGTTTGCATTGTTCCTCAGTTAAGCATCACTCCCCACCCTGTTTTTTCCTGGCTGTCTGCGTCTATCATATATATAAAGCTTTTCCAAATCGCCTTTGAAGGAAGCAGTTTGACATGCTAAATTAAACGGAGCTCTAGAGACATTTGTTTTAGGCAGCAAAACAAACTCAACTAGACAAAAAAAGATGCCGAGCCCATCAGATCTGAAACCATATTTCTCCTTGTCTGCGTGTTAAACGGCAATAATGTAGATGAAGGTGAATCGCTTGGCGAACTGGGAGAAAATAAGCTGCAAATTACAAGCTGGCGAGTGGATGCTGAAACTGGTGGAATGTGATGATAACCCAGGGGGTGGGGACCTGCGCCTTCATCAGAGATTCTCATTTCTCACTCATCTCATCGCCAGTTATAAAGTCCAGTGAAATGGATCTTGGTAATTGCACTGTTGATTGCCGTATCAGTTTAGGGGAAATGAATACTGTTATTTCTTTTTTTCCCCTTTCTCCCTCTCTACTTCCTCTCCTGCTCTTTTGTTACATCCATGGGATTTTCACACAGCTTTCCCAAACTATCAGGAGGATCAAACTCTTTAGTAGCTTTGACATTTCTATGGCCTGTGGGCACCAGTGCAATTTTCTCTTTTCAAAATGAGGCGTGATAGCATCGCCAAATGACAAATCAGAGCTGAAGACTTAGTACCCTGGATATCACAACTCTTCCTACACCAAGAAAAGAAAACCAAGAAAATCTCAACTTGTCTAAGTAAAGGCTCTATAAGGACAAGAGGAAGACGCAGTTTATTGGATCTTGCTGGTGACAGGAACTAGACTGAAATCTTTCACGTCAAAGGTGATCATTTAACCTCATTCGAAGCTCTTTGTAAGTTAAATTTACTATAACTTTATGACCACTCTAGATTTTGTGGGACGTGTCCAGCAGTCAGCTTTTCAAAGTAAGCCAAGAGAAACAACTGTTTCAAGTGTCTGATGATATCTGTTTCTTGTCATGCTCAGAAAACATGTTCAGAACTGACTAGTTCATAGAAACCACTTTTGCCATGAGAATGGAGAGATCTGAGCGTGGCTGGCACAGTCCTTGTAAGGTCTGTTGGAGGCAAAGATGGGAGATGAGCAAGTTGAAGATGAAGTGCGTAGATTGTGTCTAGGGATGATATTAGAAGATTTCCAAATTGATGTGGGGAAGCCGAATAGAGTTGATAGACTTCTTGCCCAAGGCATCACATTCCTCATGATCAAATTCCACTTGGTGCATGGGATTTAATTCCTTTCCAAGAAGGCAAAGCAAAAGTTCAGGACGAGTGCAAGTTAACTGTCACGGCTCCAGGGAGTTGCACAGGGGAATCTGACCCTTGCTGATTGCTGTGATAGTATGTTTAGGAATAGCGCAGCTCAGTAGGGAGTGAGCCTCACCTATGCTGGTTTTCCCTGAAATGCATGACTGAAGCCTCTGCCACTTTGTTCTGTTTCTCTGTGTGGTAGCCTTCAGATCATAAAAATAAGTCACAAGGAACACCTAACTCATACAGAATCAAGCAAAACTATCTTTCTCAAATGTGGAACAGATACAATTCTATAGTGTGATGGTTCTGTGTTGTCAGCTTGAATGAGTCACGGGTGCCCAGACATTTGGCCAAACATTGTTCTAAGTATTTCTGTAAGATGTATTGTTGTCTAGTCGCTCATCCAATATCACAGCGGACGTTTCACTGGAAAGATCCCTTACTTTAACTATAACACAGGGTTTCATGCCCAGGAACCCCCAGGGTCCTGTTCAGTTTCGTTATGGCGGTAGTGGTAAAGAACCCCCTGCCAATGCAAGGAATATGGACGTGGTGTGATCCCTGGGTGGAAAGATCCCTTGGAGAAGGGCACGTGACAAGCCGTTCCAATATTCTTGCCTGGAGAATCCCATGGACAGAGGAGCCTTGAAAGCTACAGTCCTTGGGGTCGCAAAGAGTCGGACATGACTGAAGTGACTTAGCAGGTAAAAAAAAAAAAAAGTGGAATTTAAATATTGAGGTATGTACATTTTGACTCTGATGGGCCAACTGCCTGACTTAAGTTTCTCACAGCAAGGTGGAAAACACCTAAAGAATTTTTATATTCTATGTGTTAGAAATTATGCTGAGACCTTGACAAACTTATCAACAGACTTGCAAATATTAAGTCATTGAGCAACTGGATTGCCCATAGTCATTCATTCAGTGGCTAAAACAGCATCCATATCGTGTCCACTTGATGCCTCCCTGACCCTAGGAGAAAACTGGTGAGAAAGCGGCAAGGATGTCACCTCTGATCTGGGCGAGGAGAGATGAGCAGCGGTCGGCGTGCGTTAGTCACCCAAACTATTTATCGCTCTGCTCATCACCTCACCTTTTCTTTCTTCCTTGCAGATACCAGGATGGCACTTAGCCCTCTGCGCTCTACTTTCACTTTAAACTCACGACACAGTGTGAAATTCCAGCCAAGAGAGATTTCAGGACTCTCCTCTTTGGGTCATGTTGGGGCTATACCTCAACTGAAATTTGAAAGAAATGGAAATCCTACATATATACTTTTTTAAAGTAATTTGTAACATATCGGAAACTCAGATGTATAATTTCCTACACCCATAGCTTTATTTTGGGGGTTGGGTGGGAAAGGAACAAGGGAAAAATGAAGCAAAACTAGTCAAATAATTTTTCATCGAAGTTCTTTCTCTATTGTATGAAATAGGTAATTGGTTGAATTTATAAACTAAGGACTTTGGACATGATGTTTCTAATTTTGTCCAGGATTAACATCATGTGTTTGTATAGTTCTACCTCGAAAGAGAAATTCCACAAACATCCAATACACCCTTTGTCAAAAATTCCTTCCTCTATTCCTTCATTTGTGATCTGACTTTTATCCAACCTTTAACAGTTAAGATTTACAAAATTCTTCTTGGCAAATTCAAAGGGCTTTACATAGCGCCACTCTTCCTAAGCACCATATAGTATTTGACACTGTAGGTCACCTGAGAATTTATGTAGAGATATGTTTTTATGCAATAGTATAATCTTACAGTGAAAAACCACAGTATTGTATCAGAATTTCAGATAATCAAATTTCATGGCATGGAATAAGATCCTTTGAGTTGTAAAATACTAGAAAAAATGGAAATAAAAAATAGGAAATCATTGGAGACCATGGTCAAAGTAGTTCTATGAAGTGTCTAGAATAAAGGAAACCTACAGCAAAAATGAACTGAAAAATGAAAGAAAACTGAAGAAGCAAGAACACCAGATATAGTTCAGACTTTTCAGAAGTAAATCTCTTTCCTTATCATCTTAACTTTTATGCATGCATGCATGCTAAGTCACTTCAGTCGTGTCTGACTCTTTGTGACCCCAAGGACTGTAGCCCCCAAGGCTCCTCTGTCCATGGGATTCTCCAGGCAAGAATATTGGAGTGGTTTCTCATGCCCTTCTCCAGGGATCTTCCGACCCAAGGATCACACATGCATCCCTTCTATTCCTTGCCTTGGCAGGCAGGTTCTTTACCACTACCGCCATAATGAAACTGAACTGGACCCTGGGGGTTCCTGGGCATGAAACACTTTCTGTAGCCCCCATTTATTATTTGTAGGGAATAGGTTTTAGTGTCTCCAGGATCTCCCTGAGTTCCAAAGGGCAGGTTCAAGCAGGTGTAAATCAGATAAGGGAGAGGATGCAGAAACAAGGGAGGAGAAGACAAACAATATTGCAACCTTGGGCCAGGATCTTGTTCTGCCTCAAGGGATATACATAACAATGTCTTTGAGCTCTTCTGCAGAACTAAAAGCTCCAACAAATGGAAGATGTTAACTACTTGATGAAGCATCCTTCAGAGAAGATCAAGAGGCCACCTGAGGCCAGATTAAAGGGATGTGGACCCTGAACCACACCCTGATCCTTATCATCAATCCCACACTTGAACCATGATTATAAAACTCCTCACCAAATCCCCTCAGACTGAGACACTCAGTTTTTAAGGGGCATGAGCCCACTGCGTCCCCCACTGACTGGCAAAGCATTAAAGCGATTCATTTCTACTTCACCCAAAACTCTGTCTCCGAGATTCAATTCAGCACCAGTGTCCAGAGGCTGAGTTTCGGCATCAAGAGCAATTTAGTGCTTACATTCAAAATGGTCATTGGCAGAATGTGTAATAGCCACCAAATTCTCTCACTTGATAGAGTGTTTAACGGGTTTATCCAAGTTGATACAAAGATTTGTGGCAGATCAGAATGTGGGTGTCCATTTCCTATTCTACACCCAAACTATCTATGTCATTTTCTATTGCTTCTTAATGTTTTATGTATATACTTATTTGTTTTTCTCTCAGACTTTTAGCTAAACTTATAGATAATCACAATGGTGTGATCACTCACCTAGAGCCAGACATCCCAGAATGTGAAGTCAAGTGGGCCTTAGGAAGCATCACTACGAACAAAGCTAGTGGAGGAGATGGAATTCCAGTTGAGCTATTTCAAATCCTGAAAGATGATGCTGTGAAAGTGCTGCACTCCATATGCCAGCAAATTTGGAAACCTCAGCAGTGGCCACAGGCCTGGAAAAGGTCAGTTTTCATTCCAATCCCAAAGAAAGGCAATGCCAAAGAATGCTCAAACTACCACACAATTGCACTCATCTCACATGCTAGTAAAGTAATCCTCAAAATTCTTCAAGCCAAGCTTCAGCAATACGTGAACCGTGAACTTCTAGATATTCAAGCTGGTTTTAGAAAAGGCAGAGGAACCAGAGATCAAATTGCTAACATCTGCTGGATCATCAATAAAGCAAGAGAGTTCCAGAAAAACATCTATTTCTGCTTTATTGACTATGCCAAAGCCTTTGACTGTGTAGATCACAATAAACTGTGGAAAATTCTGAAAGAGATGGAAATACCAGACCACCTGACCTGCCTCTTGAGAAACCTGTATGCGGTTCAGGAAGCAACAGTTAGAGCTGGACATGGAACAACAGACTGGTTCCAAATAGGAAAAGGAGTACATCAAGGCTGTATATTGTCACCCTGCTTATTTAACTTATATGCAGAGTACATCATGAGAAATGCTGGGCTGGAAGAAGCACAAGCTACAATCAAGATTGCCAGGAGAAATATCAATAACCTCAGATATGCAGATGACATCACCCTTATGGCAGAAAGTGAAGAAGAACTAAAAAGCCTCTTGATGAAAGTGAGAGAGGAGAGTGAAAAAGTTGGCTTAAAGCTCAACATTCAGAAAACTAAGATCATAGCATCTGGTCCCATCACTTCATGGGAAATAGATGGGGAAACAGTGGAAACTGTCAGATTTTATTTTCGGGGAGCTCCAAAATCACTGCTGATGGTGATTGTAGCCATGAAATTAAACGACGCTTACTCCTTGGAAGGAAAGTTATGACCAACCTAGACAGCATATTAAAAAGCAGAGACATTACTTTGCCAACAAAGGTTCATCTAGTCAAGGCTATGGTTGTTCCAGTGGTCATGTACGGATGTGAGAGTTGGACTGTGAAGAAAGCTGAGCACCGAAGAATTGATGCTTTTGAACAGTGGTGTTGGAGAAGACTCTTGAGAGTCCCTTGGACTGCAAGGAGATCCAGCCAGTCCACCCTAAAGGAAATCAGTCCTGGGTGTTCCTTGGAAGGACTGATGTTGAAGCTGAAACTTCAATACTTTGGCCACCTGATGCAAAGAGATGACTCATTGGAAAAGGCCCTGATGCTGGGAAGGATTGGGGGCAGGAAGAGAAGGGGATGACAGAGGATGTGATGGTTGGATGGCATCACTGACGCGACGGACATGGGTTTGGGTAGACTCAGGGAGTTGGTGATGGACAGGGAGGCCTGGTGTGCTGCGGTTCATGTGGTCGCAAAGAGTCGGACACGACCGAGACTGAACTGAACTGAACTGGTATCTCATCATACGATGTGATTAAGAAGAAAGGGGCTTTGACTCACAGGGTCTGAGCCTGGCCTCATTAGCTACCAACCCTCAGTTTCTTCATCTGTAATGTAGAGCTAATTTCATATTCACCTCACTAATTTTGAAGGTGTTTTGTTTTTGTCTTTTTTTTTTTTTTTGATGTGAAGATGCACACAAAGCACCCTACAGTGCTTTAGAAGAATTCCACAGACGTTGGTATAATTGTTATTTTGGTGCTTGTATTGTTCTGCACAGTGCAATGCAGCATCACCAGGAATGAGGGCTTTGACAGTCAAATCAAGTGTCTTCCCTTTCTAGGTGTGGAAATGCAGACAAACCTTATTATTACAGACTTATCAACATATAAGTCTTATTAACACTTGGAGCAAACGAGTAAATTAATGTTTACAAGAGTCACCATGCTTACTATTGGGAAGTTCTCACCCATGCCTACAAGCACTGTGTCCTTCTCCATTGAAAGTCTGTTTTTCCCTTTGATCTCAGTCATCAGAAGCTACAGCTGATTGGTCACCACTCCCCTCCTAAATCTCTGCAAATGACTGTTTTTTTGGCAAAAACAAACCTTCCTAGGTGCAAGGAGCATGTTGCCCTTTTATGAATAAGCATTTTATAAACAAAAGTGACAAATGCCAAATGCATTGAGGTGACAGGACCCAAGGAAACTAAACCGAGGAAGGTACAAAAAGGGCTGAGGGGTGAGTTTTGCCATTGAGAATTTAGAAGGATTCTGAGTAATACAGCCTCCTTCTCTATTACACTTTTTCTGGCCAAAATATTTTTCATCACCAAAATAATGCTGAAAATTCCACAGTTCTGGCTAGAAGGTCATGTGATACTGGTACAAACCCACGTGACAATTCGTATCTGCATAGCATACCCTGTATGGATAAAAGAACTTTTCCAAGGATCACAGTAGTACCACACAGACCTCTCAAAAAAGAGTATTTTTGAAGTATGTGAAGAATCAAATGAAAAATCAGATGTTTCCCTCATTTGATCTGATAGAAACAAGAACGCATCTTTACTATGACCTCATTCTAAGCAGCTGGCAGTAAAACTAGACATTTTAATCCTGATTAACAATTCCATAACCTGGGTGTTATTATTAGTCCATTTTTTTTTTTTAAAGAGAAAATTGAGTCAAGGAGAGATTAAGCAATTTGCCAGCTCTAGTGAATGGTAGAGGCAGGTTTGTTTCCCGAGTACCAATTTTAGTCTCCTGAGTCTAAATGCTAGTCTCCTGCATTTGGATTCTGTCACCTATTGGCATGCTCTGTGCCACAGTAAATTGTAAAATCCAGGAGATCCTTTCACGACTGATAACTTTCATCAATGTGGTTTTCTGATGGGTCCTCTGAAAAGAATATCACTATTAAGATCATAGTCCATCAGAAAAGATCTATTTTGATGCAAAGACCAGCACTGCACTGAATGATTGGAGATCAGATAAAGACAACACATCTATTAAAAATGAGTCCAGATTCCCTTTTGCCTCCTTAATCCCTTAACTTCCAGACAATATGTTCCAGATTCTCAAAGTTATCCCCAAAGAGCAAAAGGAATAAAAGAACTAAATCAAGGGAAAAGATATTGTTTGATCACTTGGACTTAAGAAAACAAAACAAAGTAGAAAGCTTTCAAATTCATTTTCTGGACCTGAGAACTTAAAATTCTTTCCCCATCAGCCCATCAGCACCACATCTAATAAAACCAAATTAGTGTCACCCCCCGCCCCAGAAGAGCTCGTTACCCCTCCTCCTCTTGACATGACAGGAGGGTGCTTACTTCTCCAATGCCAGCTGTTTCCAAAGCCTGGGGCCTGCTTCACCTCTAGGAACATTAGCTTTAACCTTTCAATCTCATTGATTTAATCATATAACCATGTAATTAAATTCCAATAGTCAAGTTTCAAGGGCAGGGAGGCAAGGACTGGGCAGGCCCACTTAGCCAAAGCAGATGGCAGGCACTGCTCCTGGGACAGCGGGCTCAGATTGCATGTTGCCAGCATTTGTGTTGAGTCCCTATTAAACACATGCAACAAAAAGTCAAGTCCGCCCGCTTAAAGAATGACAGCCTCTTCACCTGCTTCCCTGAGATAAGGTGTAATGTATTTTTAATGTACACTTTTATCTCTCCTTGGCAGTCAAGATGGTTTCCCCATGATAGCCAAACCATAAGGTGAGCAAAGCTAATGGGTCTGATTTGTAGACAGCATATGGACCCCTAGGTTCAAATTAATGCCTTCATTCTTCTTCTGTTGCCTGAAGCTTTTCAAATGTTGAGGAAGAGCTTTCAGGATTGAGTTTAAAGATGCTTCATCAATTTGTATAACTGCTGTTAACAACCAGGTGTTATTTCAACATCTGGTTGAAGTCTGTTTTATGATTTTACCAACAGGACATCAGCAACATCTCCAGCCATGTTACAATGATAATGTGCTGATAAGGCCATAATAAACCAGGATTTCCATACACTGCAGGTACACCTGTATCTTAGTACAAACTGTTGAAAGAGTGTGATAATATGAAATAAAATTATAAATCTATTCATATCTTTGCCCAACTTTCTCAGTGATTCAAGTGTACAAGCAAAAAGGTATTGCCTTATATATCAAAAAAAATTAATCTGAATATCCTTCATTGAACCACTGATTAAATAAATGTTGGTATATCAATAAGATGGAATATCATGTTCACAAAACAAATTTTATGAATATAGATTTTCAAGTAGGAGTCAAATCAGTTTAAATGGATTATCCCAACTTAACTTTTTTAAAGAATATACACACAGATCTGAAAATGATGACATTAGTTGGCTTTGGCTGATGAGACATGGGTAATTTTATTTTGTACTTTATGTACTCTTTAGATTTTCAGCAACAAATTATATATTGCAATTATACACAGAAAGTGATTTACAAATGACTCCCATGAAATTTTCATAGCTGCCTCAAATCTATGCTATTATTCATAGAAAGATCACAAAGCAAAAATCTGCTCTCTTCATGGCAGCCGTTCCATCAGAAACTTCTCAGGATAATATCTGGCACAAACAGAAATGTCAAGGGGCTTTTTTTTTTTTTTTGCTGGTTTTAATTTCATCAGCCTTTTTGGAGAAGGAAATGGCAATCCACTCCAGTATTCTTGCCTGGAGAATTCCATGGACAAAGGAGCCTGGTGGGCTACAGTCCATGGGGTCACAAAGAGTCGGACACGACTGAGCAGCTAACTCACACACACATACACAATTTTAATGCCCTTTGCATTAAGTGAAATCATTCTGATTTTCATCAAACGACTTTGAAAAAACCAGACAATAAATGACACTCAATCAATTAATACAAAATTAACATTAATGTGAGATGACAGATACAATTTTGGAGTCTTACTCTCAGTATCACAAAAGACAATTAAAGGCACAGTTTCTTTGTTCTTTAATTTAGACAAAAAATAGGCATTAATTTTCTGTTTTCCTCATTCATTTTTTTTAGAAAGCCTGCTACTCAGATCAATCTCCATGTCTCTCTAAAGGCAGCATGCAGAGAAGGATTCATGCACATGGACTTATTCTCAAAACATCCCTGCAACACAGGCCAGGGATGGATCTTAGAAGATCACAGAGGTTAAGTGACTCAACCAAGATTACTGTGTGGCTGAACTCTTAGTAAAGCCCAGGTCTCCATATCGCCGGGCAGGCTCTCTCCAAGGTGACTTTGGAGAGGGGGAACACAGCATACTTGGATCTGAGTTTCTTGTGCTTCTAGGAAAAGGCAGCAAGTTTGAGTAGCACTGTGGGGAATACTAACAGGACCTCAGCAGAAGCATTTCTGGCTTTGCTAGAGGTTTTCCTGAAATCACCAAAGGATACAGTTGAATTAAGATTCTAGAGATCACTGGCAAGGAAATTTGGTTCAAATGACTTAATGGAACATCCTCAATGACGGGACATAGAATCTCTGGATATTCTTCACCCAGGCATGACTAGCCAAATGGCACTCCATTGATGCCACCAGAACATTTGTCAACTAGGATGACCAAGTTGGTAGCGTTCCAAGTTCCATCTGTTCTCTAGCAAAACTACTCTGTGGGTAAGGCTGTGATTTTTTTTTTTTTGGCAACTTTGTTTAAAACCTTCCACTTGTATATGTGACTGTGGAAATACCTCCATCCTATCTGTGCAAGTCCTCAAGTGGATCCCTAACTGAAAGTGTTTATTTTTAAAACTGTATTTTGAGTTCAGATGCATCACTGTAAATGTCTGGAACTCAAAGGCTGTTTTGTCTCTTGTAGGTAATGACAATTATTGCAGCCGTTGCATATCAGTTGACTTTGATTAAAATCTTGACTTTCTCCTAATTGCTGTCATGTGGTTAAAAGCAATGTCCATTTATAGCATGGAATATGATACACCTTGAAAAAGTGAAAGTGTTAGTTGCTCAGTCATGTCCCACTCTTTGGGACCTCATGGACTGTAGCCCACCAGGCTCCTCTGTCCATGGAATTCTCCAGGCAAGAATACCAGAGTGGGGAGCTATTCCCTTCTCCAGGAGATCTTTCTGAGCCAGGGATTGAACCCAGGTCTCCTGCATTGCAGGCAGATTCTTTACCATCTGAGCCACCAGGGAAGCCCCATGATATGCCTTACACAGACTAAATCTAAAGGCTATAAGTTCCACAACTTCAGAGGTAAGTAACTTTAGAGTGAAGAATATTCTTAATCTCTCTCCTTTATTAAAAAGAGTTGGGGAGATTTGTGAAGAAATATTCAAAATAATAAAAACATCAAATTCATTGGTAATTTCTATTTTTTTGTAAAACACTAAATGTATTTTTATATTTATTAGTTGCATTGAACAACTAATTTGATATTGCTTTTTGCCTCATATTTTTATTGAAATGTAGTTGACATACACTATTAAATTAGTTTCATGTGTATAACATAGTGCAATTTGACATAACATCAACAAAAAAGCCAAACATTCAAATCTTACCATTTGCTCAGTAAGTTGTAGAATAAAAGCAGTGATTTTTTCTTCAATTTTATGTTTTATAATATTTTATTAGATTTATAATCTAAAAATAAAAATGACTGTTTAATCAGATGAAGAGTATTATAAGAAGAAAATTTTCAGGAAATACTTGTTGTAGTAACAGACAAAAACTAAAACCTGCTTTAGGGTAGAAAATGAACTTTGCTTCTAAAAGAAAACTTGCAATAGAAACGAAGCAGGTCAGAACTCTTTCCAAAACAATCAGAAAAAAGCTTCTCCCTAATACAAATATTACTGCGTTTGAGAGCATCTAATAGTTCTACATAACAATTCTCCAAATAATACATTATTACAAATCATTGAAACATCTTCTCAGCTAATAAGGCTATTAAAACAATTCTAACTGACTTCAAATAACATATTTATGAAGGAAACTTCAGCAACATCAAATATGGAAAACATTTTGAACAAAATATTATTTTTGTCCTCACGTCTAAAGAATCTTATACATTCTTTGTTCAATTCTTTCCTTATAAAAAGCTGCTTTAATGAGAGCTAGCCAGTCTAGATTGTGTTTTTGGTGTTGCTTTAAATCCCATATTTAACACAAAAATCTTCTTTCAGATGTCGTATATGTGTGGTTCCAGCTCTAGTGAGAAAGTATATATAAGTTGAGAAGTGCTGGAGGACAACAATATAACTTGAAATTTCTTTTATTAATATTATTTAAGAGAAACAAGAAAGCATCAATTAATTTTAGATTTTAAGTCAAGTATGCATGCTGAGATTTTCAGAAAACCATTAAAAGGAATAGAAAAAGAACAAATATCTTCAAAATCAGTTCAGAAAAAAAAAAACTTCCTTGTAAGAGATACAGTTTAAGAAGAAGGACCTGGAAAGAATAAAAATGAGAGGAGGAAAATGTCATGAAAATATTAGTCAAAAGAAAGCTGGTAAAATTGTGCTAATAATAATAAAAATAGAATCTAAGAAAATAAAATATCCTTGTGAGAAATTAAATGGGTCATACCTAATCACGAAAGCAGTACCTCATCAACAAACATACAACTATTCCAAAATCTACTCACTGAATAACATAGTCAAAATTAGGACACAGTGAACAATCTTTTAAAATATTATCCTAATAATTGATTAACAAGGCACACATAACAAAAGTGTAAGAAATAAAATGAAGTAATATTTGCTCAATATAATGAATCCTGTAGACAACATTAGGAAAAGAACACTTGTTGCAAGCAATTGACCAAATTACTAAGTCATAAAACACAACAGATACCAAAGAACTGATAATTTATATATTCAGGTCATTTTCTCCAACTTAAATGAAAATAAATTAGGAATAAGTAATTAAAGGTATATCTCTCAAACAAAAACAATAGAGACTTTCCAAACAATTTATACCCATAAAAAAAGGAGAAATAGCAATCAAATTAGAAAAATTTAAGATCTGAATATTAATTTAAAATTCCATACTAAAAGTTGAGAGAGGCAGCTAGATTAGTACTTAGAAGGAAATATATAACCTTACATTAATAAACTTTGGAAAATTCTGAAAGAGATGGGAATACCAGACCACCTGACCTGCCTCTTGAGAAATCTGTATGCAGGTCAGGAAGCAACAGTTAGAACTGGACATGGAACAACAGACTGGCTCCAAATAGGAAAAGGAGTACATCAAGGCTGTATATTGTCACCCTGCTTATTTAACTTATATGCAGAGTACATCATGAGAAACGCTGGGCTGAAAGAAGCACAAGCTGGAATCAAGATTGCCGGGAGAAATATCAATAACCTCAGATATGCAGATGACACCACCCTTATGGCAGAAAGTGAAGAAGAACTAAAGAGCCTCTTGATGAAAGTGAAAGAGGAGAGTGAAAAAGTTGGCTTAAAGCTCAACATTCAGAAAACTAAGATCATGGCATCTGGTCCCATCACTTCATGGGAAATAGATGGGGAAACAGTGGAAACAGTGTCAGACTTTATTTTGGGGGGCTCCAGAATCACTGCTGATGGTGATTGCAGCCATGAAATTAAAAGACGCTTACTCCTTGGAAGGAAAGTTGTGACCAACCTAGACAGCATATTAAAAAGCAGAGACATTACTTTGCCAACAAAAGTCTGTCTAGTCAAGGCTATGGTTGTTCCAGTGGTCATGTATGGATGTGAGAGTTGGACTGTGGAGAAAGCTGAGCGCCAAAGAATTGATGCTTTTGAACTGTGGTGTTGGAGAAGACTCTTGAGAGTTCCTTGGATTGTAAGGAGATCCAACCAGTCCATCCTAAAGGAAATCAGTCCTGAATATTCATTGGAAGGACTGATGTTGAAGCTGAAACTCCAATACTTTGGCCACCTCATGTGAAGAGTTGACTCATTGGAAAAGACCCTGATGCTGGGAAGGATTGGGGGCAGGAGGAGAAGGTGACGACAGAGAATGAGATGGCTGGATGGCATCACCGAATCGATGGACATGAGTTTGGGTAAACTCTGGGAGTTGGTGATGGACAGGGAGGCCTAGCGTGCTGCGGTTCATGGGGTCGCAGAGTCAGACACGACTGAGCGACTGAACTGAACTGAACTGATATTAAGAAAAACCTTTAAAAATTACTGCAGATAATATAGAATGTTAATGTTTACTATTCAGCAGTAGAGGGGCCCATAAGAAAAAAAAATCATGAACAGATAATGAATAAATTAAAAGAAGCTCAAACGCAACAGGAATCAGGGAAATGCAAATTAAAACCAAAAGGAGACACCATTTCCATTCCTAAGATAGACAAACATTTAAATGTTTTAAAGTAGGAATATCAAGGATGTGGAAATGAGAACTCACATATTTCTGGTGGTAATTAAAATTTGTATAAACACTTTGGAGAGCAATTTGGTAGCATCTACTAAAGCTAAAAATGAAAATTGAATGTTCAATCTAGCAATTCAAATCCTAGATATATATGCCTAAGGAATTCTCATACATGATACAAGATATTTGAAAAACGTTCACTGAAGGAGGTTTTATGATACTGAAAAAATGTAAAATAACTAAAATGTTCATCAATATGCTAAAGTAAAATTTAATTTATTATGTACTTGTTAAATGCCTTTATATGGTAAAATAGTATTGTATACTGAAAATGAGTGAGTTAAAACAACATGGCTACATTTCACAAATATGATACTGGGCACAAAAAAGCAATACTAAAATGATTCACAAATTATAAAATCATTTATGTATAAATTTAAAACATAAAACAACACTATATACTGTTTATACACAGGGACATAGTAAATATTTGAAAAAGGAAAGAGGCTTGTGTGTTAAGTGGGCACAGGGGCTTTGACTATATTTGTAATTCTTTTTTTTTTTTTTATTTGTAATTCTTTAACGAATAAAAGATCTGAAGTAATAAAATGCTATTTAGATCAAAATTCGTTGACGAGTACACGAATCTTTTGATAATCACTCCCTTTACTTTCCTGTGTGGCGAAATAATAATAATTTCCTAATAAATAATGAAATAAAGCAACGGGTCTATGATCCGCTAGTACAGAACTACTACGTTCTTCTCAGATTCTGAGAAAACAGTCTATGTGTATAAGGTACGCACTTTAAAAGAAACACATTATTGCCTCTGTCCAAAGCATGATTGAAAGTATTGACACAGTTTAAAGATAAGTGAAGAACTCAAAGTTGACACACAAAAATGATGATATCTTTTATTGAATTTTATAATGAGGTGAAGTGTAGACAATGTGAGAACTTTCACTGTGAGGTAATTCATCTTCAAATCTTTTGTCTAAAACTAGTCCGATAGAAACAATGTCCTGTTCTTGAGGCTGAGCTTTTCATTTGTGAAGATCAGTCCGACACCCTTCTTGCACATTATTCAAACACTTAATCCAATATATTCTGTGCCACTGATAACAAATGTGGTTAAGAGGTCCATCTGACAAAACATTTTGTACGAGTTTGAATTAAGCTCTGCCTCAAGACACACATATCTGTCTTGCTTCCTGATTATCTTCTTGTTTTTCAAATTATTAAAGCACATAAACCAAAAGACCAATGGTTGCAAATAGGAGTTATAGCATCTGTGACAGATTTTCGTCGTCTGCTTCAGGCTAGTTCTTCTGATGAGCTATTAAATCATCAAAATTTGGGTCAAGTGATTTCTGCTCAAGTAAATTGTTAGCCCAAATAAGTACGTTGGGACTTTCTGAAGGAAACTGTAGAAGATTAATTATTAGAGCACTTCTAGATTTTTGCATGATGTCTAAAATGTATACTTTTGCATTTATTATTCTTCAGCCAAACGTCAGGGCTATCTTAAGTCACATTGAAGTAATGGATATGTTGACAGGGACAGTAACAACTCTCCCCCAGAGATACAGGATTTCTGTCCACCTCAGTTATGGAGCAATGTCTGTGGGCAACATATACTACACGGAGGCTATGAGTTCAAAGGAACTAGTTAGCTATAAACAGAAATACAAACTCTGTGCCTGCTTACACATGGCTTAAAATCTACTGATTCAAAAATTTTTAATCAATTTTAAAAAAAATATAGACCTCATTTGCATATTAAACGTCGGTAAAGCAAGTACGTTTTATGTGAACTGAACATAGACATAGAGGGATGGGAAGACCAAGAGTCATTTAAAATCCATAATATATAAATATACAAGAGTTGCCTGAGGTAGCACGTATTCTTGACACAGTAAATGTACACAGGCATATGAGATATTCAAAATGTAAGAGGTTGTGATCAATCAAGGGCTTCCCTGGTGGCTCAGTGTTTAAGAGTCTGCCTGTCAATGTAGAAAATGCAGGTTTGGTTCCTGGATCAGGAAGATCCTCTGGAAAAGGAAATGGCAACCCACTCTAGTGTTTTTGCCTGGGAAAACCCACGGACAGAGGAGCTGGGTGGGCTATAGTCCATGGGGTCACAAAGAGTCGGACACAACTTAGTGACTGAACAACAAACAACAGATCAATTAAACATAAGTGACACTCATCCCAAATCCATATAAATGCAAATAACATCCATAACTGTTCATCCAAAAACTGGCATCTACAGCTGTGTGCATATGCCCCTAGGCATCCTAGATAGAGTATATTGCCTTGGACAACTTCGGTATGTTAGGGACCCTCCCTTAAACCTCAGCTCTGATCCTCATAACCATGCCATTGGAGGGGAAGGCTGAAGGCTAATCTATTCAAGAGGGAGAAACTACAGATATGTTCAACTGAAGATTAAATACTAGGGTCCACCTAGCCCACTTGCCCTTTATTCTAAGAAGAACATTAACTGAACTCAGTCCTTTCCTTTACGTCTCATCATTTGTTTCCAGTTGAATATGCCAGCTGATTTGAGCATCTGAATTTTGCCTGTATGTCTCTTTGTTTAATGACCTCTGGGAAGCTAAAGACAACTCCCCACATGATGTTTAACTATAGAAAAAAGTATCATCTATTGGTCACTAATTTAGATCATATATCTTATTACGAAGCACCTTCAACCTCTAAATGAATCTTCTCCCAAGTGGTGCTGCAACTGAGTCTTCATTGGTTCATTCAGCTCAGTTCCGTTCAGTCGCTCAGTCATGTCCGACTCTTTGTGACCCCGTGGACTGCAGCATGCCAGGCTTCCCTGTCCATCACCAACTCCTAGAGTCTACTCAAACTCATGTCTATTGAGTCGGTGATGCCATCCAACAATCTCATCCTCTGTCGTCCCCTTTTCCTCCCTCCTTCACTCTTTCCCAGCATCAAGGTCTTTTCGAATGAGTCAGTTCTTTGCATGAGGTGGCCAAGGTATTGGAGTTTCAGCTTCAGTATCAGTCCTTCCAATGAATATTCAGGACTGATTTCCTTTAGGATGGACTGCTTGAATCTCCTTGCTGTCCAAGGGACTCTCAAGAGTCTTCTCCAACACCACAGTTCATTGGTTCATTACACTATCTTCAAAGGCGGGTTGCTTCAGGCAACTAGTTGCACATGATACACAAGTGAATCCTATTGACCTGAGTCCACTTTTAAAACTTCTTCGTGTCTTATAACTGAATCCACTGCTCAGAAAAAATGTTGCATGAATCACCATGATGGGGTACTGTTAAGTAAGCCAGAGGCATGGTAACAAGAAAGACAAATCCACAGGCAGAATAATTGTCTGTCCCACAATGAATAGTTGCAGCTCCCATAATGGAAAGAATCCCATGTCTTTATCTGTCATCAGACAAATTACTGCCCCCCACTCCCCCAGGGCACGGTTCAATGTATTAGCATTTATCCCTGGGATTGGCAGCTTGGGTACTCAGTACTGGCCATATCAAATTAGTCATGTTATTTAATCTGTGCTTAAGTTACATCCTTGCTGTTGTGAACTCTTTATTCATGACACCATTGAGCAAACAAGGGATGGTGCCTAGTTAAAAAAAAAAAAATTACTTAACATTCATACAATGGACAATTGTATTCATGCAATCATTCAGCGATTCCTCATCTAGGAATGTCCTCTAAGGAGAAATCACCTGGGACAGGAATATCCCACGTAGACTCTGCCAGTTCTGAAAGCTCCTCTCACATATCTCTTCCCTATGCATGCTAAGTCACTTCAGTCATGTCCAACTCTCCATAAATCCATGGACTGTAGTCCACCAGACTCCTCTGTCCACGGGATTCTCCAGGCAAGAATACTGGAGTGGGTTTTATGTGCTCCTCAAGGGGATCTTCCCACCCAGGGATTGAACCCACATTTCTTATGGTCCCTTGCATTGGCAGGTGGGTTCGTTAACCACTAGTGCCACCTGGGAAGCTCTAAACCTCTTGTCCCGCTACCTCACTATTATCATTTCTCCAAATTGCACCCATACTCTGGCAACCTTTGTTTCTAAGCAGAGTAAGCAAACAGATGTGCCCCTTAAATTTCTGTTCACTTGAAAGATCTCTCTTCTCTATAGCTATTCTGGGGAACAGGTATGACTGAAGTGGCAATGCAGCAAAATAAAGTCCATCGAGAGGGTAAAAAATTGCTCAAGTGACAAATTTGAGCATTCAGCCAATCTTATACATTCCATTTCCAATTGCTGTAGGTGGTTTGTCGCCCGAGGTCAAATTTATTGAGTTGATAGAAAAACATGATTATCATGATTTCATGACCACGTGGGAGTTCAAAGGTCAAGTGTTTGGGCTTTTTCAGCATCTTTTAGCAAGGAAGGATCTTTTCTTCAAAAGAAGATTAATAATTTCAGGAAGAAGACATGGCTTTGTCTTAAAACCCCAAAGATCTACATTATTAATCTCCTCTCAGATTTGCAAGATTTTCCAAAATGCATGACCATCTGCACAAACACTTTAGGCACTACTGAGTTTGCTGAATCGCTATGTTGAGTGGCAGAGAGAACAGCTTGCACCACAGCCTGGATGAGCTGGCGAGTCTCCTCTTGTTCTGGAGCAAACCGAAAACCCACAGCCATAGTGATTACTCCGTAAACGTTTTGATGAAGTGCCTTCAAAAATGGCGCATGTTGCTTTCAGGCATCCAAGATGGCAGCCACCCGAACGAGGCCTATTTCTTTCAAAGGGACATCAAGACATGCCCAACCGAACCCTCCGAATTTTGAAAAAGATGGCAAGTCCTGAATTTTCATGGGGAGGGGGGATTTATCCTCCTTTCTGTTGTTGTTGTTGTTTAATTGCTCAGTTATTTCCCACGCAGTGTGACCCCCTGGACTGTATCCCGCCAGGCTCCTCTGTCCACGGGATTTTCCAGGTAAGAATACTGGCGTGGGTTGCTATTTCCTTTTACAAAATCTCACATGCTGTGGAGCAGCAAAGCCCTTGCACCACAACCATTCAGCTTGTGCTGTGGAGCCGGGAACCGCAACTACTGAAGACTGTGCACTGTAGAGCCTGTGCCCCACAACCAGAGAAGTCAGGGCAGTGAGAAGCCCACGCTTAACTGGAGATTACTCCCTGTTCCTCATAGGCAGAGAAAAGTCCACGCAGCAGAGAAGACCCAGCACAGCCAAAGTAAATACATAAAATTAAGGGGGAGGAAAAAAAAAAGAAGAAGCTAAAATGAGTCACATGATAAGCCACTCCGAAGTTCTTATTCGCCCAAGTCTCTGATTCTATAGATAGGCTGAGGAATTTCTTGCATCTTGACTTCATTTGGTGTGAACCATCGCTGAGTCCATGTTTCAGTCAACCAATCCACCACTTATATAAGTCCTCTTGACTTCTTGGGCCAGCATACTGGATGCAGATTCTGGTATGTGCAGCCATATTGGTTAATTTGGCCTGATATGTTTATACTTTTTCCTCTCTGGTGCATCTCCTTTCAAATCTATTTGCCACACACATTCCTCAGGTTTCTAATGATAATAAAAAATGACCAACTATTTCCATTTTTTAATGTTTTCCGATTTTCCTCCTGGCTCACACTTTGTATTTGACCTCTACTCACACACTGGGAACCAATCCCAACCCTAAGTCTGGAGGCAGTGAGGTGGTAATGACAAGCTATGAGGAGAAATGACATTCCTTACACATTAGGTACTTCAGGTGAGTTAGCTCTCCAGTAAAAGAAAAATCAATCTAATAGAGTAGGGGTGAGGAGGCCTCTACTGGTGAAGATGTTTCAGTGGATTTAGACATTCAGTGTGGTTATGAGAATCTAAATCTGTCTAATATCCCCATTCAAATTCTCTGAGTTCTCAACCTTTCTCATCCAATGCTATAACTTTCCCAGAGAAAGCCTGGTAAGGCTGTGATTCAGCACTCATTACAATTTAGCAGTAAACAAGGTCAGACACTGTGTGTGCATGTTTTTGCCAACCGCAGCCCTTCAGCTACGAGATATAAAAATTATGGGAAGTAGTCATGGACACTTCCTGGGCTCCTGACTTGCCTTGAGCAAAGTATTTAAAACTCTGAGTTTGTTGTTTTCTTTCTTTACAATCTTCAGGCCAGAGAAAGCCAGCCTACCTTACAATTATTATATTTATATTCCCATCATAAAATTCTATTGAAGAAATCACAAAACTTTCATAGGCTTTCATAAGTACTTCATTCCAGGTGACCTCGGGTAATAATTACAAGCCAAGAATCAGCAATGTTTTATGATGCGCTGACAAGATTGTCTCCTTTCATATTTAACCATTTTTTGTTTGTTTGCTCTTTGTTTTTTTGCATACACATGTGTTCAGTGGTGTCCTACTCTTTGCGACCCTATGGACTATAGCCTACCAGGCTCCTCTGTCCATGGGATTCTCCAGGCAAGAATACTAGAGTGGGTTGACATTTCCTCCTCCAGGGGATCTTCTTGATCCAGGAATCGAACCCACGTCTCTTGCACTTCCTTCATTGGCAAGCAAGGTCTCTACCCCTGCACCACCAGGGAAGCCCTGCTCAGCCAGGTTAAGTGCCGGAGTCCAGCTCCGGCAGCCAGGGAATCGCCCTGAAGGGATGAACGGGGTCGGCGAATGATGCAGCCTCTCACTCATTTGGACTGCATCTCGGTGGAGAAAATGATGCAGTCTCTCGCTCAAAGCACTGGGCTGCATGTTTATTTTAAGCATCAGGTTTTCTTTTATACTTTTACAGAACCATTAGGTCAGAGGTATGACATCTTCAGTTTCCCCTCACCCATATTTACTGTCTCCATAAATCATTGTGGTTCTTCAGAGTTCCCTCTTAAGTGTCCTTGTGATAACATTGTAACTCAAGTTTGTCTCTGGGCTGTATATTACATTCCTCAGTTTATTTCTTATCTCTTTAAATCCTGCTATCCCCTAGCAACTTAAGCTCATCATCTCCTAAAAAGGCGTTTAGCTATTAGTATCTCTAAAATTCCTAGTTTCTTTAAGCTATAGTAAAATATGCCAATGCTACAACATACCTTAAACTTTTAGCTTCTAACTATTCTTAATTATTCCTAACCCCTAAACTCAGCAAACTTCTTTTGCCATAAACATTCCCCTTACAAGCAGGTTTCAGATAACAATGTTTCCCATGGTCTCAAGCTGCAGCCTATGTGCTCATCCTGGAGCATTCTTTGTAAAGATCCTTGAACAAATGTCAATAGTTAACTTTATGGATTATAACATACTTTCCAGCCAACTCAACCGGAGGAAGAAAAGGACAAGTCAGAATCACAAGACCTAACTCCTTCATCCCGGGACCGTGCTTGCGGGATGAGGAGAGGGGGTTAGGGCCGTGCCTCCATTTTGTCAGTAATGCCTATCGCGGCTCCCGACAGTTAAGCAATTCCAAATTTACATCCTCATATAAAGTAGATCTGCAGCCAGTTTTGCAATCAAGTACTTCATCTGATGAGATAAAAATGCAAGAAATTGATAGTTTAAGGTGTCAGATTCTTGCTCTCTAACATTTAGCTTCAGGACCAGGGACCAGACTTGATCACTTAAGAGCTTTTGTGGAGCAGAGTTTTATTAAAGTATGAAAAGGGGCAGAGAAAGCTTCTGACACAGACATCAGAAGGGGGACAGAGAGTGCTCCCCTTGCTAGTCTTAGAAAAGGGAGTCATATGCTTTTTCAATTGGTTATTACAATAAATCAAAAGAATGTCTGAAGGTTGTAAAGATCTTACTACACCCACTCCCACAATTTACATTGTGACCAGGTCTGATCCCCGGGTTGGGAAGATCCCCTTGAGAAGGAAATGGCAACCCACTCCAGTACTCTTACCTGGAAAATCTCATGGACGGAGGAGCCTGGGTAGGCTACAGTCCATGGGGTGGCAAAGAGTTGGACACGACTGAGAGACCTCACTTTCACTTTCATTTGCAACAATTGAAAGATCTTACCAGACCGGCTCCCATAACACACATTTTAAGATGACGGGATTAGTCAGAAGGTTCTCAAGGAGAAACATGCCCTCCAGCAGGATACTTGGTTGTCATTGGTACAAAGCTTAAGGGAAAACAAATCCTTGAGTAAGATTAGTTGTTTTGTTGTGTGATCATTAGCTCTGGGCTTAAAGGAAAAAAAAGTTTGTCCTTTTCTCTTCCGTGAGAATTCTAGACTCCTATCTCCTCTTTATTTTTATTTTGTATTTTATTGACTTTATTTTTCTGGGCTCCAAAATCACTGCAGATGGTGATTGCAGCCAAAAAATTAAAAGACACTTACTCCTTGGAAGGAAAGTTATGACCAAACTAGATAGCATATTAAAAAGCAGAGATATTACTTTGTCAACAAAAGTCCGTCTAGTCAAGGCTATGGTTTTTCCAGTGGTCATGTATGGATGTGAGTGTTGGACGGTGAAGAAAGCTGAGAGCCGAAGAATTGATGCTTTTGAACTGTGGTGTTGGAGAAGACTCTTGAGAGTCCCTTGGACTGCAAGGAGATCCAACCAGTCCATCCTAAAGGAGATCAGTCCTGGGTGTTCATTGGAAGGACTGATGTTGAAGCTGAAACTCCAATACTTTGGCCACCTCATGCGAAGAGTTGATTCATTGGAAAAGACTTTGATGCTGGGAAAGATTGAGGGCAGGAGGAGAAGGGGACGACAGAGAATGAGATGGTTGGATGGCATCACCGACTCGATGGACATGGGTTTGTGTGGACTCCGGGAGTTGGTGATGGACAGGGAGGCCTGGCGTGCTGCGATTCATGGGGTCGCAAAGAGTCAGACACGACTGAGTGACTGAACTGAACTGAATTTCCTCTTTAAGAGCCCCAGACCCCTTTCTCCTCCTTGGGGACCCTGGACTTCATGTCAACCTGCCTAGGAATTGACTCTCTCAAAATGAAAATGATTCCAGGTATTTTAAGCAAGAGACGAGCTAATATAAATATGAGGTATGTATAAAATCAGTGAAAGAGCCGGGGTCGGGGAGGGTGTCGGGGGGGGAGTGGGTGGTGAGGAAAGAAATCTACGGCCATTTCTTACACTATTATTTACGTTGATGCAAAAGTAATTACGGTTTTGGATCCTGAATTTTAAATCATTATAACTAGACTCAAATATATCTTTATTAATAAAATAGGAACCATTACAATCAACACGTTTTTGCCAATGAGAAATAAGTTTGTTTATTCCTACAGCATAAAAATCCATCCCTTGGGATTTGATGGACTCTAGGAAAGCATTTTCTGCATCAGGCTGGTTGTGTGAAAACGTTTTCCCTGCAAAAAGTTGTTGAGATACTTGAAGAAGTGGTAGTTGGTTGGCAAGAGGTCTGGTGAACATGTTGGATGAGGCAAAAGTTTGTAGCTCAATTTGTTCAACTTTCGAAGCAATGGTTGTGCAACCTAAGGTTGGCATTGTCTCAGAGAAGAGTTGGGCCCTTTCTGTTGACCCATGGAGGCTGCAGCCATTGCAGTTTTCACTGCAGCTCATCAATTTGCTGAGCACACTTCTCAGATGTAATGGTTTCACCAGGATTGAGAAAGCTGTAGTGGATCAGATGGGCAGCAGGCTACCAACCAGTGATCATGACTTTCTTTTGGTGCAAGTTTGACTGAGGAAGTGCTTTGGAGCTTCTTCTCGGTCCAACCACTGAGCCAGTCATCACTAGTTTTCATATAGTGATGACTATTGTGAGTGTTCTTGCCTGGAGAACCCCAGGGACGGGGCAGCCTGGTGGGCTGCCGTCTATGGGGTCGCACAGAGTTGGAAACGACTGAAGCGACTTAGCAGCAGCAGCATTGTGACTTTTCATCACATGTCACAATCTGGTAGAGAAACGGTTTGTGTTGTTGTGTAGAATAAAAGAAGATGACACTGTAAAATGATGAATTTTTTTGATTTGCAGTCAACTCACGAGACACTCACTTACCAAGCTTTTGCACCTTTCTAGTTGCTTCAAACGTCTAGTGACCATAGAATGGTTGACGCTGAGTTCTCGAGCAACTTCTCATGTAGTTGTAAGAGTATCAGCTTCTATCACTGCTCTCAATTGGCCATTGTCAGGGGCTTCCCTGGTGGCTCAGATGCTAAAGAATCTGCCTGCAATGCAGGAGACCTGAGTTAGATTCCTGGGTCAGAAAGATCCCCTGGAAAAGGGAATGGTTCCTCACCCCAGTATTCTTGCCTGAAGAATCCCATGGCCAGAGGAGCCTAGCTGGCTGCATTCCATGGGGTTGCAAGTGTCAGCTTTCAATGGACGGCCACTATGCTCCTCACCTTCAAGGCTCTTGTCTCCTTTGCACAACTTCTTGAACCACCAATGCACTGTATATCTGTTATCAGTTCCTGGGTCAAATGCATTGTTGATGTTGTGAGTTGTCTCCACTGCTTTACTACCCGTTTTGAACTCAGATAAGAAAATTGCTCAAATTTGCTTTTTGTCTAACATTACCATAGTCTAAAACACATATATAAACTAAACAGCATGTAGGAAGTCATTGGGCTTCCCTGGTAGCTCAGCTGGTAAAGAATGCACCTGCAATGCAGGAGACCCCGGTTTGATTCCTGGGTTGGGAAATCCCCTGGAAAAGGAATAGGCTACCCACTCCAGGGGCTTCCCTGGTGTCTCAGACAGTTAAAAATCTGCCTGAAATGCATGAGACCTCGGTTTGATACCTGGGTTGGGAAGTTCCCCTGGATGAGGGCACGCAACCCACTCCAGTATTCTTGCCTGGAGAATCCCCTATGGACAGAGAGTCCTGGTGGGTTACGGTCCATGGGGTCACAAAGAGTCAGACACGACAGATTGACTAAGCACACACACACACACACAATAAGTCATTAGTCAAAAAGCATAAAGCAAAAAATGCACATTAAAATGGTATATAACACAGCCACATTTATTTAAGAATGTATTCCAAAATCAAATGGCAAATTTCAATAACGCAAAACCGCAATTACTTTTGCACCAACCTAATAGATCCAAGAACACTCTGCTGTAGCCTTTATCTCGAGAGCAGGCCCTCACGCGACTGCTTCTTGACCTCAGTGAAGTTTGTGACCAGACACTGGAACACTGAGTATGGCAATCATGCCTGACCTCTACCTAAGCACAAACATCCAAAGGCAGACTTCACTTCAACTTCTCTTCGGGCTTGAAAGGTACATGATAAATTGAGAATGATGAATACCATACCAACTGACCATATTTAGGACTTGTCTAAAAGAGTTGACTCTCAGAACTTACCATGCCAATAGTAATCACTGTATTCCCTTCTTTTATCCTTTGAGGCTCTTATGTATTTTAAAAGTCTTCTCTATTTCTAGTTTTTTTTTACTTTAGAGGGCTTTAGCAGGAATAAATCATAGACTAAATACATTGTGGGAAGGAATTAGAATATTGCCACCCACGTAATAGAGAATTGCACTAAATATAGAATGAGCTTTACGTGTATTTAAACTCATTTAGCCCTTGCACCAGTTTGTGAGAGAGACGATGAGGCAGCTTCTCATGAAGTATTTGCCAGGTCATTTTGGTTGCTTGCTATGTTCTAATAAAGGGGCTTCAATTTCTTTGTGAAGAAGCTAGACTCTAATAGAAAAGACTGTGCCTGATCAGTGAGAATTCAGAACATGTATAAAGATGTAGTAATATTCACAAGACACATTATTTAAAAGAAGGAAATTTATGGCAGCCAGTGGTTCTGGGCTTCCCAGGTGGCACTAGTGATAAAGAACTCGCCTGCCAAAGCAGGAGTCCTAAGGTGGCAGAATCAGTCCTTGAGTTGGGACGATCCCCTGGAGGAGGGCATGGCAACTCACTCCAGTGTCCTTGCCTGGAGAAATCCCATGGACAGAGGACCCTGGAGGCCTATGGTCCATAGTGTTGCAAAGAGTCAGACACGACTGAAGCGACTTAGCACAATACAGCACAATGATTCTGTAATGGCAAAGACCTTAATGACACAACTTAGTCTTTATTATCATTATATTAATGAATTCTGCCTCTTCTAATTTGCTTCTGGAGAGAAATCTGCTGGTGGCTTTCCCAAGGATTAAATAAAACAAAATCTCAAGGTATCTAATACTTGCTACACATACACTTTTGTGACTAAATTTTACTTCCCAGGGGAATCTGGGTCACGATCTTCATTAAAAGCTGGTGATTACATGATGGCATGTTGTCAGCAGGATGGTTGGGTCATTAATCCTTGGAGTGCCTTGCTATCCCGATAAAATATATGGTTGTGGAAATAATGAGCTCAGGTTGGTCATTTTTAGATTTCCTTGGTTTTATCTGCAAAATGGTCCACCACCAGCCACTCACAGTGAGCTTCAGTTATCTCATCTTTAAAATGGGTGATGCCCTTGATGATAGCAACAGTCTATAAATATGGATTCTCAATATCCACTCTAATTCTAGCAATAATCATGAGAAAACTCAAAAGCTCTCCAACAGGGGTGGAGGCAAACCATTCACTGCTACCATTCTTTGGGCACCTTAAAAAGTAAGTAGCAGGAAATAAATCACAAGTTTCAGAATTATTGGTGGGGCCCTGTCTTCTGTTTGTGTTATAGAAAGTAGATGTGGTACCTGGAATACATGATGGCCTTTAATATTCATCTTTCCGCCCATGTGGGTAAACTGCTATCAAGAGGAGATGCTTATTTTAAAAGTATAAACCACTTCAGATAGAAAATTCAATTCGCTTTCACTCCTGTCAAGATTTTGTCGACCTAATGAGAAGGTATGCTCATAAACAACCTGCCATCTGGTGAACTGAATTTGTCAAGGAGTATTGAGACTGGAAGAAGCAAACAGGACAATGGTGAATGAAAGGGGCCATTTTCCCAGTTTCCAGACGTTGACTGAGAAAATCAGGGGATCCTGCAGGGATAGTTACAATAATTGCAACATACGAGAAAATTGTTACAGAGTAGCAGCTGCCTACTTCCGGAATTCTTTTGGTTTCATTTGAGTTTTCATCTATTCACGGGAGATACTTCTCTTAACACAACAATCATTTTGATTATCTTTTTTCATAGATATTTTTATTTTCATATAGAATTGATAAGCTTCACATGGTTTCACTTGGCTTCAAAGAATTCAGTGCTGACTATTTTTGTTTATCATACTTTGTGTTTTTATGAGTTTCTTAGAAATTTGACAGTCATCGGAGAAGGGGAAACGCCAAATATTGATTAATCAAAATAGAGTTTCTGTAAAAATGAAGCGAAATTTGGGCCATGCATAGGTTCATGGATATCATTTAAATACATAGAATTAAGCAGTCAGAAGTTAAAACATGAAGTTAGTTATACTTTACGTTTTTCAACAAGTAAGGAGCACCTTTAAGTTCAGCCTCACACTTCCATAAACTGATAGTCCAATCTGCAGTGAAATTTAGACCTTGAGCAGGAGGCTCAAGAAAGAGGCTTCCAGGGAAGCATGCAAGGTTAGCAGGCAAAAGGCTTATTTTCAAGGACTCTTGCAATTCACAGTTGTGAAAGGGATGAATAAGAAGGAAGGTCAGGGTAGAAGGAGAAGTGAAGCTGCTATAAAATCTTAAATGAAGCCAAAACTGAACCTGCAGCCCATTTATAAGAAGACTTGACCCCTCTGAGCTGACCCAAGTTGCAGTAAAATGTCCAGACCAAGACAGCAGTCACCAGGCAACGGCGATGGTGACCGGGAGAAGCGGATAGAGGTGAATATTCTTTCTTTGCTGTTGTTCAGTCACTAAGTCACGTCCAACTCTTTGCAACCCCATGTACTGTAGCCCACCAGGCTCCTCTGTCCACGGGATTTCCCAGCCAAGAATGCTTGAGTCGGTTGCCATTTCCTTCTCCAGGGATCTTTCCAACCCAGGGATCAAACCCAGGTCTCTGGCACTGGCAGGCAGATTCTTTACCACTGAGCCACCAAGGAAGCCCCACTCTGTCTTTAGACTCAAGCTTTCCACCAATAGCACTGGAGCTCTTTCTGGACTGCCAGCCACACAGGCATATCTTGCTCCCCTTAATATTGCTCCCAAATTTGGCATCCCTTCTGGTGGCTATTCATCTGAGTGGCCTCTGCTCCAAACTTCTCCATCTCTCCATCTATATACTCAGTTGTCTTGTTCCATCCTCTATTGCTAATTGTTATGTTGGGATAAGACGCATATCCCCAACTTCCATCATAATAGCTGGTAAATGCTTCACTTCTTGAAAATATTGGTAACATGGACTCCTTTTGGTGATGATGCCTGGTAAAGGGAATGAAGACACTGGTGGCAACTCCAAGCAGAGTGGAGGATGATGGAACAAATAGGAAAAACAACAGGGAATTTAAACTCCTTTTAAATGACATAACTATGGGCTGCATACGGCTTCCCTGGTGTCTCAGATAGTAAAGCGTCTGCCTGCAACGCGGGAGACCTGGGTTCGATCCCTGGGTTGAGAATATCCCCTGGAGAAGGAAATGGCAACCCACTCCAATACCCTTGCCTGGAAAATCCCATGGATGGAGGAGCCTGGCAGGCTACAGTCCATGGAATTGCAAAGAGTTGGAGACGACTGCGCGACTTCACTTTCTTTCTTGTATGGGCTGCATAGAGTTAACCTTACTGATACATTGTTGAGAGATTACATGTAAAATTTGCAAACATGCCTCACCACCTCTCCCAGAGACATCCACAGAAATGCCAAAGGAAATGACTATGTTTTAAATATTAAAGTAATAATTCAAGCAATAGATGAGCAGACCCAAAGTGTGGCAGCATTGATGGGTCCCTGCTCAAAGCTACATCACTCCTGGGCTCATGAGACAGCATCTCTCTCTAGCTGAGGATCTCATGGAAGGGCATACTGTGACACCCACGGTGTACTACCAGAAGGGATAGCAAAGGAAAGGAAAGAGACCAGAAATTACAGGAAGAGGTTGGATGCGGTTAATATAGCTAGGCGACTGCTCTGAACTAGGAACCATTCTAGTAACTTTCAATGAATTCTCACAGCAACACTATGGTAGATGTTTTTATTATATCTTTAAATAAAAAAAAGTATTAAAGAAGTTAGTTATTGGCTAGGGAAAACAGCTGGTAAGTGAATGAACCAAGCCAAGTTCAAAGCATTTGAACTCCAAACCCAAGGCTTTTTCCATCAACTCATACTCCCATATATCTTATGCCATGGGGATTCTTAACCAACCTTTTTTATTTTTTAATTTTGGCAACACTGGGTCTTCATTGTGATGCACGGTTTCTCTAGTTATGGCAAGTGGGCTTAGTTGCCCAGTGGCAGGTGGGATCTTATTCCCAGAACAGGGATGGAACTCGTGTTCCCTTCACTGGGGGACTCTTAGCTAGTGGGCCACAAGGGAAGTCTCTTAAACAAGTTTGAATAACAGCAATTCAATTTTCTAGTACTTAGAGGATTAATATTTTAAACTACTTGTTAATATTTTTCATAACTTCCTGGCTGAGATGTAAATATTCTCATATTTTCTAAATGAACCCTGATTATTTTAACTTGTACCCATGCCATAAAAGATTTATATATTTAAATATGTTTACTCTTATGTCCATAATACACACTGCCTCTTTTTCTGTAGAAAAATAAATGTACTCAAAGCCATTATTTCCTGGTCTGTACTTTGGTCACTTCGCTGTAAAATATATATGTTTGCGTTTTTATTCGTGTGTGTGTGTGTGTGTGTGTGTGTGTGTGTGTGTGTGTGTGTTAAAATACTAGCAATGTGGTATAATCATTTTGTTTTTCTTTCTTTCTTCCTTATGCTGTTTTTGTTGGTTTGTTTTGGTTTACTTTTCAGATCACCTTAGCTTTCTAAAATAGACTCACTCTAGTAATTCTTTCATTAATAAATTCTATCTTTATTAAAATAAATGATTTCCAAAACATGTCTCTGAAGTTTTGAATTTCCCTCACTATGGAAAATTAGTTAAGATTAATAAGAATGTGTTTTTCCTTGAGGTGACTCCATCTTTGATTTATACATATATTTAAGTAGCATTAGAGATGTTTCTAAACTGCTAGGTAGAATTTTAATGTTTGAAAAAATACTATTAAGTAATTGCATAATGTTTACTTTGATAAATCATTTTTAAATGCTATTTTGGTCTTTTATAAAGATAGAACAATATTTACTTAACTAACATTAAAAATAATTATTTTACTAATTTGGTTTCATTTGATTAAATTCCCTTTCTAGAATTAATGGACTTTAAAAATTTAATAGCAAAGAGCTAATAAACAAGAATCATAAATAACAACTTGTAAAAAGGTAAACAGATAGAGATGCCTCAACCTGAGCTCCAAGGATGACTTTTCCAAACATAAATTAAAAGTCATTGATTTAAATTTCACATATAACTGATAACATGTGATACCTCTTTATGGGAAAATAATGTCAAGAAAGAGTGGACATTTGCATATGTGTAACCGATTCACTGCTGTGCAGCTTAAACTGTGGTCTCACAGCATTGAGAATCAGCTGCGCATATGTGCCCGTCTCTGTGCTGTTATGTTTGACTCTTTGCAACGCTATGGACTGTACTCGCCAGGCTCCTGTGTTCATGGAATTGTCCAGGAAAGAAAACTGGAGTGGGCTGCTATTTCCCACCCCAGGAGAAATCACCTAAATGCTCCAATAAAAATTAAAAAGTCATTCATTTAAAATATCAATCAGTCTGTTATACGCTATTAAAAAGTCTGCATTAGGGAACATGTTTAATAAAACAATATGTCATTATTAAATTCAGATGTATGACATAATCAAATAAAGGTATTGTTTACTGGCAGGGATTCTTAGGTAACCATTTTGAGGCTAAACATTTTGAAATTAATATCCCACTGTTATTTGTTAAGCAGTGGTTTTATAAATATATTGAAGGTCCTGTAAAGAAGCAATTTTTAATTGTTTGAATTGCTTGTCCTTTAATTTTTTTAGACCACAACTGTATATTTTTTGAAGGTTTAAAGGAAAGAAATGGCAGAGTCGGTGATAGAATCTGTTTCATCTCATCTAAAATAAACATTTATCAATCATCATTTTCCTGGATATTCTTCTCATAATTTTCTGTTGGATATTTAAAGTTTAATAGCTATTGTATAAAAGGCCGGCAAAGATACAGATGAATTTAATATTTTAAGAAACAATTTTGCCTTATACAATTGTAGGGAAATCTACCTTTGATACTTTTCATTGAGATAAAGTATTTTATAAATGTGTCTACTTAGTAATATTGCTTGAATCTTCCTGTTTTGAAGGGAAGGGAATTGCATTAATCAGAAAGAGCGTTGTCCCACTTTCTTCTCTTTCTATTTATTTGTAATTTTTCAGTGGTGGTGGTTACGAATGAATCCCTGTCACTGCACTGAGCTCTTGAAATAAATTATCTCACTGAGCCCTCATACGTTTTAGTGTCCCATTTCACATAGGAGCAAACTGAGGCTCAGGGACTGTAAATAATGTCACACAGGTACAAAGTGGGAGCTGTGATCCCACAACTTGTTCTTTTAATGTCTGTGCCTATTGCTTCCCAGACATACTGAGTTTACTCTTGGTATAGCTAATGGGAGACACGCCAGTTTTTATGATAAAATTAATGAAACTGAGGGAATGCTCCCTGATTTCCACTCCATCCATATTCTTTAAAATTGATAAGAACATAGGACATAAAGCAGTCCAGTTAAATAAAGCTAAACTTCAAAGAAAAATTAACAAGGATGAAACAGAATTTAAAGAACTTAAAAAAATCAACCAAACTTTGATGCTTTCAAATGTAAAAGAGAAGCCTGAGAAGTGAATGGTCTCACCCAAAATGCAAGAGAGACTTGAGCTATGTAGCTCAAAGTTTGGACATTAATTCCGTGTATTTCCAGAAAGTAGGTGACATTTATTGAGCACTTGGTATGTGTCAAGCATGGTGCTATATTGTTGCTGAGGTAAATTTTGCAGTTACCCTTTGTACATATGAGAGAATTGAAGCATAAATGCATTCAAGGTCCAAGCATTAGTATGGGTTGCAGTAAGGATGAATCGGGCTCTCAAAAGCTTTGAACTCACAATGAAAGCAATTCACCATCTTTCAGTAATTTAGCTTCCCACCCAACTGGCTGTATAGAAGCTGCTGGTCTTTATCAGGTGTAATTGGCCTCCATTACAAAGCAATTGTTTTTCCCTTACTTCAGATACACTTCAGGAGCATTCTATATTCCAACTAACCAGGGCCGCCACTATGTGAAATGTTTAACAATAGAAAGAACTGTGGGCCAATCTATCAAAACAGACACTGGCCCAAACAGAAGAGAAATTGGCTCTAGACCATGGGATTGGTAGCATCGTCTTACAACTACCAAAGAATTGGCCTGAAACCAATCACACTCTGTAGTCCAGGACTAGAATAGAAAGTTGTTGGGTTTTTTTTTCCCCTTAGCATCAGAATATTTGACCTAATGTATTTATTGATCAAGGAAAGATGGGATTAAAAAGAAAATAAAGCTAATATAAACCCCGGTGAGGGAGCTGCTTTGAGACTATTTTAACGACCATGAACTGAAAGTATACAGAAGGAAGGAAAAAAAAAAAAACCCAGCTGAGGAGGATGCATGTTTCTTAATTACAACTAGATTACGAAACCAAGAATGGTATTGATTGCAGAAAGGAACTGTGTGACAGCTGGTAGGCTATCGCATCTGCACTGCAGAGCCATTAAAACCCTCTTCCGTTTGGCTGTCACCAGCCCACCCTCAATCAGATGTGGATGTACAATGCCACAGTCTGTGGTGTAGCAGAATGAAATACCCCTGTCATTTACCATTATAGATTTCTGAAACATAAAGTTTTTAACCTTGGTTTTTTGTTAAGTGTTTCAATTTCTTGATGTCTTTGGAACATTCGTTCTGATACTCACCCATGAGAAACAGTTCCTGAATTAATTTCAGCGATAACCATGCCTCCCTGTCCTCTGTGGATCTGAGAGGGAATAGCTACGCTACAAAGAAGTCGATCCTCTTTGTAGGACGATGTTCTATCCTGTTCAATGGATCCCACTCACCAATGAGACAGAAGACTCGGTATTGCTTTGTGTTACACTAGGGAATCTCCTTTTCCCCAACTGTTCAAGAAAAAAGTGTGTGTGTGTGTGTGTGTGTGTGTGCTCAGTCACATCTGACTCTTTGAGACCCCATGGACTGTAGCCCACCAGGCTCCCCTGTCCATGGAATTTCCCAGACAAGAATATTGGAGTGGGTTGCAGTTCCTACTCCAGGGCATTTTCCTGACCCAGGGATCGAAGCCAAGTCTCTCCTGAAATGCCAGGTAGATTTTTTTACCACTGTACCACCTGGAAAGCCCGGCACAAGAAAAAAGAATAAGGAAAATTAAAAAAAAAAAACTGCCTGTCAAACTTATATATATGAGAATGGTTATACACAGTGATGTGGGATTTTGAATGCTAACTACTTCTAAATAGATGATTCCTAACAATCTGATTTTAATAATTCTAATAATTATTCTCATTTTAATCCTCAAGAAGCTTCGTTTCACCATGTAAAGTTGGCAACATGTCACCCTGTGCTTGTGAATTGGGTTTGTCTGGAAAATACAGACGCTGAATGTCATTTATTCAATCCCAGATGATGCATTAATTACTATGCTTGTGTGCTAAGTCGCTTCAGTTGTGTCTGACTCTTTGTGATCCTGTGGACTGTAGCCCACCAGGCTCCTCTGTCTATGGTGATTCTCCAGGCAAGAATACTGCAGTGGGTTGCCATGCCCTCCTCCAGGGGATCCTCCCAATCCAGGGATTGAACCTGAGTCTCTTACATCTCCTGCATCGGCAGGCGGGTTCTTGACCATCAGCGCCCCCTGGGAAGCCCATTAATTGCTATGTATGTTAGTCGCCCGGTCGTGTCCGACTCTTGCAACCGCATGGACTGTAGCTCGCTAGGCTCCTGTGTCCATGGGATTCTCCAGCCAAGAATACTGGAGTGAATTGCCATTCCCCTCTCCAGGGGATCTTCCTGAGCCAGGGATCGAACCCAGGTCTCCTGCATTGCAGGCAGATTCTTTACCAGCTGAGCCACTAGGGAAGACCACTAACTGCTATACATGCCTTCAGTTCTGTCAGCCACCACATACTTTAGTCTTCACTACCTCCATCTAAAGTAAAAGAAACTGACAACCCTAAAGTGTAAGTTATTAGCAAGGCCAATTGGCAGGTCAGTGACAGAGGCAGGTTTCAAAAAAAAAAAACCATCAGCCTGATACAAATTTGAATAACTATCACTCTCCACTGCTTCCTTCTTTGTGGGAATATCATTTCTAGGAGACTATTTATTCTCACGGTAATAGCCAAGATAATACAGTGTGACCCTTTAAGTGATATATGCTATATTTTTGGTATAGGATGTGACACAGTGAATAATGACCGTCCCTTTTGATATTGCTGATGGAAGCAAAAAAAAATCTAACTCTGTTTTTTATATGTGAAAAATTCATTCTGACTAGCAAACTGTCAAAATATTTTTCTTTGACTCTGTGTCACCCAATACTTTGCATATTTTTCGTGATGGTGACATTTTGTTGCAAGAAGATTCTTTAAGATAGCTCTTTATATGCCTTTTGCAAACTGGCTCAGTTTTGAGGTTTTGTGTAAAATATTCTTTGAATCATTTTAGTAGTTCTCTTAAACACATCTTGAGTCCATTTCAAGCTTTCACATCATTTAACGTGTGACTATTGCATAAGTCACAAAAAATAAAATTCTGTAAAAACAGTAATGGGTTACCAAAAAATATTAAAGAAAATATATGTTTTGCTTTTGAGCAAAACTTATTCTACACAATTCAAAATTCTACAGTTCTGAGGCTTTAAAAAAAAACCCAGCCATAGCAGATTGACTGGGTATTCTGAGATGATGCTGTGTGTGAAGAGCCGATCCCACGGAGAGCCTGATGTCACCACAGGGCCCCCTGTCCTCTGATCACATTTCCTCCAGAAGCACAAATGGGGCACATGCCAAGGACTGGACTCCATACTCAGCACCAGAAGAGACACAACTGTTGATAGAATATGTACTCTGTCTCCCAGAACCCAGAGTATAGGCATGAAAGAGACCCATGAAAAGTTCCAAACTATCAGTGGCACAAATAAAAGGGTATTAAAGCTAGAGTAACTACACAGAGAGGTCACATCTTGGAGAGGCGTGACCCAAGAAGCTTTCCAAGTCAACACTTGTTGGGGGTGGTGGTGCATTTGAATTGTATCTGGAGGGAGAAAAATGTCACCAGACAAGGTGCTTGAGATCTTTGGAGTTAGACTTTAAGATTTTAATTCACTTGCTCATTTAAAATATATATCTCATCCACAGTCCATAACGCATGAGGAAGAAATACCGGTAAGGAGTACCAGGCAGAAATGTGTGGCAGGACATGTATGTTACACAAGCAGTTTGATTTCTCTCTTAAGGTCATATTAATGAAACATTTTGAAATTCAGACAGTGGCACACCAGGTATCCTTTGTAGATTACCCTTTTTCCCTCTGGCAAGGCTGAAGTGGGAAGAGACGGGAGGAAGGGTCTTAACCGTGTCACACGTTTGAGAGATTAAGTACTGGAATTGGATTGTTAACTGATTGTTTCATAGGTGTCTGAACTCTCCAAGGGTTTCCCTGGTAGCTCAGATGGTAAAGAATCTGCCTGCAATGCAGGAGATCCAGCTCTGATCCCTGGGTTGAGAGAAGATCCCCCAGAGAAGGGAAGGTCTGCCCACTCCAGTATTCTTGCCTGGAGATTTCCATGCACAGAGCGGGGGAGCTCGCCAAGAAGGCAAAGAGGGGGAAATAGCCTAGGCTGTGAGCTGAACACTAGCAGCTTCCAGGAAAGATTTTTGATGATGCAAAGTTAAGTCTCCTGGAAAACTGTCTTGCTCAGCGCAAGAACTTACCTGGTCTCAGCGAATATTTGCTGAATGAAAACAAAACTAATGAAGACCCATACTAACCCAAAGCAGGGAGTTTAATAGACTCTCTGATCCAGCACAGTTTTATACTTGATTGGGAAAAGATGGACCCATGATGGAGGCTTATTATGTCAAAGGATAAGAATTCCCCTAAGGGTACATTGAAATGTTCATCTAGTTTAGACCTCTTACCAAGATTATGGACAAATGAGATCATCAGTTGGTGTGTATGTTCCAGTGACACCCAGTTTGGAGTTAAACATTAAAAATTCTTTACCCTTGACTTTCTGTAAAACCAATGAAATCAAGCTTGTATAATATCCTCTAAAGCAAACATTCTGTATCTGTGCTATGAAAAAAGGTCTAACTCCAGAAGCCAGTTTGCTAACAGCCTAATAGATTCTGACATGTGAGCATCTTCAGCAGGATTTACAAAATATTTAAAGTAACCTCTCAAGTATGAAACAAATTCATTACCCCAAATAACCTGACTCAAGTCCTTTTAATACTTCTCTCAGCTCACCCCCTGGATATACACAGAGCTTGATTCCATCTGAAGCTTTCAAGTCAAATCAGTGTGCAGACATCAAATAATCACAAAAACAGAGCTACTGTTAAAATCCAGGATGGATGACCAAGGAAATTCAAAGATATTTGGAGGTTTGTAAAAATATTCCTTTGATTTGTCATAAAAAATAATTACTGAATGTGTCCACTGGGTGAAGTTGTGATATCTCCATCATTAAAAATCTTAAACACTAAGAATTTGTCCTGAAGACTAGTCAGTCGTAAGGCTAGTCAAACAATTAAGAGGCAAGAAAACAGTTAAGAAGTGTCCATGGAGTCAGGCGCCATTATTATTATGATTATTTTGGATTGATTTCCATTCTGGTGCTCAACGGGAATTTAAGAGGTTGCTGTGTGTAATCACCAAAGACAATTCTGAAATTTTCAATGACTTTGTGTAAACTTGAAAAGTTAACTCAATTGAAGTCTGATTTTATTAAGGCACTGTCACTTTGTTTCATCTGCTAAACACCAAGATCATCTGTCATTTTTCTATCTAACATATAAATTTGATGCATTATGACATTTATCAACAGGTATGTACACCTCTTTTCTTATCTTAGATATTCCATTGAGTTTTTAATGAGAGAATGTCAAGTTATTACATGAGCTCTGAGACACTGGGATGTGTTAAAAAACAAGTTTATTACAGTCTGTGGGCTTTAGCAGCAGAGTCATGTCTTTCTCTGAATCCCCAGTAGAACCTAACAAAGTGCTCTGTAAAAAGTAGATGAGAAGTAAATGTATGGGATGAAGAAATGAAGCTCTTTAGAAGCATGGTAGAGTAGAAGATATTCTTGGCGTGGCCATGCCTGTATTTTATTCTTCTATCAAATCTCTGAACTCAGACCAGTGCCTAGGACGAGGTCAATGTCTCATAAACCTTTTTGAATGAACAGTATTCCTTGACTAAGGACCTAGTCTCCATAGAGTAAAGTCTGTACCTCTTGGCAAAAGTAACCAAGAATACGTAGACATTATATGTAAAATCTCCCAAATGTAACATGGCTCACCTGCTTGCACTTTCATAGTTAATTCCCCAACAGAGATTCTGCAAATCATTAATACTAGTAACTGGAGTGTCATCCTGGTTCCGTCTCTGTCAATATATATATTATTAGTAGTAAAATGGCCAAGAGGGATCAGAGAAAGGGGGTTCAGGAAAATCAGGAGATTGATCCCGAGTTGAACTTAAGCATAGGAATAAACACGTTTTCGTGGGTGCTCAGTGAATGTATAGGTAGATGAGCCATAAACAATTCTGAAGCAGAAAGTTCCATGAAGATTCTTAAGGGAAATGACATTTTAAATTGATATATTATGAAATAGGGAAAATGACTAGTCTGATGAAGTGACTACATTGGTATTTATCTATATTCTAAACACAGATTTCACAAACATAAGATAATATGCTCAGGTAGGTGTGTATATTCAAAAGATATTCATAGGAACATAACAATTTAGTCAGGAAGTAGAAAAGAACATGACGATTTCATATAAACCCCTCACACACAAGAGGAGTCAAATGGCCTTAAAACACAGAAGCTGTGCTCAAGGAAAGAGGAAGGGAAAAACCCTGTCACCTCCTCCACCCCTGTCAACCTCCAGCATCAGGAAGTGGCTCTCATTTCTCTTTGACTTGAACCCAGAAATGATGGGCAGGAGCCCAATGAACTTACTCAGATAAACACAATGAGGTTTCTTTTTAAAATAAGCCTTTACTGAATATATCAACAAGGTACTGTATAGTGTAGAGTGAAGCAGCTAGTTAACAAAGTGTGTGACGCGGTGGGTCTCAGAGGATGTGTGACGCACTCTCCCAGCCCCCTTGCAGTCCCTCGTCGGCGCGAACGCACTACACAGAAACCAGGAGCAAACCAGCGTGTGGCTCAAACGAAAACAAATCGTCAGGATTAACTGTCAGCGGCTGTATACTGGTCCTAGGAGGGACATGCAGCGGCGCCGCCTTCACCTTGCCTCAGGGAGGTTATAAATCTTCCACCCCATGGATGTAACTATGAACAGCCCAGGGTGTGGTGTGTGTGTGCATGGATGCAAGTATGTGTGTTATTCTCGCTTAAAAATGCCTGTTGTGATGCCTTGCTTTGTGCTCTTCTGGTGAGTGTGCTGCTAGAAAAACTAAATCTATAGCAAGAGGTGATTTTTTGTTATAATGACAGGATCCCATGTGTACAAAACTTTCTCCCATAACCAGGGACAAGCGCCCCCCTTTCTCAGCCCGCTTTTCAACCACCCCCCCCCCCGAAGAAATTAGAGAAAGGGGGGTAAACTACTGCTCCCTACATGACTTAAAGAAAGTGCATCAGGCAAGGCTGGACAAGACTAATAACGAGGAGGCTTGGGGTTTGCTGTGTGTATCTCTTCCTCTTTGGGAAGCTCTTCTGTTCTGCTTTCCCATGAAGTTGGAAAGGTAAATCATGAGCAAAATCATTATTCTCATGTTCTAAAGTGAAACGCTGTCTCCTTTTCATAGGGTAGTGAGAAAAATGTTACAAGCAAAGAAGTAATGGAAATTGATGACTTCTAGGTCTAAGTTGCAATGGATGTTGCAAGTGAGATCAGCTGACCAAGCCATATGCTTCCTGTGGACAGCAAATGTATCACCTTTCATCTGGAATGGATACTTTGCTCACAACACCTGGAGTTTGTCCTCCTCAGTGGGGAAGAAGTTCTGATTCCTGTGGAATGACTAGGACCATTATGATCCAGTAGGAAATGGAGCCATAATATTAGCTATTTTATTCATCCTTTTTACCAGACTGGTCACATTATACCTTTTTTTTTTTTTAAATCTCAGGAAAAACATCCAATAAATATTCAACAAACATCCAGATAACTAGAAATTGCATGATTTCTCACGATAGACTTTTTTCCACTTTTCACACAAGAAAAATAGGCAGAGGAACACCATTTTTCTCTCTGCTTTTGCTTGTCCCATGTGATGAGCTGCTAATGCATTTGACAGTTTGAAGGAAGCTATGGGCCTCTCCATGTTCAAACACATCTCCCTAAATAAGTAGGTATCCATGACAACCCTGGGTATGAATAATGGTCAGCAATATCTGTGTGCTCCCGGTTATGCCTTTTCCTTTTGGAATTTCTCCTGCACAGTAACAGTTACTAGCTCTAAAAGTAGACACATGGTATCTGACATCACCCCCATTGGGTCAGACAAGCATCAAGCTCTTTATCAATTGGAAGGTATGGCTTTGTTCATGGTCTTATCCTGCACCTTCAATTTTGACTCTTGGTAAACTCAAAATGCATAATAATGATGAGCGCAAGAGAGGTCCAACATAGAGATATGTATCATCAAAACATTCCCATGACAAAAGTGCCAATCAAAGCATAATCTGCTACTGATGGTCCTTCAGCAGTTTTCCTAAAACACGTAAGGCATTGCAAATTCCGTGATGTGCTTTCTATCCTGGTGTAGGTGCGAGTCCCAGGTATGCTATTACAAACAGGAGACCAATCTTGATTTGAGCAGTCTCTGTCATGTTGTACACAAGCTTAGAATTAAGCCTCTAACTAGATTCTATCTCTTCAGGAATGCCGTCTAGCAAAAGAACCATTTCAGATCATCCTAATCTTTTCACATGACCAGGTCTCCATCATAGGACTTAAGACCCAGATAATTCTATGAATCTCATAAGACGTTATAGAAACCTCTCTAACCTTGGTCTTCTTGGCTCAAAGCAAAGACATTTGTTTCAGCAGCCACATATCCCACTGGAGGTTATACACACAATACAAATAAATGAGAATGATTATTTTGTAGATAAAAGGAAAAAAAAAACTTCAAAAATCAAAGTACCATCATTTGAACACATAGTTTTATCTACACAGCCAAGGAGAAAAGGACAGTGGGAGGGAATTACCCAGTTAAATACACAAAGCCCCGTGTCATGGTCCTGCATTTCGGATGGCTTGCTGCTACACTAATCGTTTTCACAGATTGTCTTTTCCCTTCACTGCATGGACCTAGCTTTAAAAAGGCAACAGTCAAAATGAGCTAGCTAATAGACTAAAATGAAAACCAAAGTCACTTTAGAATTAATTCAAATTAATTCATAGTTAATTTCAGCTTGACTGCACAGTTTCGATTCTTGTGTCTGCAACACTATAACTTCAGTTCTATTTTCGGCTTATTCTGAGGGACAAGGGAGATTAAAACATACTACTTGGGGATATATTATTAAAGAAAATAAAGCTCTTACTATAAAGAAAAACTTGCATAGCATTTTATACCTAAACTTTTACAAAGAAGACACATCACAGTTCTATTTTGTTAAAAGTAAGAGGGACAGAGAAAGCCAAAGCAACATGATTGTGACATTAACGTCACAGGTTCCTAAACTAATGACCAGTCATCAAGAAAATATGCAACGCAGAGTGAAATGCCTAAATTTGATTTTCAAAAGAATTTTCCAAGGGTGTACTTTTTAGGTAAGATGTGTTTCCAAGGGTGTACTTTTTAGGTAAGATGTGTATGTGATCGATAGCCCTTCTACAGCTAAGGGATGGAAAGGAGGACATTATACATGCTTTCTGAAGATGGGACGTTGCTTCAAAAAATATCTAGAATTAAGCCTGGACCTCTTTCTCTTCTCCGTGCCCTCTGCTCAACGCCCTGCACTGCCAAGATTAGGGGAACAAGCCTTCCCTCCCAGACTTGTTCATTTTTCATCTGTTATCCTGTTAATATAAGATTGATTATCCCTCACAATTCCCAAAGAAGAGGAACCTCCACAACTTAAAAGGAGTAAATGAAATGTGAAAAAAATGGAAGTGGATCAAAGTCAGTTCAAGGTGGAAACACAGTATTGCTTTTTTAAAAAAATACGGTATTTTGCCAGCTTTGATGCATCCTTACAGAATTATTAGCAGGGAAAATTAGTATACATTTTAAAGTGAGTATGGATAGTTTGTGCAACCAAGACTGGCATCCATAGTTTTCTTTCGATTTTTTAGCAGAGGGGTGACCAACAAATGTATCAACAGCTAATTATGAAAATATACGTGAGGTGATTGGAAGACAAGAATTTTTGAGGGGATAAAGGTATTAATTCAAGCTATTTCAACATGATACTAACAAAGTTAGTTGATATAGTATAATGGGACCACTGATTACATGCTTTTGTCTAAAGGGTATCAATAGTTTTTAAATAACCAGTTTAGCATATTCCAAACATTGATCCCTTGTTGGTCTAAATATCATGTTGACATAGCTGCAGTGAATCTACCCAAATAATTCTCATTATCAAAAATAATTCCATTCAATATAATTTTTCCCATTATTTTATTAGCCTCTTCTAAAAAAGTATTCTAGAATATATCTCTGTTGAATGTGATTCAACCTGATGTATAATTTGAACAGTAACACTTTTAAAGGGAGTTTTCTTGCTGGGATATCCTACCTGCCCCGAAGGTAACTGATATCAGACTCAGCTTTCTGTTTCACACAGGGCCAGGGGAGCCTGAAGGGTGATTTGTCAAGTTCCCAGTCAGAAAGCCAACCCCTGGATTCAAAGGTCTTTTCAAATCTTGTCTCATTTTCTTGATTCTGCCAGGATGGGTTAACTTATCTCATAGGAACTGACTTCCTCCAGAGATGCCTTCTGCATTTCCTCCTTTGGGTCACAACAGGGTGACCACCTCCTTTCTTAGATTCTGCAAGTTTTCACTTTTCTTCCAGACCCGGAAGTATAGAAATTATATGAAGATATCTGGGGTGCATTTCTTGTTTTATGACTATTATCTGCCTCACTCTGATGAGTCCACTTTAACCTGCCCTTTCACCTGACCACCAACTCTAGGAAACGAATTTGCTCTGAAGCTTCAGCAGTGAAGTGGTGAATTGCATCAGGAGGAAGAATCACTCATTCTTTCACCCTGGCATTGGGTCCTCATTGTACAACCCTGTACAGTACTTCAGCAACTATTTTTTTTTTAAGATTTAAAAAGCAAAGAGTTACAAAACTGTTTGTAATTAACTTGGAATAGAAAAGATAGCACTTTTTTTTTTAAATCCCATTATATAGTACACCGTATAAATTACAGAGTATTCAAATGCACAAATGCATCTGTGTAACATTTATCAAATGTAATTCGCGTGTCTTCATGTGCACACATGTGTATGTTCTCGAGCGTCTCCGTGTCTGTCCACTTCTGTAAGCGCTGGGCCTCTGTCTGTCACGTATGGCAGTGCTCCAGGTCTGGCACACTGCTGTTGCAGTATCGCATGTTGTTGGGGATATGGCAGTCTGTGTAATTAATGCCCCCATTTGGGGTGTAAATGGGCTGCAGTCTGAAATCTCCTTTAAGGAGCTGATCGTTATTTAAGGAGACGATCTGGAAACTGGTCTCTGTCATCTCCAGGATGGAGTTGTCCTTCTTCGTGCCCGCCTCGCAGTAGTCGTCTTTCCGCCGGCCCCGGTTGTATTTCCACTTCTGGGAGGTGTAGCGCCCCTTTCTGTGCATATGCCAGCAAAAGACACCGAGCAGAACCACCAGCACAAATATAACTGCGCCCCCGATCAGGCCCGCCAGCAGAAAAGGGGACCCCATGCTGTGGGAAGTCGTCTGCTCGTGGCTGGAAGCCGTGTTGCTGCCATTGTTCACATAGGAGTCATGGGTGGTGGCCTCGGAACAAATGGTGTCTTCTACAGCTCGGTAGTTAAACGCATCCAGGGGCACTAAGCAAATCCGATACGTGGATCTGGGCTCCAAATTAACCAGGCTCAGATGCTGCTTCTCGCCGCTGACGATGCGTTCCTGAACGATGCCCCCCACCAAACTGTGGCCCATCTTCACCCACGTGAGCTTGTAAGCCATCACAGTGAAGAGAGAGAGCCAGCTGACTTGGATGGAGGTGTCGTTCACGAAGTGGATGGAGAGTTGGATCCGTTCAGAAAGCGGCGGGGTCACTCTTTCTCTGCCGTCCCAGTCCGGAATCGTGGGGAGCTTGGAGGCTGTGGGACTCAGGGGCGTGTAGCTTCTGCTGGGGATCGGGGCGGAGAACGTGGGGGGCTGAGTCACGGGAGAAGCTGAACTCGGGGCTGGAGTGAGGGGAGGCAGGCCGGGGGTCGTGGTGGGGCAGGACAACAGATTCATATTCAGCTCCCGCACGGCCATGCCCCTGACTTGCTCGGGACCTTGGCACATGAAACCTCGCACGTTGAGCGAGGCGGGGATGTGTCTGAGCCATTCCGTGACCCATTTAATGCTACAGTCACAGAACCACGGGTTGTTCCGAGCAGTGAGCTGCTTCAGGTTGGAGAGGTTGTCAAAGACCCCTTGAGTCAACACGCGCAGCTGGTTGTTGGAGATGTCCAGCCGTTCCAGCTTCCGGAGATTGGAGAAGGCTGTCAAAGGGATGTGGCTGATCTGGTTGTCCTGCAGGTAGAGCCTGACCAGGTGCGTACCCGGGAGGTCAGGAGGCGGGCGGGAGAGCGAGTTCCGGACGATGGAGAATTCCTTGAGCTTGGTGAGGTGGCCGAAGGTGCCCTCGGCGATGCCCTTGTTGGTCAGGAGGTTCCCGTCCACGATCAGGCGCTCCAGGCTCGTGAGGTTCTGGAAGGCCATGTCTGAGATGACGGCGATGCGGTTCTCGTCCACGCGCAGCTCCTGCAGGTCCACGGGAAGGCCCACCGGCACGCTGCTCAGGTGATTCTTAGACAGGAACAGCAACTTGAGGCTCAGGGCCTCGCGGAAGGCCCCATCCTCCACGCCCACGGTGGAGATGGAATTGTCATCCAGGTGGAGCTCTTCCAGCTTCAGGAGCTGGGCCAGGGCCGCCCGTGAAATGGTCTGAATGTTGTTTTCCTGCAGGTGAAGAACGCGGACGTTCTTGGGGAGGTTCATGGGGAACTCGTCCAGCTGGTTGCCATAAAGGTAGACGGTGTGCACGGACTGAACGTTGTGCAGTTCTGCAGGAAACCCAGCATTATTAATTTGGTTGTTATGGAGGTAGAGTACAGTGACGCCCTCCGGGATCCCAAGAGGCACTGAGGTCAAGCTTCGCTCGTTACAGTAGACGAAGTTCCTGTCACAGCGACACACACTAGGGCACGCCAGGAATTTTGACACTTGTGAGGAGAGCCCCAGGGAAATGAGAAGCCAAGATTTCAGGAAAAAAGCCCCCTGGCTGGGCCCCTGTGTGGTCTGCAGGCCCATTTCTGAAGTACAGAAATCAAACACAATGCTGTACGGAAAAGAAAAGTAAAAAAAAAAAAAAAGAAAGAGATAGCCAAACCAAAATAATTGAACAGGGTTCAAGTCCAGAATTCCAACTTGAAGAAATCTCCTGAAGGCCAAGGTCAAAGAATCTTCTTGAGGTCTCTGGTCTTTTCAGCCTGTGTTGGCCTCTTTGCTGCTGTCCTCCATGTGCAAAAATATTTCAATAGGAAGAATTTTCCACCCAGGCAACAAGTGAAGCCAAGTTATCTGCAGCCAAGAGGGGCCCAACCAGGCCGGCAGGACCTCTTCTGTGGTCAGGCAGGTCAGTGTGGATCAGCCCACGAGCTTCTTGGTTAAGCTCAATCTGCAATCTGTTGTAGGAAAGAAAAGAGAAAAGAGTCAGTGAAGGGTAGACAATGCATTAAGTGCTGATCTGACTGTAGGCTTTTCAAAAATGCTGTGATGGGGACTAAACACCTAGAGGCAAGGAGTTCGCATTAAGTGATGTGTTACGTAATAATAATTCACTTGAAAAGGTATTCAATAAATGAAAATGATTTGTCTTCATCAAAAAAATATCATATTGTTACCTCATTATCAACGATCATACAGTGAATTTTACATCACAGTCAGCACCTTCTCTCAGAGATCTATTTGCATAAGAGGCCTGGGGCTGAATCTAGTGAATCAAGGATGACTGTTTATAAATGCAACTGGTCACAGTCATATTTCACAATGAAACGACTGACTGAGCAAAAAATACAGTTTAAGGGGAAAAATGTGAAACCCTTTCCAGTTACAAACAAAGGCAAGATGGAAACTGATAAAGTTGTTTGGAAAGATGCATCTTTTTCATTTGTCATTTTTTAATATATAAAAAACTGAGTTGGTACACCTGAAATTAAAACAACATTGTAAATCACTTATGTTTCAATAAAAAATTATCAAGTAAAAAAGTGACAAATGAAAAAGATGCATCTTTCTAGATAATTTTATCTGTCCCCATTTTGCATTTGGCTTCCCTGGTGGCTCTTACGGTAAAGGATCCATTTGCAATTCAGGAGACCCGAGTTCTATCCCTGGGTCGGGGAAGATCTCCTGGAGAAGAGAATGGCTACCCACTCCAGTGTTCTTGCCTGGAGAATCCCATGGACAGAGGAGCATGGTGGGCTACAGTCCATGGAGTCGCAGAGAGTTGGACACAACTGAGTGACTAAGCACGTGAATATATATCAACTATATATAAAACAGAAAGATGCACCCTTTTGATCTGACACCGTGATGAGGCGGTTTAAAGGTGACTCACAGATGCATGTGTGATGGCAGAGAGAGGATTTCTCTTTCCCTCCCCATTCCCTGCCTCTTCTCATCTCTGTCTGCCTCCCAAATAGCTCACACTTGAGTTACCACCTAGAACGATCAAACTCCAGTCCATGACACATTTCCACTTATCCCCTCTTTTGAGACCTCTAGGTACAGATGAGACACACCACTGTGATTCCTTTGAGAGGTGACAAGCTCATGACTAGGAATAAATTATTTTTCAACAACGCAACCTTCCTCCCATCTGTGAGTGTTTTCCTGCTTCTAGAAAAGGACTTTCAACAAACTTTGGAATGACAGGAGACACAGTTGGGGAAGTAAAGGCAATCTGCAGACACTAATCAAACCTTTCTGCTCCAGAACTCTTCCATCTACTTTTATATTAGAGAGGTAAAGATGTTAATTGAAAGGTGTCAGATTTGATTTCCCTATAAAATAAGCTAACATGACAGGACACGGCAAGCTAGAAGTCGCTTAATTCTCACCAATACACAGTAATTGAAACAACTTGTAGCTAATGCACAGAGGAACTATTTGAAATTGTTTCCTTGGCTATCTTTATGTGCATGAGAACTAAGTCACTTCAGTTGTGTTCGACTCTTCGAGAGCCCATAGACGGTAGCCCGCCAGGCTCCTCTGTCCATGGGATTCTTCAGGCAAGAATACTGGAGTGGGTTGCCATGCCCTCCTCCTGGGGATCGTCCTGACTCAGGGATCAAACTCTTACATCTCCTGCATTATAGGCAGGTTCTTTACTACTAGCACCACTTGGGAAGTCTGCTGTTTGTGTTTTTAAACATAGTTAAAAAAGAAAAAAAAAAATGTAACCTCTATTCAAGTGTCCAGAATGTTAAATTTGTTCTACCATTAAAAATATTGTAAGCCATCTAAAAAATGCCTCTGCTGACCAGAAATGGTAATATACATTTTCAGTTGTTCAGAAAGCTTAAAAAAAAAGGAGGTGGTCGAGGGAGTCTCTTTCCAGGCAAAATGGATTTAAAATTAAAACTAATAAAACTTTATTAAAAATCAAGAATTATTTACTTTGTTACAAATTACAAATATATGTTTTGTCACAAGAAACAGGAGCAATCCCCTCTAGCAAAAATCTCCCTATAAGCTTACCGAATAATTTAGGAAAAAAAAAACAAAACTAAGGGTAGTGCCGGAAAAGTGAATTCAATGCCATCAGCTTGATGCCATCCCTAGCTTAGGTTTGAAATTATCAAACCTTCCCAGCATTCCCTAATAGCTGCTACTGAGTGTGGTTTTTGGTCCAACCACGTGAACCTGACCTGGGAAGTTGCTGGAAACACAGAATGTGGGCGTTACACACGTGCATGCACAATAAAACGTGAGCAACACTGCCCTAAACACAGTGCCATCTTACTCAAACATCCACGTGCTTTAATTTATTAAAGGTAAAATAATTGCAAGAGTATGTCAAGCGACTGATTTAAGAAGAGTAAAAGCGTAAAGCATACTAATCACTTTGGTCCCGGGGAGATGGTCTCAAATTACGTCTTATATGTAAATGACATCTTATAGGTAGAGTAGCACAGTGACCAAATATATCACTTGGCTTCAGCAGATCCTTGGAAATGTATGTCTGAATGACAGACACTAATATCCAGCAGCAGCTGAAAGAGTTATCTGTAATCAGAGGAACACACTCTCATAAAGCATGATTTATTTAAGAACAAAAATCTGTTTGATGCCATTAGCATTTCCTCTTCAAAAGAGGTAGGAAAGTGAGTCTAAAAGAATAGAATCTAACACGTTTTTGAGGATTCCACAGGAATCTTCCAAGTGTGAAAGTAGTGCACAAGGAACAGAATTTTCCAAGCGAGAAAAAAAAACTTCCCCAGGGTCTTTAAATTCTTATGTAAAAATAATAGATGTTTCTTAACTGCATTTACAAGCCCAGTTTTAAGGTCCTAGAAACAACAAACCAATGTCTGAAGACGGTAGGATCTGTTTAGAAACTTTATCCGTGAATAGCCACAAGGCACTAATGATTGAAGCATCAACTCACTGGAAAAGACCCTGATACTGGGAAAGATTGAAGGCAAAAGGAGAAGGGGACCACAGAAGATGAGATGGCTAGAGAACATCACTGACTCCATGGATGTGAATTTGAGCAAGCTCTGGGAGATAGTGCAGGACAGAGGAGCCTGGCGTGCTGCAGTCCATGGGGTCGCAAAGAGTGGGACATGACTTAGCGACTGAAAAAAACCGTGATAATGATTGGGTGCTAACAAAGTATTCAGGAATGGAACTGGGGGCCATCCCTGTGCATCCAAATGGTAAATATTCCGCTTGCTTCAATCGTGTTCCCTGAAAAAAGCCTAAGAGCCAACCCTTTGCCCCAGGCCTTGCTCTCTGGCAGGTGGGCTTTACTTAGAGGTGGTTCTTGTATAATTACATAGGAAGAGGATGTGGTCCTGAAGAAAAAGCTCCTAATGGGATTACATGGGGCAAACTGTCCCTGTTCATGCCCCTCCACAGGAGGAAATCTCATCTGGATCACTCTGTGTTGATCAGCTGTGACAAGTTCAACGCTGAACGAAAACAAACTCTCAGGGTGTCCCCTGTCCTTCCTGGGAATCCCACGGAATAACCGTGCATGGCAGACTTGTGCTAGTTCTTGGATCGACAGCAGCCTATACATTATGTCAGCCAGCAGACTGTATCTTTGTTCAAATTAGGGCAAGTGTAAAATCGCAGCCGCCTAGGCAATGATGATTTTTAAGTCAAGCAGGCTGAAATCTCCATATTTTCAGCTGTAACTCCTACTAAATACGAAGGGGTGAAAACCTTCTTCGGAGAAGTCTATTTTGGAAATTTCTTAAGAGAAATCTTAAGATAGAGACTGAATTTATAGAGAAAGTAGCATAGTATAATGGTCAAAAGCATAGTCTCTGAGTCTTTACTACACCTCTGGTCTTGAGAAGCTGGATAAATTACTTAAAACTTTTAAATTTTAGTTTCCTTACCTGAAAAATGAGGATAAAATAGTTCCTAGCTCAACAGCACTGCTGAGAGGATTAAACAGGATACTATTTGTGAAAAGCTGTATGGTGCCCGACACAAGACAAGGACATACTACCTAAAACTGTTATTCTCAGTGTACTTGTTATGATTCATGATATCCAAAGAGGTGAACTCCAAAATGTAGAAGTAAAATCAACATCACCTTTGACCATCCAGGTTCTCCATACTGACACCTACTCCATGATTTCTCAACATCAGTACTATTCAAATTTTGAGCCAGATAATTCTTCTGCTGTGCAGCTGCTGTGAATATACAGAGATGTCTCCAGAAATACGTATGTCCCCTGGGGAGGCAAAATGCCTCCAGTTAACCGCCACTGACCTACCCCATCTTACAAGTACCTTAAAAGTTTAGTATTTTTATTCTGATTTTATAGAGGAAATTAAAGATAAATTTCTAATAAACAGAGCCTAAACGTGCTTCATGCCATGGATACCAAAAAAGCATGGAAACACAATACATTTTTATTTATTTATTCACCCAGTATTTTTTGGGGGGGAGGGGCACTGGAATGAGTATACCATCACGCAGAGCTGATACGGGTTTTGACTTTGTGAGTCTTAAAAATATAATGAGGGGAGAGAAGTGAATAAGCAAGGAATTATGGTGCTGTGTAAAGATTTCCAACCTCAGGGCATCAGGGAACTATAGTACCTTGTAAAAAGCTCTAATCTAGTCCACGGGGTAACAGGAAAAAGACAGCTGCGGGAAGACTGCCTTTGTGAGGATCTGAAGGCTAGGAAGGTATAAGCCAGGGAAGAGATTTCAGAAGTTCTGCCCGGGGATGGCCATAATGTGGATCCAGAGGTGAAACCCAGGCCTGCTCAGAGAAGGAACAGAACTTTAACCACACAGCACTTTCCTCCAGCTCTGTCTGCTTCCCACTGAGATCGCGCTATTTCTAGAAGCTAAGAAACAAACCTATGTTTCAAAATCATTAGCCACTTCATAATGGTTGGATATGAAAAGATTCTGCTTTACAAGATGAATTTAAAATACTGAGAGCAAAAAGTTGTGTTTTGTTTCGTTTTTTTTTTTTTCTTTTTCTTCTTTCCTTTTTCCTGTTTGTTTGAATATTGCACTGACTGTGTCTCCTCTCCAGGAAAGGAGAGATTATGAAGAAAGGCTTAATGGAAGGTGCTAGGTAAAAACAGAAATTTTCATTTAAAGCAGAAAACACAGTTTCAAAAGCCTACGTATAAATCAACATGCAACCAGTTCTCTTTGGAGATAGCAAGAACCTGGCCCTGCCTGTCTGTTAAAGATGACAAGAACAGCAGCAGTTATGCCAGGCTCCTTTAATTCAACGCTTTCCATAGAAATTGAGACTTAAGAGACATAAATCAGGCAAAAGCTTTCTGTAAAGTGTTTCGCTCCTAGTGCTACCTACAAAGTTCTTTTTTAATTAATTCCAGGAGCTTGTATTCCAGGAGCCCTTAATAAACTCAGACTATAAAAATCATAGTACAGAAAATAGGGATTGTCAATAAGCACCACCGATTGCGTAGTATAATGACATCAGGACAAACCTAATAAAATCGTAAATGGTTCGGCATTGAATGGTTGTGCCAATAGACAACATAGTGCCTGAAGTGATGCTACAAGTGAAAAAGCTAACTTGACAAGGAATTCTCCTAGAAAAGTGTCCCTGGGTACATCAGATTTAGAGCTTCTGGAGTTAAGTTTGTGCTTAAAAATCAGACAGACACAGGTGCAGAATCCATAGGCCCAACTACACTGCAAATGTCTTTGTTACAATCTGGAAACACTAAAGCAATTTATAGATCTTGTGCACATTTCCACATTCCTCTAGATAGGTTATAAATATTGTCCCTACAATAATCAGGAGAGTTCTATAGTTAGCTGGCCAAGATGTGGGGATTAGCAGAGGAATTCGAAAAAAAAATATAACAATAGCTACCCCCTAACTTGAAACCATTTTTCCATCTCATTCACTGAAGCTTAATCAAGCCCCTTGAAGTTTTTCTCATTAGACAAATATTTTTCTTTGCTAAAACAAAGAGAGAGAAAGAAGGGAAAATGGGGGAAAGGAGGGAAGGAAAGAAAGGAAACACTTTATTCAAACAGTTGACAATTTTCTGGCTCCAGTCAGTCTAGAATTGAAAACATTAAAATTGGACCAAAAAAAAAAGAAGAAGAAAAACTATTCTCCTGACAAGCATAAAATTCTCTAACACATTTGAAGAGTTGTTCTCACATGGATTTCAATGCAGTTGGTTTAAATAATAGGGATAAGTTTAGAACTAGTTACATTACAAACTCAAATGCATAAACTTTGAGGACAAATTTATTACTGTCATACAGTTGCTCTCAATCCACTGGGGAGCTCTCACTGACCATCCTCTGGGTTCATATAAATCTGCATAATCGAGGGCTGCAAGACTGAGTCTTTAGGATATTTAATAAGCCTAGTGGTGAACAGACACTAATAGAAAAGAATTTCATTGAGGCATCACCAATAGGGTTAAAAAAAAAGAAAACAAAGGAGAATGGCATGGAAGCATGTAAATTATCATATGTGAAATGAATCGCCAGTCCAGGTTCAATGCATGATACAGGGTGCTCGGGGCTGGTGCACCGGGATGACCCGGAGGGATGGGATGGGGAGGGAGGTGGGAGGGGGGTTCTGGAAGGGGAAAACATGTACACCCATGGCGGATTCATGTCAATGTACGGCAAAACAAATAATAATAAAAAAAAGATTTAAAAAAAAAAAAAAAGCATATGGTCCATAAAGGATGGAGCTTGCCATAGCTCATGTCTATACACTTTGAAACCCATTTTAAAGCGATGTAGTTCAGTCATTCATTCATTTGCTCAGATACTAAGCATCTCATGGTTCAGGCAGAAAAAAAAAAAATGCTGGTATTTTTTAGACTCATCTTCTGGAGAGATTTTTCCATCATCTGATCCAGTGATTTCCCATCCCCAGGGGTCATCAAAAACACTTGGGGAAGGTGGTGAACCATTAAGATCTCTGGGTCCTATCCCTGCAGATTCTGGTTTGACTGGTCTTCAATGAAGTCTGGGCAGGGACAATTTGTCAACTTTCCCCAGATGGGTCCGATGATCAATCACTTCACGGCCCTACCACTCAGACACGTGCTGATCAGAAACTGCTTTCAAGACATTGAGACACCTGGTCCTTCTATGTCTAGACCAAACCAACAAGTGAGAGGCAGAAATGTTGTGGGGGCGTGGAAAGACCAAAGGATGTCAGGATTTAGTGGAGCCGGAATTTAATCTGACCTCAGCTCAGAGTTCCAGAGAATAGCAAGTAGAGATAAGAAGGTCTTCTTAAATGAACAATGCAAAGAAATAGAGGAAAATTACCATTCTAGAATGGGAAAGACTAGAAATTTCCAGAAAGTTGGAGATATCAAGGGAACATTTTGTGGAAGGATGGGTACAATAAAGAAAAGATAAGGACCTAACAGAGCAGAAGAGATTAAGAAGAGGTTGAAAGAATACACAGAAGAACCATATAAAAAGAGTCTTCATGACCCGGATAACCACAATGGTGTGGTCACTCACCTAGAGCCAGACAACCTGGAGTGTGAAGTCAAGTGGGCTTTACGAAGCATTTCCATGAACAAACTTAGAGGACAGAATTCCAGCAGAGCTATTTATAATCCTGAAAGATGATGCTGTGAAAGTGCTGCCTCAATATGTCAGGAAATTTGGAAAACAGCAGTGGCCACAGAACTGGAAAAGGTCAGTTTTTCATTCCAACCCCAAAGAAGGGCAATGTCAAAGAATATTCAGACTACAGTACAGTTGTGCTCATTTCACATGCTGGTAAGTTTATACTAAAAATCTTTCAAGGCAGGCTTCAATAGTACATGAACTGAGAACTTCCATATGTACAAGCTGGATTTAGAAAAGGCAGAGGAACCAGAGATCAAATTGCCAACATCCGTTGGATCATAGACAAAGCAACAGAATTCCAGAAAAAAACATCTACTTCTGTTTCATTGACTACACTAAAGCCTTTCATCGTGTGGATCACAACAAATTGTGGAAAATTCTTAAAGAGATGGGAATACCAGACCACCTTACCCGCCTCCTGTGAAACCTATATGCAGGTCAAGAAGCAACTAATAAGCAGGTTAGAACCGGACATGGAACAACTGTCCGGTTCCAAACTGGGAAAGGAGTATGACAAGGCTGTATACGGTCACCCTGCTTACTTAACTTCTATGCAAAGTATATCATGCGAAATGCCAGGCTGGATGAATCTCAAGCTGGAATCAAAATAGCCAGGAGAAATATCAATAACCTCAGATATACAGATGATACCACTCTAATGGCAGAAAGTGAAGAGGAACTAAAGAGCCTCTAGATGAGGGTGAAACAGAAGAGTGAAAAAGCTGGCTTGAAACAGCATTCAAAAAACGAAGATCATGGCATCCGGTTCCATCACTTCATGGAAAATAGATGGGGAAAAAATGGAAGCAGTGACAGATTTTATTTTCTTGGGTTCCAAGATCACTGTGGCTGGTGACTGTAGCCATGAAATTAAAAGACACTTGTTCCATGGAAGGAAAGCTAAGACAAACCTAGATGGCATATTAAAAAACAGAGACATTACTTTGCTGACGATGGTCCATGTAGTCAAAGCTATGGTTTTTCCAGTAGTCATGTATCGATGTGAGACTTGGACTTCAAAGAAAGCTGAATGCTGAAAAATTGAAGCTTTTGAACTGTGGTGCTGGAAAAGACTCTTGAGAGTCCCTTGGACTGCAAGGAGATCCAACCAGTCCATCCTAAAGGGAATCAGTCCTGAATATTCATTGGAAGGACGGATGCTGAAGCTGAAGCTCCAATACTTTGGCCACCTGATGCCAAGAGCAGACCCATTAGAAAAGACCCTGATGCTGGGAAAGATGGAGGGCAGGGGGAGAAGGAAGCAGCAGAGGATGAGATGGTTGGATGGCATCACTGATGCAATGGACATGAATTGGGGCAGACTCCCAGGGACAGTGGAGGACAGAGGAGCCTGGTGAGGTTCATTCCATCAGGTCAAGAAGAGTCAGACAGAATTTAGTGACTGGACAGCAAGAAACAACAGCTCAGCCACTTCCATTAATGGAAGGACAGTGGACACTTAACCTCTTTCAACATGGCTTTTTTTTATGTCATAAGGAGATAATAAGCCATGGGAATTGCTGAGAACACTAAATACAATGCATGTGAAGTAAACCAAAAACACTAAGTAGTTATTCAATAAACTGTGATTTAGAAAGGTAGAGATTGCATCGGGTTGACCAAAAAGTTTGCTACATCTTATGGAAGAAGTTGAACAAACTTTTTGTCCAACCCAATATGAGAGAGAGAGCCTGGCTCTGGGGGCAGGTGACTTGGACAGCTTTTACATAGACTAGCTGTGCTAACTTGGACACATTACTTCATTTCCCTATGCCCTAGTTCACTCATATGCAAGATGGGGAAAATGATGATACTAATCTTATGGTTGCTGTAGGACTAAAAATCACTGAGAATTTTATCTAACATATGGAAAACATGCATTCAGTGCGCCATTTCTATTATAAGCATTTTGAAAACTAACAAAAAGCCCTGGTTTCAGGGAGCTTTTGTCCCTAATTTAGTAGAGAGGAGGTTCTTTTGAATTCAAGTTTTATCTTCCTCTGGTTTTCATTCCCTATTTTTACCATAGTTCTTTCCTATCTAGACACATACACCTTTCCATACATTAATGTTACAAATATGTGAAGACATTTATTGGGTCTCTGAGCTCTTCTCCTTTCCTGTGTAAATGTCCCTTCTATTTCAATTGTTCCAGGATCTCAGCAATGCTGATGCCTTCATTGGTAATGCCTTTCTTGATATGCATTGCTCAGAATGGAAGATAAGACTCATAATGGTCTGACCAGCAGCAAGTATACCTTAGCAAATACTCAGGGAACAGCCATTCCCTGCCAGGCACAGAGTTGGTTACCAGATAGATAACTATGACATGCCCCTTGGTATTGAGTGAGTCAAGGTTCATGTCAGATCAAATAACTCTTTGTATAGGCTCTTTAAGGGGCTTCCCAAGTAGCTCAGTGATAAGGAATCTGCCTACCAAGGCAGGAGACACAGGTTCCATCTCTGGGTCAGGATGATCCCCTGGAGGAGGGCATGGCACCCTATTCCAGTGTTCTTGCCTGGAGAATCCCATGGACAGAGGAGCCTGGCAGGCTACAGTCCATGGAGTTGCAAAGGAATCAGATGCTACTTAGCGACTAAAAACAAAACATAGACTCTTTAATACCCAGTGCATTTTAATATGTTTCATTTTATCTAATCCCACAACAACCCATCAGAGATATTTTTATCAACCTCACATGAAGTCCACGGAGATGACATAATTTGCCGGAAGCCACATAGACAGCACAGAAAATCAGTATGATCAATTTTCTACATGAAAATGCAAGCTTCAGGTACAATTTTATGAATGGTGTTACAATGGTATTGAAACCAGTACCCACCTTCCTGTAAATCTAACGCCACTTTTCAGTGCTGAAATTTACAAAGCTAGCAGCAGCCTGGCATTTAAGTGGGTACCACTGGCAAGCAGCACTATACATAAGTAGAGGATAATTACACCAGGGGGCCCATTACTGCTCTCCCTAAGTGACTTCAGTGCTTGGCAGGAACGGGAAATCAAGGGCTGCCCAGCTGATGAGCAGCAGCAAGGTGCCAAGGATTGGAGGCACTGAAGGGCAAGTGGCTACTGATAAGCTGGTAGCAAGATGGACAGCAAAGGCCCCTTGTGTGTTAGTTGCTCAGCTGTGTCCTTGTGACCCCATGGACTGTAGCCCACCAGGCTCCTCTGTCCATGGAATTCTCCAGGCAAGAATACTGGAGTGGCTTGCCATTTCCTCCTCCAGGGGACCTTCTCCAACCGGGGATCAAACCCCGGTCTCCTGCATTGCAGATTCTTCACTGTTTGAGCCACCAGGGAATCCCCTAGCCCCCTTCATATCCAAGAGTCCCAAATTTGTCACCATTACATTGTACAGTTTGGGAAAATCTTTATGTGGGGTCACTGTAGGAAACATAAGAGATGTGGGTTTGATCCCTGGGTCAGGAAGATCCCCTGGAGGAGGGCATGGAAACTGACCCCAGTATCCTTGCCTGGAGAATCCCATGGACAAAGGAGCTTGGTAGACTACAGTCCGCGGGATCGCAAAGAGTCAGACTCAACTGAAATGACTTAGCGCACATGCACGCACGTGCTGCAGGAAAAGCCACTGAAACGATAACGTAATTGACAACTATCTGTCGTACGGCCACCTTACGTACACTCTTTAAATGAAATGTTGTAGGTGTCCTGAGTTCCTTGAATTCCAAGTGAAAACATCTGTAGAAAGTGGGAAATGTAACCTACCAAACAGTACTTTTAGGGGAAATCTTGCTTCGTCTTCTTTTACTCTACAAGAGGCTGTGTTCAGACAATCCCATAAAAGCACCTGACACCTGGGAGTCTAAAAAGTTTCCTCCCCTTCCTTCCACCAGAGAACTCAGCATGCAGTGCTCATTCTGAATACATGTGCCCCTTCCCATGCTGTTCCCCAAGCGCAATCTGCAGCACTGACCTGCAGGAGTGGATGAGAACGAGAATTCATCCTCTTTTCCTCACTCCTGCCTCTCCTTTTTTCCATAGGCAAGCTGTGCAGTGCTAGAACAAAAGATCTGAGCTTAAATTTTAAACAGTTCCTGATAGTTTAAAAGAAGGAATAAGCAAATAACTCTACCCACACTATTCACCAGAAGGTTCCTGTATATAGCCAACCTGAGTTCAGATTCAGCTAAATATTCTAGTACCTACTGACGGCTAGCCACTGCTAGTCTCGTGACATACCTTACAGAGGCCTGAGAAATAAGTCATCACTAATTTACAAATGAGGAAACAAGCTTGGACAAATTAGTGACTTCTACCTATTCAAATAAGAGCATATCTCAGAAATAGAACTAGGATATGCAACTCAGTTTTCCTGGCTAAAAAACATCAGTGCTCCACCCACAACATCACATTTCTTCCCTTACCAGTTCAGGATATACGATCTCTCATTTGAAAAATTCCTCTGGAAGGGGAAAACATGTACACCCATGGTGGATTCATTTCAATGTATGGCAAAACAAATACAATATTGTAAAGTTAAAAAATAGAAAATAAACTAATTAAAAAAATAAAAAAATAAATAAAAAATTCCTCTGCCAACACCCCAGGTTCTCTTGTCCTCAATTCTTTCAAGACACCAATCAAGCAAACACTTGACTCCCATGCCCACCTGAGTTTCAGATTCCCACCCGAGAAAGTCACTTAACACCACAGGCTAGGTCTTTCTTAAAGAAGAAATCCCTGGGACTTTCCTGGTCATCCAGTGGTTAAGAATCCGCCTTCCAATGCAGGAGAGTCAGGTTCGATTCCTGGAAGGAGAACTAAGATCCCATATGCCGTGGGCCAACAAAGCCTGCATGCCACAGCTAGAAAACCCCATGTGCTGCAACTTGAGAGAAGCCTATGGCCCCACCTAGCAATTTTACTGTATTCATACTTCTCTGGAAGGCACCCTCTCCCGTTCTCCTCAAAGATGGCATTAACCTTCAGTCTCTTTACACCTCCACTCACAATAAAACAATGCATTTTCTACTGCTATGATTCCCACAGAGGGAATGGCTCCAAGTTATTAATAAGTAGCTTCTCCAAAGCAGATCAGCAGAGAAGAGACACGGATGGACTTGAACTCAGGCATGCTCTGCAGGGCCTTGCTCCTAACCTGTGTTCTGTCTTCCTGTAAACTCCACACAGTCACAGAATGGTCTGCTTGTGCTCACTATTGCCTCCCCAGAGTCTAGAGCAGCACGTGGCAGGCATTCAAGAAGTGTCTGCAGAATAAATGGACATATCAAAGGGCGACCTTCAGATGATTACTTTGTTTGAAGAGGCAGTCTGTAAAAACTCTTCCACATCCTCAATCGGAGGTCCCATAAGGAATCATGGAGATAATATTTCAGAACTGGCTTCAAGTGTTTTAGGCTACATTAACCTAGCTGGAGAGATTGATGGATAAATAGTCCCCAAACACAAAGGAACTAAATGACCTTAGGAAAAGACACAGACCACGCAAGTGGAAAATAATTGTAATTACTGCAGCACTGTACTTGTTTTACAAAATGACATCAAATTCTCTGCTCTTCTTCAGCAAGAGTACTGCTCACATAAGATCAGTGTGATCTATAACCACAAACTCTGTTTGATGAAAGGCATGCTTGATCATGCTAGCTACTTAACACCTCAGTTCTAAAATGGTGATGATCTGAATGCAGGTAAGTCTTTACAATCTATAGCAAATATGTGTTTGTGCTCATATATACCAACAGCTTATAAATATTTACATACATTAGGTATGACAGTTCAACTGTGTTTTAATTGTACATCACTTTACCACTCCACATAGTTAGCATCAACACGAAATAGGCCAGTCTGAGAGCTATAAAAACACTTATGAAAAAAATAAAATGAATCCAAAAATATAAACATGGCCTATTTTCCCACCAAAATACTGCACCCCATATGTGATAGATATAATGAGACAAAATCGCGTGTCTCCTTCACAAGGAGAATGCAGATTTCAGGCATGATATTGATTAGGCACATGAAATGAAATTACATAGTGTGTATTTCCAGGTAAGTTATCTGGTTTTTGAGTCTAAAAAAATAAAACATTCATTGCTTAAGCCTATTTCAATATGATAGGAATGGCTCTGAATGTAAATGGTGTAAAATTTCCTCACTGAATAAATAGGCTTTACAATGCACTTTCTCATCTTCAGAATACCTGTCATGCAGAAGTGTCAGGCTATGTTCAGGGGACTATTTCTGGATTTGGGAGATGAGAAGGGACAAGAAACAGAAAAAAGACGATTATTTCTTATCCTTGACCCTCTCCTTCTCTCAAGGACATTCTCTCTTGCCCTGACTCTGGATCACATTCAGATGGGGGCTAAGATTAAATCAAGGGATTTCTAAGACAAAATAAAACCTCATATGAGAGGCATCAATACCATGTTCATTATGGCTACAGAATTCAGATAAGAAACAGTTCATAAGAAAAGAACAATAATAAAAAACATACACAACAGATTTAGAAAGCTACCTTTAAAAAAATCTGTACTGCTGGCCTTTCTCATCTGGATGAATTTTGAAATATGTTCCCCCCCAATTCTTAGGATTGAAACATACAAGCAGATCCTTTTATAGGTTTATACACAGTCAGAGTCCTGCTTTCATTTATAAACTCTGCAGGTTTCCAACTTTACCCCACATGCAAAAAGCTTGTATTCTCTAAAGTATATGCTGCCAATCAATTTCAAACACTTTAGTCTTTGTTTAAATAAATAAATAAATAAAAGAGCTTCCACCAAAAGAAGAAGAAAAAAAAAATTAGGAAAACCTGGTAACATTTCTTTTCTTTTTTAAGGAAAGCAAGCCACGTCTGACTTAGTCCATGTCGCCCAGGCCCATGTGCACAGAGCTGGCACCAGAGACAGGCAACGGAGCTGTAAGATGATCCCAGTAAAACACACACATGTGCACACACACACGCGTGCACACACACACACGCACACACACATGTGCACGTGCACACACGTGTGCACACACACACACGAGTCACATGGAAAGAAAGTTTTGACTGGCTTTTCATCTTTGTCTCAGCTACTTTATAGTTGTTCAGAAAAGAGTTCATATCTTCCCTTGTAAATAAAACTAAAATCCCATATACTAGAGAGTAATGTGAAGTTTGGGATGATAAAGCAGATTTTAAAGATCACTAATGGGAAGCAGAGCATTATGTGTTTAAAATCAGATCGTATTACTCATTCCTTCCTTAGTTACACTTTCACACTTGACTGAAATGCAGGGGCCCCTGGTCCTTGGGAGTATTGTGGTGGGTCTAACAAGTTTTAACTTCTAAAGTATTACATCTAAATAGCAGGTCTGCTCTCTTAGACAAAACACTCAAGAAACAGATCAAGGAGAAAGACTCGTGGGTGGGCAGCCACTTAATGTGACATGGTTTCCCAGTGGACCTCTGCTTCCTCAAAAACCTTTTTACACTAGCTCCCTGACACAATTTCACAATTATAAACCAATTTCTTTGGACTAGAATGTTACCCTCTCTAGAAATCCAAATATCCTTGGCAGACATTCTAAATCAAGTGAACTGTACAGACTTTCTCATAAAGCTAGTATTTCTCATTCATTCATTCATCAAACAAGTGTTGAGTGGCTATTCTGTACCAGACACAGCTCAAGGCCCTTGGGATACAAAGATGAACAAGACAGATGAAGTCCCTACAGTAAGAAAGGTGATATATCTCAAAAGCAAGACAGAAAAGAAATATCAAATAACAACTGCAAACCTGAGACTGGAAATGATAAAATTATGAGCGATGTCATGAGGGACATAAAGAAGAATGATAAAGAACACTGGGTGGCTGTGAGTGTGCACTTAAATATGGCACACGTGGATGGCATCTTAGAGAATGGGATTTCCAAAAATGAGCAGTTGATACTCACGGGGGAACTGGGACCAGGGAGAGCAGAGGCTAACCCAGCATCCAGGTCTCAGTGTGAGCAGGTGCAAAGTCAGAAGGGAAGGATAGTGCTCTTTCCCAGGAAGTCAAAGACCAGCGTGGCCAGGGATGTTTTGGGGAAGAATGGGGTACGTAGTGGGGCCAAGGGTTCTGACGGGCCTGGACACACAAGGCCTTGAGGCTTCAGCAAACTACTTGGATTTTTATTCTAAGGGAAATGGAAAGACTGCAATTAAACAGAGCAGCCACGGTGAAGGAAGGTAAAGATGAAAACGGATGACTTGACGCTGGCTGTACAGCCTGGAGTGGAAAGAAGTCTAGGGGGAGGGGAAGTAAGGATGAAGCAAAAGAGACAGTTTTATCAACAGGAGGAGCCGGGGGAAGAAAAGCACCTCCAAACTGCTAATGTCTGAATTGTTGCTGCAAACGTCCTGTTTCAGAGAAACACTCAAGACTGCCCTGCCCGCATTTTATCGTGTCTCCAGTTCTCTTTGGAAATAGACGCTGCATACATAACGAGTAAATAAAAGAAACACAGCTCTGCCTGAAGAATCTGGAAGACAAAGCGAGGTACCCCTGCGGTGTAAAGATCCCACGAGATCCCACGCCATTCATTAGAAAGCTCCGCCCACTTTTATTGCGAGCCCTGAACCTGTCACCCTGCTTGGCAGACTGTTCCTTCCACCGCGAAAGGTGCAGACCACCCACCGTTCCCTAGCAAGTCAACTGGTCTCTCACTATAGATTATTCTATGTGGTGAAGAAACGCATTGGCTTTTTTTCTTTTTTTTTCCTGACGCTATGAACATAGCCCAGCAAGTCCCCATAGGTAATTCTGAACACGTGGCTTTCCATGACCCCGGTGACACACGAGTGGCCCCTGCAGTCGGGTTTGGCATCCACGAGTGGTCGGGCCATTCACGGGCGTGCAGGTGTGCCCACCGCCCGGCTCCCTGCAGGCGAAGTGGGCACGCCGCTTCCTGCCTTTACCCGAAATCTGTTCACAGGTTTTCAGACCTGAATCTCCCCACAAGGAGCGAGCCAGTCTTCGGGGGAGACTTCACAGGTGCAGAAACGGTGGGTGTTTAGCGTCAGGACGTAATGAAACCAATTCCCACGTGAAACAAGCACCTCTGTTTGCTTCCTTCGAATGTGGCTAAGCCCTGAACTTGGGCTTCCCTTGTGGCTCAACTGGTAAAGCGTCTGCCCGCAATGCGGGAGACCTGGGTTCAGTCCCTCGGTTGGGAAGGATCCTCTGCAGAAGGGAAAGGCTACCCACTTCAGTATTCTTGCCTGGGGAATTCCATGGACAGAGGAGCCTGGTGGGCTACAGCCCATGGGGATGCAAAGAGTCAGAAACGACTGAGCTACTAACACACAAGCCCTGACCCTGGTGTTTTCTCAGAAAGTTCTGATTGCCTGACTCTCCTGCTCACGCTTCAAGGAAGCCAGAGTATAAGGATAATCTCAGAGCTAGTGTGAGGTCCTGAAGGAGCTGAAGCTGATCACAGAACCACCCTCAGACCACGACCTGGCCCCTCCCATCAGGGCAAGGAGTGCACAGGGGCCAAACACCATGCCCGCCAAAGGCTGGGCAGCACCTTCTAAGCTATGGTCTTTGTAGCCGAGATCCAGAATTCCCTGCCACAAACGTTCTCCCAGGGCTGGGTGGGCTCTCTCACGGGTCTGTCCTCTCGAGGTTCTGACACCTCTAGGTGCCCCTTGCTTCCCTGAGGGAGGAGAATGCAGAGCTGGCACGTGTGGGCCAAGCCCCTTGTGGTTCAGAGTGGAACCCCTGTGAGGACAGAAGAGGCCTGGGACCAACTCTGTCTTTTGCTACTTTCCACGCAGCCCTGGTGGAGTCAGACTTCTAAAGTCAAACCTGCCTGGCCTTCCAGGACATTCTGAAAGAGACCAACCACAGGGTGGAGGTAGGAGGACTGTACACACTTTATGAACAATCTGTTAATAAGAGATAGCTTTTCAAAGATTAGATCTGTGGCTGGCTTCTCTCTAACCCTTGCTCAGGGGCCTGCAAATGTTTGGGGCATACCTGCTGATGGCAGGGGCTCTTCACATGATGAGAGAACCTTCCTCCGTGAAGAGTGGTGCATGGTTACGGAATAAATATGAAGGTCGCCTTGGGACTTTACTTCCTAAGCATATCTTCAGGGTAACAAAAATATAACACATTTAAGAAACTTATCAATAACTCACATGTATCGCTAGAATTGCTAACTCTTCAAGCAGCAGAAATATGAATAAATAATTCATTTGTAGGACCCTCTGGCGGCCCAGTGGTTAAGACTCTGTGCTTCCATTGCAGGGGGAATGGTTTCTATCCCTAGTCAGGGAACTAAGATCCCTCACGCTGCATGCGACAGACAAAACCAAAACACAAATTAAAACACAATGAGTTCCCTGTGCTATACAGTAGGTCCTTGTTAGTTATCTATTTTAAATATAGTAGTGTGTATATGCTAATCCCATCCTCCTAATTTATACTCCAACTTCCCCTTTGGCAACCATAAATTTGTTTTCTAAGTCTGTGAGTCTATTTCTGTTTTGTAAATAAGTTCGTTTGTATCTATTCTTTTCAGATTCCACATATAAGCAATATATATGATATCTGTCCTTCTCTATATGACTTAACTTTACTTATCATACTTTAGTATGATAATCTCTAGGTCCATCCATGTTGCTACAAATGCCATTATTTCATTCTTTATATGGCTGAGTAATATTCTATTGTATGTTTATAGCACAACTTCTTTATTCATCCGTTGATTAATATTTAAGTTGCTTCCATTATAAACAGTGTTGCTATGAACACTGAGGTGCGTGCATCTTTCTGAATTACAGTTTTCAGCTTTTCTGGACATATGTCCGGGAATGGGATTGCTGGATCATATAGTAGGTTTGTTTTCAGATTTTTAAGGAATTGCCATAGTGTTCTTCACAGTGGCTACACCAATTTACATTCTCACTAACAGTGTAGGACGGTTCCCTTATCTCTATACCTTCTTTAGCATTTATTTATAGGCTTTTTGATGATGACCATTCTGACTGGAAAGATTTTTAATTTGAATTTCTCTAATAATTAGGGATTATGCAAACTCTGTATTATAATTAACAAGAAAAAAATTATAATGCAATAAAATAGGGAAACAAAAAGGAGCTATTCATTGTATGAAAAACTACTTGAAAGGCTTAGAAACATTCACGAAAGACAAGTTAGTCAAAGTTTCTAGCAAATTAGGGGACATGTAAGTAAGGAGAGGGCAGACTCTTAAAAATCTGGAATGATTCTGCACTCAGATTACTCTCCATGTGCCTAGATGCTTTTATTTCAATATAAGAAAAGAAACTGGAAATCAGAGTTGATGCATTAGGGGAAGGAAAACAATATTAATTCAATCAGTGGGTCCACAGGCAGGCAATAACTTGGACCCTACATCAAAAGATTGGCAAGGTAGTGTCCATTCAGATAGTTTTGTGTTTCACTGATCAAATATTTTTATGACTTCTTAAGTTAACTGAAATTATTATCAAAACTGTGTCTGATATTAAATTACTTGTACACTACATACGTTTTCAAACGTATAACATGGTTCTATTAGCCCTAAAATCTGAGGGGGAAATAAAAAGACGTGTGACTAATTATTGAGGCAAAAACTTAAGCAGAGGTGCTGAGCACCATGCAATGGAGAGAGTTACCGAAATAAAGGATGCTCTCTGCTTCCAGTTACATTTGTAAGTTATTGAAACAGTAATGTGGCCAAGAGAGATAAAACAAGGGACTTTCCTGACAAAAGAGAGCTAGAGACAGAGGCAGTGAAATAGAGACAGAGACAGAGAAGTGACAGAGAGAAGCAGAGAGGGAAATAGGTGAGGAGGGAAGATTTTAATCAGATGGAAAGGAGGCCAGGGATAATATTAAAGGAAAAGATGAAAACGCACAAAGTCTCCCATACCCAGGCATTTCTGACTACATGAATTATTTATCAGGTTCACTGCAGTTAGGCCCCCAAAGGGCTGTGAATTCCTAGTGGTGTCTTCTTTGTAACCTGTGATGATTCTGAAACTTTGCTGAGTCACGCTTTGCTAACTAGCAGTGACAGAGGACGAGGCTGAGAGGGCCACTGTGGTCTTCCCATTTTCTTTCCTAATCCCGCCATCTCACCCCTCTGGGCAGAAGCAGCAGGAAAGACTAATGTCTTCCCATTTTCTAAGCACTCTTTGAAGGCATTTCCCTAGGACTGCTCTGAACTGCAGCTATTTAGAGCAATTTAGTTTATCTGCATCCTTTTATTCCTGCTACCATTAGTCCAATTTCAAAAAACAGAAGAACAATAACAAAAAAAAGTATTCTCAGTTTTAAAAACAATCTTTAGGCTTATTTGTCGAGCTTCTGATTTTTCTTCTTTTTCATTTTGGTGGAGCTTTCCACCTCTCACTCAATTTCTTCATCCACAGTAATTTGTGCAAACAAATGCTACCCACAGCAATCATTAATCCTGAAAGGATGACCTACTGTGAATAATAATGTTCAAAGACTTGGGCTTGGTTGTAAGAGGTCAAAAGAAGTCAAAGATACGATCTGAGTCCCTGAACCATGTACATTATAGTTCCATAAACAAAATATACCATTAGAGGACATTACCAAGCAGCAGATAAACATGTGAAATATAAACGAAACAAGGTATAAGTGAAGGAGGATCCGGATAAGTGTTAGGAAATAAATCATGCCTTTACTCCTAAACATTCCACTGATACAGGCAAGTCACTTAATTTCCCTGGGGATCCTACCAGGCATCTTTATGGAAAAAGGATGGACTCCCCATTATATCTAAGCTCCTTTCTTTCTGTCCATCCCGCACCCCAAAAAAAATCAACACAAAACTTCACAAAAATGTTTTCAAAAACTCATAAAATGAGGTAGGGTTAATTTAGGTGGGACCGGCTTTGACATTCTTGAGTTCATAGAGATACATTATAGAAAGCAACAGATGGAGGTTTTAACCAAAGCAGCACATTTTAACACTGTTAACATGGTCCCATTAAGACACAATGAAAAGTCACCTTTTGTTACCCAGAAACCTGTACAATTTTAATCTCTGATCCTTTCTCCCTTCTTCATTCAGGTCTCAGATACCTGCCAAGATTTGACAAAAAAGAAAAAGAAGGAAAAATAAAGAGGGAACCCCTTCATCTATCAGAAGTTATCTGTCCTTATCTTGTCCTCAGCAGAAAGCATCACTCAGCAACGAACAATAAGAAAGACAGGGGCATTTTTTAATATGCCAGTTTTAAGTTTATCAGTTATTCAGTCAATGCTGTTTTTTTCTAGAAAGAATTATGACACGTCTTTTCTTTTTCCTTCCTTGATAATCAAGACCCAGAGCCTCAGCTCTCCTCTCCTCTGTGGATACAAGCAGAGGGGTCTCCATCGACTCTTGCCTGGAGTTCACCTCACTGGAGCAACAGCAGTTACCAAGTGAGCGTGTATGAAGCACAGGGCTCGAGACTAACAGCCTTCAGGGAATTCAGAAATGAATTAGTCCAAGTCCTTGCCTGCATGTTACTTAGGAGACCGGAAGACAAGGAAGATGGATAAATGAATAATTGAAGGCAGAAGGTCATAAATGCCATAACTGGAGGTATCAACACAATTATACACAGGCAGAAAAGAAAGGCAATATTTGACTGGGAATATCTGAAAGACTTGGAAAGTAAGTGGCATTTGAGCTTAGCTCTAGTTCTAACTCCTTACTGAGCTGTAAAGAAGAAAACCACTTCACAACCCCCAAACTCCCTAAATAAACCTGAGCACAGAGATAATCATTAATATGGGATTAAACAGATTTTTCTCTGCAGTGTATCTTAAAAAGTTATTAATTTGTTTTAAACAGGAATGAAGAGTCCCCACACAGAATCTGCATGCATCAAAGGATATGCTATAAACTTAGACTATTCAAGCAATTTGTTTCCTAATAAATAATTTGCCAGATACATTCAGCTAAAGGGCAAACAATGTGATGTGAAGGTAAAGTTCCTAAAGCAAAATTATGCCCACTCTTTCTATTTGACTCTCCATAATAATCAGAAGTTTTGTGCAATCACAGTTTTCTGTACTGAATGTAGAACTCCATCCATTAAGCTACTCTGGCTTTGAGAACTTTAACGTGGCTTTGAACAAACACGGACAAAGACAAAGAGAGCACAGGAAAGAAGCAATCTTGATTTCTCCCATTTGTTCCCTGAGCTACAGGGTGCTGTGATGAAAGCAGAAATGCCAACTCCCTGAAGTGAAGAAGATAGACAGAAAGAAGAACCAAGAGTGGACCAGGGATGACTCTTGAATGATACCAACAAATCTGAGCCCAGAGACTATTTCAAGGTTGTTTTAGCAAGATGGTTAACTTTGAGAAACTGGAATAAATGTATCATTATTTGAAAAGACAACTTTGTAGGAGACAGCAAAGAAAATAAGGTAGTTATGTATGTATGTTCATGCAACAGACTTATAAATTTTTATTTGCATTTTGTAAGACGAAATCAAACTGTCAACATTCGTTGGATCATAGAGAAAGCAAGGGAATTCCAGAAAAAAAATCTGCTTCTGCTTTCTGGACTACATTAAACCCTTTGAGCGCGTGATCACAACACACTGTGGAGAATTCTTAAAGACATGGGAGTCCCAAACCACGCGACCTGCCTCCTGAGAAACCCGTATGCAGGTCAGGAAGCAACAGTTAGAACTGGACATGGAACAACGGACAGGTTCAAAATTGGGAAAGGAGTACGCCAAGGCTGTATATTGTCACAATGCTTATTTAACTTATATGCACAGTATAATATGAAATGCTAGGCCAGAACCAAGATTGCTGGGAGAAATATCAATAACCTCAGATATGCAGATGACACCACTCTAAATGCAGAAAGTGAAGAGGAATTAAGGAGCCTCTTGATGAGGGTGAAACAAGAGAGTGAAAAAGCTGGCTTAAAATTTAACATTCAAAAAAAGAAGATCATGGCATCAGGTCCCATCACTTCATGGCTAATAGATGGAAGAAAAAGTGGAAGCAGTGAGAGATTTTATGGTTTGGGGCTCCAAAATTACTGTGGATGGTGACTGCAGCCATGAAATTAAAAGACACTTGCTCCTTGGAAGGAAAGCTATGACAAACCTAGACAGCATATTAAAAAGCAGAGACATCACTTTGCCAACCAAGGTCCATATAGTCAAAGCTATGGTTTTTCCAGTAGCCATGTACGGATGTGAGAGTTGGACCATAAAGAAGGTGGAGCACTGAAGAACTGATTCAAATTGTGGCATTGGAAAAGGCTCTTGAGAGTCCCTTGGACTGCAAGGAGATCAAACCAGTGAATCCTAAAGGAAATGAATCCTGAATAGTCATTGGAAGGACTGATGCTGAAGCTGAAGCTCCAATACTTTGGCCACATGATGGGAAGAGCCAACTCACTGGGAAAAACAAAACAAAACAAAACACAACTTCATGCTGGGAAATACTGTAGGTAAAAGGAGAAGGGGGTGGTGGAGGAAGAGATGATTAGATAGCATTACCAACTCAGTAGACATCAATTTGAGCATACTCCAGGAGATAGCGAAGGACATGGAAGCCTGGCACATTGCAGTCCATGGGGTCACAAGAGTTGAATGCGATTTAGTCACTGAACAAAAACAAGATGAGTGTGTATATGTATTTATACACAAAATACATTTATACCCTCAAAATCAACTTCCCTACCCTTTCCTATAAATATTTCATAACATATTTCAGATATGGCTTTTAAAAAAGTGTTTACTGCAGAAAGGGCCTTCCTGTATACAAAGAGATCCTCTTTTTCATGGACAAAAAGATCCTCTACCTGAAATCCCAGAATAACCACCTGTATAGCCTGGTATTCAGAACACTCCACAGTAGACTCAAGGATATCACTCCCATATGTGAGTACTGTATGTCAGATATGGGGCAAGACTTTTGCTAGCAATATTTCTTAGCCAATCACATCTCTGTGGCTTTTCCAACAATAATGATGGTTGTTTAAAAAAATTAACATTTGGATATAATTTAAAATTTACAAGAGACCCTCCCATATATTTCATTTGATCTTCACAGCATCTCTATAAGGCAAGTCTGTCATTGGTCCCATTTTTTAAATGCAGAAGTCAGGCTCAGGCAGTTTCAGAGACTTGGTCAAACTTATCTAGGTAGTAGGGGCTTCCCTGGTGGGCTCAGATGGTAAAGAATCCACTTGCAAGGCAGGAGACCTGGGTTCAATCCCTGGGTTGGGAAGATCCCCTGAAGGAGAGCATGGCAACTCTCAGTATTCTTGCCTGGAGAATCTCCATGGACAGAGGAGCCTGGCGGGCTACAGTCCATGGAGTTGCAAAGAGTTGGACATGACTGAGTGACTAAGCACATCTAGGTAGTGGGTAGCAAGGCTGGGGTTTAAGTCCAAGTGTTCTACTTCCAGAGTTGTGCTCTTTGCTTTGGGGTGAGAAGAGCTTTAGAGCTTTTCTCCCCAGGCCATTAATCCACTGCAGCCTGCCATTCTGCAGCTGCTAGAGCAGCCTGCTGCCTTCTATTATCCGGAGACCTGCAGTCTCCCTGGGAAGTTGGTGATGTGGGGCACGATTTTAGTCCTGGATGCCTGGCTGTGCTCCAGGACCTCTTTATTAGGATCACGCTGTGTCCTTCAAAGTTCAATAGGGCTTGTGAGCAACGCCGACAAAATGGCTCACCAATGGTCTCTGAGTCCACGCAAGTTCAACCCAGTCCTGATGGATCTGGGCTGCCAGTTCCCTGCCCGCCCTGGGCCAGTCAGTGTCTTCCACATTTTTCTTCCCTCCAGGCTTATCATATCCTCTTTCCAGTACTTCTGTTCTGTCCTTGCAACCTCACTGCCTTTCTGAGCCTCAGCCCCACCTGGCCATTGGATGAACCTGCTCCTTTCTGATTGATGTTAACCTGTGTCCTTCATCCCACATCCTTCCTATATTCCTGCCTACCATACAACATGGTTTCCAGTTGCTTCTTTGAAATCATGGTTTTTTTAAATGTATAAAATAAGGGCAATGTCTATCTTTCTGGTTGGATAAAAGGTCAAATTAGTCATTCAACAAACATCTCCTAAGCACCTGGAGTGGATGAGGCCATAGACAGCATCTCTCACTAGGTCTTCTGTGATGACAAAGATGATCAGGTCTCCACGATTCCAAAAACTCGTTCCCAGCACTGGGAGTCCGTCAAACTTCCCGTACATCTTTCTCCTTGCCTTCTTGTATGTTACATTATCACTATTTCTTACCATCTGGATCTTTGTAACTCAGTTCACATTATCCTTAAATACTTTTGAAACTTCTTTCTCAGAAGTCCACATCATGATTTCATAATATAGAGCCTAAAAGTCTCTTTCAATCTTCCTTCACCCTGACTTTTCTGCAAGGGGCAATCCTCCTGACCACCTTTCCTTTCCCTAAACTCTCCCTTCATCAGTTTCCCTGATATCCCATCAGTTTCCCTCTTACTTTTCTGAACCCATTTATTTTTGTCCCAGTCTCTAAATGTGGACAATCCTTACAGTTCTGTCCTCATTCACCTTCTATTTGGTGCATGATAAAAAAAATAAAAAATTAATAAAATGTTACTGCTTTAATCGTATAAGTCTGGATCCCCAATCTCCAAAACACTTCCAACACCCCATCAGAAATCCAGCCCCTACATTTCCATGCCCATAGACATCAACAGCCATACATCAAATCAGGATCTTCCTCTGACTTCTTCATTTTGACCAGTGGCTTCAGCATCCTCTTAGCTACCCACAGTGAAGAGGTCACCACTACCTCCTACTTCCTCCTAACTTACCAGGCAAATGAGTCACTGGTGAGGTCAAGTCTAACTTTAAACCCCCCTCTTCTGATACTTGCTGCTAACCCCACAAATAAGCTAAACTGAACTCGCTTCACATCTTCTTGTCACCAGTTTCTCTTTTCTATTCACCCTCAACTAATTACAGATGAATATCCTGAAAGTATCATTGTATTGCTCTACCCAAAACTTTATTTCTACTGCCTGTGCAGATACTATAATTTAAACTTTTCTGTAGCTGGATGCAGTCTTTATATTTGGGTCTTGGCTTTGAATCCCAGATGTATCATTTCCTGGCTGTATGGCCTTAGGGAAGTTACTTAAGCTTCCTGTGGTTGCCTCATCTGTAAAACGGTCATGCGTTTGTTAACTCACTGATAAAAGAAAGCAAGGATGAAGGATCAAACTGAATGTCTAAGGTGCAACTTAAGAAGGAGAAATTCATTTTGCTGTGCATGGCATCATTAGACTTACTTGATAATTTTTTTTTAATTTTAATTAATACTTTTATTTTGTTGGTCCATTTTGGTGCAGAGGGAAACATATAAACTTTACAGTGAGAGAAATCAGTGTTCAATTACTCAATATTCTACTGAGTATCTGTATGACATTGCGCAAGTCATGAGTCATGGTTTTTCCTAGTAAATGGGAATAACAATACTAACTCTACAGAATTACTTCCAGAATTAGTAATAGCATCACATTATATCTATGGTGGCCACCAATTCGATGGTAGCTACTAAGGCTAGTTCAAGAATGGTATAAGGAGGGATGTTTAGAACATGGCCATCTATAACACTGGGAAGTATTTTTCATCCATAGATACAAGAATCAAAAGCTACTTGCATTTGTCATTTGAATTTAAAGCAAACAAACAAACCCATGTCTGCATTTTATCCTAATGCATAGCTGCAGAAAATTGTATGTATGTGACTAAATTTATTACTCAACACTACTTTTTGACAAGAGGTTGTCTAAATAGTCAAAAGAGGTAAAGTCATGGATTCCAGAAACCTGGCTCTTAGTCATAGTTTTGTCACTAACTAGATGTGTGGCCTTGGGGAAAGTTGTTTCATTTTCTAAGCTTGAGTATTAAAACCAGAATGGGAAGGGGGTTTTTATATTGCCTACTCTTTCAGATTGAAAACTGCACAAGTCTCTAGGATGGAGTGCCACCCATTGGCTACTGGGATGCGGTTTTAAGATCTGAAGGACTTCTCTGAGCACCTGAGTATCCCCAGAAGAAATCAAGGCTTAGGATGAATAGAGCGGACATAAAGCATTGAGGAGGATGACAAAGAAGACTTGATTTCTTAATTCTGTTTCTAGTATTTGGTTTCTAGTAAGCATCATCTGTGTACTGCAACCAAAAATCATGTGAAAAATCTAAGGAGGTTTAGAATGCCAATCAAATACCTTTACTCAGTCAAGAAACCTGCTTAGTTCCAGGATGAATATATACAGAGAGACTTGCATGTCCGAACACTTTCCCTGTCATTAATGAGCTGTAGGCAAATATTCAGCAAATCATTTAGCTTCTCTAATCCAAAATTTCCTTACAACACGGTTGTAAAGATTAGATGAGGGCATTTATGCAAAGCTTTTACTTAGTAAATGGCCTGAATGGAATAAGTGCTCAATAAATGGCATTCATGATTTTCATCATTTGACTTAGACTGTGTCTATATGAAGGAACTAAATGAACAGTTTTGAATGAAACAATTACACTGAAATAGTGACAAGTGTAGAGAAGCCATTAAAGAGAGTCTAAAACTCAGGAGATCAAAGGGTTATTTTCCAACCATAGACAATTACATTTATGACTGTAAATAAGTCTGTTTTGCTGGTGTAAAAACAAAATATGCCACCAGAGCATATTATCTCTGGAGTCCCACTCAGCGGTCACATTCTATCAGTATGTAATTTTAAGTCACACACTTTACCGTGTAATTCACCAGTGACTGAAGCATAGAGACACACAGTATCTCTGTGAACAGACTAGACTTCTCACAGTTTGTTTAAACCCCTAAGTATCCTTAAGTTGACTGCATCTTAGCATCTCCAACATTCTGTTTTAACAATGAAAACAGTGCATTTTAAGAAAATTATCACCCCATAGGCTTTTAAAATATAAGTTGGAGGATAACTGCTATACTGTGTTGTATTCATTCCTGCTGTAGTACAACCGTATGAATCAGCCATAAGTGCACCTATATCCCCTCCCTCGTGAGCCTCCCTCCCACCCCCTCATGCCCCCCCCCCCCACCAAGGTCATCACAGAGCACCTTGAGAAAACTAATTCAAAAAGATACCCACATGGAAACACTGTTTACCATAATCAGGAAATGTGAGCAGCCGACGGCCACTGACAGAGTGATGGATAGAAGTCGGGGCACGTGTGGGCAACGGAATACCGTCCAATGGGCTTTCGTCATCCACCTGGAATGACAGTCAGCAAAATCTAACAAAACGGATTTTGAAGAAAACAAACCTACAATGGTGCCTCCAAGTCTCTTCTCATAAAGAGATCAAATGCCTTCAAATGACTCACCTCCTTTACCCACATCTCTCACTTAATAGGAGACTGTGTAGTGAGTACTACATACACACGTGTAGTTCTTGCCTAAACGCCTAATATTTATCTTCATTTTTCTTTCACACCCTGCCACATTTTCTCTCATTTTCCAACTCCTTAAATTACATTGTTCCTTATTATATTTTAAGTGACTTTTCATATTATATTTTGCTGGAAAGGATGCTTTGAGTTCAAAAGCACCAAGTGCTGTATCTTTGGAGCAGAGCCTTATGTCATATTTAATTTGATCCAAACTTTGATAACATTCTGGTTTTCCTCTTTCTGTGTTTTTCTTCTCCACACAATACAATATGATAATGGCAGAGCTAATAATCATAAAGATAGAAGAAGTAGTTTCTGTCATTCAAACCCTCCGATTTCACCTTGAGTTTCACACTAGTGAAACTCTATCATTTTAAAATGTTTGCCTGCTTTCTGAGAATCAAATCGTTAAAACCATATGCTATCTCCCAGCCTGGCATCTTCATTACCATTTAAAGTGTGCTTAAAATCAATTGAAAGTCAACACATCACATAACAAGGCCCAGCTAACATGTTCTGATCTGTGCAGCTGCATGGTAACTGCCTTCCTATGAAACATCTGAATTCTCCCAGGTATCGTGGTGAGAGGCAGAAAGAGTTTAAACAGTGAAAATGTTTAAAAGAGAAGCAAAAAAAAAAAGAAAATCTCCTGAATGATGACGGACTCAGTTACTTTAGAAATTCTAAATCTGAAGTTCTTTTATCTTCTTGCGCCTTGGACAAATCCAAAAAATAAATTCTCACATGAAAGTCCTTTTCCCCTTAAGAAAAGAAAAAGTTACTTCAAAAAAAGCCCGCCTTGTGTTCCTACATAATCTCTAGTTTGGTCCATGGCTCGACAAGGCATAAGCATGACAAACAGCAAACAAATGTGAGGGAGCTTCTCAAAAAAGGAAAAACAAAAACAAAAAAATAGATGAAAAGTGAGTGTCGGACTGCTTTAATATTTGAAGTAACGTCTGACTCATGCGAGGAGTCTTGTGAAGATGAGGGCTGGTGGTTATTGAACTGACCCCACCCAAATCTGAGAGGATAGATTCTGTGTCAGTCTCCAGATCTGGAAGAGAAGATAATCCGTGAACACAAACCGAGGCGCAAGTTCAGCGGAGTGTGTTTCCTGGCCCCTGGGTGACATGTGGCCTCCCTGCCTCGTGCAGGGAGAGGCTGTTTGTTTGTTGGACGTCAGTATTTTCAAAGGCCCTTCCTGAACAGTCAAAAATGAACTACAATTTCCTGAGAGAGGCAGCCACGGCCTGTCCACAGATGAATGAAAAAAAAACCCCAGTCCCGACAGCAGAAATCTCAAAACCTGCCACATCCTTCCCAGGAGACTCTCATAAGTTGACTCCAAGCGACAGACCAAGCAAGGAATGTGCTTGCCTCTTGCCAGTCAACTGAACCGTTCTAAGGCACCAGGAGAATCTGTACGTGAAGACAGGAAAATACAGCAAGACAGACATGACTGAGTTGTCCCACGGGGCCTGTTACTTGATATTGAGAACGTATCCCCCTTAGAAATAGCTACGGGTTTCATTTCCAGGCCTTTCTGCATTAAGACATCAAAGAAAATTCGGAATATTAATCCTCTTGGTGCTATTTGAACATGGTAGGCACTTATACCTTGGAGAGCAGCAGGACATTAATTCCTAAGCTCTTTTCATACAGACTTCAAAAGGTTCTTTCTTCCCTATCTTTGAAAGAAATCCATGAGTTCTCCTAGCTCTGTGCATATCCACATACAGAAATAAATAAGCATGAATATACATTCAAAATGTGTCTAGGAACTACGGACACTGTCTCCAGGCCAAGCACCTTGTTGGGCATTTCTTTGCGTCTTATTGCTAATCCTCAGAAAACCCACGCAGGTACCTCATTACTGAGATTTTATTGAAATCTAAACTTAATTAAAGTGAAATAATTTGATCAAATTCACGCAGATTATACACATCAGTTTTGAACCTAGGATGATGTGAATACTGAATCCCAGGGTCATTCAGACATACCACAGGTTTCCCGTTAGGTAATGACCAGGGCTGTGTATGAAGCTATGGAGAAAATGGTTGAGTTCTTGGCAAGATTATATGAAGATGGAATGGGAGGACTTCGAATCCAATGCGTGTTTCCAGACTGAGAATGACTGAAATGAGGACAACTGTTTTTGGTACAAACTCAGTGTAATCTCTCTACCGGGAGCAAATTCGTTTTGATTAATTAACTTTTTTGGCCACACCTCACAGCATGTTGGATCTTTGACCAGCATGTTTGACCAGGGGTCAAACCCATGTTCCCCTGCAATGGAAGCAGAGTCTGAACCACGGGACGGCCAGCGAAGGGCCAGGGACAACTTTTAGGGCCCAAGACCTTTCCAAGCTCAGAAGAACATTTCTAACTGCTTATCGAGCACCTGCTAAGGTGAGAGGGACTTGGGTGTGTGGTGAAGGGCTGAGTGGGTACAATTTTAAATAAGGCATCTGAGCTGAGACTTGTAGGAGGGAAAGACCTGGACCCATAGCCACCTGGGGGAGGCGATTCAAGGAAGCTCTGCTCTCTCTCTCTCTTACACACACACACACACACACACACACACACACACAGCACACTCTGAAGTCACACATTCACACACACTCCATACCAGAGGCAACCAATTCTCAGTCCTCCCCAGAGTAGTGATTTCACCCCCATTCTCCGTCTCTCCCTCTACTGAGGACAAGCGAGAAACACAGATAGAACCTGAGCAAGACTCCTGCACCCATTTAAAAAGTCACTCCACCACAAACCACATTTCCAATCCCCAGCCAAATGTGTGACTTTGCAACTAGCCTTAGGGTTAAGCCCCTGCTTCTTGACCTACATAGGGCGTGTTTGTGGAATTTTTTTCTCCTTTTATACCTTTGCTGTTTCCTTCAGTCAGATGGTTTGTTCCCTCTGTCTTTTCCTTTCTAAAATCACCTCCATGGGCTTATTCTTATCCTAAGTTAGAAATCAACCTCATCCCATTTTAAGGGTTTATTCGTATTAGGAGAACCCCCTCCAACCGAGATAAACTTTTATTGCAAAATGCATTCTTATCTGAAGAAAAACCCTGGAAGTGTTCACTGGAAGGAAGTTACGCTGATGGGCAACAGACACAGGGCATCTAGCCTGCTGTGCCTCCTGCCTCTAGTCCCCGCTTCACGTTCTCAGCCACGGGAAGAGGCCCATCTCTGTCACATCTAGGCAAAACCTAGTTCACTTTTCATGTGGCTGTGGAATTACCCAGGCCTACCAAGTGTAATTTGAATTTTCTAGAGATACTGTCCTGAGGAGCTTAAATCTAGTACTGGTTCATTAAAACATTCAGAAGGCCACAACTGGAGCAGACTGGAAATCTCATTTCCGTTGAAAATCTGAATTTTAGCTTAGGCAAATCATTTTCGTTTAAAGAACATTATGGTCATTCATCTACTCATAAAAGTTTCATTATCAGTTCATTTAATATTATTTAAATAGTCATATTTAGGTAGTATATTGTTGTTCAATTTCTCAGTCATGTCCGACTCTTTGTGACCCCATGGACTGCAACGAGCCAGGTTTCCCTGTCTTTCACATTCTCCCGGAGTTTGCTCAGACTCATGTCCATCGAATCGGTGATGCCATCCAACCATCTCATCCTCTGCCGTACTCTTCTCCTCCTGCCTTCAATCTTTCCCAGCATCAGGGTAAATAGTATATACTTAATATTAAATACGGTTTTTAGATGAACTTGAAAACAAATTAGTAGCAAATACTTGTGACTGGCATGTTCTAAACAAGGAGACGGATGTTAGGATCTACAGTATATAAGATGGATAGAAACTTTTAAAATACTAGTTCTAGAAATCGGATATTGAGATGTTTTAAGTTCAGAACCAGGCATAAAATAATTTCAAATCAAGAAGCAAACAAACAAACAAAAAAACACAGGTAACTAAGAGCCCTGTAAACAATGCTAAACAGCCAAAAGACACAGTTAAGGGTTGGCAGTGCTGTAAAGAGTTCACAATCTATAAAACATTATTAATTGGTTTTCAGATAGACTATAAAGATCCGCACAGAGTCGGACATGACTGAAGCGACTTAGCATAGCATAGCATATAAAGATCCAACAATATCCCTCAGTTCCAATCCCCAGAAAATACACTACATATTTAAAATCCTACTGGCACCTACTGATTTTGACTGAACACATTTAACCTTATCAAATCAACAGGGTTTCAACTGTACTTAAAAAGACATTATGTGAAAGGCACGACAAGCCTTAAATTAACCTACTGGCCATGCAGTCAGGAGATGAGCTACAGAAAAAAAAGATCTTCAACATCATAGGAGGAATCAGCTTTGAGTTTCATGGAATGCACAGCACAGAATGGGGCCATGCAGACATCACAGAAAAATTTAGAAATTTTTTAAATAATTAGCTACTGGGAGCCTGTTATATAGCAGAGGGAGCCCAGCTCTGTGCTCTGTGATGACCTAGATGGGTAGGAAGCGGGTGGGGGTGGGAGGGAGAGTTAAGAGGGAGGGGATATATATACACATATAGCTGATTCACTTCGTGGTGCAGCAAAACATTGAAAAGCAATTATATGCCAATAAAAAAAGGAAAAGTCTAATAACTCATTAATTAAGCATTAATCTAGAGTTAGTATACATACATCGAGTCAGGTACCCCTTTTCTCCTTTCTTCTGAAGAAGCATTGCTTCTAAAGTTCTTAAACATAAGAGGAAAAGAAAAAGTTACCCTTATCCAGATGTGTACTGGGATTTAGTGTAGGGTAGATGAAGATGAATTTTGTGTATTTTCTACCCACTGATTTGAAAACATTGTGCAAAATATTTATGCAATTTGCAAACAGTATGGAATGACGACAAAGAGAGCCCTGTGCTTGTAGACAGCCAATGCAGCATGTTCTGCGCGTCTGGAGCCCCCACGGCGCTCTGCAGGGGCAACCTGCAGAACAGGTGCAGAATTTATGCGGTTACAGTTTCTGACTGAGCAAGTGATACCAGTCCTTCGTTGTACACACCAGATTCCACTTCCTTGCAGAGCTGATGCACTTTTATCCCCAAAGGTAAAAGGATGTACCAGTTCTTCTTATCTGATAAAGAAGCAAGGGAAGGAGGAGGTCTCCATCTACTACGTGTCCCACAGTCGGCAGCCCAACTGTGTCCTACACAGTTGGGTGGGAGACCAGAGATGCAGCTTCTAGGCTGATAAGTGCAGAAGAAAGGAACCGCCTCTGTCTTTCTCTTGAGTTCTCTCCTTCCTCTTCTGTTTTGTCCTCCATCATCACAGAATATATTGATTAACACTAAGAAATCAGGAAGTCATCTTTATCCTACCCCTTTGTTGTGCAGTTAGAAAGAGTCTTATAAAATATTTTTGCTTTCTTTGCATCACATCTCTTTTTAATCACCCATCTCAAACAGAGTTCAGCAATAAAGAATCTACCTGCTAAGCAGGAGACCCAGCCATGATCCCTGGGTCGGGAAGATGCCCTGGAGAAGGGAATGGCAACCCACTACAGTATTCTTTCCTGGAGAATCCCATGGACAGAGGAGCCTGGCAGGGTACAGTCCATGGGGTCGCAAAAGACTGGGACACGACTTAGCAACTAAACATCTCAGACAAGGTGAAATCAACTACTATGCAGAGGTAGAGAAATATTTAATCTGACACTTAAAAGTCAATTTGCAATTTACTTTGCTGTTTCAGTTTACTGGAGTGACTCATTCATTTCTTGACTGTTACAGGTGTTTAAAAAGCTAAGATAAATGCATATTAAGTTTATATAGCATTCTATGTAAGTATAATGCCCCTTTACTTTCCATATCCATAAGAGTCAGGGTTTAGCTCATGAAATATTTATTAAGCAATAAAAATGCTATATATTCAGCAAACAAAACTCCACCTCATTTATAAATTAGATACCCATGTATATTTGTCACACAATAAATCAAAAGCAATTAAAAAGAATTACACTGAGTTGCTTGCTAATCTATATTTATAAAGATTTACTTTACTCTCACCTAACTCTTTAATATGCTCACTGGCAAAAACAATTCGATGGCTATTTTGGAAGCCTGAGGTGATAGGATTTGTCATCACCTAAGTGTTCACCTAGGTTACCTTTTAGGAGCTGTTGGAACCTGCCCCATACATTCCTCGAGCAAGAGGCAGGGCTCTGGTCTGTCTTCTGCATGTGTATCTTCATGCCCTCAGGGTGCAAGCATTTTTCTTTGTATAATTTTATTGATGGACTTATTTTTGTCCGCGCTAGGTCTTCCTTGCTGCTCGTGCTTTTCTCGGGTTGTGGAGAGCAGGGGCTGCTCCCCAGTTGCGGGGTGGGGGCTTCTCCTTGCCGAGGCTTCTGTTGCTGCAGAGCTGGGGCTCTAGGGCACTCGGGCTTCAGTAGTCGCAGTACGTGGGCTTAGCTGCTCTGCAGCACGTAGGATCTTCCTGGATCAGGGATCGAACCCGTGTCTCCTGCATTGGCAGGCGGGTTCTTGACCACTGAGCCACCAGGGACGCCCCCAAGCACTTTCTCAAGGCAGACTTTCTAACCTCGAGAATAAATTCCCACAGGAGGATCCACTTCAAAAGCATGGACACTGAAAGAGGGCAAGACGCGCCCTCAGCTCCTGTGAAAAGAACCGATGACACCAACATCAAGACACCACCCATGTGTGCTTTTATTACCTTTTTCCAAAATGGTTTAGAATTTATACCCGAATCCTCAGCTAGAGAAAGCCTGAGGAAGTGTCTACCCCTGAGAAAACCGAAACCAACCATGACTTGAGAAAGGGGTGTGTGGCTACCTCTTGGCTTTCTTCTTAGAGTATTTTATGTACTGATGGCTGACCAATGGAGTATTTCATCTTGAAAGGCAGTTATCTCAGTGAATGAATATACTTTTCCCTTTCAAAAATTGTATTTACTTTTCAATGAACCGGATGTCTTAGAGTTCCTTTCAAAATGTTTAGGAGTTAACACACCACTCTCCAAAGTGAAAGGTAAAAGGCATTGTGATGGAAGGATAGCTCTCATTGTCTCAAAAAGAAAAAAAAAGAGGAAGCACAAATGATTCAGGGACTTGCTGAAGGCCACTTAGTGATTCAGGGGAGACAGTGACAGAGGTCTGACTCAGCAAACACACATTCAGCAAGCAAGAGAGATGAACACTTAAAAACTTATTGTACGGCGTTTCATGCACGCTGCTATGCGTATGATATTGCCTGCACAAGGCACAGACCCGCTACCATTTTACACTGACCACACCAACAAGGAGAACAGAAAGGTGTTTGTCAATGCACTCAGTCCATCCTCAAGATGAACAAGCAGACGCTAACCATCACTTGCTAAGGGCTAAATCTCTATGTTCAGAAGAAAGAAAGGAGAGAGAAGAGAGAAGAGAAGCCGATCACTGTAGCTGTGTCCTACATGAACAGGGAGTGGCAACACAGTAAGAAGAGGTAAGGTGAAAGTGAAAGGCGCTCAGTCGTGCCCGACTCTCTGTGACCCCATGGACTATACAGTCCATAGAATTCTCCAGAATGCTGGAGCGGGGAGCCTTTCCTTTCTCTAGGGGATCTTCCCAGCCCAGGGATCGAACTCAGGTCTCCTGCATTGCAGGCGGATTCTTTATCAACTGAGCTATGAGGGAAGCCCAAGAAGAGTTAAGAGGAAGAGAATCTGTCTAAGACATCCCCAAGCTCTGCCACGTAACTAGTGCAGTGATTCTCAGTGTGCAATTCTGCCCCCCTCCCCAGGGAATGTTGGCAATACTGGAGCCTTTTTACTAGTCATGGCTAGGGCTGCAACTGGCATTTAGTGGGAAGAGACGGTGGATGAGGCCATGAATGTTGCTCAGTCTCCAAGAAGGCAGAGTGCAGCTTCCGACAACAAAGAGCTAATTTCAGTTCAAACTGTGGATAGTGCTGCAGTGGAGAAACCTTGAACTAGTGATACGACATTGAATAAGTTATTGAACTTTGGGAAATGCAAGTCTCTTTATCTGTATAATACTATTAATAATACAGCAGTCCCTACCTTGATGGATGAGTGAGCTACTGAAAGAGATAATTCAAGTGAAGTCCTTCATTCTGTTATTGGAATGCTTGGAGAACTGGAAGTATTTTTAAATTATTTTTACTAATAATAAAGCCCATGCCATTTCACATAACAGCATGTGAAGAAAGGAAAATATGTAAGAGGGCACCAGAATAATGTAGCAGTTTAAGCTTATGATAGTATTAAAAAATAAAATTCAGAATCAAACAGTCACATTCGGTCCAGTCTAGAATATTTTAATTTAATCCCATCCCCACCAATAAGAAAGAAACTATAATGGAATCAATTCCCCAGAACATTCTTCATCATTTACCCTGTGAGAGTTCTAGAGATTTCCCTAAAAGGATGATTCAGACAATACAGCCTTACAGTTTTGTGGGGACTGTTTCATTGGGAGAAATTTATGCTAAAAGGGGATGTTTAAAATTATTATCATCTTAATATCATCTTTGAAATCCGAGCTTTTATTCCAAGAATGATTTTTTATTTCAAGTCTTCAGGGTTTTGATTTCATTCTTTTGAACTGTCAACTGTGACCACATCTAAAGAGACAGTTTGCTTTTGTCTGCTGAACCCATGGTAGGGTTTGAGTAACAGCAAAGTGTTCACTTAAAAAAAAAAAAAATTTCCACAGTCAAGTCCTTTAATTTGTGGAAACAGTTAGAAGCTGAGCGAGTTCTAGTTAAAGTGATCTAAGAATCGAATATGTTTTTCTGCTTTAGGTGGTGAAAGGGGCCAGAAACCACAAGATTATATATCAAATGAGCAAGCAAAACAAATCTGGAAAATCTCGGACAGCAGAAGAAACTCTTCCTGGGGAAGTCTTTGGAGCCATGGGCACACTGGTGTTTGCTGTCAGTGACAATTAGAAGGACCAAGATAAGCTCTGTTACTTTTCATTCCTTAGCCATCTACAAACTAGATGACAAAGCAGTTTCAAGGCTGAAATCTACTTGTGCCCATGTCCTGAAATGCTGAACGAATGTAAAAGTGTTTTTTCTTAATATCATTTTGAAAACAAAGTAAAAGTCAACTCAAAAATAAAAATCTGTACTATCTTTAACATTCATATGCTTCCTGGGAATGTCTTTGACTCATCTAAATTCCATGAGAACCAGCTTACCTTTCTGTGTTGATCTCTTGGATTTGAACATTTTTCTTCTGATTTTGAGAAATATCATGGCCCCATTATACAAATGTTGGGATCATTACTAAACTGATGCCATGTCTACCATGCCCATGAGAATTTGCCTGACTGGTGTTCTAGCTTCAAATGCTTTTTTTTTTTTTAATTAAACAAAGACCTCCTTTTACTTTGATACACAAATATAGATAGATATAGATATAAATATAAATATATATATATATGTAATGAACATCATATTTCCAATTCCTAAACTGTCGAAAGACTGACACATAAAGATGAGTTTTACCAAGATTGTAAAATGCTGCTTTGGGGCACTGTTTCATTTACTTTCTTTCATTGTGGTAAGAGCACTTAGCAAGATGACCCTCAACAAACAAAGTGCAAAATGCAGCAACTGTTAATATAGACACAACGCTGTAGAACAGATCACTAAAACTTACTCATCTTGCATAACGGAAACTTCATGCTCCTTGATCACTATTTCTTACACCAGTATGATCCGTGCAGTGAGCAGAACAGATAAAAAGCTCACGCCCCATAGCACCTGGGGCTGAAGCTGGGCTCTGTTGTTAGAAGCTGTGTGGTATGTGGGCAAGTTACTAACCTCGCTGTGCCTCATTATCCTCCTTTGTAAAAAGAATTAAATAAATCATATATGTGTATATGCTATATATATATATTTCATATATATAACACATAACACACATGTGCGGGAATATATTAGTATGTGTGTGTGGCATGTAGAACTAATGCCAAGAAGATAAATAACATAAAAATATTTGCAGTCATTATCACTACCAGCAAGTTGAAGCACTGGTACACCTAAAGAACATCAAGAAAGGAAAATGTATATGCCCGTGTATTCTCATTCTAAAATGAACAAAATCCACCCATCCTCGATCTCAACAAACTTTACATTGCAGAATCCAGAACACCGAATAAAATACCCACCTCATATACACTCTCATACCTATATAACACACACACACACACACACGTGCAACGATTCGGTGCACTGAGATTATAATTGCTGGTGATTTCACTCTTTTAACTTGGGATTTTCCAAATTACTTACAAATAAGCTCACCTCCCCTCTGCAATTAGAAGTAAAGAGGTTCACATTTTTCAAAGGAGGGTAGTTGTGGAATTCTCATTACGACTGAACAAGACCGAGCCCCATCTGAGTAAGGGAGGCAGGGCTAGCAGACTGATAATACAAAGACTGCCCTGAAAACATAATCATCTGGCATGAACGGGGGGGGGGGGGGGGGGGGGGCGGGAAGAACAGTAAGAGAAATAAAACATTTGAGCGATGTCTTGCTCTTTGAATGCAGAGGGCAGATCCCTTAATCAAACCTGAGGAGGAGTGGCTTGGAAATGCTTGGGCGCTGGAGACCTTATTGAATGCTGATGACAGATAACTTGACAAGCATTATCTCCCTCAATCTCACCTCCATCTCCTAGGTCCCTATTTGGACCACCATTTTCAAATATGGAAACCAGAGGTTAAGGTCACATCGACCATCAGCGGCCACGACAAAAGGCCAGTCACATTCCCCAGCTCTGTTACTTACCCTTTCAGGATACTCCAGAGGCCCCCGTCTGCCTCGTGCCTTTCCTCAGCTCTGATATCTTTCTTCATTGCCTCTACCACACTCCCCCTTCAAGCCCACCCTGTTCCTGGCTTTTGGGATGTGGCCGCATTTGCAGTGAAGAGTCCACAGGAGGAAAATGCCTCGTGTTGCCCCCACGCGGAAGGCCTGGCTAAGGTAGGGCCAGCGGTGTCTGCACCCACCAGCATCCTCGCAGACAAGCGGCTGCAGACATGCACACTGACTCCGTGAAGCTTCGGAAAGCATCTTTTAGCGCCATCTAGAACCCTCTGTCAGTGGGCATCCGAGGAGGAGGCTAGTTCCCGCCCAGGAAGTGGATCTCTGCTGAACTCGGGCAGGCCTGCACGGACCCCAGAGAAGGACGTCCGTCCTCTGTGGCTCTGAAGGGCACACCGTCCTGACCCGAAAGCCCCGAAGGGGAGAGAAGGCTGCAGAGATGTCTTAGCACGAGACTCCGAGCCCGCCTGCACCCGGTCACCCGATCTAGGCCCGCAAAGTCTACTGCTCGACAGAAACGCAGAATCAAGACCTCGTGAAAAAATACCTTTTATGATTTTAATTGACCGCCACAATTTTTTTTTCATGTATACCTTTCAGCTCCCCCCACCCCCCCCGCCCCCACACTCGTGTAATTTCTCCTGCTAATTATTAAAGAAGAAAGGACTGCAATGCCCAAGTCAATACAATAAGGCCTGGTAGGTGCTCATGCCATTCCTAAAAGGCATTTCCCAGTCTTGTACAAATATCAATCAACTCTTGCATTTTGTGAGGCAAGTAGAGAAGCCCCAGTTCCTCAGGACTTAAACAGGGGTTAGGACAATAGAGCAATGTAATTGCGGAGGCTTCCTCCAACTCAAAGCTCACAGGGAAGAGACTGGGAAGCCCATATACCCCGAGGGATAAATAAATAAATCTTATTACAGGGAAAAACATGGCCCAGGGCACCACAGGAGTCCATCAATAACAAAAACCTAGTGCCAATCTCCTCCCATTCTTAAAACCTCCATATACCCATTGTCAGATTCTGATTAGCTGAAGAAAGACCCATTTCTCTCTTCCTTTTCACTGATTTTCAGGACTCAAAGCACAGTACAATCAACAGGCAGCGCCTCTGTTATATAAAGTAAGTTATATTTTGTCCCTTGTACAATGCCTTGAGGAAATATTCTTTAAGTAAACCAGGAGCGCTAATCTAGACTGTATCCTGTGGGAGCCCTGGGAGGTGCTAGGAGGCTCTCCTCATGGCATACACTGCCTGATTCTGGGGGTACCCAGGGCTTCAAGCCAAAATAGGAGTCTTCTGCTCTCAGAATTCACTGCTTTAACCCATACCTGAATCCTGTTCATGGGACACAGTGCCCTTCAGTTGCTCCCTGGATTAGCTCCTTGACTGTTACCACTGGGGAGCTTTGTCCACTCCAGTTTACCAGCAGCAAGGATTTCAGGCTTCACATGCATGAGGCCCCGGGTTCAATCCTCAGCACCTCCAACTGGAACTCAACTGCTTGTGTGGCATTACTTTGGTGATAACCAAAAATGGTCCTTGGTTTTGAGGACTTCCCTGGTGGTTCAGTGGTAAAGAATCCACCTGCCAGTGCAGGAGACACAGGAGACTTGGGTTTGATCCCTGGGTCGAGAAGATCTCCTGAAGATCCTGGAGAATCCCATGGACAGAGAAGCCTGGCAGGCTACAGTCCATGGGGTCACAAAGACTCAGACACTACTGAGCAACCAACACTTTCACTCTCTTTCTACTTCTTTCAGTAGTATGACTCAGCAAAAAAAATTAAATGAATCAAAATTAAAAACAAATAAATGCCCCCAAAGTATTTGCTAACAGAAGGACTGGGACATTCTAACATTCAGAGTTGATCTCTCTCAATAATTTTCAGAATCTCATAGAAATTATCTTTCAATGATTTTTCTGCACACAGTTTCTAGAGCCCTAACTTACCTTCACAAGGACAATTTCATTCCTCACATGGGAATTTTCTCTAGGTCTATTTTTTTTGATCAGATGATTTTCTATTTTAGATAAAGGCTAGGAGAGGAATATGGAGGAAGCTTAGCTTAACCTCCAAAGATGTGCAGTGAAACAATGTGCAGCTCTTATTCTGAAAAATTATACAGAATATAATGGAAATATAGAATAAGACAATAAAATTGATCTAAGAGACAGAATCTTATGGAAGGATGCCCTTTTTTCATAGTTACTACTTACCATCTCTCAAAATTAGGTGCTTTCATTCTAAGTTAATAATAAAAACAGCTAGACTTTACTGAGCACTTTCTTTGCAAGACAAATTAACGCATAACTATGTTTGTAATCCCTACAATGAGTGCATAAGATAGGACTAACTCTTATTCCCATTACATATATCATAATAATGATTGTAACAGCAACAATAGCTAGGATTTATCTACTTAGTGCTTAACTATGCGCTAGATACCTTCTGGGTAGCTCAGTTGGTAAGGAATCCACCTGCAATGTAGGAGACCCCAGTTCGATTCCTGGCTCAGGAAATTCCCCTGGGGAAAGGATAGGATACCCACTCCAGTATTTTGGGGCTTCCCTGATGGCTCAGATGGTAAAGAACCACCTGCAATGCAGGAGACCTGAGTTCGATCCCTGGGTTGGGAAGATGCCCTGAAGGAGGGCATGTCAACCCACTCCATGTCCTGGAGAATCCCCTTGGACAGAGGAACTTGGCAGGCTATAGTCCATGGGGTTACAAAGAGTCAGACACGACTGAGTGACACCTTACTTAATCATCTTCACTTAATAGCATTATGTACCTAATTAGTAGCATTTAGTAGCATTATGAACCTAATTCTCTAGTTGCTTCCACTGTACAAATGAAAAAATTGAACCTACAGAGGTTAAGGAACTAACCAAGATCATTACCAACGAATGCCAGCATTTCAACCTAGATTGAAATCACTCCAGACTTGTTAATCACTTTGATCTATTGCCTCAAACAAACACAAAGTATAATGAAAATCAATAAGTGGGATTGAGGAACATCTCTATGAGTTGTTTGAGGCAGTAGGTCAAAGCAGTTAATAAGTCTAGAGTGATTTCAGATTCAGGTTCTTTGTCACTTTCACAGAGGTTCCCAAATCAAAAGAAACTGTGATTACCCATTACACACCATTACACACACACACACACACACACATACATCATATAGTTATAAGGCAAATGTATCAAAATAATCTTGCTGTTGATAAGAATATAAAAACTTTATTTTGCCTTACCACCAGCCTGTAGATCTAAGGGTAGGACCTAAGTCACCTTAAACAGGCAGATCCCACAAAAAATGGGATGGTAGGTGATTAAGTAAATATCTTCCACTGTTAGAGTCACTGGTTCCTATAAATAGCTTCTTCTTTAAGCTTCATAAGAACATGGCAGAAAGATTTCTTTTGTACAATTTAGAGACACGAAAACTTAGACACAGAAAAATAATGAATCACACAAATATTTAAGATTAGTCCTTCCTCCAAAGCTGGCAATCTTTCCACAAACAGACGGTGTCAGCTCCCCACTTGTCACCCCCTCCAAGAAAAAGCAGCCAGTATAAACGGTAATCTCTGTGAGCAGAAAAGTCCACTATAGTCAGTACCTACGTTGAAACCAACTGCCTCTGTGTTCACAGGTACAGCTGTCATCTATGACCAAGTCTTCATCCCTTCAAAGACTATGGCCTGAGTTGAAACAAAGTAGCAGAATCATATTTATCACACATCCTAATTGTGGACAAGACAATACGAAAAAATAACACTGCAGAAAGACCACAAATATCAGACCTTTTTTCACTCAAATGAAATGTGGCAAAGGAATTTTTGGACCCTATCCTCTCACCTCAAGCCCACTCTCCCTACAAAAATCATTTTTTCTGAATAAATATAAATAATTTTATTATTTAAAATCTATTTTGACAAATTAAAAACAATGGATACTGTAAAACAAACATTATAAAATATGTATAATGTCACCATTGCAGAGGGAGAATTGTTAGCCTTTCGCTCCACTGGACAATGGAAGTCTTCACCCTCGGGTTAATCTTCAGCGCTAACATGACTGGGTTTGTGACTTCAGTGAAAGCCCATGAGGACTGACTGGACCTTTGAACCAAAGGAAGAGCAGAAGTAGTAGAATTTCCTGAACCGTTTGAATCGGGACTGAATGGTCCTGTCAAGCCATTGTTTTCCTTTCTTTGACCACCAAGTATAGAGGCGGTCTTCTCTGGGGGTAAGTGGCACCCTGTAACGAGCCAAGCGAACCCACCAGCTTGTCATTCAGGGCACTGCCAGCTCTGTTCTAGAATCCTGGAACAGCCCCGCCTGCTGCTGCCTCCTGACCATCCCCAAACAAATGGGCAGCTGATTTGCATAAACCTCATTTCCATTTTATTCATCCCCTGCCCAAATCTAGATCAGAATGTTTAATCTCATCCCCACAGTGGGAGGTCTCGTGAATTCAAAGGCCATTCGTGGTCAACGATGAGAAGGCCTGGATTCCAAGATGTGGGTTTACATTCGAAATTAAAAGCAGAAACAAGAGAAAGTGTGTTGCCAGATACAGAGTATGAAAAACAAACGGACCGGCTAAAGGATAAACGTGGCAGAAACCAGAAACCGCTGCTAAGGTCACCCATTTCTACTGCTGAGCTAGCAAGTTACCATTCAGGGGCGCCTGAGATGACACCAAGATCTTTACTAGCATTTCCACATTTAATCATGTTTTAACTCCAAATATACAAGGAAAGATCCAGAGGAAAATGACAACCAAAAGGCAGGAGGTTTTCTCAATGTTCAGTTCAGTTCAGTTCAGTTCAGTCGCTCAGTCGTGTCCGACTCTTTGCGACCCCATGAACTGCAGCACGCCAGGCCTCTCAATGTTCAACACCCTCTAAACAGAAGAAGCACATTCAAACTAGTGTCTGGCTGTAATCTCATTCCTTCACACTCCACCCCACCTCGCCGCTCTTCCCCTTCCCCTTGGTTTTCTGACATTAGCCCAAAATACAACAGCAAAGGGTCCTAATAAGTGTAAACAAAACCTTCAGTGATTCATTCAGTATTTGAATGTTTTCTTCTCCTTGAACATTAAAAGGACAAACTGTTAAACTAAACTCCAGGTTTATGAGTCAGATTTTGAGAGTGTGTGTGATTACTGGTTTCCAAGAATAAATTGGCTTAATGTTGTAGTAAACACATACACACATACATATATGAACACATAATTTCTTGAGCAAACACAATCCCATTAGAAAGAGAAAACAAAACTACTTGTGAAAACTCTGCAAAAATTCTGCAGCACAAACAGCATCTTCGCTGGCTCATTAATTCTGGCCTAAATTTGCTACTGTCAGGCAAATCAGGCACACTGTCCGGCAGACACCCACCTGCTATTAGGCTGAATGTGCCTGGTGTCTTGACATTCTGTTGATTTCAATCCAAAGCTTATGTAAAAAAGGCAGCTCAGAGTCCAAAAGGAATTTTAGCCGCAAATACTTTGGGAGAAATCCAAACAACTAAAAACAGAAAGAAAGACAAGATGCAAATCTGAGTGACAAAATCGAGACAACCCAAACCAGCCTGGTAGAAGCTCAAGGACAAATCAACAAAGGAGCCAGCTTCCCCTTTTGACAACTATGGATTTTAGGACATTCCAATGGCCAACGCACTGAATGGGACTTCCCAGGTGGCTCTGGTAAAGAATTCAACTGAGAATGCAGGAGACCCAAGAGACTTGGGTTTGGTCCCTGGGTCGGGAAGATCCCCCTGGAGTAAGAAATGGCAGCCCGTTTCAGTATTCTTGCTGTTCCACGGGAGAGTTCCATGGACAGAGGAGCCTGGAGGGCTACAGTCCATAGGTTTGCAAACAGTCAGACATGACTGAGCAACCGAACACCCACCTTCGACAAATCTGCACTATCACTACCAACAAAGCATTTCGTTATTATTCCACAGGTGTTGTTTTCAAAGAGGATTGCCAATTTCTGCCCGCTAGAGCCCTGTGAGTATTCACTAGAAACTTGCTGTACCATCCATAGGATCCTGATCATGACAGAGGTTCTGAAGCAGTTCAGAAGAACCAGAAAGCACTTACAGTGTTTAAGAATACTGCATACTTTAATCTTCAGAACACCCCCATGAGCTAAGAGTTTTATTTCCATTTTACAGATAAGGAAAGTTGAGGTTCTGAGAGGTAATTTTCTCCAAGTGACTGAAAAAATGAGACTAAAGGAGAGAGGGCATCAGGATTTGTTTAGAAAGTTTCTGGCACCTCCCTAGCCTCCCTCCACTTCTGAAATAACCTAAGCCTAAATGGAATGGGTGTATGTCCAAATTCCAAGTCCTGGCACTCATGGCTTCGGTGGCAGCTGCTTGTTACAGTCAACTTTGCATAAACAGGCTGGCTCTGGTGGTGTTCTTTAAAACCAGAATAATTCTGTCTTTACTTTAGCCAAGGGAAGGCATGCATTTCAAAATAAAAGTGAGTATCTATCTTGAAAAAGAGGCAAAGGAGAAACCTGCAATCCCATGGAGCAGCACGGATCTCAGTGGCCCCGCGTCCTCCCTTCCACCCACCTCCCGGCTGCAGCCGCTGCACGGCGCCCTCTGGCTTCAAAGGCAGCTCCAGGGGAAACAGAAGCCCCAGGTTCAGAGGGCCGCTGGCAGGGGGCCACACCCCTGGGAAGGGTGGAAGAGGAGCGGAGATTCACCGCAGAGGTCGGTCAGCTCAAAGACAAGAATTCAAAGGGTTTCCAAAAGCTGATTTCTATCAGGACTGCCAGGGCAGATCAGAAGGTATGAGGTTCCAACTGGGAGGGATGTGTTTCTGCTGCTCAGATGCCAGGTTTGCAAGGGGATTCCGGGTTTCTGAGCGCTGGGCTGGATTTCAGGAGCAGGGGTGGCCATCCAGGCGTCCATCACACTCATTTCATCCCCACCACAACAAGGCAGCAGAATTTCACCCACCAATAAAGCTGTCTGTGAGTCTGAGCATTTCTGTGAGTTAAAGCAATATGCTTTTTACAAGAACGCTCCTGAACTGAGCTAGATAAACTAAACACGTGAAATTAAACAGTTCCTTAGGATAGTCTGTAACATGCCTCGACCCCCACCTTCCCTCGCTTTGCTGCGGGGTCATTTTCCTTGTTCTGTGATCGGGGTTGGAGGCCCTGCCTGCAAGTCCGGCCAACACATCCTCCTCTTCGCTTGGTCTCTGATTTACAAGGTGACTTCTCAGAGACAGCCGCTTAGCCGTCTATTCCTGGTTTATCATCCATCGGTTACCATTGTTACTGCTGCCATTTATTCAAAATGATTATGGACTTATAAAGATGTTCTTCTCTGATAATAATGTTTGCAATATGCTTTCACACTGCCTAGTTAACACGGCGTGCCTGTGATTTTTTTGTTCTGGCACAAGTTGCAAAAGCTGCTGCAGTGGAATGTTTCGTAGCTTTCAGAATGGTTACCTGTAAAACTGGTGGGGGAAAAAAAAATGGTGTCTATGCACCTATCTATCCATCTATAGCTATAGATGGATAGATATGTATATACATACACATATATATTTTAAACAATGAGTTGTGTAACAATGAGAAAGGCAGCATCACATGCAACGTTAAAAATATTGGCCCTTTCCTCGTCAACTTAGTGCGACAGACTCTCAAGGGAGTGACTGCCACTTGCTGAACCAAGGCCCAAGTCTGCCCTTGACCGTCTCCCCCAAGTCCTACTGACAGTCGGGGATATAGAACAGGCAAGTCAAAGGCACAGCATGGTCCTCAGAGGCTAATAAACTGAAAAATGGTATGCTGGCCAGAAAGCAGAGTCTCAAAAGGGAGTGCGGCTGCAGGAAATTAATAAAACTCCGTGCATATCTTTTTAAAGTCAGCAGCAGTGGGCTGTGACTGGAATTCACCTCTTCAGTCATGTACTCGCCTCCCCTCGGTATGGACAGGAGTTCTATAAGAGCACTGCAGGAGAAAATGGATTCATACGTCATTTAAAATGAATCATTTCACTTCCTCTCCTCCACTTTTATACATATTGACAAAATATAAAAATACATTTTAAAAAATCGATTCGGCTTTGTCGTTTTCTACACCAACAGCAAAAGGAGACATCAGAATTATAACACTCAATGGTCTCTGAATAATTATTTAAATGGGGTCACCCACAACGAAGACATTCCGAGGGCCTCAGATGGGCCAACCACAAATGAAAAACAGGCAATGCATTACAAATCGCGTCTTATTTATTTTGAGATTTGAATTTCCATTTTATTTTTAACAAGAGCTTCACAGTTCGCTGACAAATGTTCTGAGCTATATTTAGAGGAATAACAGTATTTAAGATCAGGAGCTCACATGGACAGATTCAGCTTTTCACTTTTCTGAACAGAAATACACAATATGTGGGCACTGTGTGAATTTCATGTCAAGGATTTGGATTAGTTATCAGAGCTTCTGCTCTCCTCTGAACGTAGTGTGTCAGTGCTCTTGCGGGTACATCTGAAGGGCTTTCTAGGAGTGTCTGTAATGTCTTTTCTCTGATGCAACAGAATATTTCCACCACCAAGAAAGCAATCGTTTTAATATGGCAAACTGCAAGTCTGAAATGCGTTTGAAAACGAAATCGACAAATGACCTGTTAGGCTACTCATAAAAGGTACAAACCATTTGCACTGCTGTTGCTTTAGGAATTAGATTTTCAGAAGCTGGAAAGCATAGTCTTTGACTTTCCTTGAAAGAATGCTAGAGGCAATATGCTGATTATTTTTCAAAGAAGGAAAAGGAAGTGTTGAAAGCTTTTAATAACAAGTACAATTCTGAATTTGTAAGCACCAAACACAAAACAATGATAATGTTTTAGCACTTTATAAGTGTAAGGAACTCTTTCTACTGTTTGGAGACAGCAGATACTTTTAGACAAATTATAACATCCCCGCTTCTATGCTCAAACAGAGGAAAACAGCCAAATACTTTCAGGCATCAGAAGATAACCATGGGGATGAAAATACGTAGCTGTTGTTCCAAAAGGAAAATACGAAAACGCCAAGCATTATTAAAATAATCGCAAACCTGAAAGAAATCCGAATAACTGAGGGTTTGCTCATAAGTTTCTGAGACTGTCTCTGACAGCCAGAGTTTCAATTACAGCGTAGACTGCAAGGAAAGAAAGACTGTTTTACCTATAGATTGGTCACTGGTGAGCTCGATGGCAGATTATTAATCAGAGGAAGTACAGAGTATGAACATACAAGGTTATGAATAATCTCTTAAAGCCTTAGTGCAATAAACCTCCTTCCCAATTCTAGGAAGTGCCTTCCCAAATAGAGTTTTACAGGCAAGAGAGAATGAAGGTTTACTGAACTCCTTAAAAGCCATGTCCCTCCCAGACACTGTGCTAAGCACTTAACATATATTCCTCGCTTTAATCTTCCAGATAGCCCAGCCAAGGAGGCGGTATTATCCCTTCTTTACAGATGAACAATTTGACACTCAAAAGTGAAGGCGCTTAGCAGCGGAACTATGGCTGGAAGGTGGTTCCCCTGGAACAAAGGGGCCCCGTCTGTCTTCCCTTCTGCACACTCTTGCTCTCTGCAGCCTTTAGAGAGGCTTGAAATTGCTGCTGCAGGTTGTTCATTAGCCTTTCCGCCGGTGGGAAGAAGTATGGTCTAGGGCAGGGTTTTCAATACAAGCTCTAAACAGCTTTGATTTGAGATTTGGAGCCTCAGGCGTTCATACTGTTCATCTCTCCTTACTCCATTTAGCTGCCCAGGTGGCTCAGTGGTAAAGAATCCACCTGTCAATGCAGGAGACACAAGAGATGTGGATTCGATCCCTGAGTCAGAAAGATCCCCTCAAGGAGGAAACGGCAGCCCACTCCAGTATTCTTGCCTGGAGAATCCCATGGACAGAGGAGCCTAGTGGGCTACAGTCCAGGGGGTCACAAAAGAGTCAGACATGGCTGAGCACAGCACAACAGCAGGAGATTACCCTTGTGGGGCCCGATGAGCCCATTCAAGAGAGAGAAGTTTCATTTCCCCACTTCCAACCTAACTTATATATACTTGCATACAAGGAGGGTCAATGTGAGGGCATCTCTCTTTCTTGGGCTGCAGAGAACCTTGTTGCCATTGCTGTTTACTCGCTCAGTCGTGTCTGACTCCTATGGACTGTAGCCCTCTTGTCCATGGGATTTCCCAGGCAAGAAGACTGGAGTGGGTTGCCCTTACCTTCTCCGGTGGATCTTCCCAACCCAGGGATTGAACCTGCATCTCTTGTGTCTCCTGCATTGGCAGGCGGGTTCTTTACCACTGAGCCACCGAGAAAGCCCACAGAGCCCCTTAATCAATTCTAAAACTTTCTTTTTGAGGAGGAAATAGAGGTAATGGTGGATATTTATTGAATATCAAGAAATATTTCAATAAGAACAAATTGTCCTCAGCTCCAGAAAGTGGGAAACGGTGTTCTAAGTCACAGAGTCCCTTGTTTCACCCACATTCACTCCAGTCAATGTTACACAGAAGTATCTGATATACATGTTCAATATTTACCTTGAGCCTCTTTTAGACTAAGGAATGTGCAGGATGATCTGGGTCCAGGTTTCAAAATCTCAGTGAGATGATATAAGTCCAGGAGCAAAGGCTGAAGGCTGCGTCCACAGAGCTGAACTACTGCCTCGGCAATCACAACAGTTAAAGGGTCTGTGCTAGTACTGCCATACTCATAAGATAGGCATGCCCATTAACTGTACCTGAAAACTTATTAAATAAAAGCCAAAGTGAAAACATCTGCTCACCTAATGACTAAGGGTTGCTGCTTGTTTGTTGTTTGTTTGTTTGCTCAGTCAGTCTATACTAAGCATGGATGGTACCCAGAGATCAATTTCAGTGGAAATGAATCCTGGTGGTGGTGGCCATGACCTGATCTGCTCTTAAACAATGGCCAAGGCCTTTGTGTACGACCTTACCCAGGATGTCTTGGGTAATGTTTTTTTTTTCCAAAGGAGACTAAAGAGATGCAATTTACAAACAGCGGGAAAATATTCCACTTGGAAGAATAACTATTTGGATAGACAACAAATTGGTCAATGGGGAGGTCTCCAATTCCTCACAAGTCTCATCAAAATAAAGTTCTGAAATTTAGGAGACGGTAGCTGTATCCACATGAGAAACATTGGAACAGATTTCCACATGAAGTTATGGCTTAATAGGAGCTGTGTGGCTAGATTCCTTTGCACTCAAAAAGAAACTCTTTGGTTTATTTCAAGAGTAAAAGTGAATGCAGCACTGGCAAAATGCAGCATAAAGGGAAGGAAACAAATACAAGATTTTAAAAAGTCACCTTCAAATTTTTTTCTAATACAATGATCCTCCAAAGGTTTACGATGCAAGTTTGCAGGCTGTACCAAAACCTCCACAAACCTATTTTTGTATAGCAGTCCTTTTTGACCCCTTGGTATTAACACCTGTGAAAGAGTCAAGACTCTCCCGGCTTTCTATGGCATGAAAAGTTGCCAGGTAAAACAAAATAAGATGCAAATACAGCATGGGACTTAGACGGGCAAACAAATATTCACTGCTTATCAGAAACTCAAATTTAACTGGTCATCCTGTATTTTTATTTATTATATCTATTAACCTTGTAATAAGGAAATAGCAACCCACTGCAGCATTCTTTCCTGGAGAATTCCAGGGACAGAGGAGCCTGGTGGGCTACAGTCCATGGAGACGCAAAGAATCGGACACAACTGAGCAACTGACACACACAAGGCTTCCCAAATGGCTCAGTGGTAAAGAATCCACCTGCAATGGAACAGATGCAGGTTCGATCCCTGGGTCAGGAAGATGCCCTGGAGGAGGAAACGTCAACCTGCTCTGGTACTCTGGCCTGGAGAATCCTTTGGACAGAGGAGCCTGAAGGGGTTGCAAAGAGTCAGACACGAATGAGCGACTGAGCACACAGCCCTATAACAGAACAATCAAGAAGTCATGAGCAAACTGTGAATGAACTATTTTCGAGCTGGTTAAAGGCGCAGCCAGAAGTCCTTAATCAGTGGCATGCTTCATGCTTTCCTGGGAAGCTCTTTGAAAATGCAGACTCCTGGGACTTTGCCCTAGAGATGCGTTCTCCTATGGGTTGAGAATGACTGTTTTAACCCAGACTAATAAAAATGAGGAAGACACAATAAGCCAGATTTCTTTCATGGCTCAAATCACTCCATTAGGGCTTTAGAGGTGGCTCAGACGTCCTAAATCTTAAGATGGTATGAACTTGAGAATAGCAAAAGGATACAATGTAAAACCAAATACGGGTTAAGAAGATACTGTCACGAACCATGTCTTCCTTAGCCACATGAGGACACTGAGGGGAAATCACTCACTAAATTAGCAACCCAGAAGCACAACCCAAAATAGCATCTTTGACACCTGATGCCAGAATTCACCCCATGCTATCATTTCTAAACAGTTCCTCCTTACATCGTCTTTCTCAGACAGCTGAAAGAGCTGGCACACCCAACAGAAGGGGCTGAGACATTCTTCTCCCATGAGCTAATGTGTGAATTCCTTCACCCCCGTGTAATATGTCCAATCACAGTATAACAGAATGATACCCATATACGAATCAGGAACTAGTTCAATAGATGTGAGCTGTGTTTTCATTCTATCAGTAAATGCTAACACAACATTAACAGCGAGAAAAGAAAAATCGAATTGTTCTTTGCTGAAAATGAAGTTCCATTACTTACTTTTTGTTTCCAAAGATATGCCATTTGCATGTATGTGTATGTGTTGCCTATGAATGGACAGAAGTGATGGAGGAGGGAGTGTTTCCTTCTCTTACCATCAGAATTTTTTCCTCTGAGATATGTGTGTATGCGTGTGTTAGTCCCTCAGTCGTGTCTGACTCTTTGTGATCCCATGGAGTGTAGCCCACCAGGCTTCTCTGTCCATGGAATTCTCCAGGCAAGTATACGAGAGTGGGTAACCATTCCTTTCTCCGAGGGATCTTCCTGACCCTGGGATTGAACTTGGGCCTCCCGCATTGCAGGCAGATCCTTTACCATCTGAGATAGCAGGGAAACCTTCTCTGGGGATATGCTGGGGCATTTACATTAGCTCTCTACCTACCCTTCTATTTACAATACGTAAAAACTTCCCTTCCAGGGAAGCTATGTTTGACAATCCTGGGTGCTAACTGTGAGGTCCAAATGACCAAAAGTATGACTCAGCTAAAGAAAGATGTTAACACAGAAACTCTGGGGCATCAGTGATTAGGACGGTCAAGAGCTGGAAAGCTAGAACTGGAGCGTGGCTCTGTATGCAGGAGAAATTCAGTGGACTGAAATGTAGGGATTAAAGCTCTGTTTTGAGAGCTTTTCAGATTTGCATTTAAGTCTGAGTTCCATCCTGACTGGCCCTGAGACCTTGGGCAGGTCACTCAAACTCTCTGTGCCCTTAGGCATCTGAAAAATGTAAGCAGCAGCTAATTCGATGAGCTCCTATGAGGATTAAATACAGGAGTGTTTGTGAAGCACCTACCGCGGGGCAGGGCATGTTCTCATTAAATGGGAAGAATGAGAAGCAAGAGTATGTGTCTCTGTGGGCCACAGGGGTTGGCCCGTAACCATGTATTCGCCAGCATTTAGGCACAGACTCAACCTAGCTACATACAGGACAAATGAGCAACAAAAGAATATCAAAACCTACTTACTGTCTGCACATACTTACATTCAACCTACTTACATGTCTGCATTGTCTTACAATCACTGAACCAATATATGCTTAATAACAACACCTGGCATGAACTTGGAATCCGCGCAACTGATGCAGATAATACAAAACATCCTAAGACACGTTGCCCTGCCGTCCACATCTTGGTTGAGGAGATAACATACATCTCCTGAAGAAGTTAGTAAAAATGATGGTCAGATAATAACAACAAAAGGACAACATAAAAGTACAGAAGGCAGTAGCTGAATCTCTGATGAGCAGTCAGACAAGTGGTGTGATTGATGACGCCCCTGATGACCTCAGGGAAAAAGAAAGCTGCTATGAGTTAAAACAGTCTGGGAATTCTTCACGGAAGATAAGCCACTTGAGACTGGCCTTGAAAGAAGAGTAGGATTTAGATAAGCAGAGAAGAGGAAATCCTAGGTTTATGACATAGGAAGAGGAGGGCATGGCAACCCACTCCAGCAGTCTTGCCTTGAGAAGCCCATGGGCATAAGAGCCTGGGGGGCTACAGTCCATGGGGTTGCACAGAGTCAGATATGACTGAAGTGACTGAGCACACACACATGCATGACACAGAGAAAGCCACAGAAATGAGAAAACACAGGGCTAAGTGACAGGAGATCCAACCAGTCCATCCTAAAGGAAATCAGTACTGAATATTCATTGGAAGGACTGATGCTGAAGCTGAAGCTCCAATACTTAGCCACCTGATGTGAAGAACTGACTCATTTGAAAAGACCCTGATGCTGGGAAAGACAGAAGGCGGGAGGAGAAGGGGACGACAGAGGATGTGATGGTTGGATGGCATCACCGACTCAATAGACATGGGTTTGAGCAAGCTTCAGTAGTTTTGGTGATGGACAGGGAAGGCTGGTGTGCTGCAGTCCATGGGGTCACAAAAAGTCAGACACAACTGAGCGACTGAACTCACCTGAAAGTGAAGACTTACTGATATTCAGTCCATTATCCATGCTGTTTGCAGCACTGAATGCAGGACACAAAAGCTGGACCATTGCTATGTAGGCCTGTGGTTTTCAACATTTTATTGTTTGTCTTACCACTCTACATTCTCGGGGCTCCATCCAAAAATATTTTGGTGGCATAGATAAAACTGATTACAAATTAAATAAAGTCTTAGCAAATTGGCACCAGTATCCTCCCCATTCCAAACACACACACACACAATTTGCATTTCACTGGGAGCAAAACAACGGTCTCTCAACACATAGTTTACTGGCTGCCTTAGGACAGGAGCCTCTAAGAGCTTTGCTAAGCCAGATCAAGAGACACTTGATATGGAAAGAAGGTGCTTGGGACTGCTCTGTACACACTGCTATGTTGAAAATGAGTAACCAACAAGGACGTACCGGATAGCACAGGGAACTCTGCTCAATATTACGTAACAGCCTACATGGGAAAAGAATCTAAAAGAATAGAGAATCACTCTGCTGAACACCTGAGCTACCAACTACCACAATGTTATTAATCAACTATACTCCAGTATTAAATAAAAAGCTTTTCTAAAAAATTAAAAAAGGGAAGATCTGTATCCTTAACAATGTACATACAACATCTTAACAATAAAACAATGGCCCAGAAGCCTGAAAAGAGTAATGGAAATTTTTGTTTTAAAGTTATTAACAAAAATGTCTAAGGAAAGTGAAAAAAAATAGAGATGCTACGTTCTTCGAACATCAAGTGCTCTGAGTCAAAGAGGGTCCTTCTATGGCGCTGCTCCTGTGGCTTCACTCCAGTACCCTGTTACAATTCCTTTCCCTCCACAATGGTAAGAAAGCTTCAGAAATACTCAATACCAGGTGAATGATGAGTGGGCTTCCCAGGTGGCGCTAGTCATGAGGACTCTGCCTGCCAATGCAGGAGACACAGGAGACAGAGTCAGGGTCCATCTATTCTGGGTCAGGAAGATCCCCTGGAGGAGGACATGGCAACCCCCTCCAGTATTCTTGCCTGGAAATCCCGTGGACAGAGGAGCCTGGCGGGCTACAGTCCATGGGGTCACAAGGAGTCAGACACCACTGAGAACACTTGATTCTCTTTTTTGGAATTAAACTTTGATGGAAGTTTTACAAATTTCAGTGAAAGAGAAGAGCCCGGAGGTTAGATAAGCCATTTCTTCCTTCTTAGGCCCAGATCAATCACCCCAGTCATTGGGTTATACTTTTTAAACTGTGAACTGTGGATCCTTGAATTAAAATGTCATAATAGGCACCATTTGGCGATCATATTTCAATATCCTCTTTGCCCCATCGGGTTCTTTATAGTTTGTTAAAGTTTCTGAAACTAATATCTAGGAGGGTGATAATTTGCATTTTAAAAGAAATTCTAGAATATAAAAATGTTACAGCAGATCCAAATACAAACACATTATATGTTTGTGCATGCTAAGTTGCTTCAGCTGTGTCAACCCTTTGCAACCCTATAGACTGTAGCCCATGAGGCTCCTCCGTCCATGGGATTCTCTAGGTAAGAATACTGGAGTGGTCTGTCATGCCCTCCTCCAGGGGATCTTCCAGACCGAGGGATCAAACCCATGTCTCCTACATCGGCAGGTGAGTTCTTTACCACTAGTGCCACCTGGGAAGCCCAAACACATTATAGCTGACCCTAAAACTAGCATCATTGGCTCTTAAAATCGTGCACCCTTCTATAGAGAAAAAGACCTTAGCAGACAGTATCCTGTGATGAAATAAGAGTATATCCATTTTAAGTTTCAGCCTTGAAATCCCCCGAAGAAAACCCCTGAGATCCAAATACTTAGGATGTCAGCAGTGCCAAAGATACACTGTAATCACCTTATACCACCCAAACCCAGCACCACTGAGAACCATAAACAGGTATTTTCTTAAGAGATAGGTCTTACAAACACTTAAAGCCACAAACACTTTAAAAATCTAAATCTTGATTCATTGCAGACTGCAATAAGTATAATGGTATATATTAAGACACCGGGACTGTTTTCAAGGAAATGATAAAAAATTAAAGGAAAACACAAGCATAAAGAATTCCTTTAAACCATGCATTTCACTCTTAGCTCTTTCATTACGTGGATAAATTAAAGCACATCTACGCAATGTTAAAAAGAAAAGAAAAAAACCTCTAAATGCAAATTCATTTAGCTGCTTCCAATACTGTGGTCAGGCTGAGGTAAGAAAGTACATCTATGAATTCTAATGCCTAAAATGAAAAGAGTTCAGTTACTACACGTTCAATTTTTGTATCTATCCACTTAGCTGTTCACAATATCCTCACATATATTACAACCTGGAGTTGGAATTTGAAACCTACAAAACCAAGGGCTTTCACCTTCAATATTCAACACAAACTTGGCTTCGGAATGAGGGAAAATCTTTGAAGGAGCCAAGGTATAATCTGGGACAAAAACGGTAACTTGACTCTCCTGGGTGATGGCTGGTAATACTGGAAACTAGAGAATGAGGAAGGAGGTGATACACAGTCTTATATAGTGTGAAAGCTTGTCACTTTCTCTTCTTGATTTTTTCCTAAGGTTGAAAGATGATATGCCCATTTGGAGAAAGCCTGTTTGAAAAGTATAGATGAAATGGACATACCAACATCCCATCAATGCCACTAAGAATCTCTGTCATTTCATTAGCATGATCCCCAAACCGAACTGGCCAAAACTTTTTAAAGAAAACATCTTGGTAATGGCAGCACTTGTGATGATTTTTATCGCTAATGCAAAATCCTTCCAAAGAGACAGGAAAAAAAAAAAAAGATGCTTTAAATAACCTTATTTCAGGATTGGTATCCTGCCATTGTCTCATTGGTGTTCAGCAAGATAAATGTATTTTTTAGTAGCTCTGATAAGACCAAAATAAACTGCTATAACCAAAGGGCTCAGAGACAAAACAAACCTCATCGGAAATTCTCAAAACACACTCCTGATTGTGACTATCCGCAGAATTTTATGAGACCTCTAAAGCACACTCACTATTGTCCTGGTTCCTACTGGTTCCTGGTCTGCAGCATTTATCTCTAAGGGCTGAGCTAAGTGCATCCAGGGTGGCGCTTGCCGCAGGAAATGATCCCTTCTTCCTGCTAACCTTGCCCTGCTCCAGTCCACAGTCCCGGCACAGAGGTCAAGGGTCCACACTTCCTGTCCCCCTGGTGCCACTTCTTGGTCAGTTCAAGAAAGAGAGGATCCCTGCTGTGCCCTTCTCTCCTCCCCGGGCTCACCAAAGGAAACCGGCGCTAACAAGGGTCGCCTTAACAATAGATGCTCAGCTGCCAATGAAGTGGGATAACGACGGAGCTGCTTTGGGTAGACAGAGCTCCTCTTTCCTTTCTAGAGGAAATTCAAGAACCGTGCCCAGAGGCAACACGATAACCTCTTCTAGTGGCTGAACTGCCTTCCTTCTCCCCTTGAAGAGCCCTCAGTAGTTTGTCACAATGTCCAAAAGGTGCCTCATGAACACAGACCTTCTTTTCAGTGAAGGGTTGTGGTTGCTAGGAAATTCATGTCACAATGTTACGACTTATCATGATAGGGTTTGCTCATCAGTTGGTGTCATGGCTGGAATTTCTAAGGTGAAAGATTGACCTGCAAACCCATGAGACAGTAGGATAAGAGGAGACGGGAAGGGATGGAAAGAAGGGGAAGCAGAGAGAAGTGGTTAATATACAGCAGGCTCCGTGCTAGACACACAGACCATGTCCATTAACCTCAGAAGTGACTCGAGGCGCCTCCATGCTTCAGACAAAGAAAATGGGTTTCAAAGGTCAAGTAACTAAGAGGTGAGAGGTAAAGAGAAGAGGAGGAAGTAGCCGAGGTGGAGCCCTCAATGGGACATCTTCAGTAATTGGTGGGGAGTGGGTGCTGGATGGCAGGATCAGGACACTGGATCCCTGAGGAAGTTCGTGGAAACAAAGACAAAAAATACGACAGGTAAACCAAGTGTGAAGCTCAAATTATCATGTTTTGTGCCATTTGATCCAGAGTTGTTCCAGCTTCCTGAACATGAGGACATTTTTTTGTTTTTCTTGTTCTTTTTTTATTTTTAATTGGGGGATAGTTGCTTTACAGTGTTTGGCTGGTTTCTGCTGTACAACAATGAGAATCAGCTATATGTATATATATATGTATACTTCCTTGCCTTTCCCTCTCACTTGAGCCTCCCAACTCCCCCAACCCACCAGTTTAGGTCATCACCAGAGTACCAAGTTGAGCTCCCAGTGTTACACAGCCACTTACCACTAGCTACCTTTTTACAGATGGCCAATTAACACATGAAAAGATGCTCAACATCACTCATTATTAGAAAAAGGCAAATCAAAACTACAAGGAGGTATCACCTCACACCAGTCAGAATGGTCATTATCAAAAAAAATCTACAAGCAATAAATGCTGGAGAAAATGTGGAGAAAAGGAAACCCTCTTGCATTGCCGCTAGGAATGTAAATTGATACTTGAGAATGTTTTTAACAAAAAGTCCCATCTATATCATAAGAAGAAGGATAATTAAATTCGGTTGGAAATAATACTTAGCAGTGACCACTACTCAGCACTAAGGTCTCCCTCACACGTAGTTGTTAAAGTTTTCCAATCTTCTTTTTTTTTTTTTTCTTAAATTTTATTAGAATGTAGTTGATTTTTTAGAGCCTGTGTGACTCAGATGGTAAAGAATCTGCCTGCAGTGCAGGAGACCTGGGTTTGATATCTGGATCAGGAAGATCCCCTGGAGAAGGGTTGGCAACCCACTCCAGTATTCTTGCCTGGAGAATCCCAAGGACAGAGGAGCCTGGAGGGCTACAGTACATGGGGTTGCGAAGAGTCAGACATGATTGAATGACTAACATGTTCCCTTTCACACAGTTGATTTCCAATGCTATATTAGTTTAGGGTGTACAGTAATGTGATTTAGTTACACGTATATACATATTCATTCTTTTTCAGAGTCTTTTCTCAAATAGGATACCACAGAATATTGAGTAGCATTTCCTGTTCGAGACAGTAGGTCCCGGTTAGTTATCTAGGTCACATACAGTAGTGTATGTTAGTCCCGAGCTTCAGACATCTGAATTTCAGGGCCCATCCTCTTTATGGTAACCCTTTCCATTGCCCAAGCAATTCATTCCATTCAACAAGAAAGTGAGTGATCAGCTTAGGGACGACCTGGAACAAAAACTGTGTGCTCTGCCTCAAAGACCCACTTTCCTTCCCCAGCACCGTCCTTCCCCAAGTCAGCGAGATTCTATGAATAGAGACAGTGTTTGCTGCCCTCTCACTTCTTTGTCTTTATCTGTCCCCTGATGAAACAGGAAAAGGGGCAAATTCTCAAAGGACCCACCGTGAGGAGAGCAGAGCTGATGATTCTCCAAATAAGTAGGAAGACCCCTTGCTCTGCAGAGGAGCTGTGCAAGCCTCTTGCAGCCCGATCGCCAGAAGAAGGGCAGGTCATGCTGCTCATAGAACTTAACTGGTCGCTTGATCAGTTCCCTTGATCACGTTCTCTTGATCGCTCTAGGAAAACAAAATTTACTTAAAAGTCCTCTGCCAGGTGTAGAGCCCATTCTCAGCACTTTACAGATAGTATGTCCTTCAATTCTCACAACAACCGTGCGACCAGGTGCTGTTACTGTCTGTAGGATACAGAGAAAGGTACTGAGGCAGAGAGACAAAGGACTATGCCCAGCTCCTAGGTTAATTAGTGACAGAGCCAAGGTAAAAGCCAAGATGGTGGGTCTGGTTCTGGAATCCATGCTCTCAATCCATATAATATGGCATCAAGACAAATATACATAGGACATAGACACAGTGTATGTCTTCCTAGAAAGTTCCATTCTGGTCTAAGATGAAGTGTATGGAAAGAAGCGCCAAATACCTTTGGCGTTTCTACTATGTGCAGGCACCATGCCAGTGACGGGAATACCAGGATGTTTAAGACATTGCCCAGATGCCCGAGTGGTTCTGAAGGGACGTTATCAAACACGGCAGTTGAGCCGGGCTGGTTGCAGCCACTTCTGCAAAGCTCAGATCTACTATCCTGCTCCCGACCTATCCATGTGTGAGCACACACCTTCCCCCGCTCCTCTGAGAAAGATCACCCCTGAGCAGGCCATCAGCACATTGTCCATTTCAATAGATTCCGAGGGATGTGTCCTTCTTCCAACTTTCAACAACACTGGTTGAATCATGAGAAATTTTGGTGACCTGTGGAAACTATTTTCATTACTTTTTAGACCAACACAAATATGAATACTGTTGAAAGTTCTGTACTGTGTTACCCTTCATCTGGCGGAAACAGACTGTTTTTTCATCCTGACTAATTCACAAACGACCAAACTGAAACATATTTACGCTTGCTTCATTCCTGGGAAGCTGATACACTGAAGGGGTCTGTTCCTTTTCAGTCATGCCAAAGATTTGATAGGATGCCATGCTGAAACTATTTTTCAGGCACCGGATGACATTTTTTCTCCCTGCAACGAAGCCAGGAATATAAACCTTGAAGAGTCTATCATACATATCTGAATCAGCTACTGAACAATTCTAAATATTGCATTTTCCCAAATGCTTTCACCAAAATAGCAGCAGAAATCTCCATCTTACACACACACACACACACACACTCATGGTAGTAGTAAGGGTGGTTTCTTTAGGGTTAGACTTGAGAATGTACCAGGTGCTATCTTATGGGCTTAAAAATCAAAACGATCCTCTAGATACCTCTACAAAGCAATTGCATTCTTGGAGAATTGCCCCAACTTCAGTCTTGAGTGTAGTAACAATGTGTGGTATTCATTCAATGAATATCATCTTCCCTGACCCAGGAGTGAGTGGCTCATCAGGGTACTTCAGGCCACAATCCTTTGATTTTTTTTTTTCCCTCTAATACATCTAGAGACTATTGTTTGTTGACTCGTGTGCTCTCTCTAGGGCCCTCAACCAGAGTGATCTGGGCAACTGCCAATAGGAAAGTGGATCTCTGTCTGGGTACATTCTACTTTGTCTTCCAATCTGCATTGTAAGAATCATTAGGACAATTCATGAGAAGACTGCTGCTGGCATAGCAGCAAATTTCCCTAAACTGGTGGTTTTCCTCTACTGGTTTATCCATCAGCACGGCCTAGATTCGGCAGAAAGCAGAGGCCCATCTTTCTTCTTCTAATGATTGGAGGTATGGGAGAATCTTACAAGAACTGATGAATTTTGCTTACTCATTCTCTACTGAAAGCATTGAAGTTTCTGTCTGGAGGACTAACAAAGCAATGGCTTTTCTCCCTTAAGATATGGCCTGTCGCTAGGCATATTGTAATAAATTCCATTACAGGCTCTAAACCTTCCCAAGGCCCCATGGATTCAATTGGTAGGAATTCATCAGTGTCACATGTCAAGTACATTTTCCCTCGTGATTTGCAACAGCTCTTTCAATCTAGGATCTTTTTATGCTATTTCCAACTGTCTTTTAAGCATGAAAACCCAAAATAGCAATCTTTTCTTTTTAAAAAAGCTAACAACATGTATTTTAAAACCCAGAACCTGAGCACAAGGAGCCTCAAGCATATACATCTTTATATAACTCTTGTGAGTTTGGTTCCTGAAATCATTTGAAAATTTAAAAAATAAATTTGGTTACTAACTGCACATGTACTGGAGAAGTGCTGACATTCCTATTAATCAGATTAAGAAACTATCGGGGTTCCAGATGTTACATAACACTGCAAATAGCTCCATCAAGGTCATCATTTTTACACCCAGCCCATTAAAACAACTGCAGATTCCCTTGTCTCATATCCACATTTTAACTGAAAATGGATATGACAGATTTCTTATGAGAAAAGTAACAGCACACAAGTGACATTATGACAAAGCTATTTTCATGACTCCATCCAACCTGGGAATATTAATATCACCGCTCGTTTGCAAAAACAACTATCTGACACCACGGACTGCAAGCCATTTGGGTCTGGAAGAATTTTTTTATCTTCATCTAAATAAAAATAAAAACAAAACAGTTTTTAAAGTAGGGCATTTCATTTCATTTTTCCTAAGATTCCTGAAAGAAATGGAAATGACAGAAATGGAAATCTAGTATAAAACAAGCCTTCCAGGATTTCTGTGGCATTGTACCTTGAATGGTCTATATAATATCTTATAAATTCTGCTCCTAAGACTGGTATAGTTCATAACTCCACAACTCTTTTCCTGCTGTCATAGAAATGGTGAGACAGAAACAAGATAAAACCAGTGATCATATGATAAATATCTCATCTCCTTCATACTATGAAACAATCAGAGAAACTTCAACAATTTCTTTTTCAATATCATATAAATTGGTTGGAACCCAACAATTCAGGAGTTTGTATTCTCTTTCATATAGAGGAAGTAATATTTTAAATTCCCAAAGACTTGATTGAATCATAAAATTAAATTGTTTGCTTTCTGGTAAGACCAGGAATGCAATCGAGAACTAATTCATGACTATACAGGAAATATGAGGAGAACAATTTCATGAAACAAAAGGAAATAAACGTAAATGGGTATTATTATGCAATCATAAGACAGGACACGATAAGCCAAATGAAATATGTCTTAATGTACAAACTATCCCATAGAATCAGAATAATAAACACCACTAGGACTTACGCATGAATAATACTCGTCAACTTGCAAATCATTTTTCTGATAGAATCTCATACCTGATCACCACAAAAACCTTTGAGATCAACACTATTATAATGCTCATCATATAGATGAAGTTGATTTGCAGACCTATACAGTTTAAGAACTATTACAGTAAATTACATATCATTTGTTTCAATCACAATAGGTTCAGTAATATTTTTCTGTAATAGTGTTAACCATGCCTACAAAAGACTCAGAAAATGGTTCATATTGCAGAATCTTACTCACAAATACTTACTTTTTGTGTTATCTGTGAGTCTAACAGGACACTCAGAAAACTAGCCCTTTTTTCCAAAGTCAAAATGTCTTCACATAGGTCTTCTATAAGTGCATTTCAAACAGTCATGGTTGGCCCGATGGACATGTAATGATTTAGGCTCTTAATTACCTAAGGATGTTTCTAACCCAGGTCATTAGTGATGGTTTTCGTTGTTGAATTTCTGATTATCCTGCATCTCTATAAGATAATCATTTTGTATGAAAACGAGGGAAACCAGTGCTCTTTCTAATACTCCCAAATCGGTACTCCCCAAAGGTTAAAAAAAAAAAAATTCACTAAAGCTTCTAAACCTATCCATCCAACTCAAGCAATGTATAGTCATCAGTCAAATCAATTCATGCGACATGAAAAGAAAGTCATTTGGTTATAATATTCTCCATACACAGGCAGAGAAGCACAGATTGCCAAGTACTACCTTGGTTTTCAACCATGTACGTACTGAAAACAGAGTACTGAAGACAGAACCCCTGCCTACCTGATACTGCCCTTGATAATATCATCTTACAGATCAGTTGAAGGAAAGAAAACAATGGCCTGACTTCCAGCTGTCTATTCAAGTGTCAAACGTAGAAATACTTTTTTTAAGGACCTTATCATTCTCAGCCTTTTATCTGCATCAACACTGTCTTCCTTTTAACTCTAGTTTCTTCACTGAGATCTGGAGTCAACTATCATCTATGAAGTTATATACAAATATCAGACACATCCTCCACCTAGGAAGAAATGTATATAACAGTTCATATTTTTTAGAGAAAAGTCCAAAATTGCTCTGTTGTTTGCCTTTCTCACGATCATATAGAATACTGGGGTTTGGAGGTAACAGAAAATTTGAACCATGTCAGTCACAAAAGAATTGCCCCTGGCAGGAAGAGGGGTGGCATTTAATTCTTCTGGCATTTGTTAAACAGCATAGCCTGCAGTCACACACAGCTGGTCCCATTCCAACTTCATGACTTCCTGATTGTGTAGCCCTATTGACAGAGGTAACTGTTGTGATATGACTTGGGTGTAACTGTGATAATTCATATTTCATGAAGCTTCTGTGGTAGATACATTGAGTAAGGCAACAGTGACCAGAAAACCGTAATTCTCAAACACAATGGCATGTATTTCCCTTAAGGGCTAGATGTCCTATAGATGCTTCAAGCTATCGAAACTCACTCAAGAAAAAGAAAACAAATTAAAAAATACACGTCTTTATTATTTATCTTTATACTTAACGCAGTGGAAACAGCCTTCAAAAAGCAAAACAAGAAGCTGGGGTTCTAGTCCACACAGCTTCTCAATCACCTCTGGGTCTCTGGGACCCAAGAGCTTTGCCTCTTCTTGCCGGGTTCTATTACAATCCATTGATTTTTCCTCACAGGATAAAATTTCCTTTGTTTAATTCATTGGCTCATTTCCCCTGGGTCACTCTGACTGCTCATGTTCCTTGTTGCTTATACTGTTCAACCTTCAATAGATTTCATTTTGGAGAACATGACGCAATCATGTGATGGCATTCTTTCCTGTTATTGACCTGTTGTTGCCCAAAGAATATCCTAAAGAACAGAAAAATAATTGATGCCCATAAGTAGCACAATCATTAAGATAATTGTGAAATAAATTAGAGATCCTGCATCTTGATTTAGAAAAAAAGGTGAAGGATGGGAGTTGGGAACTAGCCTCCAGTAGCTGACATTATATACCCATTTACTCTCTCTAAGGTCCTTGTATCATCTCATCTGACTCTCAAAACAAGGCGTGACTTGGTATTATTGTCAGTTTACAGAGGGGGAGACTGTATTTCCAGAAAGTCAATAACCTGCCTCCCAGCCAAAAAACGGTAGAGATTGTACTCAAACTTGGTCCTCTTGATGCCAACTGCCACACATCCTCCTTGACAAGTCCAGGAATCACATAAAATATTTACCTTGTTTACTTTACATTCCAGTTTATTTTGGCTTGCATTTCAGAAATATCCCTGTGTATGCAAAACGAAATATCCCTTTGGAGACCTGAGTTAGCTGGACTCTACAAGCTGGCCAGGTGTGCGGAACTTTCAAAAGGAGACGATACCTTTCTTCCCACAAACATTCTTCCTAGTTGTTCAGTAGATGCTCCAACCCTTCCATTTCAGAAATGACCTGCATTTAGTCCAAGGCTTTACTTACAGTCTGAAAATGCAAATCCTTTCAGGAAATGAATGCTGAGCATTGGTGTCTGTCATGTTCACTGTAGTGGGAGTGAGTTCCAGCTTTTCTTGAGATAGGTTTTTATTGGTAAGACAGCTTGAGAACAGAAAAGAAATATGGTGACACAAGTGTCCCACAGAGGTGAGGTGAGGCTCTGGAATCATAGGGGCACGAAAGCCAAACAAGCAACTGCTAATCCAGAGAAAACAAGAACCACGATGGAAACAACTCGGTACTTTTACTCAAGTCTGGGGCTGTCATAAAGAACTAATGATTCTTCGGGCTGCATTACTATTCATTTTACAACAGGGGACATTTACCATTCTGTTTGGAAAGGTTCTGGTGGGATCCTATATGATTGCATTCCTACTTTATCACTGAGTACTAGGTAGCCTTTCTGCAACTTTACTCGCTGTCAACAATGTCATTCACTGTAATAATGGAAGGAGAATTTCCATGAAGGCAAGGACCATGTATCAGGATGCCTTGTCTTCTGCCTGCCGGGGTTCTGGGAGTGTTCTAGTCTATTTCCAGCACCCATTCTGCACAATTCATAATCTAACAGATGGCACCATTAAGCAAGCATCCCTCGCAGTCAGTCTCTTCGAAAATGAGGGCAAAGAAATGCAGAATAAAAATTCCATTGACTAGAAGAAACCGCATCCTTACTCCTTACAGTATGTTGACAATGGCTGACAAATTCCTAGCGGATATAATCTTGCAGAACATGCATGGTAACATTTTACAACATAAACTGAGATTGTAAGATACCTTGATAAATAGCTACTTTCTCACCCCGGGCTGTGCACTCCCCTCTCCAGACACACGCAGCTCCTATTACCATCCAACAGCCAGGGGAGAATTACCTACTGCTCGGGAGATGGCTTCTGAACTGATGAGGAGATGTTAAAAAGCCGCACTGCAATCACAGAGTGGTGGGGCAGAAGGATGCTAGACAGAATGTAACAGCAGCTTTGGAGGCAAAGACATATCCACTGTGCAAGCGCAAGGTATCAAGAAAAAAAATGTAGTGCTCTGCGCATTGACACCGAGCCGTTAGCAAGGTAAAATTACCAAATATTGGTGCAATTTGGAGCTGGCATTTTCTGTTTGGGGAACTGTGATAATGTGACAAGGTTATCATCATAATTAGGTGAGTAATTAAAGTAGAGGAGTAATTGTTCTGCATTTTTTTCACCGTCAGAAAGATCACACTATGAAATATAAAGGAGAGAAAAGAACATCCTTCATTCATTTTTTAAAATTTCTCACGAGCATCTCAGAACCCAAGAGCAGGTAGTCTAGAAACACTGAACCTAGCACCTTTCAACCTTTCAATTTTCTTCTCTTGAACCACTTCTTTTTTTTTTTTTTTTCTTCCTAGCCTTTACAAATTACTTGTCACATAGCATGGATTCTATGTGTGAAGCCTGGCTTTATTGGGAGTCAGGTTTTGGGCTGTGTGAGACCATTTCTAAACCTGATGGGTTAGGATGTCTTTCTCCTTCGTGCTTCCTGATTCTGGACTTAGTTTCAGGCAATCGTATGTTTACACTGTCTCACCTATAAAAATGAGGAGAAGCACAATTGTTTCACCCAGATGGGTACAGGTCCACATCCAAAGAGAGACAAGTCAAACTTTATAGAAAGAAAGAAACCTACCCATCCCTGCAGAGTCAGAAACGGGACGGACAAGGGCTGCTGTCTGTCTGGTAGAAACACTTTCAAGTACGGAAATGGAGGAGCAGCATGCAGAGATTTGGTGAAATTCCTGGGGAGGGAGACCGGAGCCGCTTTGGCAGAGCTACAAGGAAGCCAACATTTCTGCTCAAATCCTGTGGGCTTCTTGAGACAGATAAACAGTCCTGTCGATCCAGCATGAAGCGAGAGCGATGGAGCCGGGAAAACCACTGAACAGTGCTGATGTCGGGGGAAGCCTGGGATCCGAGAGGGAACCCGGAACCTGCCATCCCGCCTTGGGGTGGCAGCGGGCAGCACGCACATGGGGAAGGGTGGTGAGGCCCAAGAACGTCCTGGGAGGGAAACTGGGCCACGTGGTCCTATGCAAGACTCAGAACTTCTATGAGCCTCCCTTCCCTCATCTGGAAAATAATGACCCTACTAACTCATTGAGCTGCTAGGAGGTAAAAGGGGTGGGGGGCAGTGTAAAACGACTTTGTAAACATCCGTATTACATGCACTCAAATGTACCTACATTACACGTATATGTACATATACGTATATGACACAGTACATGTAATCTTTACTGTGTGCGACTACGGTTTAGCTCCCTGACTCCCTTTCTTCAGGGCAGCGCGTTCCTAGGACAGCTGAACTATTTAGAAACGAAAGAACTCAAACTCATTCTGGTGTAAATTTAGCCCCAAAGTGCTCAATTACTTTGCCTGGTAGACCTCAAACTGCTTATCTGCTTAGCTAAATTCCTGTTTGTTCATCAAAGATCAGCTCAAAGGTTATTCCTTGTGGAGCCTTCCCAGACTGCCAGAGGGGAGATGAACCCCACTTCTACTGTGCCCTAGGCCTCTGTGTACCTTCCCCACCATCCCAGCCTGCCCTCCTGACCATCCACCACCAGACTGCGAACAGCGTGAGACGGGTTGAGTCCCCGGCACATCTGTATCATTAGGCTGAGCACGGGTTCAGAAAGCATGTGGTGGCTGGGCTGAATAACAAATTCTTCAGCAAGAGTAACTACAAGAGTTATGCATGTGCATGTGTGTATATATATGTATATACATGTGAGTCTGTGTATTTGTATGCATAAGCATGTGTACACATCTACGTGTGTACATGTGTTTAGATGTGTATTTATCTGGCCATATTACTATGTCTTAAATACAGGTTTCTTTGATGAGGACACGAACCCCTTAGGAAGCTGCTAGTCACCCAAAATTGTCAGACCCAGAGAAAGCGATGGGAATGACCAGTTCCTTTATTTCAGATCACCTTATTTCCTAGAGGTCTCAGACTACTCTGGCAATTGCAGCATCATAGCGATCACTGTATGAGAAGATGGTGTCCGAAATTAGGAGGCAAAAGCATTCAAAAAGCAAAATGTTGATCTAGAAGGGAATCGTGCAGCGGGAACTCCCCGCTGAATAAACACCTCGACACCAATGCTCCGGCTGCTGTTCTTCTGAGCAGTGCATCTCCCCCTGTCCTTTGTGATGTGATTCTAAACTGAAAGCATTAGGTAGCAAGCAGCACTGTAATTAAAGCTTCAAACAGAAAATGATTGAAGAAACACTAAAAAAGACTTCTCCTTTGAAAGTGCATTTCAATTCTTCCCATGTCTCTGGAAGAAAAATGCTTCTGACAGTCTATATTTTACCACTGTTTCATTTAATAATGTATATCGACATTTATCCAAGACCATCGGCCGTGGCTTTACTTTTCATTTTAATCAGCTAAGCACCTGTCCATTCCCATCTTCCCCCCACCCCCCCCGCCACCTCCACCCACCCAGTTTGTTTTTCTCTGATTGTTCTCATTTACTTACTTTTTAAATTAATTTTTGAAGCAAGGATGTATGTTTCAGGCTGAAAACACTAATTCCCTGAAAGATCTGAGTATAACTCTCAAGGCAAAGGAGAACCTCTTGCCTCCTGTTCTGCTTGACAAACAGAATGACAAAGCCATAACCTAGTTGAACACACACACAGAGGACATACACATTCCAAGAAAGAGAGCCAAAGAGGCTACACAGAGGCTTCGTTATTCTTCTGATCTGTGCTTATAACACAGTAAGATATTTTTTCCCCACAAAATTCCATTGTGTGCTTTATTTCCTAAAATGGATTCCAGGTTTACTATTTCTATTATCACCATTTTCCTTCTAATATGAGCTCGTGTTATATATTAGTTCTGAGAAGCATCTTTCATACTTTGCTTTTATTTTATACTTTCTGGGTCTGTGTAGGGACATTACTTTGCCTATCTCCTTTTTCAAAGTTGAGGTACCCTACTAATAATACCTGCTATCCATAAAGCTATAAACTTGAAGAAGAAATCATTTAAGCAAATTCATTCCTCACTTCAACACTCTGTTAGGAGATGTGGAGACATTTCAAGATGAATATGATATGAACCTTGCTCTCAGAGAATCAGAAAACTAGTAACAGAGCTTCCTCGTAAAAATGCTTGAAAAAGAACACTCTAAAATAGTTATGGCTTTAAGCTTCCCATTGAGTAAGAGGGTCTGTGTATTTTGAGGGGTTTATCACTTAGAAGACCGAGTTCACACCATCATTTACTAGGTCAATTATAAAAGGTAGAGGAATTGAGCTAGTAAAGCATTATTTGTAAGTAACCATCATAGTTCTTACTTTAATGGGTATAAACTACATGCCAGGTACTGTTCCAAGCATACTCTACCAACTCATTTAATCCTCCCAGCAACTTTATGAGGTAAACCTTATTTCCACGCTCAAGGTGAGAAAACTAAGGCCGAGAGAGAGAGAAGCAACTTATCTAAGGCAACCAAGTACAAGGAAGAGAGGGGATCTAAACCCCAAGGAGTTTGCTTCCAGTACTAGCTTAACCATTTCCTGCAACTGCCTCTAAGCCTCAGTGGACCCCTGTAGTGTAGAGCACATCCAACATATTGGGTTGAAAAGGGATTTTCTCCAAGAAACATGTGTGGTCCCCAGACCAAGCTCAAGCTCTGATTCCGTTTTTAAAGCTACAATACTTTTAGCGATAGACTTTTATAGCTAACTTTTTAAAATTAATCGAGCACTACTTGCAGGTGAATTTAGGGAAAGATAGCAGGGTATCTGGGGTATTAGACTAGAATTTGTCAAAAAGTAAGTTAAATATCTAAAATTAAGCTTTACCAATAAAACTACTATGCCAGGCACACACCCATGTACACCTAATTTTCAACCAGCCAGTAGGTATTCTCTTTGAATGGTGAATACTGCAGATGAAATCCATACAGTTATCTCTAGGATGTGGTGGTTTAGTTGCTAAGTTGTGTCTGACTCTTCTGAGCCCACAGACTGTAGCCCACCAGGCTTATCTGTCCATGGGATTTCCCAGACAAGAATACTGGAGTGGGTTGCCACTTCCTTCTCCACGGGATCTTCCTGATCCAGAGATTGAACCTGCATCTCCTGCACTGCAGTCAGATTCTTTACTTCTGAGACACCAGGGAAGCCTGTTAGGATACTAAACTTTTAAAAAATTATAAACATCCAGACAGCGCTGCTTATGATTGCTTTAATTTAAAAAAAAAATCACCTGTATATTCTAGACAGTTTTATGCAAATACAAGTCCTCGATGTTCACAAGACTATATTTAGCAACTTCGTTTATTTAATTATATGCTTTCTATCTATACTATAGTAACATCTCACTACTAGAAAACAAAAAACATGCTTGCGTCTCTATGCTTATTTCTTCTGCTAATTATTAAAAGTGTTAATGGTCATCAGCTTTCTAATTTTTAATAGCTGGGTTTCTTCCTGTTTGCTTCTCTCCTCACCAGATATATTTTAAGATTTTAGACAGGGAAGAAATACTTATGTTGCTGACCTGTAGCATCTCATAGGAGTGTAGGCAGATTCTGACATACTGATCAGTTCATTTCTGAAGGGACAGCAAGATTATTAGGACTGCTAACCTCCTTCGGCCTTAGCTCAAGATCTGAATCACTGTGAAATCTGACGTGAAAAGACTTCAATAGCTCACCACTCTTAGACTTTCCCTCCCTCCCTTTCAATAAAGATAGCTTTTACACAAAGAGTAAAATCAAATTTCGAACTAGCATACCACGTCTCTAACGACCAAAATTGCATTACCAGAATGATGCCTATCTCCATTAGAAAGGCATTATTAGATGATGTTATAGGTCTTTAATCCATATCAGTGCATTCCGTGGTGGTGATGTATACCCGATGGGTGAGGGCATGTGAAGCTGACGTGGTACCAAGGACCACCTCTGACTGCAGGACAGCAAACCACCTTCAGGGAAAAAAGACCTCAGAATCAGACCTCAGCAGGCATCCAGGAGTGATGAAGAACTGTTCTCTTAACTGGGCTGAGCTGATTGAAATTCACAGCAGCAGCTCTCCGTTTTTGAATTCAGAAAGGAATGGCTAAAGAAACGTAATCATGCCTTGGATTAGTTAAACACCACACTCATATTCACCATGCTAATTGTTTGGTCAAAGCCAATGAATTAAATTTTACAAATAACAGATCAAGTAGAAATATCACAGTGTTGAGAGGGAGAGAGTCTCAGCCCGATTAGGTGAGTGGAATTCATTGTCAACTCTAACTGGAAAGTCAGGATTCAGTTTAAGAAAGGAGGCGGAGGATTCAACATAGGTATTCAAACCACATAGAAGGGGTCTGATAAAACCTGAGTTATCTGTATGCCACTGGCAAGCTTTGAAAAAAGAAATGAAAATGTAGTACATCCTGGACTGTATTTCTTAGGTACATTAATGTATCAGGAAATAAAGCATGCAATACTTCTATTCTGCAGCCAGGGCGTCTTCACCCTGCGATGGGTCACTGATGACTGTTTTACCTTCTACGATGTTTTTTTTGCTATATGACAGTTTATTAAATCCCTCCAGAGAGAACACTAAAAACTAGTACTTAGAATGTTCCAGTATTTGGGACTTCAATTAATACTTGTTGATCACTGTCTCCATCATGAATTTTTTTTTTACTTCAAAATATGTGGTGTCATGCAGAGCGTGATGAAGCCCCCTAATAAGTTCATCTCTTTGAAAAAGAACAAAAATAAAATAAAATGTTTTCCCCTTTCTTCTACAAAAGAAAGTGAAAACAGGAAGGGAGGCTAGGGTTTCTGTTCTTGATGAGATTTTCTTTTCAATAGAAACCCTCACAATGACATTTGAAACTATATGCCCTACTTTATAAGCTGATGAATGGAAAACTGAGTCGATGCTGGTTTTTGGATAACTGTGTCAAGCGCATAGGCAGAGCTGTACTTTAATTCACTCCACAGGTCCTCTATTACGCTGCGCCTTTAATAGGATAAAGCAATTCTATCCACTTTCCAAAACTACAATGCAAAACCACCACCACCAATAACAAAACTTCTTATCATCACTTATTGGAGGTAAGCTCAAACCATCTTTATTTTTATCATCTCCCTCCTTGTTTCTTCCTCCCTCCCTCCTTTCTGCCACAAATATATGTTGAATCCCTACTGTATCCCTGATCTGTGCAGCAACCTGAGGTTTTGGGTGATTCAGTCTTCATCCCAAATGATTCAGTAAGGGAGAGGACTCTGAGATGGTCCTGCTGGCAGAACCCACTGAGGGAGATGAAGAGACAGAACGAGGATCCCTGGGGGCAAGCCACTCTGCCAAACACCCTGCTTGCCTCCTTAACATCGTGTCATCACATCTCATCCTGATTTCATCTTTTGTGGCCAGTACTGCAGATGGTGATTGCAGCCATGAAATTAAAAGACACTTGCTCTTTGAAAGGAAAGTTATGACCAACCTAGAGAGCATATTAAGAAGCAGAGACATTACTTTGTCAACAAAGGTCCGTCTAGTCAAGGCTATGGTTTTTCCAGTAGTCATGTACGGATGTGAGAGTTGGACTATAAAGAAAGCTGAGTGCCGAAGAATTGATGCTTTTGAACTGTGGTGTTGGAGAAGACTCTTGAGAGTCCCTTGGACTGCAAAGAGATCCAACCAGTCCATCCTAAAGGAAATCAGTCCTAGGTGTTCATTGGAAGGACTGATGTTGAAGCTGAAACTCCAAAACTTTGGCCACCTCCTGTGAAGAGCTGACTCATTGGAAAAGACCCTGATGCTGGGAAAGATTGAGGGCAGGAGGAGAAGGGGACGACAGAGGATGAGATGGTTGGATGGCATCACCGACTCAATGGACATGAGTTTGGGTAAACTCCAGGAGTTGGTGATAGACAGGGAGGCCTGGCATGCTGCGGTTCACGGGGTCACAAAGAGTCGGACACGACTGAGTGACTGAACTGAACTGAACCCTTTATCGCTGCAGTACCTACTGCACCCGTGAGCTCTGTCTGAACGCTGTAGGGGGTGTGGATGCACATTTCACAACAATGGACAGCACAGGTACCTGTCCACTCTAACCCAAATCAAAGGAATGAGCTAACAGGTGGGAGGTGGCCGCCCTCTCAGTGTCCCCTGCCTTATTTACCATCTTTGGTGCCTGAAAGTAATTCACCAAAAATTCCATACTGAAAATTTAATGTGAGAGTCCTAGCCTGAGCACTGCACCCAGAAATGCCATTCTCCTTGCGGTTCTCTAAACTTGAGATCCTAGAGGTTATGCTGGTGAAATTGTCAGACATAATGCAGCGGCAGAAGCATCAGATATATGAGTAGCAAGACTCATTAGTTACAGCCTCTTGGAAGGATTTCTGGAATAGCTCCCTCACATCAAAAGTTTCATGATCAGCACTCCGAGTGTTAGTTGCTCAGTCATGTCTGACTCTTTGCAACTCCATAGACTGTAGCCTGCCAGGCTCCTCTGTCCATGGAATTCTCCAGGCAAGAATACTGCAGTGGGTTGCCATTTCCTTCTCCAAATCAATCCATAAACCAAAATGTCTCTGTGTCTTACCTGTGTGCACCAGGAAACACCATGCTGTGGCAGAATCATCAATCGTTATCTCCGTGAAACATCGGCTGAGCTCCTAGAGGGACCGAGAGGGACCACACCTCTTTCTGAAGAGGCTGTGAGAAGTTCCTCTCTGATTACCTGCCCTTGGTAGCTTTGAAGAGGATGACTTGGACTGCTGGGTCAGTAACACAGAGACACATTAATGTCTACTGTTTTCCCAAAACCTCCAAAGTATCACTGTGATTAAAAAATAAGCCAGGTTGGAAGACTTGCTAATATTTACTGAGCACTTAACTCTACCAAACACTATGTTCTATGTGTATTACCTCATTTAAACCTCATGAAAACTTGTTTGTTTTTTTTAAATAGACGTAAGTGAAGTCGCTCAGTCGTGTCCGACTCTTTGCGACCCCATGGACTGTAGCCCACCAGGATCCTCCATCCATGGGATTCTCCAGGCAAGAATACTGGAGTTGGTTGCCATTTCCTTCTCCATAAATAGACATAGTTAAGAGAATTGCAAATTTGAAAAAACACATGCAAATAATATTAGTGATTGTTACCAGGATTTGGGATTATACATGATATATTTTCCTTTCTATAATTCCTAGTGTTCAATTTGTTTTCTAGATTATAGGATGCTGCAATCGCTATATCAATTTCTTTTTGTTTATTATCCTTCTGTTTTACTGCTGCTGTTGATGGTGAGGTTACTGTTGTTGTTCATTTGCTTTGTTTACTTTCTCTTTGTGTAGCATAATCTCCCGTTCTTTTACTTTAGAACTTCAGGTATAGACTTTTAATAGGATTGAGATGTCTCTTGTAAATAGCATAATACTTGCCTTTTTTCTTTTACCAAACCTGGAATCTCTGACTAATGCGTAAATTAAATCTGCTCACATTTATTTCGATTACTTATATATTGATTTTGTATAATAAAATACATGCTCTTTCTTTGGTTCGTTTTTTATTTGGATTTTTTACACTTTATTTTATTGAATACAGTGGATTTATAAGGTGTTCATTTCTGTGGTGCAGCTAAGCAATTTAGTTATACATACATTTTTTTTTTCATACTCTTTGTCATTATGGTGTATCACAGAATATTGAATATAGTTCCCTGTCCCAAACAGTAGGGCCCTGTTTCTCCTCGTGGCCATTTTTGAAAGGAGGTTTTAGTTTCCCTACTGCAGAGATGAGAAAGGTGCAGCTTATAGAGATGAAGTACTTTTCCAAGGTGCCAGAGCTATGAAGCAGTGAAGCCAGCTACAAGCCCAAGCAAAGATGCAAAGCCTATCTCCTAACTTCTAATGCTGGCTCCCCAGATCTGAGAATTAGAGATTTACGTAACTACCCAGTCTTAATCAAATGAAGAAACTGAGGCTCAAGAAAGTTGAGTAATTTGACAGAGATAAAAGTTTGTTTTTTTTAGGACAACAAAAACTAGAATTCAGAACTTCTGCCTACCAGCCTATTGATCTTATTTTTTTAAACAGGGGTATAGTTGCTTTACACTGTTGTGTTAGTTTTTGCTCCTAGTTTTTCATGAAGTGAATCAGCTATATGCATGCATCCATCGCCTCTCTCTTGGACCTCCCTCCCACTCCTCAATCCTACCCGTCCAGCTCATCACAGAGTACCAAGCTGAGCTCCCTGGGTTTCATAGCAAGTTCCCACTAGCCATCTTTTTCACACAAGGCAGTGCACAAACGTCAATCCCAACCTCCCAGTTCACAGAGTCTGTCATACAGAGTGAGGTAAGTTAGAAAGAGAAAACCAAGTATCATATATTAACACACGCATGTGGAATATAGAAAAGTGGTCCAGATGAACCTACTGATCCTTTGATGATCTCATACTGCTTGTCTAGTCCAATTCATGGCACCAATTGTTGATGACTATTTGGTACACAGCTACACGAAACAGAAATGGACATGACTTTTCCCATTTCACCTTCCTCTCTAGGAATCTATGAGATAGCAGTAACTGCACACACCTACTACAGGACATCAGAAAGTCAAATGATAACCAAACTGAAGACTTTAAGAAATTAAATAAATAAGGATTACAAAAATGGAAAGTATTAAGAAAAACAATTCCCATCTTCAACTTTACATTTCATAACATGCTTTCTTTCTGGCAATAATTAAATTAAATCTTTAGTTATTCCATTAGGGTCCACTGCAATTCTAAATAAAATGAATCTTTAGACATTTCAAGGCAGAGTACAAATGCATCCATCCAGGTATGCACTCAAGCATCCATTCATTAAAGAAGTTAAGATAGAGTGTTGATTAACCAAACACACATAAAACTAGCAATAAGATCCTACTATGAATAACATTTTGCATAACTTATTTAGTCTTTATAAGAACTCTATAAAATATTAATGTCTCCATTTTATACAAAGCGTGAGATAAAATTTATCATTTGCCCAAACTGTCACAGTGAGGTAGTGGTAGAGCTGGGATTCAAATTCAGGGTCACATAATTCCAACACTGAATAATCATGTCATCCTTGACATTTCCTCTACCTGGAGTCATGGGTGGATGTGTCCATGACCACAAAGAACTAACTCCTCCCACTTCTTCTGGTTAAACAAGACAAGTGGAGGTGACACAGGAGGTTTATTGCTATCACTTGGGCTCCAGAGTTAAATCACAGAGTGACATGACAAAAGCAAACATTGCATTTTTTAAAACCAATTCTCAATAACTATCCATTGGAGAAGGCTAAGAGCTACTGCAGGCAGAAAAGGAGATTCTAGAAGATTCTCTCTCCCAGTGGCATGCCCATGTTCTTCTAAATCTTCCAGCCCACCTCCACGTCCTAATGCTCCCAAACAATCCCATCCCTTGCATCACTTCCACTGTAGCCTGATGGTTCTGTCCACCATGCACGCTTCGCAGATGCCAACTGGCACTCCACCATCAGCAACATGCTCTAAATCTTGACGAGATAAAGAGATATGGGCCTTGAAGGTTCAGTCCTTTCATCGTCTTATTAGGAGTTCTGATAAAAAGGTGGAACCACAATCACACCCAAGCTACCATTAAATGAAACTAGAGATTTCCCTCTACATTTCAGTATTTACGAGTCTGTCTGTCACTTAAGGATGAATAATCATCTGAACACTCATTTCTTCTGGAATTTATTTGCTATGTGTTTTCACTGAAAGGCCATTAATGATCTAGAAATAAAGAATTATGAAAATGAGAGGGGGCAGTGACGAGCCAGCTTGTGTGCACACCTGTCAAAGAATATCAAACTTAAGCTAAGATATCAAGATAGTTATCTGTGCTATCTGAAAAATCGCTAATGAAGGAAACGTTAAACCCATAAAACCCCTTGCAAATTTCCAAAGTATTTTATATAAGAAGATCAAGATTTTTCCAAAGAAAAATATAATCAATGGTAAGCTCGGATATTGGTTTATTAAGGGTGAAAAAATATATGTATCTTTTTGTATAGATCCTTTTCTATCTGCTAACATGTGTTTCCAGACTGTGGATAAGCCTTTAAAGTGAAATCTAAGTAAAGCTGAAACAACACTGACTTTTTACCAGATAATAAGTCTACCAATATAATTTCACATGGCTACGGGGTTTTGATATGAAAAGCACCTTCGTAACTCTGGAAAGCACTGACATTATGCAGCGAAAAAAAATGTATTCATTAGCCAATTATAATTACACTGGCCATTCGTGCTAAATGAAATGCTTGCATCCCATCGTATTTTCCACAAGGTGGACCGGCCACAACAAAATTATTTACTTGATTTGCCTTTGTTGCACCCCTCTTTGTAACAGCTTCCATTTCACTGTTTACCTGTTTCCTAATAGACCGTCCCTGGGGTTCTTGAAGAGTTAATAACGTTCATTCTTAGAAGCTTTTACCTGAGATTTTTAAACGGTGGCAACACTCACAGCATCATCCCCACAGAATAGATTATGAGCATTGCTATTTTCGTGTTTATAGTGACAAGATCAAATTTAGTACAAAAATTCTCTTCTTTTTGCCTGTTGATAAGCCAGAGTCCTCTGCGGGCAGTTGTTTTTAAGAGCACTCTCTTTGGGTAATTCTTTTCTAATAATTCATAACCCCCACTGTTTTTCAGGCGATAAGACTGCTGGAAAGATTTCTTTCTTTCCCAGAAAGCGAAATGATTTTTAAGAGTTTTTCGACAGTGAGTGTCCTAATTGAGACAGAGTGATAACTATTTCTAAAATATCGTTTCCTCTTCTGGACCCCAGAAATAAATACTGTTAAGGAGAAATTGGGCAAGAAGTACTGTGACTGCACAGAGAGATCCTTTAGGGAAACAATGACACAGTATTACAGAACTGACTTGTCTATGCAGGACAAAAATAGCCATTTAAAAACCGCAACACTCATGTTATTCCAGGTTGGAGTGCAAACAGGAAAGAGCTAATGCTTGCTAGTACTTGATGCGTGACGTGCTCCATCGCCCAGTCATGTCCGACTTTGTGACCCCATGGCCTGAAGCCCACCAGGCTCCTCTGTCCATTGGATTCTCCAAGCAAGAATACTGGAGCAAGTAGCCTTTCCTTTCTCCAGGGAATCTTCCCGACCGAAGGATTGAACCCAGGTCTCCTGCATCGCAGGTGGATTCTTTACCATATGAACCACCAGGGAAGTCACACTTGATGTGTGCCAAGCATCACTTAATCTATTCATGACAGTGATCTTATGAGATGTGTATTATTTGTCCTCTATTTAAAAACTGAGGAAGTAGACGCAAAGAGGAAGAAACACACCCAAGCTGCCCTAGCAGAACCAGATTCGAATCCATCCATCCGCGTAACATTCCACTGCATATATGCACCGCCTCTTCTTGATCCATTCCTCTGTCAGTGGACATGTAGGCTGCTTCCATACCCTGGCTATTGGAAACAGTGCTGCCGTGAATGTTGGGGTGCCTGTGTCATTCTGACTTATGGTTTTCTCTGGGTATATGCCCAGGTGTGGAACTGCTGGGTCATATGGCACAGGGAACTCGACTTCATGCACTGTGGTAACCTGAAAGGGAAAGAAACCCCCAAAGGGAGGGAATATAGGTATATGTATGGCTGATTCATTTTGCTGTACGGTAGACACAATGCTGTAAAGTAACTATACTCCAAAAAAATTAATTTAGATACTGAAAAATTAGAAAAAACAAACAAAAAATCCATCCATCTGAATCCAAACCCCATGGCCTTTATACTACCTCCACTCGCTGTCAGTACACAGCTCCCTTTCTAAAAGAATACAGTTATGAAGATAATAAAATGCATGTGATTGTTGTCTTTTTTCAAAACATCTAGATGTCTTCAAAGATTCAAGCAAGCTGGAGTCTATGGGTTCACAATTGTTGCAAGCATCTCTTTCAGTATAAACCAGCACCCCACTCACTTTGGCTATCAAGCCTCAGTTATAAGAACCCAATTCAACATCATCAAGTCTAATGCCTCTGACTATTTCTATTTGTGCTTGCCTAGAGGCTTGGAAAGACTACAGATTTTACAAACATCAACAGAGGGTTTGTGATGCTGGTGGAATGTTCTACCTTCCTGTTTTCAAAGCAAGAGAGCACTACTTTGAGAGAGTGTTCCAGAGAGGGAACAAAGGAAGTTTCTATTTGACAATTTTACAATTCAAATAAGTAAGAGTTACCTCTGCAAACTTTGCTAATATTAATTTGCTCAATATTGAAAATGATGAAAATCAGTATATGTAGAGGGAGATAGGAGATTTGTCCTATGAGTTCAGGAGGTAAGTTGGAGTCAGATACCTGAGTTCAACTGAGTTCCTCAAACATTTATCGGGGACAGGCTTCCCCTAAATGAGTTCATAGACAATGGACACAAAGCATTAGGTAAGATTTCACACCGCGATGAGACTATTATAAAGATAAAAGTGAGAGGTCATCCTAAATTTAGTTCAGAAGAGAAGATGAACTTTTCTTTGGGAAAATAAAGGAAAGCCAAAGAAAGAATGACCTTGAGTGTCAAGCTTACAAGTTTAGCCTTGACCTCGTGAGTAATGAAAAGTAGTATCATCTGCAGGAGAACGATCAAGAGTAGCTATGGTGTGCAGGTCAGGGGAGGAAAGACACACGTGGGTTCAACTGCAATGGAGCCAAAGTCAGGGCAAGAAGGACAGCATTTTTAAAAGATGCATAAAATTGGTGATAGAACAGCTGAAAATGAGTGAAAGGGAGTAATCAAAGATGATTCAAACTCCTGGTTCTAGACAGCACATCCTGTTTAGTAAAGAAATAGGAATTACCCAGAATGAAATTGTGTTGAAAACGGGTGGCTCCCCTTAAAACATATTGACATTGAAGTGTAACAGAAAATCCAAGCGAATTCAGCACTCGGAGTGGAGAGGGAAAAGGGACCCAGGGCTGCAGGTGGATCCTTTAGAGATGCAGGTGGTCCAGAGGGACCAGGCAGCCCTTTTCAGCAAGACTGACATAGGTATGTTTCAGCTTCTTTCATGCGACCTGATCACTTCTCAGTTGCCAACGGCAGAGAGCAAATGTTTTGCTTCCACTGGATTCAGCTAGACCTCCCACTGTCATAGACAGAAATAACACAGAATTCACCAGAGGGCAAACAGAGCTGGTGTTTTCATGCAGTCCTGGAACTGAGGGACACTCACCAAAGTGAACAGAGCCTGCCTTCATAAACAACCCCATCGACAAATCCATCCAGATTGACCCGACTCAGAAATCATTTTATGGTGCCACATCCACAGTGGCCTCATGACAGACAGATGATGGGCATGAGGTGACAAAAAAGCATAAAAGATTAAGCACCAGACCTCTTAGACAGAGTTAAGAACACACAGGGGCTTCCCTGGTGGCTCAGCAGTAAAGAATCTGCCTGCAATGCAGGAGACTCAGGTTCAATTCCTGGGTGGGAAGATGCCCTGGAGAAGGAAATGGAAACCTACTCCAGTATTCTTGGCTGGAGAATCCCATGGACAGAGGAGCCTGGCAGATACAGTCCATGTGGTCGCAAAAGAGTAGGACATGACATAGCAACTAAACAACAATATACAGAACTAGCAAGGACAAATAATTGGAGAGTCTTAATTACAGTCACCAAATTCCTAAAACACAATCTGCATGCATGCAGAGATGAGGACTCACTCAGCAGAAAGGGTGAAAAGGGACCAATGGTCAGAAATCAGATTCAGCTGGGTGAAGACTTGTAAGCACTGCACTTATTTCAAATTATCAATGTGGGACAGCCTTTTCCAGCCCATCTCTGGGTCATTTTTTCACCCAACAGGGTTGACTACCTGAGCAATTACATAGATTTGGAAAAGGAGGGAATCTGACCTATTTATAATACAGTCAATTGCTCATCATTTCCAGGCTCTCTCAGAAGCCTCTGACTCTATGCTATTACCTGCCCTCTGGTCACTCTTTGGTCCATTATCACCTTCCACAGGGAAAACAGAGGTGCATCTCAAAGCAATCCATTTAACTATGTATCAGTAGTGTTGGTAAAAGGGTAAAGATAAGAGATGGAGACTGTGCTCTCCCATAACTGACTCCTTCATTCCTAGATACTAACACAGACCCTCATTACTACTGAAAAAATGCTAGAAGTTGTCACACTGTTTTTTTTATTAATGATTCCCATTTTATAGAAACATACTGACAGGCACTAGAACTGCTTTCGTTCAAAAGTGGCAAAGAACAAACAGTGTCTTCTTAGGTAACTACCTGTAACAAAGTTAACTACGGAAAGATGGACCACATGCTGGACAGGGGACAAGGAGCAACCAGCCGAGAATTTGATTTTAAGATGTGGAAAAGTAAATTTGGAGTGCATTTTGGAAATCACCCAGTGCTTACCTATTCTATAAAACTAATCAACAGCAACTACAAAATAAGATGGGCTTCCCTGGTGGCTCAGATGCTACAGAATCTGCCTGCAGTGCCGGAGACCCAGCTTTGATCCCTGTGTCAGGAAGATCCCCTGGAGAAGGGAATGTCTACCCACTCTAGTATTCTAACCTGGAGAACTCCATTCACAGAGGAGCCTGGTGGGCTACAGTCCATGGGTCTGCAAAAGTTGGACATGACTGTGCAAACTCACACACACACACACACACACACACACACACACACACACACACAAAGATAAGCAATCTGACGCAATTTTTTCTTCTTTAGTTTCCCTGTGTATTGTTGTTGTTGTTTAGACTCTAAGCCCTGTCTAACTCTTTGCAACCCCATGGACTGCAGCACACCAGGCCTCCCTGTCTTTACTTCCCAGAGTTTGCTCAAACTCATGTCCATTGAGTCAGTGATGCCATCCAACCATCTCATCCTCTGTTGTCCCCTTCTCCTCCCGCCTTCAATCTTTCCCAGCATCAGGGTCTTTTCTAATGAGTCAGCTCTTTGCATCAGGTGCCCAAAGTATTAGAGTTTCATAAAACAGAATTAGTGGAATTTCTAAAACAGAATTAACTTATCCAGGATTTTCGTGAATATTTAAACATGATAATATACATGAACTGCATAAGCAGCACCGTAAATGAATTGTACAATCCATGCAATTACCACTGTTAACTATTACTACTATTACTATTATTATTAGTGCCCCTAGATGTGAACACGGTCTTCCTGACACCCAGCATGATTCAAGAATCAGGAAAGGGTATTTTTTCCCCATAAATTTACTCTGTAAAATCCTTGGGCAAAAAAAAAAAAAAAAAAAAAATCCTTGGGCAAGGATAGCATTGAAAGTGTGGCCTGTCTAGAGATGCCCCAGAGGGGACCAAAGGTTAAAGTGGGGGCATATCAAAATGTGCTCCACCATCTTCTAATCTTGTGAGCCACCGAAAATTTTGCTTAAAAAGAGGGGAAGAGGGACCAGAGTATGTTTCTACGTGCATATACCCCCCTCACCTGCAGGCAAGTCCCCTGGGTCCATCAATCAATGATCCACCATAAAAGCAGCAAGGTGTTAGAGCTGTCTCTTGGCCAATGAGAAGGACCTGAAGTCTGACTTCTGCCACTGCCACAATCACATTAAACCATGCAAGTTTAGAACCTGTTGTACCCTTTGCACGTGCTTTGCTCCATTCAGTGTGCAAATCATGAGGACAAGGGTGGGTCCTACTTTGTGGAGGCAGAGTGACTAAGGTTCTACGGTTTCTAGTTTCCTTTTCTCCTCTCTGGAGGGCCCTTGCTCCTCAGATATCCAGGCATCACCATCAGGAAATAACGTGCCTAAGATAAAATAAACAAAACAGAAGCAAGGAGCAAGAACCTGAATTAGAGCAAATGCAAAACATGGTCACAAGTTCTTTTCTCTCTTTAATTCTGCCAGGAAGGAGACACAAAGTTAACACTGTGAGTTAAATTTCTCATTTTATGGAAACCAGATCTGCGTGAACATCTACTTAGCTGATGGTTCAACTCAGCGCCAAGAAAGATGTTTCATCAGGCAAAAGTGTTCCTTCTTTAAACAGATCTTCCAGTGTGGCATTGGAAATTGCCTCATGTGAGGTTTGGAGAGCTTGAGGCAGATCAAGGTTGGGTTAACCAGAAGGCTTTTGCCTGACAAACCTGCTTTGAGTCAGGCAGAATGGTGGTGGTTGTATTTTTTCTCCCCATTGAGCAACCACATCTGTAGGAATGGAAAAGCACTTCTGAGGAAGAGGGCCCTAGCACTAGATGATGAATCTTCTTCTTTTCCAGGAGGGTAGAGCATAATTACATACTTATTCATTCAGTTACATTTATGCAGAATCTGGGGCACTGAGCACTATTGTTAGTATTAATACCAGCTAGACAAAGGGAAGAATGAGCCACGATTTTGGAGTCCAGAAGGGGGATAGACATGGGAACAGAGGCATTACAATACAACCTCAACGGGGAACCCACAACGGGACAAGCAAAATACTCTAGAAGCACCTAGAAAGGAATGACTAATTTTGACTAGGAGGGAATGTGACATTCTTGTGGGTCTTAAAGGAAAACAGTTTGCCAGATGGAGAATGAGCAGGTAATATGCTATGTGAAAGATAAACAGCAGGAGAGAGGCTGTGTATCAGGAGGCCTGGCCTTACCACCTTCGGAGCATCAATGCTGAGGATGCGTGCTGAGGATGAGGCCTGAGTGATCATCTGCGACCCAGACTGTCATGGACCTCACGTCATGATAACAAGCTTGGATATGGCACAGGAAATCCAGGCCACAGGTGACTAGCAAGTCTGAGCAAGCTCCGGGAGATAGTGAAGGACTGGTGTGCTGCAGTCCACGGGGTCGCAAAGAGTCGGACACGACTGACAACCTCACCAATATGATGTTATTTGCTTTTTTAGGGCACTGACTCTGAGGACACAAGGGTGGTAGATAGATGGTGGATACACCACACAGGAGACTGCGGCTTCCAAGAATGAAACCAGCCCTGAGGTCTGCTCTCTTCGAAGGTTCCCCCGGAAAAGCTGGGTTAAATGGAGCAACATTTCCTAGGTGGCAAAATATATAGGAAAAAATACTTTCAGAAATTCACAAGTGACTCTAGTCAGACAACTATAACACCACTGAGCCTCTGGCTTGGGAAAAATTCTAAAGATAATCAGTTATTGATCTCCAGTACCAGGATCATCCACATCCTCAGGCTTCATCACAGACAGAGGACATCAACATCTCCAGGTCTCAGTTCAAGGACGTGCATTTTTAACCATCTCCTTCAGTTCACTCAGATGGATGAGTCAGGTTTGGAAAGGGGGAACTCTAGGTCAGATCCATCAGATTTCCTGGTGAGGAAGGACAAGGTCTTCTCTGAAAGAGTATCCCAAATGCTTGGCACGAAACTTAGCATGGTGCCTGGCACATGGTACCAAAAAAAAAAAAAAAAAATCAACCTTTGTCAAATCCCCAGATACAGGCTTGTGACTTGAATGGATGTCTGCTTTGCATTCCTTCAGGACTCAGAGATTATGAGACCTGAGCTTCAAATTCCATTGCTCTCAGCACTACTGGACTTTTCCTTACCTATTTGGTAAGAAAAAAATATTTTAAACCATTTCCCAAAGAATTTTAATCTCTCTAATATGTTCTAAAGTAGCAAAACAGGGTCTTATTGTTTTATGTTGGGTGGAATGTTGGTTCGGAAGCTACTTACTAAGACGTGAAGAGCTTGCCAAGTACAGTCTACTGCCTGCTTCTCTCTGCTCCAATATGATTGATTACATGTATACATATTACATATATAGGATGTGATTTTAATAGGAAAAGCTTCTGCATTTCCAAACTTGGAAGTTAGGGATTCCTAACATCTTAAATATAACCTTCCTACATTAATTTACAGATTCAGAGTGTCAAAAAAAAAAAAAAAAAAAAACAAAGAACCAAGTCTCCATTGTTCAGTAGAAGGCAGAAACTATACTATACATACATGCAATCATAATGAGAAATACAAAATAACCCAGCAGTGTGTATTTTGACCAGTACTTCTGAGTGCTGTTAGGAGGGTCTAACACAGGCACAGTGAGAAACTCCTTTACTTAAATTAATTGACAATGGCTTTCTGAAAGAAATATTTCCATCCGGAAATGCTAACCCAGGAGCATCATTCCGATTTGAACATCCATCATACAAGCAAGGCATAATCATTCTATAAGCACAGAATAAGCATGATATAAACAGAGCAATGATTTACATGTTAATATTCTGCAATAAAATATTTTCTTGACTCTGCCAAGAGTCATGTATGAGATGAGTTGTGGGAAGCCAGTGTTTAAAATGCTTTCTGATAAAAATCTTTGTAGACCGGCAGAGACATCATAGCCATGGTCCTTTGTGTCCAGGGTCACGGTCTACATGTAGGACTTGTTGCAAGCTGCAGGTATGGTCCCCGTGGAAAGGTACGTGGAGATGAGTCAGGGTTGGCATGCCAAAGGTGATGCTTTCAATAACCAAGAAATCTACAAGTTAGGCAGGACCCAGCTGATGTCACCTTCTGATTCCCCAAACTGGGACAGGCCTCTTTTTTTTTTTGTCTCTGTTCCTTCTCTCTGGGCCTTCTCACACCATCAGCCCACACTGTACCCCACTAGCTATGAGCTCACCTGCCATGGAGTGGAGGGCCCTTTCCTGTGCCGTCCCTTTTGTGCTCTGTCACCTGCATAGATCACGAAATGTTACTTTGCAGAAGAAGCTGTAACCTGTTAGTGAACAGATTCAAGGGGTCACAAAGCTTCTTTGGGATTCCAGGGAAATGCAAAGGTATTTGTAGAGGGGGAGAATAACATAATGGAATCATTAACATTTCAGAGCGAAGGATCTGCAGTCAGCATTTATTAAGCCTCTACTGTGTGCCAGACAGGTAGACGTTTTACATAATTATCTCAGTCCTCAGAAGAACAGCTCTGGGAATAGAAAGAATTTCCTTCCATTTTTTGACTTGAAGAGGTGAAGACTAAAAGGCATGTTTAAAATGTGCCCCCAAAGAGCATGTGCTAAGTCACTCAGTCCTGTCTGACTCTTTGCGACCCCATGGACTGTAACCCGCCAGGCTCCTCTGTCCATGGGGTTCTCTAGGTAAGAATACTGGGGTGGGTAGCCCTTCCCTTCTCCAGAGTGTCTTCCCAACCCAGGGATCAAACCCAGGTCTCCCCTATTGCAGGCAGACTCTTTACCATCTGAGTCACCAGAGAAGCCCCAAAACATGGTTTGCAAAATTCACAAGAGACAGAGCCATCATTAGAACCCGAGACTCTCTCCAAACGTACAGCTCTTTTCATTAATATTCTGGGTTCCTGGCACTGTTTTCGATAATTCAGGAAACTGCCATGCTGTTAGGCTTTATGGCTTCCTCTCTCCTGGCCAGCCTGGGTAGCCTCGGTGGAGGGATCCTGAGTTACCCACATTGACCTCTCCAGTCTTACTCCATGCCTGGTCCATGGTAAGTGGAAAAATCACCTCTGCTGAAACTATGAAAAATCTTTCTTCATCATCGGATGTAAGCCTTCTGCCTCTACAGAAATAATACCTCCTTCATTAGTACCGTGCCATTCACACAAAAGTATAGCTCCTCATTGCAGTGTGTGTGTTTATCTATGTAGAGTTTCCCTGGTGGCTCAGTGGTAAGGAACCCGCCTGCAAATGCAGGAGACATGTGTTCAATCCCCGGGTCAGGAAGATCCCCTGGAGGAGGAAATGGCAACCCACTCCAGGATTCTTGCCTGGAGAATCCCATGGACAGAGGAGCCTGGTGGGCTGCAGTCCATGGGGATGCAAAGAGTCAGTCACAAGTTATTGACTGAGAATGCTCTGCACAAGCCTTATTGTGCAAAACCAAAGTCTGAAAAAAGCATCATTTATTCTAGTAATGACTGTGTTTTTGCAAAAGGTTAACTTGGATGGCTAATGTATAAAGCCAGCCAAAAAGAAACAACCTTACTTCAGGGAATGTTGATGTGTTTTTTTTTTTCCCCCCAAAAGATCCCCAGTGGAATCCATTTGTGATAAATTCAGTTTCCAACATCAGGCCAAGCAGTCAAGGAAAGAAAGGTTGGCCCTTGCACCCAACTCACCCTAATAAGAATACTTGCGTCAAAATAGAGCAAACTCAACCAAAGAGATGATGTACCATTAAACCAAAGTATGGAGTGATGGAGAGAACCACAGGCACTTTATTGGCGAGTGGTATCTCAGAGAACTCACAAAAAGCAAAAGCTCCTGGAGGGCAGGGCACTCGGACCTGGCTGTGTGCGTGCCTGCTCAGTCACTAAGTCATGTCTGACTCCTTGCCATCCCTATGGACTGTAGCCCGTCAGGCTCCTCTGTACTTGGGATTCTCCAGGCCAGAATACTGGAGTGGGTTGCCATTTCCTACTCAAGGAGATCTTCCTGACTCAGGGATCAAACTGGTGCTATCCCTGCATCTGGTCTCCTGCATGAGAACTCCTGCATGATGCAGGAGAACTGGTCTCCTACATCTCCTGCATTGGCAGGCAGATTCTTTACCACTGAGCCACCTAGGAAGCCCTGTATCTTGGTTACCTTTCTATTTACATAAAACCTAGAACTATCCTTGGAGAAGGCAGTGGCACCCCACTCCAGTACTCTTGCCTGGAAAATCCCATGGACGGAGGAGTCTGGTAGGCTACAGTCCACGGGGTCGCTAAGAGTTGGACACAACTGAGCGACTTCACTTTCACTTTTCCCTTTCATGCACTGGAGAAGGAAATGGCAACCCACTCCAGTGTTCTTGCCTGGAGAATCCCAGGGATGGCGGAGCATGGTGGGCTGCCATCTTTGGGGTCGCACAGAGTCGGACACGACTGAAGTGACTTAGCAGCAGAACTATCCTAGCATCTGACAGTCCTGCAGTGATAAATGTTATCAATTTGACTAATGCCTCTTCATGGGAATATAACACTGAATTATTAGTAAGGTATTTTCACACCCATTAATCTTATTTGACCCCACAACAACCCTGTTGAACTCTGCAGAGAGGAAATTAAGTCTCCAGAAGATGAAGTAATTTGTCCAAGGTCATCAGTGTAGAAAGGAGTGTGCTGACATGAGAACACAGGTTTTCTTTCTATTAATACATCCTTCCTTTCTTCCAAAACAACCTCTCTATTTCTCATTCCCCATCACAGTACAAGTCCCAAAACACAAAGCTGACATCATAAAATTACCCCTAGCCTTACAGGCAAACATATAGCTAGCATAATGGGGGAGAGACAGTGAAAGGCTGTTTTTGCATCTAAATATTTACACAATTGCAAGATTTGTTTTTTTACAGTTTTAATTTTTTTAAAAATCCACCTCTGATCATTTTGGGTGAGTTTGTAGAAAAGGAAATTTCTGAACTGTATCAGAGAGTTCAACATCTAGGTAATTAAATGTAACGTTCATGATTCTGTACAAAGTCAAATGGTTTAAGGGAGGAGTCTGTGCAACCTTAGGTGGCCTTCAACTCCCTTCTGGCTCCTGTTACCCAATGAGAAGCCAGGTGGGTGGGGCTTTCTGGGACCAACTCACCGAAGAGGAAGTGGTGGAGAAGAAATGAAATCCTCTACATGAGAACTGGAAAACATAGCAGAGGAGGGGATAAATGATTGGGAGGGATGTGTTTTAAAATCAGTACCATAAATACTGCTTGACTTCACTTATAAGTTCAGTTCAGTTCAGTTCAGTCGCTCAGTCGTGTCCGACTCTTTGCGACCCCATGAATTGCAGCACGCCAGGCCTCTCTGTTCATCACCAACTCCGGAGTTTACCCAAACCCATGTCCATCGAGTCGGTGATGCCATCCAACCATCTCATCCTCTGTCGTCCCCTTCTCCTTCCGCCCCCAATCCTACCCAGCATTAGGGTCTTTCCCAATGAGTCAACCCTTCACATGAGGTGGCCAAAGTATTGGAGTTTCAGCTTCAACATCAGACCTTCCAATGAGCATTCAAATTCATAGTGTCAGAAAGTACATTGGTACATGACAGGGGCCCGGGGCCCCGGGGGAGTTAGTGTTTAAGGGCCACAGAGATTCAGTTTAGGAAAGTGAAAAATCCCAGAGATGGATGATGGTGAGGGCTGCCCAACAGTGGGGCTGCACTCAGCCCCACTGAACTGTCGAGTTAAGTACGGTTACAACAGCATGCTCTGTATTATGTGACGTTCACCACCATAAAAAGCATTTACAAAGAGAAAGAAGAAAATCAACCTCATGCTTCAGGGTCTAAACAGAATTTTCTGGAACTCCTATGGCACATGCTTATCCATCTACCCTCTGACCTTCACCACCTCTTAATCTAATGCCCGTGAGGAATATTACAAGTACCTGCCTGATCTCCTCCTTCAAAACACGCGACTCCAAGCTGTGGGGCCAAGTGGAAGGGGGAATTCTCACCCAGGCTGTGCTGACGCTGGACCTTCATGCAAGTGACGCGCGCGGGCAGCTGAGCTGAGAGTGACAGCAGCGCATGGGCCTATTTTGGGGCCGATATGAGTCTAATGTTTTCCGCTCCGCCGTATGACCTCTGTTGACCTCAACGGGCCGTGTATTTGTGAACCAATTTTAGGATCCGCTGTTCTCTCGCTCCCTGTGGAAGGAGGTGTCCGTGTTCTGAGACCTAATAGCCTGATGAACTTGGAGACCTGATATTTTTCGGTGGGTTTCAATCAGAAAGCGCTCAGTCCTTAAAAGGTTCAGCTGGAAGATCCTTATATCTGTGTCTTGAAAGCTCTAATAACAGGAACTGAAATACAGCATGTGACCTGTGAATTGAGCCAAAACACAGGAACTTTTGCCAAGGTTCTCGCTCATTCCCTTAAAAGCAACCTGGGAAGAAAGTGAGAAAAACTGCCCGGTTCTAATGAGCGCTGAACAGACAAGAGCATCCCAGACTGATTTTGTAAATGCCTCAAAAAAAAAAAAAAAAAAAAAGGCTGAGGTTTTCAACCAGCCACTAAACTGCTGGAAAAACGTGTGCCCTTATTGAGTACCCGCAGAATAACTGACAGGTATTTGAGAAACATGATTGTGGCCTTTTGACCTCCCAGATTATACAGGGATGTTTTCTGTGACCTTCCCTTATGACAGGCCCATGAAGATGACACAGCTTTGTTCAGAGGACATATGGTGCTGCGCTCTTCTGCAGAAACACCCCCCCTATTAAATCAAGTTAGAGGTGGTATTTGAAAAATAAATAAATATCGGAGTTCCAACTCACTGCAAACAGTACAGGAGGCCAGTAAGCGGGAAGCCTGCACGAGAAGGAGTTCTTTTAGAAAGATGTTTTACAGGACTTTTTCTGCATCATTAACTCCTCTGGAATCCTGAATATAACATGATGAATTTCCCAAAAAAGTAGCTACTGTTTAATTTTGAATCACTTCAAAGAGCCACAGTAGAAAGAATCAAAGTAAACCAAAAAGACCAGTAGATGTGAAATTCGCCAAGGGGAAAGGAAAAAAAAAAAAAAAACCAAGAAGGTTCTAACAGATTTGACCATGTACCGAAAATACCACTGATTATTTTACTAATACAGTGCCTTACTGTTCCATGCAACTGAAATAAGTCTCTGTATTCATCAGAACACAGGATATTTTCATTACAATATTTGTGTCAGAGTCTTTTAAAAAGAAACATATTTCAAACCTTGAAAAGAATCTGTCTTAAAATGGCCCTTGATGTGTACCTGTGTATGTTTTACTATAAACAGACATTTAAATGGAAGTCACATTGATGAAAGTCATAAAAAGATACTGATAGTCTTACTCCAATCCCCAACATGTAGTTTTAGGGAGAAAAAAAATGTAACTTTAAAAAAAGCAAAGCAATTTGGAGGGTGGGGAAAAGTAATAAAGTTGGGATATTATAATAGTTGTCTAACTTTAAAAATAATAATGATAATAATAATTGGTCTTTAAAAATGTCTTTCGTATAAAACCTGCCCAAGGGAAAAGAAAGAAAGCCTCCTAAAAATTCTATATTCCCAAATACCAAGAGATCAAAAACCATCTGGAAAATGTCAAATAATGGTATCCACCCACCTAAGAAAGTCAGTAAACTTTGTCTTCAATTACTGTTTAGGATAATCAGCTCAAATGGAAATTTTGATTCGAAAATGCTCAGAAGACAAAGCTGGATTAAGAACCAGATTTTAAAAGTCTCCTTGAAAGACCATCTGTTTACAGACACCCTTCTCACACCCCACCTCGCCTTTGATTTGGACCATAAGTTCACAGCAGAAGCACCGCTGAATTTAAAGACATACATGCACTGCTACTATGAAGCCTAGTTCCCACATATATGTTCTGAGCGTGTCTCAAGTTTCCCTGTTATGTAAGCACTCTGGGGCAATAAAATTTCACTTACATCCAGCAGTTTGTGAGTCTCAAAACATTAGTCTACCTGACTGTACAATTCTTTTACTGGCAATGGACAGCACTGGTGTTTTATTTACGTTGATCACATTGTCGATGCTACATGGAATAACCATTTAGTAGCAAATTAGCCTGTAACATTTTTATTACTGTTGTTAAATATCATTACCCATACCTAACTGTGCAATAGAAAAATCAAGTTGAAAAATCTAAATACTCAGAAAGAACTACAGAGCTGTTACTCACCACCCCTCACCCCTGCCCCAACACATCCACGTAATCTGTAGATTCTGATGGAAAGAAAGAAAAACAATGAGTTTTCACTTCTCACAGATAGAGGTCACTAATGGCCTGGATTTGAATTGCTGTGGCAGAAACCACAAAGTTATTAAAGTAATCTAGTGAAAAATGAACTTGAATAGAAATTAAAGATACCAAAAGACGGTTATTCAGAAAGGTCTGACCTGAATGGAAATGAAATTACATCACCTTGACCTTTTGTGCATCTTCTAAGCAGAGCAAAACCAATGGAGAGCCACCAGGTACCCTTGCTATTTTTTAACTTCAGACACTGGGGACCACAGAAGTGGCAATTCTTCCTTGCAGAGCACAAAGCTGAAGAGTCAGGAAGATGAGATGCTCACACCGGGTCTCTACAGAATAAGTCTTCTGTACTTCTACATGCTTAAGGCTTTCTTGAAACCAAGCTTCAGACTTGGAAGATATAAGGTTGCTTTCGGGAGATGTGTCTAAATCCTAAATCAAACTCTCCAGCAGGCCCGAATATAAATGTAACAGGTATCAGAGGAGGTTCAAATTAGATCCAGGCAGTCAAAGGCAAACCCGTATAAGATCATAGTATCTGAAACCCTGCATACAGGAAAAGCCATGCCTGTTTGGGGGAACCTGAGGCAGCCCAGCATGATATCATTTGGAAATCTACTTTCTTGTGTTAAAAGCCTCCCCTGGAATTTCTAAAACTGCAGTGAAGCTACTGAAGTGTTAAGACACAGGCATCTTTAAAAAAAAAAACAGAAAAAAAACATTCCTTCCATGCTAGGTTTGTAATAGGTCTGCTACAGTGCAGATAGCTCAATTCTTTTTCCAATTTCTTGTACCTACTGCCATGAGACATGGAGTGATGTTTGAAAATGCATTTTCCAACCTTCACCAGTCACAGACACTTGCAATTCAACATGACAGTATGGTGTTGCGGGTCACCTGTGTGATTATTAATAATCCATAAATGGTTTAACCCTCTTCTGCCTGTCTGATGCGGGGCTTCTGATGAGGGGAGGGAGAAAAGTTGTACTCAGGGACTAGTGCCATTGTAGGCGAATAAGCAACTTTTCATGGCATGCCTGAAAGACTGTTTAGTTAAAGACTGATTCTCATCTAATATGGTGGCCTGTCAATCTTATGTATCTGGCATGTTGCTCAGTGATTAAAAAAAAAAAAAAAGTAGTCCAGGGCTAACACGTCAGATACTAACCTAAAATTGTACATTCATACTGATTCATACTGCAACAACCAAACACATTCCCAGACATGCCAACCTGCATACTATCTACCTCCAAATGTTTGGGGGTGGGGGGTCATCTTTTCCCTGGAGATGTAATAAGGTCATACAGCCGAACTCCATAGACAATATTGGCCCTGAGAAGGAAGGTCGCCATCATATTAGCTTTTGGCTGGGAGAAGTTAGGCATAATAAATTTAGCAAGAAGCCTATGAGCCAGTGGACATGCCCCAAAGCTCCCTGACCCTGGGTGATTAAAGAGTCTCCCAGCTGAGTGGGGAGCAACAGCTCCCATTTAGAAGAGGCTTTGCATACCAAATGCAGCATGTAGAGAAATCTAATCAGCACCTTGCACTCCTGCGCGAGCATTTACACGGATTTGTGCCTTGCACTTGATTAGCTTACTGGAAGCTTTACAAGAGATTCCCTCCACTAAAATTAATCAAGAGCTCTCGGAGACTGATTTCCATTTACAAGAGAAGGCAGGAGGAGTTTTCCATGTGAATAAATAAGGATCATAATAAAGATGATGGAGCAGCAAACGCTGAGCTGCTGGGAAACTGGAAACTCGACTAGGGGAAAAGAGACGTCGGGGAGTTGGGGCTGGACCCTTTTTGCTCTTAGGGTGAGACGCAGGAGCTATTTGACGGGCATAAGACAGGTTGCTGCTCAGAAAATGTGAGTCGGCTGCCCGCGGCTTGGAGCACACCCGCGACCACTCACTACCCACCCACCGCCCCACGCCACTGTGCATCAGGCCACCGAGGAAAACCGGCCTCTCCGCAACGCCAGTCACCCTCCACACACACTCACACACCCGGGCAGACGAGCACTGCACGTTCACACCACCAGTGGTTAACATGGTTCCTCTCAGCCTTCTGCAATCAAAATGAGACTTCCAAAGTTCCTATTTTATGACGCCAGAAGGTGAATGGAAGGAGGCAGACAGGGCTCCGGGGATGTGAAAGGGTGAAAAATAAAGGTTCCCTTCGCTTGGTATTGTCGCACCTCGCCCCCTCCCCACCAAGTAGCTTTCTGGCATCAGCTCAACCGGGCAGGCGAATGAGGATGGGCTCGTATCAATTTTAAAAGATACTAAATTGGGGTGAGGGAGTAGGAGGGTGAGGATGGGACTGAGTGAAATCTACGCAGCATTTCCCTGGACTGGAGAATACTAAAAGCCATTGAAGAGAGATTCTAAATGTCCTCCGGGCTCCAAAAGGAGGCACCAGCTGGGGCCGAGGGCTCCCACCCGTCCTCGGGGGAGGCTGGCCTCCCAGCCCAGCTGCCCACCCGGCGCGAAGAAGCGCCGGAGATCTCGCCCACGTTCCAGGAGACCTCCCCGCGCTGGGTGCCCACTCCCGGGTATCTCGAACTTCGCCTGGATCTGACTTTCCGCCAGATCCGGCGAGCGTCTGAAAAGGCGCTAGGGTAGGGAGCGGGAGCCCCGCGGACCCGCCGGGAAGGAGAAGGTCGGGGGTGCGCGTTACCTGCGAAGGTTTTGGAGGTCTCCTGGCGACCCCGGTAGGAATCCCGCTCGGCGCCGCTTCCTCCCCCAGATCCAAACTTTTGCTCCGTCCTCCGGGTGGCGGCGGCGGCGGCGGCGACGGCGGCGGCTGCCGGAGCCCGGCCCTGTCGCCCGCAGCGTCGGGGCGCGGGGGTGCGGAGGCCGGAGCCTCGGAGCGGCGCGCGCCTCCCCGCAGCCGGCGGGCGCCCGGGCGCCCGGCTCGCCTGGCTCGCTCTCGCCTTCCTCCCCTACGGAGCCGCGGCATCGTCTCCCCCCGCGGCCCGCCTCTGCCACCTCCGCCTCCAGGGCTCAGGCATGCCACTTTCCTTTGGGCTCCGGCCGCCGCGGCCCCCGCCTCCTCTCCCCGCCTGCAGCCTCCCCCTCTCCGCCTCCGCGGAGCCCACGCGCCCCGCAAGCAGGCGGGGGAGCGGGGGACCGCGGCGGAGAGCGGCCCCGCTGCGCCCGGGGCTCCTCGGAGATGGAGGAGCCCGGGGGAGGGCGCCCCGAGAGCCGGGCGGGCGGGCGGGCGCGCCTCCGACGCCGGGGAGCCGATCGCGCCGAGGCGGGCAACGGGCGCAGCGCGGGGCGCGCAGGGCGCTGAGTCCGGCGGCGGCTCCGACTCGACTGCCGCCTGGGCGCAGCCCGGCCGGGCTAATGTAGGCGCCGCGGCGCCCACCCCCAGCCCTCCGGACACCCCCAGGAGGTGTTTACTGGAAGGAATTCGCGGGATCGCCTCCGCCGCTGCCGCGCTGCTCCTCTGCCTCGGTCCCCGGCGCTCTGGCGCGCTCCCCTCCTCGAGTCCTCTTTCTTTCCCTCCCTCCCTCCCCTCCGCCTCCCTCTCGGAGTCCCTCCCACATTTCTGGTTTAAAGAATGCTCGGGAGGCGCGGCTGCAACCCCTAGCTTTCCAAGAGGCAAAGTCAGACGCGGCCGTTAACCCTGTCCTCCCTGGAGCGCGTGGCACGGCGAGCGCCGGGGCCAACCCCGCGGGTGCCGTCCGGACGGCGCCCGCCCTCCGGGCTCACTCTCTCCCCTGCACGCTCCCACCCCAGCTCTGAAGGATGTGGCCACTGTCGGAACGGCCGAAAGTTGATTCCCCCCTTGCCCGCCCGGTGTGGTCCTTCTAAACCAGCTGATCTAGGACTTAGACGCTGAGGAATGATCGAAACAGGAGATTAGAGGGTAAAAAATACAACCTCTTTCAACCAAGATGGCGTAATTTCAAATGCAAGCAACCTTGGTGAGTTGCCCCCTACCCCACCCCTAGTTCCCTGATCCCGGATCTTCTTAAATAATTTAATCAGGAAATAATTCGAAGTTTAATATAATTATTTCAAACACCCCATTTTCTCCTTGCACCCTGGCCGCTGGAAAGAGCTCATTCATTTGCCCCCAGAGATGACAAGGAACGACCACTTTCAGACGCACCGTTTAGGAAACAGGTTTGACAGCAGGGGGAAAAAAAGCTTGATTTGCATACAGGCTCCGTTTCCACTTGGCGATTTCTTTGCAAAGGTTAAAGAGGAATGTAAGAAAACCAGGTCCACGTCTCTTTCTTGGAAAAGGCGGGGTTGGGATGGGGGGAGCTTCTGCTTCTCTCCTCTCACTTCATTACGGCTCCTCCTGCCTCCAGTAAGTTGCTGTCATGTTTTAACAAGTCTGGAGAGTCTCAAGCTGAACAGAAGAGGGAGAACGAGTTCGCGCCAAGCGCCCGGCTGCGCGGAGACGCGCCGTCGGTGGGGCCGGGCGGGAAGCAGCCCGCGAACTAGAAGGCAGCCTAGGAACAGCTCCCGAGGGACCCGCTGGGCTATCGCGGCAGAAAAGTTGGGCACGGGCGGTGACCACCGCCAACCCGGGTTTATTTCCCCGTCCTCGGCTCGGAGTCTGAGTCACTTGGCACCACTTTCCTAATTGTTTTTATTTCCTTCGCATCCCTGTTGTGTCTACCGCGTTCACGTTTTGTGAGCGCCTCCATCGAGTTAAACATACTTGGAGGAAGGCCCAAAGCGCCTCCCAAGCACTAGCCGCGCGAGATCCACCCAGACGCATGCTCGAGACGCACACTGGCACACGCGCTCACACACACACGCACACGCACACACGACCCCGGGTCGTGCCCGCGGGCCGCTGCTCCCGCGTTACCTTCTGAGAAGGTGGCCCGGGAAAATGCGTTTGCCTTGCAGATGACAAAGCCGCTCTCCTGCCCAAACTCGGTGTGTGATTCATACACATCCCGGGTTGGGGGTTGGTTGGGGAAGTTAACTGGACCAAGGCTGACAGTGAGTGCCATCTTGCTGGGAGGTGCCAGCATCAGAGCCCCAGGGACTACAGCAGCGGTGGCCTCTTCCTCCACCCGCCGCCGCCGCCGGCCGGGGCCCCTAGCGCTCCGGGAGTTTACCTGGCATCAAGTGTGGGTTCACCCGCCCCAGGCGCCCTCTCCGGATACTTCCTTTCCCTGGTTAGTGCCCCCACCTCAACCTCCAACCTTGATCTTGGGCCTGATTACAAACGAGAAGTGACCGCGCCGGCGCTGAAAGCGCGGGGACAAGCCTGAGACTGGTTAGCGTGGCGGAGGAGGGATCTTTCCAGGCGGCTTTGAACCCTGGCTGGGGCGCGGTGGCAGCTGGCGAGGCTCCACTCGCGAGCTCCTCGCTGTCCGCCTCGCCTCTCCACCCAGTGCTGGGAGGCATTAACCGCCCCGCTCCCCGCGCCCCGCGCACCCGGAGTCGGGAACGCAATCCCAATTCAGCCTGGTGGGCTCCTCCCGCCTTCGCCGTCACCACTGGCGCGCCTAGAAGACGCGCTGGAGGGAACTCAGTGCCAGACCACTGAAGTCCAGCACGGCTGGAGAAAGACTTGGTTTGCGGTGGGGGGAGTAACTTCTGGCCCAACTCGAAAACGAACCAGCACCCTCCGCATCTTGTTAGCCACTCCTGGATCCTCGATTGCGGGCAGGGGGCAAGCTGGTGGTTTTAGATTCAACCGGTTGATGATAACGCTGGTGAAAGTACCAGCAGATGGAGAGTGCGCAGGGGTGGGGGCCTAGGGGAGAGTTGCTCCCTCAGAAGTTAGCATTCATCCTGGGGAAATGAGAGGTTGGATTCAGGCAAGCTTAGTGGATCTAGAAATTTAGGATCGATGCTCCGGGGGAACTAGCTCACTTGCGTCTTGACCCAGAGCTCAGTTATAAAACTCCTTAGAGGAGGGAGGTTCGACCTGCAGTTAGATTTCCCTTCTCTGGCATCGGGGGAGAGTTAAGCAGTCTGATCTTTCGGTGGATGAAAGATAAAGCCTAAAGCATCCTACCCCCAAAGATCACCCCCAGGGATTAAATAGTAACAATACTAATAACAATCCCCTTAAGAGACCGCGTGGTGTTCTCAGAGCGGCAGCCAAGTCGGTTCCGGGAAAGTCCACCTGACACCTCAGCCCCTTTACCTGGCGGCCGCGGGTCCTCGCACTGCGCTCATCCGAATCCGACAGGGTCGGGGAGGTGGAAAGGGAAGGAGCTGGCTCCACAGCAGCGGGGCTCCCGGGGCATGGTATTATTTTAGGGGTCGCCGCCAAGGTCCCTCCTGCCCATCGCTGAGAACTGCCAACCCGATCCCCGGGCTGGGTGGACGCGGCGGAGGGCGTAGAGCTGGCGCGTCTCGGCTCCTGGACGCGCGGGACCGCAGGCCAGAGACCCACCCGGGGCGGGAATCGCGCGGCCGCTGGGATGCTCTCCGAGCCCCCGGATTCCTCCGCGGTGAGACTGGGAGATGCCACACTCGCAAGCGACGGCGAAGGGTTTCGAACGTACAGCTAGCTCGCAGGTACCCAGCCGGAGACTGAGAGCCGCCTTCCCCCTCCGCCGCCTCTCTCTCCTCCCAGGGAGGGAGCTGACTTAACCCTGTGCGCGCCCTGCTCTCCTCCCTGGAGAAGCTGTGATCCACGAGCAAACCGCAGGCGGCGGCTCTCGGGCAGCGAGCTTTGTTCACGTGCGTTTCCAGTGGGTGTGTTCCTGTCTGGGGGCACTCGCGTGGCAGGATGCCAGTGGCAGGCTTCCAGCGCCCGTCTCCGGCATGGGAAGGAGCCCTAGCGTTTCATCCGGACCAGACCCAGCTCTCCCTCGGAATCTATTTATTTTTTTTTTTTTTTTTTTTTGCCAACAGTTACTAGATTTATTGGAGTTGCCAGCGAAGTTGGGTTTTATTCCTTTTTTTTTTCTGTCCCCTCCCCCCTCCTTCTCGGGACCCCCGGATTATTTCCTTTCTTAGACGGCGCTTTGAAGTTGTGGAACTCGCTGCTCCTTCTGACTCTGGCTTTTTAACTGTTTGGCGTGTGCGAGACGAATTGTAGAAGGCACCCACCCATTCACGCCAAATTGAAACGAAGCCGCAAGGAAGGGGGTCTCCCAGCCACCCACCAATCAGTGTCTGCAGCAGCCCAGAGACCGCAACATATTCAAATAAGATTAAGAGATCGGAAGACGGTGGGGTGGGGGGTGGGGGTGAGGGATTTTTGAGACCTGAATGGGGAAAGAGGTCAGGGGCGGGGGAAACACAGAGAGAGCCAGCGCCTTAGGATGGAATCAACAGGCAAACACGGAAGAGAATGACGATGCAAAAAAATATATGAGTCCTGACGTGGAAAGCAGTCAATTTTAAGCACCTGGATTTTAATGCTTATTTCCCCAGTTTCTTTGGAAGCGATAAAATGAGAGAATATGAGCCTCCGCCTTGGCCACCCAGATGCTTCGCATTTTGTAAGCATCTTCCAGTAAGTGCTCCGGACTCCCAAGAAGTTAACTGAAGTTGCAGGCGAGTCATCCCGTGGAGGCGGAATGGAAGGTTAGACGAGACAAAACGGAGAGCGGACCGCCTCGCTGTCCGCGTCGGCCCCCAAAGGACCAGAACCGTGCCCAGAGCGCAAACTCGGAAGTCCCCAACCTTCCTTCCCCATCTCCATTTCGAACTAAAGAGAGACCGGGCCTTTAAAAGCCATTCACAGAAGAACACTCGAATCTTGCCGAAACCGAGTTGTTTTAAATAGAGGAAATCCACCGGAGGATAGATGTTCCCAGTTTCTCTCTGCTGCATAAAAGCCGTTTCAACCGCCTCTCTGAGCCAGGCCAACCCGCCTCGTCAATGGGAACGCTGTTTCCAGCCCGCTGGGTACAGAATTCCGTTGTAAATCCTTCTAGTTTGCCAAGGTGGCAGCAAAGCATAGGGATAACTCCTCAGGCTGCAGCAGCAACACGGGAGACCACAGTTTAGGACAAACGTTCATCTACCTGCTTTTAAACAGCCATCTGTGTGTGTGTGAGTGTACATAAGTATCGGCACGAGGTTCTTCTTTGGAAACCTCAGTGTGATATGACAGTATAAGTATTTAATCTTTAAGGATGCATTTTTGTTTAAAGGCCAAACGGAACGCTGTTCAGGTTTTACTTTCTGATGTATGCTCCTGGAAAATGAATAAGACTCAGAAAGGGAGAGGGGATGCTTGCAGATGTCCAGAATTTGCATATAGATGATTGCTGTTTCTAAAGTATAAGAAGAGACTGTCCTGTGAACACACTCCCCGCTAAAGACTGCTGGTGCTGTTATTTAATCAGGACAAGGAAAATGAAGTATGGAAAATACCACACCAAATGTATGAGCCGAATCACTGTAAGAAATTTCTTAGGCACATGACCCATGAGTCAGCTCTAGAAAAGTATGATGGTGAGGCCAGAGGAAGCAAAAAAAAAAAAAAATCGTTAACGTGGTTCAGGGGCTCCAGAGTATAGTAGTTTTGCAGACTCACAAAACTGTGATAATTAGGTTATTTTTATAGAGAAACTATCACTAATATATAAATATAGAGAAGGAGAGAAGCAAAAAGCAAATTTGTGAGCTTCAAAAACCAGAAAGGCTGTTGATTGTGCTTAGGACTTCAATCTTCAGTGGTTTTCAGTTGAAACTTAATAGTTTCAAATCCTTTAGTACCTCCTCTCTATGTTTCATATTCCCCTCCCCCTCTGCACAGGTACACTGACTTTTCTTTCTAACGCTTGGTTAAAGTAAAGATAACGTAGAATTTGGATTCACAAGACCATGGTTTAAGCCCAAAGGCACTAAAAATTTTGATCTTAGGTAAATTCAGCTTCAAGCCACTGTTCACTCATTTATGAAATGGACATCATAACACTTGTCCTACCAGCCTTATAATACTGTCAAATCAAGAGTCAGTGTTTGTAAAAGTGCTTCAGAAATTTTAGTTCTTGTTGTTGGTAACAGTACTATCATTACATCGTACAGTGTTAGCCTTCAGAACATAGGAATGTTACATCAACCTAAAGGTAGTTCCTCTGATGTTATCATCTTAGCTCACCTTGGCACATTTATCAAAAGGAAGAACCAACACGGCTGCATTGCTACTAACTAAACTCAAGACCTCATTCCTGTTTCGTCAGGTTTTCCACTAGCCCCCTTTGTTTCAGAATCTCGGCCAGGATGCCAAGTTGCCCTTAGCAGTCACATCTCCTGCGCTGTGACAGTTTCTCAGCCTTCCATTGTTTTTCGTGACCCAAAGAGTTTTGAATAAGTCAGGCATTTTGTCTCCCAGTTTGGGTTTGTTTGATGTTTTCTCATGACCAGACCCCAGATCAGACTCTAATTATGGGTTTGAGGAATGAATACCATGGAGGTGGACTGTCATTCTCATCACATCTTATTAGGTGGGAGAAGATATCAGCATGACATCACTGGTGAAAAAGTCATTACTCCTTAAGATAATTGTGTGCAAGATTTCTCCACGATAGGATTATTTGTCCATTTCCATGCTCTGTTGTTTGGAAATGAGTTACTAGTTCCTGCCCACTCTCATGAATTTAGAATTTTTTAAAGAGCAAAATAAATATGCAGGGGACTCATCAACACCCCAAATATCAAATTCACCCAGGAATTATTTCCCAGGAAAAATTCCTCCTGTATCTACGTCCTTAGAAAAGTGTTCAACCATCTCCTCTTGGGAGCACATTTTTAACCCATCTTTCCAAACTCGGTCATCCTCCACATCCTGTTCTCTTCTAATGTCCCTTTCCTTTTCAGTCCTTGCTGCCACATGTGGTTGGTTCAGAATTCCAACTTCCCTATGGAAAGATGACACTCAGGACTTCTTACTTTTATCTCTCTTTCATGGTTTTCTGATAGCATGGTGTTCATTTCATTCTCCCTCAGGGTGACAGTAGCTGTCTTCATATTTGTCTCTGGACTAGATCTAGTTGTCTCAAAAAATTGAGATGGTATTAGGTTTCTATTTTCCTGGTAAATACTCAGAACACCTGTGTTGACTTTATGAGTTAGTTGTTCTAGTAGGTAGACAAAAATGCATTCTTTCTCGTACATTGAAAACCACCATAAGGAAATCCATGATTCGCGTACTGCAAAAAAATGACTTTCCATTTTTCTCGTGAGTATAAAATACTCCTAACATGTGATGGCTTCCCTGGTAGCTTAGCTGGTAAAGAATCTACCTGCAATGCAGGAGATCCTGATTCCATTCCTGGGTCAAGAAGTTCCCCCGGAGAAGGGATAGGCTACCCACTCCAGGATTCTTGGGGTTCCCTCGTGACTCAGATGGTAAAAAAGTCTGCCTGCAACGTGGGAGAACTGGGTTTGATCCCTGGGTTAGAAAGATCCCCTGGAGGAGAGAACCGCTACCCACTCCAGTATTCTGGCCTGGGGAATCCCATGGACAGAGGAGTCTGGTGGGCTACAGTAGTCCATGGGGTTGCAAAGAGTCAGACACGACTGAGCAACTAAGCACAGAACAGCACAGCAATGTGTGACACTTGTTTTATGAGTGTGGCTTGGTTTTTGTGATTCAGTGGCATTAATACAATGAACATCTTTCTGACTTTGGAACACCAGGCTACAGTGTGCGGTTCATCTATTCATCCAACAGACATCTGTAGAAGACACAAAACCGATAGCAGGTACATGCGGAGTAGACTCAGTTCCAATCTTGTCAAAACTTTCAGTCTGGTAGAGACATGTTGCCAAATGATTATACACTCATGAAGTAAATATAACAATTGAGGTATATGCAAAGTACTTCAGGGTCCTGAAACAGATTCTCTCTAGAGGGACGACCTCATGCAAGTGATGAGGAAGATCTTTTGACGAGGTCTTGATTTTTGAGGGGATTCTGTGGCTTCTTTACACCCAGCTGTCTGCATATGGCAGTCCCAGGCACCAACTCGACTCTCATGTCTCATGGAAAACTCTTTGGGCCAAGAACTAAGAAAGCAGTGTGGGAGTAATTGCTTGAATATCCATTTCTCCAAGCCTTGGTTTCTTTGACTTTCCACGCGGGTTACAAGATGATTATAAGAGAACAAAAACAGAAGGTGCATACTGACAAGAAACAAAAGTACGTTAAACCGTGAAGATTTCCTCCTACATAGACCTGCCATTTTTTAAGCAGTTGCTTTCTGTTCCAAAGGGAAGCTGGCAAAAACCCTGAAGCAAACACTTTCCAACAACACTGGGATAGAGTAAGTGAGGGAGACGCCCTTTTAACAACGCTATAGGAGTGATATAAAGATATAAGCCATTTTAAGAAGAGATGAAAGATCTACTCAGGGATTTATTCAAACCTGATCACAACTGTTGTGGAAAATGTTCCCCAGCCTTCCATATCTGACAGTAGTATTGATCAAGGCAGAGGTGCTATTTTAATCTGAGAAAACAAACTTAATTGAATGAGTATGTAGGATTCTGATTGGAATATATATTTGCATACATTTATATTTGCTTATATATAATTTCCCAGTATACTGTACATATATACATGCATGCACATATATGTATACTTCCTACAGTCTGTTAACATATTAGAAAAATAAAATTGCATTCTTTAGAAGGGCAGAGACAGTTTTTAAGACAGAGTCTTTATGAGAACAAATATCTTATCACTTAAGTTTGTTGTATAGTTGCAACAGCCCTGAACTTGGATTTGTAAGATGGTACTTTAAGCCTCCAGACTTCCTAGGTGGCTCAGTGGTAAAGAAGCCACCTGCCAACGCAGCAGATGCAAGAGACAGGAGTTTGATCGCTGGGTCGGGAGGATCCCCGGGAGGAGGAAATGGCAACCCACTCCAGTCTTCTTGCCTGGAAAATCCCATGGAGGAGCCTGGTGAGCTACAATCCATGGGGTAGCAAAGAGTCTGACAAAATTAACGCTTCATTTTACACTTCATATTTTACTCTCTATAGCCTTAAGCCATGGGTTTTACTTGTGTTGTAATTTTTGCTTTTCCGGTAGCCTTGTCTCAGAGCTTCAACATAAACTGCTGAGTTTTTGTCAAGTTGTTCTAAACAATACTTTCTGGTACCACTGTTTGCTACTGAGTTGAACTACTCAAAAAATAAGCTTTCTCAGCCTAGGACATTCTTAGCTTATCTTCAAATGTATCATTAAAATGTTTCCATAAAATTCTGCTGGCCAATTTTCTTTCAGAGTTTCTCCACTTAACTAATAGAGGTAAGCTAAAGTTTTTCAAATGATTCTTTGATTTACTCAGTTTTTTCCCTCGTTTTATGGTTGGATTATTTCAGTTCTTGGTTTTCTGGGTTTAGTCATCTCATTTGCTTATTCAGTTGGAACAACTTGGATTTCATGTTTCCACTTTTCCACTTAAAACATTTCTGAAATATAAAATTAACAATAAAACTTGGGATCATAAAAAAATTCGAAGAAATACTTTGTCACAGATAAAGCTAAAAATTCATGTATCATGAATGTAAGTAAGTTTATTAGAATTTGGTTTTTACTGTTTGTCAATAGTATAGGACAGAAGATAAACTCTACTTCCTAAAAACTGAAGTACCACCGTGGTTCGCCAGTCTGTCCTGTAGGCTGACAAAGGCCATAAACAGACCCCGGCGCTGGGGAAGACAGGAGGGGAGAGGAGAAGTGGGCGACGGAGGAGGAGGGGGCCGGATGGCATCACCGACTCAATGAGGGGCCTCTGGGAGACAGTGACGGAGGGGGAAGCCTGGCCTGCCGCAGCCCCTGGTGTCGCAGAGAGACGGACAGGACCTAGCAACTGAACCACACCACAAAGGCCACAAGGTTCAGTTCTGTTCAGTTCAGACACTCAGTCGTGTCTGATGCTCTGCAACCCCATGGACCGCAGCACGCCGGGCCTGCCTGTCCATCACCAACTATTGGAGCTTACTCAAACTCACGTCCATCGAGTCGGTGATGCCATCCAACCATCTCATCCTCTGTCGTCTCCTTCTCCTCCCGCCTTCAAAGGCCATGAGGTTAGTTTCTCCAAAGAAGTCATTATGAGCTTGAGTTTGAAAGGTCTTCCCATTCCTTGGCATTTTGATGAGATGTTTAGTAAACCTCAGACATGATGTCAAACCACAGAAAGACCTAAATTCTTCTGTTCTTGGATAATGTATTAATTTTTATTTTTAGGGATTCTGATGTATTTTCACATTTATATAGTGGGATTTCTTTTCCCTTTCACTTCAGTGCTTTATAAATGTTAGAGCATTAGATTATTAAGTGCAACAGATACAAGAATAAGGATTATCAGACCAGACTTGGTGGAAAGTCAAGCAGTCAACATAAAGAATACCTTCAATTCTTGACCCTTTATCCCTCACAGCATTTCTAAATTAATTATTTTTATAAGAGAACTCCCCACCTCCCCCCCACGTCCCAGGTCACAGAACCAGAGAAGCACCTAGTACTATTGATATATTTCAGGTCTTGAGAAGCCTGTTCAGAGTTTAGACCCTAGCCCAGCCCAACTGTATGCTATATTCTCTCATAAGCAGGAAACTTTTTTTCTTGTCACTTTGGATAAAATCAAAGATTATTAAAAAATTTCCCTATGATTTAAGAGCCAGATTCCTTTAAAGACACAGTGTATTCCTCACATATCTGTCCTAAGCAGACAGGCTTAAAATTACTGGAGTAAACTTATAAAAGCTAAAGAATGCTCAACATCTTTAAGGAATTTCAAATCATAATCACAGTGAGACAGCATTTCACTCCCACTATAACAGCAAAAAAAAAAAAAAAAAGCAACCCACCCCCACTCCAATTCTTCACTGGCAGGCCAGTAGTTAAAACTCCATTCTTCCAATGCAGAGTGTGTGGACTTCATCCTTGTTTGGGGAACTAAAATCCCACACACCTCAAGGTGCGACCTAAAAAGCAAACCCCAAACCCCACAATAACCAGTTGATGAAAAAGCAGATAATTTGGAAGTCTCATACATTGCTGATGGGAATGTAAAATACTACAGCCATTTTGGAGAACAGTTTGGTGTGAAGATTTCTTAAAAAGTTAAACATAAATTTACCATGTGACCCAGAATTTCCACTCTCAGTTATATCCACCCAAGAGAAATGAAAACATAGATTCACACAAATACTCTCACATGACTGTCCTTAGCAGCATTATTTGCAGTAACCCCAAATGGGAAACAGCTAACATGTTCATCAGCTGGTGAATGGATAGACCAACTGTGGCACGTCCACGCGATAGAGCACAATTTGGCAATAAAAAGAACCAAGTAGGGATACATACTAAGGCATGCTAAGTCACTTCAGTCATGTCCGACTCTGTGCGACCCCATAGACGGCAGTCCACCAGGCTCTGCCGTCCCTGGGATTCTCCAGGCAAGAACACTGGAGTGGGTTGCCATTTCCTTCTCCAATACTAAGGCATGAGTGAACCTCAAAAATATCTTGCTCAGTAAAACACGCCATACTCAAGAGATCTCCTAGTCCATGTTTTAATTTATAGTACACAGAGAGAAGAGGCAAATTTGATGAATGCAGAGAGCAGATTAGTAGTTTGCAGAATGAAGAGGAGCTGGAGGAGGGAGGAAGAAGTCGGGGACTTCACTGGTGGTAGTGCTTAAGATTCTGCCCTTCCACTGCAGCGGGCGTGGGTTCAACCCTGGTCAGGGAACTAAGATCCCACAGGCTGTGCAGTGTGGCCAAGTGAATTAAATTAAATTAAGGTTTAAAAAAAGAAGAAGAAATGGAGATTGGCAGTAAATGTACAACTGATTCATGGTTAAGAGATGCATGACTTGGTAAATTTACTGAAAATAATCAATGAATCGTACACTTGAAAAGAGTGAATTATGTGGTATGCAAATACGTCTCAATAAAATTATTTTTAAAAGCTAAGAGGGTTGATGTCAACATCCATGAATATTTAATCTTGTAAATATTCTTGTTAGATCTTCATACATCACCAATAAATAGGACTTGAATTATCTCGAGTGATAAATAAAGAACATGATAGTATTTGAAATAGCAAACTAATATTCAAGCTTCAATAATTCATTCTCCTTCTTTCTTTAAAACAGCAAGTCATTTGCAATCTGAGTAAATCTATGCATGTGGTCCATAAAATTCAGAAGTAGAATAAACAAAATACTGAGTGATATATCCCTTCCACTCCCTTCTCTGAAAAAAAAAACAACAACTAACATTTGAAAAATGTCTATGAATCACTAAGGAAAAACAAATTTTCTTCTTTGTATTAAGTTCTCTGTTTACCAGACTCCTCTGCCAAAAGATTCTATTTTCACAACCCATAATACATTTGTTTACTATGGTTCAAGGAAACATGATTTTCTATTAACAAAAACCTATCTTTCACAATAGAATTACCAATTATTTTAACATATCTCTTTAGCAGCTAAATTCCTTCAGATATTCATCAATCAGGAATCTTGTTTCTCTCTGTCCGGTTGCAGCAATATAAATATCATTTTGTGGAGATGTCAAATTTTTCTTTTTTCTGGCAAAACAAGAAAGCATAAGACAGATGGGTTAAGAAGAAAGTCAGACACAGTATCGGCTGCCAAAGGGGAAAATAATAAAAAAAATAAAGACAACATCTTGTCCATCAAGTAGCTCAGATCAAGAGTCTCTCTTTTCTCAAATGATGACAGCTCCAGACCTGTGCGCAGCCAGAAAATAAATAAGCAAAACCACTGAAAGTGTTTCTCCATGGTTTCCACTGTAATGTCTGGAATAGATACACCTGTCATTTTACTAGGAGGATTACCTGGGGGGAAAAAATACAGCCATAGCACACAAAGGAAAAAAGAAGAAAATTGAACAAGAGCACGCCACGTGTATTACACTGGGATAAACTGTCATTGTCCTTTTCTGGGCACTGCTGACGAACATGCTCAAGAAGAATAATCTACCCTGAATGATATGAAAGGATTCAAAGGACAGATTGATAATCTTCACGCGAGGAGTTTCAGGACAGCTGACGTAGCTGTTTTCAGTTGAAAACGGGCCCTGATGGGTATTCTGCCTTCATTTTTCTCAAACAGGAGTTTGCCCAACAGAGCCGGTGAAGTCGAGTTTGTGTGCTCTCTAATGGCCTTTTTTACAGCCAGGAAGACCTTGTTTTTCAGGCCTCAGGAAACTGTTGATAGAGTGAAGGAGGTTAGAACTGTGACTAGATCTGCCGGACCTGTGGGCCATCCATCACCCATGCACAACAATATCCCAACTGGAAGGGAAGTGAGGATGAACACGTTTAATGAGGTCTGAGCTTTGAAGGGAAAGAGAAATACAAGTCTGAGGGTTTTGAGATCGACTTCTTGAATGGATGCAATGAGAAATATTTAAAATATTTTATCATGGCTCTGAATCACATTTTTTTTTTTACATTTTGCACTTTCAGGCTCTAGGAAAAGCCTAGGTTTTGAAGGTATTAAGAATGTTTCTTAATGGGCCATATTCTTTGCCAATGCTTCATAGGAGGTGTTTAAGTCTAAGAGCGGGTTGCAGCATATTTGGATTAGAACCAGGCTGAGTTCTGGTATCAGATATGTTTCCAACTAGCTGAGTATTTAGGAAAACCACTCAATTTTCATAAGGCCCAGATGTCTCATCTCATAGGTGATAATAATTTCTGGCAAACTTGCTTTACATCATTGTACAAGCGTAGAATAAAATGATAAATGTAAGAGTATCTCAGAGAAGAAGCATTTCCCTAAGTAAAGGCATCATTCTTATGAGAAAACGAGAATGTCTTCTCTTTAACCCCTTGGTTTGCTTGGAGATGAAAGCTAGGGTCACTCCTCTAGGAGACGATTGGTTTCTGGTCGCGTTTCTTAGGTTGTGAGGGGGATAAAGGGCTGATCCTCAGCTGTGACAAGTACAAAGTCCTGCGCTTGGCCTGGTGTTTGGAGAGCCTCATTAATCATGCTCCATTGTGCTGTAAGTTCTGTAAACAGTGCAAGAGCATGAAGCACAGCCCTTCGCGAGGGACGTCTTTCCAGCCTAGCTCCAGGAAGCCTTTGAGATTTCCTCAAATGGCCGGGTTCCATTTCAGTCATTAGTTAACCCTGCCTGGCGGGTGACTCTGCACCCCACCAGGCAGCAGTAAGGGGATATGCATTCAAACAGTACAAGCATAGCTTGTGCTCGTCACATCACCATTGGGAACAGTAGGGGCTTTCCTTCCTCGGGATAAGTCAAATCATTTATGCGAATCCCATAATATTCCACATTATCATTGCTTTTGAAAACTCATGTCACAGAGTTACAGTTAGAAAAAGAATGCTAACCATCCTTCTTACGGATATTTTGGGTGAGATTAAAAGGCAAGTGCCATTTCTTACAGATTTATACAGTCTTTTGGGAAAGTCTTTTTTTCGAATGAATGAGTGACTATGAAACAATATAGAAACTCAGGTCACCTTTGGGACTATGAATCAGAGAACACTGGGGTATGTTCTAGAATCATCTACTCAAAGTTCCTTGTTATATTTTGATTACACTTAGCTTCCAAAGTCTCTAAAATCCTCTTGCTTCTAAAGATTTTATTATTTTTTAATTAATTATTTAATGTTTTAAAGCATATATATCAGTTGGAATGTAGTTCTTTTTAGCTATGAAAGCAAAAACCCAACGGAATTAATGCAAACAAGATCATTTAAATAGTTCTCTGTGTGAAACTGGTACAGAAATGTTGTTGTTGTTTAGATGCTAAGTTGTGTCTGACTTATTTGCAACCCCACAGACTATAGCCCACCAGGCTCCTCTGTCCATGGGATTTCCCAGGCAAGAATACTGGAGTGGGTTGACAGTTCCTTCTCCAGGGGATCTTCTGTACCCAGGGGTTGAACATGAGTCTCCTGGACTGGCAGGTGGATTCTTCACCACTGATTCACCAGGGAAACCCATAGATATACATAGAAATGCATATTTTAATACTATTAACTTTACAATTTAGTTGAAGAAGAGTTCATCGAAGTCCCAGTTTCCAACTTGCTTTGGAGATCCAGATACAGTAAACTGAGTAAAAACACTCAGTTCTGGCTCATTTTCTTGTCTTTGATGCCCACTATTCATTCATATCCCAGGAAAAGCCATGACTGTGGTGGTTAGACACTGGTTTAATGAGGCAAATGCTGGAGTCTACATAATAAGCAAGATATTATCCTTCATTATAGGTAACATGGAAAACTTTATGAGACTTACAGTAGGATGACATTTTGCACAAGAAAAGAGCATTTGGCTGGATCTAAGATAATATATAACCACAGCTCAAGATAGAAGATATTCCAATAATTAATAAAATGTTTATGAAAAATGAAGCATGTATTTACTTTCCCTATAACAGTGATTTTCTTCAAGGTCATCAGTGCTCCTAGTATTTCTCCTTCTCTGACTTCTAAAGGTTTTTTTTTCCCCTTTCATATTAATACTTTGCATTATTTCAAAATAGTGAGATTCAAACTAAACAATTCTTAAGAGTAAGAATAATTTGCAGAGGGCAAGTTAGAATCATTAATAACAAGATAAATGGATGTGATAATGTCAACATGCTTAGAATAATGGACTGAGCATTGTAAATTGCAACTATGGAATTTTCTCCTGGTCCTTCTATATTATAATCCAGTAAATATGTCTAGCTATTCCATCATACTTTCTCATAGCATATTACCTGTACAAATGTAGCTAATTTCTCAACAACAAAAAAATCTATATTCTTTCTATCACTCTTGGACTTTTTCTACATCATTCTAAATTTGGTTGTTCTCTTTGACTTTTACAAACTTCCTATCATACATTTTTTTTTGTAAGTATCTGTATGGTGTCCTTGTTTTATTGCTTAGGTTATTAAATACTTCTGAAGCTCTACTGTGTGCCAGGCACTTCATTTGATCCTGGCAACAGTGGCGAGAAGTAGATTATTGCAGAGGATTCAGACAAGTAAGTGGAATTATAGTGCAATTGTGTTCAGTGCTAGGTAGGGGAAACATGATGTTCTGTGTAACAGCATAGAATAAGTAAGTACCTAACTCAGTCTTTTGGAGTCAAGCATCCTTTCTGATAGGATGAAATGTGATATGATAGAAATGTGAAACTGCTTACTTTGATTGGGATATCTATTGTCAAGGAGAGGAAAAACAGAAGAGAAAGAATTTAATAACAGGGCTTGCAACTTGTGTTTAAAAGTTGAGTTTTATACTGAAGGAAACAGGAAGTCATTGAAGGTTTTTAAATAAATCATAAGATCTAGTTTGTGCCTTTGCTATTCAACCCTGCCATAGACAACATGTCAACAAATGAACATGTGTGCTTCAATAAAGCTTTATTTGCAAAACAAGAAAGCTGGCAGGAATTGACCCACAGGCCACAATTTGCAGAACTAGAGTGCCCCTGCTGAGGCAAAATTGCAAGAGTTTGGTCACTGGCTAGAAATAAGGGCTTGGGGGATGCCAAGTTATTGGCTCAGTCAGTGTATCAGAGAGAACTACCAGTGGCTGACGCTAAACTTGGTTAAAGGCATATGAAACTATATATCACGTAAGATATTGTAGAAGAAGGCAATGACGCAGTAGAAGTGATTACAGTTTGGAAGATATCATTCAATGGCCATACAAACATGGGTTAAATTAAGCACTGTAAAATCAGAGTGTAAGCTAGTAATTCTATCTTTGTAAAAAAACATGATGCAATTTTATACCTGTAAAATGAATAATCATTTTTAAATATAGGAGCTAGGAAGACAGCATTTGAACACCAATGAGTTCTAAGAATAATAGGTGCTAGATACGGTCAAAGTATTATGACGCAGGAACATGCAATATTTTGAAAAGCTTAACAAAGAGTCATACATAAACTGCAGAGAGTGGAATAAATATGGAAACAGTTAAAGAAAGGATGTGACTCACAGGAAGAGAGCCAATCTGAAAATTCAGAGAAACGTAGGGAGGAGACCAAGGAGAAATCCAGAGTGAGATGAAATAACTGTTCGGGGAGCAGATGGTGCAATATCTCATTCTTAAGAGATAAGATGAGTGAAGAGTCTGCCTTTTCTCCTTAAAAAGTTACATTACTTATATTTTGTATTCCACTTCTTTCCTTTTGGGAGTGATTTCCTCTGTAATTCACCTTTCTTCAAGAATGGAATGTTATCCGTATCCCATCTAATGTCACCGTTGTTACCTTAAAGACTTAAGATTCTCAAGCCATTTTATTTTTCTTACCCTCTCCATCGCCATTTTTGCTTCCATCCTATATGTTCTGCAGATGAGCATGAAGTCAGTGAGGTTGCACCACAATGTGAAGTTAAGATATTTTGGCAACTCCTAATTGCTGGTTCTGCAAGACATTTGGGAGATATTATATATCATGAGTAAAGGAAATCCCCTCACCCCTCCTTTTTGGCATGCTCCTCTCAGGCAATCACAGTTAGACCATCAATGCAAGAAGATGTAGCTTTTAAACTCTTGGCAAATATAACTGGGAACATCAACCTTTCATTGGTTTCAGCATCCAAGATCCAGATATCCAGCCTGGACCTCTCCTCCTGGCCACCTCCCCAATCCCCATTCTTTGGAAGCTGGGTGTCAGTGTCTTCAATGTCTGGAGACTTTGGCATGGAAACCACCACCAATCAATGAAACGTTTCCTTTACATGTACATTGAGTCAAGTCAGTGTGCTTTAGATCTTGAGAACCCCTCCCAGAACTGTCTAAATGCCACCATTTTAAAGGAAGGCATTGATGCAAATGCCAAAAACCAGTGACAGCATGGCTGATGCCATCCCAAGTTCTTAATCCCAGCATGACAAGCCCTGACTGTGTCCAGATGTCTGCAGATAAGGTTTCATTTAACTTGTCCAGAAAAGGAACCTGGAGGATTACAATTGAAAGTTGTTTATTCAGGGCCTGTGTACAAGATCTAAGAAGTACATTGACGTGGCTCAACGTACATGAAAAGGAAATGTTTCATTGGCATCTCCCCCTCCCTAATTTCCAGCCAGTGAACAACTCTTGCAATTTTACTTCAGCAGGGGCTCTCTAGTTCTGCAAACTGTGGCCTGTGTGTCAACTTCTGCCAGCTGCCTTGTTTTGTAAATAAAGCTTTATTGAAACATACATGTTCACTTGTTTACATATTTTCCATGGCTCAGTTGAATAGCAAAGGCACAAATCGGATCCCATGACTTATTTAAAAACCTTCAGTGTATACAGGTATATAGGTGTATATGTATGTGTATACACGCATATATATATGTTCCAAAAAGCAAATCTTAAGACTTACCTTTTCAAAAATTTTTATCATCTTCTAAAGATACTTTGGCCACCTGATGCGAAGAACTGACTCATTTGAAAATACTCTGATGCTGGGAAAGATTGAAGGCGGGAGGAGAAGGGGACGACAGGGGATGAGATGGTTGGATGGCATCACAAATTCGATGGACACGAGTTTGGGTAAACTCCAGGAGTTGGTGATGGACAGGGAGTCCTGGCATGCTGCAGTCCATGGGGTTGCCAAGAGTCGGACACGACTGAGCGACTGAACTGAGCTGAGCTGAAAGATACTCCTAGTTATATTGTCTGTCATGTGGCAACAAGTACACAGGCCTCATAACGCATTCTTGAGCTTTTCTCTTTAAAGCTGTGGTTCATTCTAATAAAATAAGGTATAGGTTTTTTGTTTTGCTGTTGTTTTGTGTTTTAAAGGAAGAAAAAGTGCTAGCTTTCTACCAAGTACATTGTTAGAATGAGGGAGGATCTATCCTTGATGGTGCTTCATTGTATTCAAAATGTAAAGAATATTTCAACTCTATCACATCTAGAATATAGCTATAAAGACTGTCACATTCATTGAGCTTAAAATTTCTAAAGATTCATCTATAGCATTGTTTTATTGTCTTAAGTTACACTAAAATATCCATTACTCTGACTAAGTAATAAAGGTTAATATGGCTTAATCCTAATTTAATTTTCTCACAACTAAGTGTCTGCAGAGAGCAGGCAAATTACCATATTTCTTTATTAGGTTCATTAAAACCACTGAAAGGTGATATTTACAATTAGTTGTAAAAGCTTATTACCTTTGGCTGAAACAAATCCACAGTAGGTGACCAAGATTGTAACTTCAAAAGTTCATAGCCACAGTACATGGAATATATTTTAGAGAATTCAAAATGCAAAAATCAATGCTAAATTTTTTTTTTAAAGTCCCATCGCAGGAAGTTACCACCAAAGGCGTTGGATAATGTTCAGAGATTCACTACTTAAAATATGCTCATTAATTGATATTACAATAGGTTGAAGTTTTTAATGCAGCAAAAATCACCTCATTCATGTCAGCTTTGCTAATTATACCAATCAATAAATGAAAACGCATAGCTATCGCTCGATCCATTGCTCAGGAGCCATCAGAAAGCATAGTCTGCAGGTTTGCACCAGACCTTGCACCTTCTTAAAAATAGGGCTTATGGCCTCAGAGATATCTACTAGGTCTCCAAAAACAAGAATGGAGTTTTTCAGTCATATTCCCTTTTGAGTCTCTCAGATGTGGCACACCTGTTTCTACTGAACATGATCTAGATACTTATAAAACAATTACTTAATCTCAGCAAATAATAACTGAGAATTTACTCCACAGGAACCAGACATCTGTGACTGACGCTGGGGATGCAAAGCTGAGCAGGAGGCTCTCCTAGCTGTGACCCTTCAGAATTTGAAACTGGAAGAGATGACGTTAAGTTGCTTTAGTTGACAAGAATCCTATGCAAGGATCAGATAAAGCCCATCAGTGGACATCCAACTTCAAATGATCAGTTTGCTTCTGTTCCAGATCTGATCTTCTCAAAAACGGGTATCTCCTAAATTCATTAGCTATCTAACACTTGTGAAAATGACACATTATTCTTGTAGAACTTTTCTATTGATTCCAGAACAAAATATGGTTTTAAAATACGTTGTTCCTGTGCTTTGCACTTCACTGCAAGTTTACACGACAAACCTTTAAGTTAACAACAGAAGCTGCAAAGAACTCATTTTCCAGTAATTTAATACATCTCAAAACCTCTAGGGTTCAGCAAGGGTAAGAGTCAGGGAGAGAGGAGATGGCTGACTGTGCCTGACACGGATAAATCTTTCTCTTGGGTTTTCCCACTTTCAATTACTGCTGCCAATTTACTTCCTAACACTCATTGGGTCCCTTAGCTGTAAACTCTGACCTTTTACCTTAACGTCTCCATGTAAACCAAAGTCCCTCCTTTTGATTGTCTACTGGTAAAACTGAATTAGTCTGGAAATTCTCAAATCTTTACCGAGTATTAATAGAGAACAAATAGGAACTAAATGTATAAAATAAAGCAAAATTTTAATATTTCCTTTGAAATATTAAGAGAGAAATATTAATATTTCCCTTGATAAGGCAGAAGTATCTGTGTCTACAGCAGCTAGCTTCCTTTAGCATCTGCTGGCCTTATCTTACTCAACTAGTTAATTAGCTCTAGAAACTCTTGTGTGTAGTGATCTCAAGGGGGAGGAAGGTCCAGAGGGAGAATAGAGTGGGTGGAGTTTCTAGACATTCCTTAGACAGTTTTGCTTTTATGTATTCTGTTTGTTTACATTTCTAGGTGAGGTTTCCTTTGAAGAGGATTTTCACAAGCTAAAATTTTTTAAACCATGACACAAGCCATGTTGAGTTAACTACTTGCTGATTCACATGTGACAAACACGACAAGAGGACTGCTTATTAAGTCCTTCCTTCCGGAAGTTCTCACTACGTTCAATCTGTCCTCAGTGATGCCCAATGAGCCTCAGAATCCTTCTTAAGCCCACGTTTCAGACAGCTACAGTCGTTGGTCAGTTTCCACACATCTTGTTGTTGTTCAGTCCCTAAGTCGTGTCCAACTCTGCAACCCCATGAACAGCAGCACACCAGGCATTCCTGTCCGTCACCAACTCCTGGAGCTTGCTCAAACTCATGTCCATTGAGTCAGTGATGCCGTCCAACCGTCTCATCCTCTGTCATCCCCTTCTCCTCCCACCTTCAATCTTCCCCAGCATCAGGGTCTTTTCCAGTGAGTCAGTTCTTCACATCAGGTGGCCAATGTATTGGAGTTTCAGCTTCAGCATCAGTCCTTCCAATGAATATTCAGGACTGATTTCCTTTAGGATGGACTGGTTTGATCTCCTTGCAGTACTAGGGACTCTCAAGAGTCTTCTCCAACACCACAGTTCAAAAACATCAATTCTTCAGCATTCAGCCTTTTTTATTGTCCATCTCTCACATCCATACATGACTACTGGAAAAACCATAGCTTTGACCATGTGGACCTTTGTTGATAAAGTGATGTCTCAGCATATTAGTTTAACCCAAAGCATTGTCATCCCTGATCTAACCCTCTCTTAGAGTTCCTGACTTCTTAGCTGCTGGCCTATTTTGATGTGCAACACTATGTTTATTTTGTGCTTAGTGTCTTAAGCTGAAAGTCTAAACATTTAATTCTATTATCAAAATATAGATAATTAGATGAATCTGTTGGCTTTATTATTATTTTTTTTTTTCTGATTTTGGTGGTGGTGGTTTAGTTGCTAAGTCATGTCCATTTCATGTGGCCACGTTGACTATATAGCCTGCTAAGCTCCTCTGTCCATGGGATTTTTCAGACAAAAATGCTGGAGTGGATTGCCATTTCCTTCTCCAGGGGATCTTCCCGAGCCAGGGATCAAACTCAGGTTTCCTACATTTCAGGCGATTCTTCACCAACTGTGACACCAGGGAAGCCCTTAGTACCTGACATTTCTATGAAGTGCTCTTTGTAATATGATTTCTGTTGTATATGCCATGAAAAAATATTCTTTAGGCAAATATACTTGGACATTTCTACATACTATAGCTCATTGTGAAGAGCAAAGATGTGTAATAGCTAAAAAAAGATTCTAAGTGCTATAGTAGAGAATCCTGTCTGATATATTTTAACCAAGCATTTCCCAAAATTATCTAACCATGGAAAACTTTAAACCAATGACACTTTTTAACAACCTGAGAACACATTTTGGGAAATTCTCCAATTACTTGGCCAGTTTCCTCACTCGAACTTCTACCTTCAAGCCACCTGATTTTCTGCCACCAAAACTGTCTTTCTAAAATTACACGTTTGATCATGTCATCCCCGAGTTCAAAAACCCTAAGTGGTTTTACTTTAGCTATAAAATAAATCCGAGCTCTTGACTATTGAGTTCAAAGCCTGAGATTTCCTCTGAAATTCATTTTTGTCAGTTGTAGCGGCAAGGTAGAGAGGATTACTTTGCAAACACTGGGCATCTGCAGAATGAATCTGCCTTTCCTCATCCCCAGTCTTCCTGGTTGTCACTCAGCAATCACTGACATTCTCACTCATGGTTGCATATTTCTGCTTTGTATTAATTCATTCTCTCAGGCTTTATCTCTGTCATCAAAAATACCTATTTATTTTTAAGCCAGTCATGTGGAATATGGGATCTTAGTTCTCCAACCAGGGATTGAACCTGTGCCCCCTCGATAGGGCGCAGGGAGTCTTAACCACTGGAGAACCAGGGAAGTCCCTCAAATTCTTATTTAAAATATAGCTCAGAGATCACTATTGTGCTTCTGACATTTTGGACTGGATGACTGTTTGCTCTGTGCATTGTGCGATGTTTATCACCACCCCTGCCCTCTTACCTACTAGATACCAGTAGTACCCTTACCTTCCTCCCAGTCATGGCATCAAAAACACCTCCTTGGAGGGAAAATTACCTGAAGTCAGGAACCACTGTTCTAGATCAAATGTTTGCCTTTCCCTGTTCTCTGTCTCATGGCCACCAAATAGCCTCTGAATTCAACCGAACTGAATTGTTCTTACTTGTCCCATGAGGGTTTGATTGTAGTTGACAGGTGAAAAAAGAAAAAAAAAACATTTTAAAAAGAAGTAAATAAGACATTCAAAGCATGCTGTTATTTGGGAAACCTTATGAGCATTATTCTTTTCTAATTTTAGATTTATTGATGAGACCTGAGAGCTGGCAGAATGGATTCTCCCATTCAAAGGTTACGCAGACCTTAGAAGTGTATTTCTCACATCTACAATTTTGTTACGCAGAAGTTGTCTTTTGTTTTCTGTTCTCACAAGTCTTCAGATTTGGTGACATGAATACACGATTGAGCCATTAAGACTCGATAACTACACTGGTTTGTCTTCTTTCTATTTCTCTTTCATTAATGGCACAGAGTGATTTGTCTCCAGAGATTTTTTTATTTTTTTTATCCTTTAAGGAAATTCTTTTATTTCTTACAAATAGTTGTCTTGTGACATGAAGACTCATCACAGTCATGATTACATTTTGCTTGTCTGCATTGAACTGTCATCTGTAAGCGTTTGAGCCTGGCATGCAGGAGTCTTTCTGTATTTGCACCACATTTTTTTTTTTTTTTGAGTCACTTACCAATCTGAGATGATTTGTAAGTGAGTATAAGCTACTTTTGGCACTCTCGGCCTTTAATTTTCCTGGTTCCATAACAAGATTGTTTATAATTTTCTAGCTGTCCCCAAGCAAAATAATGATGATGCTATTTGTAATTTTATTTATAAAAATTGCTAAACAACATTACTTATCATTAACCTTGATGTTTGTCTACATTCTCTGTCTGCATCGGTAATTTCTATGCTTTATTCACAAATACTCACCTCCCACTTTAGATGCAGGGGATGAATTTAAGAGGTTCAAATGCATCCAAATGTTTGGTTCTTTATCTGAAACTTATATGAATAATCAGGTTCCTTCCTGAATCATGAATCTCAAATATTGAGCTGGAAATTAAGAGTCTCACTTGACTTCCTGCTTTTAAAAAAAGTTGGCTAATTTGGGGGAAATTGGTACAAGCAAAGAACTTCTGTGGCTTCCCAGGTGGCTCAGTGGTAAAGGATCTGCCTGCCATTGCAGAAGATGCAGGAGACAAGTGTTCAGTCCCTGGGTGGAGAGGATCACCTGGAGGAGAAAATGACAACCACTGTGGTGTTCTTGTCTGGAAAATCCCATGGACAGAGGAGGCTGGTGGGCTACAGTCTATGAAGTTGCAAAGATTTGGACAGGACTTAGTGACTGAGCATTCATACATGGGAACTTCTGTACACTTCTATACGTGGGCTTCTGGTATTTAATTAAAATGACAATAGACACCATGTCACTTGGCTTTGTTTAACATTATATATTTTGGACCCAGGAAGGATCTTAAGATCCATTAGAGAGTCTGCAATCCACAAATGGAGAAACATTGGTCAAGAGTCATTAAGCAGTTTGTAATTTTAAAAGAAACATTAAAATCAAGTATAAAAGAATAAAGCTTAAAAATGTTTTTTGCTCCTCTAACTTGACTCTTCAAATTCAGGCTGACATTTGACATTTCTCACTGTCAAATCAGTGAGATTTGACAATAAGGCACTTTTCATTTGATTTTGCACCAGCAGAAACACGGACTTCCCAGGAGGTGCAGTAATAAAGAAACTGCCTGCCAATGCAGGAGATGCAGGAGATGCAAGAGGCACAGGTTCGATTCCTGGCTCAGGAAGATCCCATGGAATAGGAAATGACAGCCTGCTCCTGTGTTCTTGCCTGGAACATTTCATGGACAGAGAAGCCTAGTAGGTTACAGTCAGTCCATAGGGTTGCAAAGAGTCGGACAAGCCTCAGCGACTGAGCACACACACATACACACACACACAGCAGATTTACAGATGTAATTTTAATCTAAACACAAAATACTGGCAAAAAATTTGGCATAGATGTCTGTTTATTATTTCCAATATATAGTAACCCACAGCATGCTTCCTTGACATTTTGATGTTCATTTTCCTAGTTAAGTCTCCCAAATCATGACCTCAAATGATGTCGTAAAGAATATATATACACATATACATCTACAGAGCTCTGGGAAGGAACAGGGAGGCTGCAGTTCATAGGGTATATGCTCAGTTTATTTAGTCAAGTGTTAACAGGCTGCTTTCCAGATCGGCTGTTGTGGTTTCTGTACCTACCCATGTATCACTACACATATTAGCAATACTTACTAAATTTTGCAGTTTGAATGAATGTAAAGTAACATCATTATTTATTATAATATTAATTTATCTGATGACTTACTAATGAGTTTGGATCTCTCTGTCTAGAGTTAGTATTTGAACTTGCTCTTTTGAGAATTTCTTATTTTGGTATTTTTAAAACATTTAGATTTCTGTCTTTCATTAAAATGCGGAGTTCTTTATATATTAAAGATAGCTATAGTGTGTTTATTGTAGATGTTTCACATACCTTTCTCCAGTCTCTTACCTGTCTGTTAACTTAAATGTTTACCTTGTCTTTTACTAGATACAAATTCTTAAGATGTTTTTCTTGTCTTTACTAAGTTGAGAAATACTTACAAAGATATTCATGAGCATTTTCTTCTGATAACAATCGCATTGCCTTGTTTTTTATAATCTTTATGGAGTGTGGTTTTGCATTTTGCGTAAGGTAAAAAATTGTAGTTTTTCTGCATAGAAGTAGACTATTTTAACAATACCATGTATTAAGGAGCCTATTCTGTCCTCTTTGCTTTGAAACACCATCCTTATCACCCATTTCATTGTATGACACAGGTTTTTTGTATAAATTGCACTATTTATAAGCTATACTTTCTGTTTCATTGACTTTTTTGTTCCTGCACTGTACTATTTGTCTTACTATAATAATATAATATATCTTAATACTTGGTAAAGTAATTCAACCTAACTTAGCCTTGGTTCTCTTTTTTCAAAACTGGCATAGTTATATATAGACCATTATTATTATACGTTAACATTAGGAGGCATTTTATCAATTTTCTGAAAACATTGACTGAAGATTTTTATTGTTTCATTTGAATTTGTAGAATAACTTGGGAAGAATTGACATCATCATCTTGATATATTACCACCTCTATATAAATAGTTTATCATTTTTTATTCAAAATTTTTTCTATGATTCTGTATATTTCTCCTATGGTTTCTCCTATGATTCTGAAATTCCTCCTATGATTCTGATTTTGTTTAGTCAGTAGCTAAAAGTTATGGTGTTGTTATAAAGAGCATTTACCTTCTAGTTGATTATTGCTAGGAATGCCTAGTTCTTGATGGGTGAGCAGGACACTTAGAATAGTAGCTGTGTCCTTTCTAGTTAGAGGGACAAATCTTAGTGAAAATCCACAGCCTGTGAAGATGAGAAGATACATGGGGAACAGAACGAATTTCATTTGTCTAGAGCCAAGGATTCCAGGAGAGAACCAGAAGGAGAAGAGAATAAGATGAAAGAAAGAGGAGAGTAAGATTAAAGCAAGGGGTAGAAGTACATCAATGGCTTATTCTCTCCTTTCATTTTCAGGGGTCTGGTTGAAAGCAAGAGTTCTTGAGCCAAACTGCTCACATCCTGACTCCATCGCTTGTTAGCTGGGGGACACTTGGCCTCTCTGTGCTTTAGTCTCTTCATTGGTAAATGGGGATTATGGCAGTGCTGACCTCATTAGAGTTTAGTGAAGATTAAATCAGTTAAGACATGGAGCATCTGGTGTGGAATAAACATTCAATAAATGTTTAACTTTTATGCTTGTTGTTGCTGTTTTTATTAAGAAATATGAGATCATTAAAGAGTTTGATGTGATTTGCCCAATGTCAGAAAGCAGGTCAGCAACATAGTGAAGAGCACATTTAGGTTTCCTGATTCTAAGCGTAAGATTAGACTTTTAATCTTGTTGTGGAAACAAATAAATGTATTAAAAACATCTTTGAAAAAATGGCCATTTATTACAATGCTACAGTGACCTTAATGAATGAACTGGCATAGTAAGCTCAAATGCTGTCTTCATACATTTTAAAGCACAAATAGTATTTGTGTACCCAAACAGGAAGTATTCATAAAAGGCATAAAACAGTATAAAACTTCCATATTCTGACAAGTAATGTTGGAGGTATATTTTTAAAGTCTACTTGAATATGCCACTATGTATTATGTTATAAAGAAAAATAAATTTTAATAAAATATTCACTTTAAACCTTGGGAATATTTCAATGGCAGCTGAAGCAGTTGATGGTCTCTTGGAAGCTGAGAATGGAGCGATAAAAAAAGATTCAAAGTTATTGATCTCTAACATAATTCTGCAGTGATAAGAGAACAGACTCTATATGATTTCAGTATCTTTAGAGCATGAAATTTTTGCATCTTGTTTTAAGTCCCTGAATACATTCCAGTGTTTCCTTGTTTATAGTCTATGGGAACTTGAATAGAATTTGTACCCAGATATTGTGTGAAAATTGTATAAGTCTGAATTATGTTGAATTGGTTCATAGAGATTTTCAGATCTACTGTATCTTTCTATTTTTCTGTCTATTCATTCTATTAATTTTTGAGAGTTTGATATTGAAATTCCAACTAAAAATCTTAATTTATCTACTTAAAAATTTAGTTGCATTATATAGTGGAATTATATGTAACTTTGTTCTGTATTTTCCAATTCTCCTATAAATGTGTTATACTTTCATAATTTAAAAAATAAAATTTTTATTTTAAAAATTCAAAGTGATGCTAATTCACTCTTAACCTATGACCATATCATTAACATTAAACAATAGTGGAGACCTTTACAGAAGGTGGCATATCAATAAAAATTGGCTAGCATTGACTAACTATGGAACAGTTTTTTCCTTCTTTTTCTAATTTAGAAAATGCTATTTTTGGCTTTTCTAGTAAGTACTGTAAACATGGATAGAATTAACTTATATTTTATCATCATAATATCACATATTCACTTACATATGAATTACCTTACATAATTCACCAAGGTGTCAATAATGAGGGAATTTCTTTTTTTTTTTCTCAAGTCAGCATCACAATTTGTGCCATTCCAGCCCCCGTTCCTCTCTTTACTTCTTGCGTGTTAGATCTGTCTTCAAGTTGACTTGCAGATTACAGGCCTCTTTGAGGTCAGGAAACAGTCCTTGCAACCACTGCATCTTCCAGAAGGCCTTGCACAGGAGAGGTACACGGCAGACCCTCAGTAAAGAAAGTAGTCTGGGTTCTTTCCTGGTGGTCCTCTGGCTAAGACTCTGCACTCCCAATGCAAGGGGCCCAGATTCAATCCCTGGTTGGGGAACTAGAACCCACATACTGCAACCAGAGTTTGCATGCTGCCCTAAATAAAATCCAGTGCAGCCAAAAAAATAAATAAATCTTAAAAAAATTAGCAGCTTGTGCCAAAGAGGGTTGAAATGATTTGTATTCAGTGAGAAACAATTAATCTTCTTGATTGAAAGGCTTTAATTTAGCTCAAGATCCAGAGAGCACAGGACTCATAGAAAGTGTGAGTCGGTGTACAGAGTAGTTAGTGACAATTGGTTTGCAGATTTATGAAATTAGGCTTTCAGTTGTATGAGCTAGATGGTGTATCATCTCATTAGATCTAACATTTATTTCCTGAGAAACCACTGAGTATAAATTCTACCAGCGCCTCTTTCTTTGCTTTCAGGCCACTCACATTCCAATCACCCCACCCACACACTCCCTTAGGCACACACAATATTAATCCTATTTTCTTTTTTGGTTGTTTCTCCTGAAACGTTGATAAAATAAAGTGTTGAAAGCCTGAATGGCTTGCTTTGAACAGAACAGCAGAAATTCATACACAAAAGCTTCTCCCCCTACATTCCCTCTGGGCCTAATTCTAGGACCTCTATTCTTTGGGTAATAACTCTAATTTAGTTAATAACCAGGATAGAAATAGAAAGAAAAAAAAAATTCAGATAAACCAACCACCTCCCTAAAACCTATCTTTTAAAGGATTTGAAGTCTGAAGTCCAAGCACTACTTTTTTATTCCATTCTTTTTCATATTCTACTTCCTTTGTCACTCTCAGCAGGAAATGGAAACCACGTGTATACAGAAATACATGTCAATTTGGCCTTTACATTAAACTTGTTTCTTTTGGTCTGAAACTTCTTTGAATTTCAATTCAAGGTAACAAACAAATGTTTAGAATTTTCTAAGCAGCACACTGTGCTGTTTCAAAGATGTGTAGAATAAATACCATTTTAACCATTTCAACTAGCACATTTATACCCAAGGCTTGGACATTTTAATTTCTAGAGTTTTCAAAATTATTTATTTCAAAACTCCAACCAACCAAAAAAAAAGAAAGAAAGATTGAAGAAATGAATATACACCATTGATAAATGCCTTTGTTACAAACAGAGAAAATAGACCCTTAGTCTGCCTTGGCTCTAGTAGTTAGCACTTGGCATCTAATTAATTAGTTATCAGGGGTGGAGTCCCACAGAGAAGCAATTCCCTTTTCTTCTGATTATGGATTGCATTTTGATGGTAAAATTGTGGGTTGTGTCCCTCTCTAGTGACAGCTTTTGTGTGATTAATGTCTCTAGTATCATTTTTCCTTTGTCCCCTTCACACAAAAGATGCCACAAAATCACCATCACCAATCAAAATGGAGCTCTCCCCAAATCACCCTCCATCTTTCCTTGTTATGGTTGATCTTTAGCTTGGTGTATTTGAAAATTAAGAACAAAAGGAAAGACCAAAAAGGTGCTATACTTATTACTTCCATTTCAATTTAAGTTATGGCTGCACAATGCTGAGTTCCACTAGGTTTTAAACAGATGAGATCACCTGCAGAGCGTAGTTTCATTAAATGTACTCGTTTTAAAAAAATGTCACTCAGCAAAACACTATTGTCTGTAAGTGACCTAAACATTTCGGCATTTAACTGTGGCTCTGTACATTGTTGTTTGTCAACGCCCTCGAGCAAATCCACCTGAATAACAAACATTTGCTCAAAACACAAGAAATCAAAAACCTGAAACATTTACTCAAATGCATGAGTAAGATACATGTTTTACATAGTTAAATATAACCTCATTGTGCAGTTAGCTGATAAATTTGTTAGACTAGTGTATTTGCATTGTTAGATAACATTACTGGCTCAATGGACATGAGTTGGGCAAACTCTGGGATATGGTAAGGGAAGCCTGGTGTGCTGCAGTCTACGGAGTCGCAGAGTCAGACATAACTTAGTGACCCAACAACAACAGAAGAATTGGTTCAAGTCACCTTAAAAACAGTAACTGACAGGTATGTTTAAGGGAGCCCCTTGTTTTACCATCACAGCTTCTGCTCTCTTTGGCCCTCGTTTCATTTCCCTGGGAACTAACTTCCTCTGCATTTACACGTTGTTCTCTGTTCCCTCCTATCTTTGCTGCCCACAGGGAACCTCCTTTGCCATCTCTGGGTCATTCTGCCTTACCTCTATCTGACTGCTGTCTCTAAGCTCCTTAAAACCAGTTGCTGAGGGGAAGATTCTTACTGGTTCATCTCACTTTGTAAAATTAAGCTGCCATGATGAAATATTAGTTAATAAGATGGTGGATGTAACTGCCCCTGAGTTGTGGCTCATTCTTGGTCTAAATTACATTTAGGTCCAAGAGGCACATCCTGCTCATGCAGAATAAAATACGGCTTCCTTCGCCAGTTCTTTAGAGCTGTGTGGGTAAGGGATGTCCCAAGACACCTCAGTTGTGTCCGACTTTTTGTGACTCTATGGACTGTAAGCCTGCCAGGCTCCTCTGTCCATGGGATTCTTCATGCAAGAATACTGGAGTGGGTTTTTATGCTTTCCTCCAGGGGATCTTCCTAACCCAGGGATCAAACCCACAGTTCTTACATCTCCTGCATTGGCAGGCAGGTTCTTTACCACTAGCACCCCCTGGGAAGCCCATGTCCCCTTGGAAGGATGGTCATATATGGATGGTGCTGTCTACTAGATATTTGTGTCCTCCTGCAGATTCATATGTTGAAGCCTGATTCCCAATGTAATGGCCTTTGGAGATGGGGAATTTAGGAGATAATAAAGGTGGAGCCCTCATGAGTGGGATTAGTGATCTCCTGAGAAGACATGTAAGAGAACTTGGCTTATTTCTTTTTCTTTACTTTCTGTCTGTGATGATAAAATGCCCATCTGTAAACTGGAAAGTGGGCCTCCCCAGACACTGGGGAATCAACAGATTTGCTAATGGACAGGATTTGGGCTGTGGATAAAGTATAATTGGCTTCAGCAGAAATGAGATTTTATTAATTGAGACAAAAACTGCAGGAGGCATAGCGTAGTTTTGGGGTGGTGGTTTATTAGAAGCTCAGTTTGGGATATGTTAAATCTGAGTTGCCTGTTAAACATTTAGGTGTAGGTATTTTACAGCTGGGGCTTCCTAGGTGGCACTAGTAATAAACAACCTGCCCACCAATGCAGGAGATGCAGGAGGCACAGGTTTGATTCCTGGGTAAGGAAGATCCCTGGAGGAGGGTTTGACAACCCACTCTACTATTCTTGCCTGGAGAACCCCATAGGCAGAGGAGCCTGGTGGGCTACAGTCCATGGTATTGCAAAAAGTTGGGCGCATCGAAGCAACATACTTAGCAGGCACGCAGCTGCATCTTACTGCAAGTTGAATATTTAGGTCTAGAGGTTATGGAACAATTCCAGGCTGGTGCCATTAAGGGAAATCTAGAAGTGAGCATAGGCATGGAGAGAGAAGTAGAGGGAAGGGAGAGATTTTAGTATGTATGTATATATATATATATATATACACGTTTATCTTTTATATGCATTTATTATATTTTCTATATATATAAAATTAGCAAGATAAAAGTACAGCTAGATGTTTAAGAATGAGCTACCTCCTGTGTTTGGGGATTTTCTGCTTTTATTCTGTCTGGAGGTTGGGACAGAGGAAACTGGTGGACTCCAATCCTTGGGTCACAAAGAGCTGAGCATGACTGAACGACGGAGCACATGTCCTCGAGGTTGGAGGAGACAACAGAACTGCCGGATGCTACAGAGAAACTGAGATGAGGGCTGCGAGGTGGGCGGAGAATAAGTGATGGTTTTTATCACTCTTTTGAATATTTCAAACATGTGTTGCTTATGGGACACTTTTAGATATTATAATATATACTTATGTTATATAACAATAATGTAGCATTCACTGATATAAACATGGCACTTTTGCATTTTTATTATTGTGGATCCTAAAAAAAATGAATATTTATGAAATGTTGATATGGGTTGTTACCTACAGTCACTCCAATTCAAATGTATGTGATTGCCATATGTGTAGGTGCTTAAATTGTATTCACTCAGGATGGATAATGGATACATCAATACTTGATTTACTTGATTGATTATATGCCCTTGGAGAATTCCAAACTATTATTGTCATGTGCTACTTTTTAATACTAGGAAAGTATCTGCTTACCTGGAGCTAGGTATACACTGTTCTCCTGGAGTTCTCCTCTCAGGAGGTAAAGGGCTTTTGTAACACAGTGGGCTTCCCTGGTGACTCAGTGGTAGAGAACCTGTCTGCCCATTCAGGAGACATGGTTTCGATCCCTGGGTCAGGAAGATCACCTGGAGAAGGAAACGGGAACCTACTCCAGTACTCTCGCCTGGGAAATCCCATGGACAGAGGAGCCTGGTGGGCTATAGTCCATGGGGTCCCGAAAGAGTTGGATATGACTTGGAAACTAAACAAAAATAGCAACAATATGAAGAAGACCATTGAATTTGGATTCAGCAGACCCAGATCTGCATTTTGCCAGCCTTAGAACTCTCGTTATTTTGCTGTATCTCTTGCCTCCAGGTTTCGCATGTGTGCAATAGAGATAACATCACATGCCATTATAAATAGTATCTGGAACTGTGCTTGTCTGGCCCACACTTAGGCCAACTTACCCCTGAAATGAAGCCAGCCTTAGAATACATGGGTGTCAGGATTCTAGACCCATTTGTCAACAATATGGTCTGGGGTTTCCTGTAAATTACATCTCAGGAATGTAAACCAAGATCCTCGAAAGCAGAAGCTGCCATTGAAAATAAGAAGCAAAAGCAACCAGCTCAATGCTTTCTTTAGGAACAAGAGATCTAATGGAGATCAGAGATTTTAGCCTTGAAGTGCCAATACAGAAGTATAGACATAGAAAGGCCAGTCTGGAAATTTATGGTAGACCTATAAAAACAAAGTGAGCCAGAGCTAATTCTACCATTGTAGGGCTGCAAACCCAGACTGTTTTGACCTTGGTTTTCCCATCTTCTAGAACTACACTACTAGATTTAGAAGAAATTGAATGAAATCAATTTTATTCGTGCTTTTATAGATGAAGGGGTGCTTGGCAGGAAGAAAAAAGTCCCCGGGAAAATGCTATATAGCAAAGAGAAAGCCTGTATTATGATATACCCCTCCTTCAACTTTTGGATGTAGAAAGAGGTAGCTACAGAGGGAAAAATAAAAAAAAGGCAGAACATAAAATTCTTTTAGAGAATGAGATTATTCAAGTGTTTCTATTATTCCATCCTTATTTTTAGCAAGTTGTAATGTTCCAAGTTTCTTAATTATTTAGGTAGCTCAAATATATTCTTTATTCTCATATACAGAATAAACTTCTTCCCACAAATAATAGGCAAATCTAATTAGCAACTTATCTTTCTTATTTAGGCCAGAAGCCACCTCTATTGAGCGCTCTACCTTGTGAATATAACTTCCTCTAGAAGTGTTAATTAATCTGTTCTTTCAATAGCTATACATTTTTAAAAGGCTAGGTTAGTGTATTGTCATGGAGCCCAAGGCTTCTTGTTCATCTTTTTCAAAAGGACTGAAAGTATTGCACTGCATTTCTTCAGAGGGTATTATTAAAGAACAACTGTGTCTTTGAAAGCTGAGAAATTGGGAATGTTTTAAAAAGCTGAGAAATCTAGTGGTTTCTGGCTTGTCTGCGAGTGACAAGGAGAGAAAATACTGTATGTTGATGAATGCTACAATCTTAAGATAAAACTAGATAAGTGCTCCAAGTTCTATTTATGGGACACAACTGCACACATTTCATGCCAGCCTTTTGGGGATACAGTGGTGAAAACCGTGGATATAATGACTTTAGTGGTGTCTATTAGAGCATTGGTCTTGAACCAGTCTTTGTGTCCCTTGGGGACTTTTAGACTTCCATGGCAGATAAGAGGGACTGGAGAGTTCTACAGATAGCAGTGTCTAGACAGTCTACTTCATCTGCATATTTTCCTAAGATTAACCATCACGAGATGGAATTTTCCCACCTCTCCATTCACAGAAGCCACTCTTCCATGTTGTAACAGAGTCTCGAGGGTTTTGCTGGAGGTGTAAGATACCCCAGATACCAAGCAATGATAACAGGAAAATGAAGAACTATGTAACAGAATTCCTTTGCAAGTTTGCTGGTTTTCAATTATTTGTTTAATTAAAAAAAAAAGAATAAAATCTGATTGAGCTGAACACTGATGGATCATAAGAAATATTTTCAGTTGATAAATCACCATGTAATTTTTGTTGTGAAACTCAAAACGATGGGTCTATGAATTGAATCTTCCCAAATCTCTTATATTCCCAACTACTTATTTACAGTAGCAAGTGTGCTCAGTTCTAGATCTAAACCAAAGAAAATACTGAAAAACAGCGGGGAAACACTTGACGGTGAACCCTGTTACTCTATCAATAATTAGCATTCATTTGTGACATATAAGTCTAGGGAAATCATGGATTAAAACATCTCAGTCCATCTCACTACGGATTTTTTGCAATAATTTTTCTCATTTTTTTAATCAAAATTTAGAAATCAGTCACATTATTTGGTCAATTGAACATTATTAATAATTTTCATAATACCTCAGTCCAGAAGAAAAAAACTAAAGTAATATTTTTGTATTCATAGTTTCATTCAGTTCATTTCAGTCGCTCAGTCGTGTCTGACTGTTTGCGACCTCATGAACCGCAGCACGCCAGGCCTCTCTGTCCATCACCAACTCCCGGAGTCCACCCAAACCCATGTCCATCGAATTGATGATGCCCTCCAACCATCTCATATCCTGTCCTCCCCTTCTCCTCCTGCCTGCAATCCTTCCCAGCATCAGGGTCTTTTCCAATGAGTCAGCTCTTCCCATCAAGTGGCCAAAGTATTGGAGTTTCAGCTTCAACATCAGTCCCTCCAATGAACATCCAGCATTGATCTCCTTTAGGACGGACTGGTTGGATCTCCTTGCAGTCCAAGGGACTCTCAAGAGTCTTCTCCAACACCACAGTTCAAAAGCATCAATTCTTCAGCGCTCAGCTTTCTTCACAGTCCAACTCTCACATCCATACATGACCACTGGAAAAACCATAGCCTTGACTAGATGGATCTTTGTTGGCAAAGTAATGTCTCTGCCTTTTAATATGCTGTCTAGATTGGTCATAACTTTCCTTCCAAGGAGTAAACATCTTTTAATTTCATCGCTGTAGTCACCATCTGCAGTGATTTTGGAGCCCAGAAAAATAAAGTCAGCCACATTTCCACTGTTTCCCATCTATTTGCTATGAAGTGATGGGACTGGATGCCTTGATCTTAATTTTCTGAATGTTTAGCTTTAAGTCAACTTTTTCACTCTCCTCTCTCACTTTCAACAAGAGGTTCTTTAGTTTTTCTTCACTTTCTGCCATAAGGGTGGTGTCATCTGCATATCTGAGGTTATTGATATTTCTCCTGGCAATCTTGATTCCAGCTTGTGCTTCATCCAGCCCAGCATTTCTCATGATGTACTCTGCATGTAATTTAAATAAGCGAGGTGACAATATACAGCTTTGACGTACTCCTTTTCCTATTTGGAGCCAGCCTGTTGTTCCATGTCCAATTCTAACTGTTGCTTCCTGACCTGCATACAGGTTTCTCAAGAGACAGGTCAGATGATCTGGTATTCCCATCTCTTTCAGAATTTTCCACAGTTTATTGTGATCCACACAGTCAAAGGCTTTGGCATAGTCAATAAAGCAAAAATAGATGTTTTTCTGGAACTCTCTTGCTTTTTCAATGATCCAGAGGATGTTGGCAATTTGATCTCTGGTTCCTCTGCCTTTTCTAAAACCAGCTTGAACATCTGGAAGTTCACGGTTCACATATTGCTGAAGCCTGGCTTGGAGAATTTTGAGCATTACTTTACTAGCGTGTGAGATGAGTGCAATTGTGTGGTAGTTTGAGCATTCTTTGGCATTGCCTTTCTTTGGGATTGGAATGAAAACTGACCTTTTCCTGACCTGTGGCCACTGCTGAGTTTTCCAGATTTGCTGAAATATTGAGTCCAGCACTTTCACAGCATCATCTTTCAGGATTTGAAATAGCTCAACTGGAATTCCATCAGCTCCTCTAGCTTTGTTCCTAGTGATGCTTCCTAAGGCCCACTTGACTTCACTTTCCAGGATGTCTGGCTCTAGGTGAGTGATCCCACCATCGTGATTATCTGGGTCATGAAGATCTTTTTTGTACAGTTCTTCTGTGTATTCTTGCCACCTCTTCTTAATATCTTCTGCTTCTGTTAGGTCCCTACCATTTCTGTCCTTTATTGAGCCCATCTTTGCATGAAATATTCCCTTGGTATCTCCAATTTTCTTGAAGAGATCTCTAGTCTTTCCCATTCTATTGTTTTCCTCTATTTCTTTGCATTGTTCGCTAAGGAAGGCTTTCTTATCTTTCCTTGCTCTTCTTTGAAACTCTGCCTTCAAATGGGTATATCTTTCCTTTTCTCCTTTGCTTTTCACTTCCCGTCTTTTCCCAGCTATTTGTAAGGCATCCTCAGACAGCCATTTTGCTTTTTTGCGTTTCTTCTTCTTGGGGATGGTCTTGATTCCTGTCTCCTGTACAGTGTCACAAACCTCCATCCATAGTTCATCAGGCATTCTGTCTATCAGGTCTAGTCCTTTAAATCTATTTCTCACTTCCACTGTATAGTCATAAGGGATTTGATTTAGGTCATACCTGAATGGTCTAGTGGTTTTCCCTACTTTCTTCAATTTAAGTCTGAATTTGGCAATTGGAGTTCATGATCTGAGCCACAGTCAGCTCCCAGTCTTGTTTTTGCTGACTGTATAGAGCTTCTCCATCTTTGGCTGCAAAGAATATGATCGTTCTGATTTTGGTGTTGACCAGCTGGTGATGTCCATGTATAGAGTCTTCTCTTGTGTTGTTGGAAGTGGTCAAACAGGAGATGACAAGAGTGAACATCGACATTCTAGGAATCAGTAAACTAAGATGGACTGGAATGGGTGAATTTAACTCAGATGACCATTATATCTACTACTGTGGACAGGAATACCTTAGAAGAAATGGAGTAGTCATCACAGTCAACAAAAGAGTCCAAAATGCAGTACTTGGATGCAATCTCAAAAACAACAGAATGATCTCTGTTCGTTTCCAAGGCAAACCATTCAATATCATGGTATTTCAAGTCTATGCCCCAACCAGTAACGCCGAAGAAGTTGAAGTTGAACAGTTCTGTGAAGACCTACAAGATCTTCTAGAACTAACACCCAAAAAAGATATCCTTTTCATTATAGGGGACTGGAATGCAAAAGTAGGAAGTCAAGAAACACCTGGAGTAACAGGCAAATTTGGGCTTGGAGTACAGAATGAAACAGGGCAAAGGCTAATAGAGTTCTGCCAAGAGAACACACTGGTCATATTGATAGTTAGTGGTAACTTAAAAATGAATTTCAGTTTTTCTACATATTTTTGTTGTAGGCTAGCATTATTAGGCAATTAATAAAAACCTTACATTCATAAAATGTATTACATTAGGATTCAATTCTGCAAGGGAAGAAAATGGAATTGTAAGCTGAAGGGTAGATGACAGAATGATTTATAATGAATGATGGGGGTTGTCAAATTGTTGTTATTTGGGTTCCACTATATACATTTAAAAGATACTTTATAATACACAAAAATTACATGCTTTGCCACTATATAAATTCATGATGAAAAATTTTAGATGCCACCTTAAAACTGTGTGAAGTTCATATGGCTTTACAAATTATTTAAGAGCATTCAAGAGCAAAATATCAGAAGACTACCTCCAGAAAGAAAGCGCAAATCGATGAGTAATTAATTTCCACACGTGCAACAGGGTTTAGGGTAAGGAGTTAGGCACAACAGGTGTGAGAGTACATTGGCATGGCATGAAGCCCCATTTACAGGATAAGCGACAATCTCTGAACAGAGATGGTAAGCGGAATTTGTTAATAAATGTGTGAGCAATGTAGGGGAAGGAGAAAATGTTCCAGGCAGGAGACATCGTGACCAGAAACTCAAAGTCAAGACAAAGAAGACATCTTGTTCTAGGTTCTAGAAATCACTGGCTGTAACCAGGATTGAGAATGTGAGTTGTTAAAGGAGAAAAAGAAATGTAGAAAGGGAAATGGGAGGGCTTTTCCCCATCAGTTTGAAAGCTGAAGTTTATGCATTTATCATTAGCTCTACCTTTCTAAAGGAGTTATAAGTGATTGGCTTGAATTGTAATTTTCCATTTTTCATTTAGAGCCAGGGTTGCAAACGTTTTCTGTAAAGGGCAGGATAATAAATATTTTAGACATCAAAATCTGTTGCAACTACCCAATGCTACTGCTGTATCCTGAAAGCAACCTTGTGTGTGAACGAAAGTCAGTTGCAACCCATGGACTGTAGCCTGCCAGGCTCCTCTGTCCATGGAATTATCCAGGCCAGAATACTGGTGTGGGTAGACATTCCCCTCTCCAGAGGATCTTCCCAACCCAAGGATCGAACCCATGTCCTTCATGTCTGTTGCATTGGAGGTGGATTCTTCACCATTTGAGCCACCAGGGAAGCCCAAGAATACTGGGGTGGGTAGTCTAACCCTTCTCCAGGGGGTCTTCCTGACCAAGAAACTGCACTAGGGTCTCCTGCATTGCAGGCAGATTCTTTACCAGCTGAGCTACCAGGGAAACCCAAAAGCAGCCTTAGGCAATATGTAAATGAATGAACAAAGTACTGCTTCAATAAAACTTTATTTACAAATATTAAAGTCTGAATTTCATATAATATTCTCAAGTCACAAAGTATTATTTTTGTATGTGTGCTTGTTTCTAGTCTGACATTTTTGAAATGCATGAATCATTCTTAGCTCACAGATTGTGCAAAACTGTCAGTGAGTTGGCTTTGGCCCATGTAGGGCTTCCCTGGTGCCTTGGCAGTAAAGAATTCACCTGCAGCGCAGGGAATATAGGAGACATAGGTTCAATCCCTGGGTCAGAAAACCCCTTGAGAAGAAAATGACAACCTGCTCCAGTATCCTTGCCTGGGGAAATCCCATGGACAGAGGAGTCTGGTGGGCTACAGTCCATGGGATCACAAAAAGTCGGACATGATTTAATGACTGAACACTCCCATATATTTAAGTTTGCTCACCCTAGATTTAAAGCCTGAGCTCAGACTACATGGAGCCCCATGAATCCAGCTATTTTTCTTCCCTCTTAACACCAGAATTGCATCAAAATGAGGACTCTGTGGCACATAGGTTTGTTTTTCATTTTAGAAGACTTGAATCATTTTTTTATTGGTGCTTCTTATAGGAAAATCTTAGCAGTACCGATGTCCTTCATTTTAACAAAGATCTACTGAAAGAATTTATTATTAACCACTTGCATTTTGAGCTAAACAGCTTTTTATCCTATGTGGTCAGCATCTAAAATTTTATCTGAGCATTTAAAAATGCGTTTTATCAACATAATACAATGAGGTGATGGAGAAGGAAATGGCAGCTCACTCCAGTATTCTTGCCTGGAGAAGTCAATGGACAAAGGAGCCTGGAAGGCTACAGTCCATGGAGTTGCAAAGAGTCCGACACGACTGAGCGACTATCACTCACTCACAACGCAGTGATCATGGACTCCAAAATCTCTGACTTGAGTTTGATTCTTGTCTCTACTGCCTAGCTGTTGGGAAAATTAAATCATATCACTGGGATTCAGTTCCCTTGTGTGTAATAATAGATTTAATAATAGTAGGTTTTATTTGTTGGGTTGTTGTGAAGAGTTGAGACAATGGATGCAAAGTGCATAGCAGGTGCCATGTGATAAAACACCTTATATTTCAACTATTAACATTGACAGATTTTTATGAATAGTTTCAATTTTTCATTTTAATCAAATGAAAGATTTGGCTGAATAACAAAAGGTTTTTAAAGAACTCTCCATATTTTACTATTTTTGATACATAACCTGAAAGGCCAAATAATATATTTCAACTTCCTAGTGATTGTCTTGGAAGGGGAGGATTGTTTTTCTAGGTACTGAGTCCTTCTCCCCATTCCTGATCGAATTAAATAGCCGAGGGATTCCTGAACATATTTCTGGCCGACCTCAAGTCTCACCTAATCAGTCCCCTGGTCTCTGTTGCCTGTCATTCTTCACAACTATAGCTTCTTCCTTCCAACCTTGTAAGTTAGTCCTTTCTCCAGTTCCAGGATCAACTTAAAGCTGAAGTTGACTAAATGTGAAGCAGTTTCAAGTCACTTCCTGGTTCTTGGCCTGCAGTCCCCCAAACAATTACCTTTTCACTCCCTTCTTTTCCCAGAGGACATAGTCAGGCCCATCATATTTACATCTGGGTGTCCACTTTGGCCTTCTTCCTATTCTCATCTTAATGACTTTCCTAGACACCCCATTTCCCTCCTGGAACCGGGGTCTTTTCTAGAGTATTTTCATCTTGCTCATGAATTCTAACCATGTGGCTAGAATCCTGACATCTGCGAAGAAGATCCCTGTCCCCTTTGACAGGATAGTGTCTGCACTTCCCTGTATTGACTTCCCCAAATGTGGGGTGTGCTTTAGTCCTGGGTTCTATTACTTGTTCTGGATTTCTGTCGTGGCCTTATTTGTCAGGACTGAGACTTGATGTTATATAACACTGCCTACATTTTCTCATCTGTGAAATGAAGCCCTAGTAGTATTTATCTCATGGGATCAAAGTGAGATGGAAATGAATTAGCATACATAAATACCTAATGGGACACCTGTACAATTAATGCTCACAGGTGCTCAGTAGATAGCAGATCTTCCTCTTGTTGCTGTTAAAGTTCTTGGAGCAGTTTTTCCAAACTTCTCACTTGAGTCTTGACATTATTATGCCCCACTGGCATACTCTCTGCACTATAATTTTTAAATGCATATTTTTCATAGAGTTAAAAAAAAGTAAATAAAATTTTCAAGAAATTATTAGATCCAGGTTGATTTGATAAGTCACCTTGTTTCACTTAATCTAAGATGTCATTGATTATGTGACACCATTATTTTCAGAGACACTAAGAAAAAGCACTGTCCACTGAATTATGATCTTCCATTAATTTTAAGAGGCAATTTAATTTGCTGATGTCAGGGATGTTAAAATATCAACATGTAACTTTGGAATCTTTGGATTATCATATATTCCTTAAAATCACTCCCTAAGCTACGTTTTGTTTAGCACATGCATACTATCTTCAGGAGTTCTAAGTCCCTCCTGGAATTTTATAACTACTTGCCTTCTTGGGACTTCCAGTCCTCTCTGTCTGGGACAACCTCTGTCTTGAACTTCGGTAGAGTTCTGCTCATCAGCTCGCTTGGAGTCTCTGCATAGGCACCACAAAGACACTAGATTCAGTGTGTTCAGAATTAACTCCTTCTATTTCCCCTCATTTCTGGCCTGTAGTCTCTATTGCTTATCCTGATGAATAGCAACTCCACGCAACAGCTGCTCAAACCCCCAAACTAGGGCTCATCTCTGACCCCCCCGCCCCTCAGCTGCAGGCGCTGCGGATCCCACTCTTGTCGTTTGTCCCCCTGTAACTCTCCTTTCGCTCCTGCTCTTTCCGGACACTTCCTGCTGTACCTGCTTCCAGAATACACTGTCACGTCTGCAGCCACCTCCTCCCATCACCCATTCCGCAGAGCAGACTCGCCTTCCCAGATCCCAGATACGCTCAGTGCGTTCTTTGCACAGATTCAGGGGCTCCATATTCCCTTCAGCATCAAGCCCCAAACCCTCAGCATGCCCAGGCCAAGCCCTTGTGTGGTCTCCCCTAGGCCTGCTCTAACTCCTCCTCGCTCATCAGCTTCCTCCCACCACACTCTTTTCCTTGGCTGTGCCAATGCCTGACCTGTCCCAGAATGAGGGCTGTGCCAATGCCTGACCTGTCCCAGAATGAGCCGTTTCCTCCCTGGACGCTCCTTTGCAAAGACTTCTTCTCTCTCTTTCCTCCCTGCCCTTTCTCTCCCTTCCCTCTCCCTGCCACCTTCTCCCCTCCCCTTACTTCCCTCCCCACCTCTCTTCTTCCCCTTTATCTTTCTCAGCTTCTGCCACTTCTAAGAAGCCTTTCCCGTCCTTAGGTCTGAGGTGGATGCTGTTGCTCTGGGTTTCCAGAATCTGCAAGTGGCCCTGTAGTTCTAGGTTGTATTTTGTTACCATTCAACTGACTCCCAAGGCAGCTTCTTGCAGGTGGATGTTTTTCATTTTACATGGCTGTCTAACAAATCCCTCCAAACTCAGTTGTTCAGAACAACCAAGCGTCTACTCTTCTCTGACGGTTCTGCGGGTTGACTGGGCTCAGCTGTAACACTCTCACTTGAGGTCTTGCCTGGATGTAGTCTGATGACAGTTGGAGTCCTGTGAAGCCTGTACTGGACCAGCTGGAAAGATACTCCTCCCCAGACGCGGTGGTGATGCTGGCCGCTGGCTGTGAGCTCACCTGGGTCCGTCTATGAGGATCTCCAGGTGTCCCATCTGGGTGGCTTGAGTTTCTCTCAGCGTGGCAGCTGGGTTCTTAGAGTCCCCCAAGAGTGAGCTTTCCAAGAGGCCCAAGGAGGTGCTTCTTGTCCTCGGACGGTCTGGACTCAGAAATTCCAGAACTTCTGATGCATTCTCGTGATCAAAACGGTCACAGAGCAGAGCACAGCAAGAAAGAATAGATTCCACCCACTGACGGGGTGTCACAAGAGCACACTGCCACGGATCACGGAGGATGAGGGATGTGGCCACGGCCATCTTTGGAAGCGCCATCTGCCACAATGGGATGTTCTCTCTGAACTCTGTCTTCCCAGCAACAAGCACTGTGCCTGGCACACAGGAAGTGTTCATTGTCCCCTAAGCAGAATAATATGCTGATTAAAAGCATGGCCTCTGAATCCAGACCTCCCTGGATTGCTATTCGTGGCTGTTCTATTTTCCTAGCCCTGAGGTCTTTGATGAGGTGTGCCTCAATGGCCATAGTGGTGAAACACAGACTCCAACTCACAGTGGGCTCATGAAAAATGAAAAATAACCAGGTTAATATATGTAAAGGCTTTAGGACCGCACGCCTGGCTCAAATACCCACCAAATTAGCCGCTATCACCAACAGGAGGGAGAGGAGAAGGGCTCACTGCTGCAGTGTTCCCCCTCCTCCAGTCCTTGTTCAGACCTTCCAAATCTCTTTCTTCTGTTATAAACCAGTGGGCAATACCTGGCTAAGCCCCATGTTGCCATGGTAATTAAATCCCTACATATGACATCCTATTTTGGCAACCTAGAATATTCCTCTAGTGACATACATACTACTGCCAAATGTCTTGAGATTTGTTCAGTGCATGCTATCTATTTATTGGCTACATCCTTGTTTCAAAGTATTCAGGCAACTTTGAACTTCTCAGGGACTAAGATCCTATCTTATGCTGTGTGCACATGACTGCCTTAGAATCTACACCACCAGAGAGATGTCAGGCGTGGAATAGAGACTTGTCATTAACATCTCATTTTCTTGACATGCTACTAATTAAAGAGTATTTATGAAGAAAATCCCACTTATCCTGATTCAGTAAAAAGCTAGTTTGGGGGATTTTCAAAGAGAATAAAAAGGTCATGGGACATTACACCTAAGAAAAGGCAGAGGCATGCGCACAGCTCTGTTTCCATGGTTTCCAAGACAGGAGTGTCTCCTTGCTGGCACCCCTGCTTACATCTGAGCTCCCAAACTCGCTCTTTACCAAGACAGTCCCAGAGTGGAAATGTGTAAGGTTTGGAAAGAAAAGGTTGCCCCCTGGAAGAGCACTTGACCTCAGCTGGATATCTTCAGTAATTTGTTTGTGAGCCTTGTCTTAGTTTCTCCAAGAGTTGTGAGCTTCCCGAAATTGTATGAAAGATCTTATGTGCATGTGTAAAAACATATTTCTTCAGAGGAAACCCTTGGCTTTCATGATGTTCTCCTAGGGATTCCTCAGAAAGAAAAAGTTAAGAACCACTGGTTATAAAAACATGGGCAGAGCGTGCTGACACTTGACACTTCCTGGAAGACGTTTTCATCTGATCAAAACTGTCATGGTGTATTTAGTTACTACTTCCCTTGCCTTTAGCATAAAACTGGAGGGCAGCATTTACAAAAATCCCATCAAATCCATTAGTGGTATTTCCCTATCCTAGTGGTCTGGACTGTGGGAAACAAGAATTCATGGCAGCATACTATTGGTCTAAAATTAAGGCCTTGGGAATTTATGGGTGAAGTGTATATGTCTCTGACTCTATAACTTTCTTTAAAAGAATGTGGGGACATAAAAAATTAAGAGAGAAAACTCTAGATCATATCAATTAAAAATAAATTTCTTTTTTCCTAACACACGTGCATGCACGTGCACACACACACACACATAGCTTTTTCCTAAAATATATATATTCTCTCATAAAATGCCACAGAATTATTCATTGCATTTTTAAAGTGTTCTCAGTATGTGTGATTTATAGGAAGACAGATTTATTTTAAAATGATCAGAGGCCCAAAAGTTCTGTTAACTCTGAGAAACCCTTGTAATTACATACCAGAGAAGCTCTTCTGTATTATCTTCAGAGGCAGAATTCCTGTGGATTTTAATCTTTATCCAGCTTCTCTTGTTCAGGAACTGCATATAATTGCAAGTCCATTTCCAAGTGCTTCCTTGTAACTAAGACCCACTCTATATTAATGGCAGTGATGATTACAATAGTAACTTGTTATTGAGCACCTATTATGTGCCAGGTTCAATGCTAAGTGTCTCAGTATAATATGTGGTCCTTTACATATGCCATAATATCATGCAGGAATTACTTTCTCAGATTGAGACAAGAATGGCATGAAATTTCCTTCTTTTCAACAGAAATTGATTGCTGGTATAATAGAACATGCATGCATCTACGGTAGTATATCCAATGGATAGCTGGGACCTGCAGGTGGTGTGGCAGCTTTCTTCAGTACTCTGATTTCCTTAATTTTATTGAGCGTCTACTGTTTTTTAGACATGGTGCTGGGTTCTAGATGATGAAAGCAGGCAAGATAGACATTGTTCCTGCCCTGAAATAGCTTACACTCTAATCAGGGTAGAATACATCATGTGATGTGAGCGTGAACTGGTGGTCAAGTTGGACATTTCAAGCCATGAGGCTAGGTCAAATTTATTGTATCTTGCTCTACAGTGGACATGAACAAAGGGAGTTATTTTCTGTTATTTACTGCTTTTGGAGAATATGTTTGTTGTCATTTTTATTAAGTGTGTAAGATATGTATTCAAATTAGTGCATCTTAATTGATTCCCACTGCTGAGTAAATACCTATAGAGTTTGTAGGGAGTATTTTTACACACTAGATCCTGGGGTCCACTGTGAATGAGAACCAGAAGAAAGACCTGTTATTATGAGTCAGTCATGCAGGCATGGTGATAGCTGTGGTCATGGTGACCAGAGTCCCTTTTGCTACAATAAAAGATTGTTTTTTTTTTTTTTCTGAAAAGATGACTGTTTCTTGGCCATTTCTAAACATTCTTATGCAAAACAACATATATATTGGAGTTAGGCCTGGGGGAAGAAAAACGCACAAGTGGGTGATAGCAAAAGAGACTGATGGTAAACCTACAGCTTTATTTCTCAGATTGAGGCTCTGAAACTGCTGGCTTAAGATTACCCTGGTCCCTGCTAAAAATGTAGATCAATGAATGGCAAAAACCACTACAATATTGTAAAGTAATTAGCCTCCAATTAAAATAAATAAATTAATAAAAAGATAAATAAAAATGTAGATTTCCATGCCCTGCCTAAAATCTCAATCTCAATTTCAATCACAGAGATTCATGACCCAACATATGCATTTTAATTATAGGAGTGGCTTCCAAGATTAGGGAAAATTTGGAAGTGCCCCTGCAAGAGTCAGCGTGGTGAGAGGCAAGCCTCAGCTTACAAAGTTTTCAGAGAAGGTAAGACAGCTAACCAGGATGCCTTTGGGCCGAACCATTTTAATTATCTGGCTTCCATTCCTTAGTCCTCCCCCTCTGCCTCCTCCTCCAACTAGTCCCATTAAGTTATATCAAAACATGACAGTCTGATAAAGAAGGATGAGTAATTAGGCAGCATTATTCACAAACACCACGTCAGCTGAGGACAGATCCTTCAGCCGATCAATTAGCATTCAGTGAGCACATCATGTGGGAGATTTGAGAAATGGATAAGACAAGGTCAGTGTTTTCAAGAGCTTGCCATCTGCCTTTCGAAAATAAATTTCACTGAAGCCAAGACAAAGAATAGAATACCGAAATGGTTAATACACACAAACACTGTGTGAGATCAGAGGCAGTCCTCAGCAAGGGTTGTCAGATACAGCGTCATCAACGCAGACTTCAAATGACCCTTTAAGGCAACTGGATTAAACTGCTGGAAAGTCACTAATTGGATATTCTATACAAAAGTCCAGAAAACTGTGATCTGGCTCTCAAAAGAGAAAAGAAAAAAAACAAACAAAAACAAATATAGTGCTGAAAGAACAGTCTTAAATCAGTAGACCACAGTCTACTAGCTATAGAACTTTTAAAAGATTATTACTCTAATTTGCCTGAACATTATGTCTGTTAATGGTAAACTATACTTATGACATTTTACTTGGAAGAATCTGTCCCTGGGTTCTGACTGTGAGAAAGTCAATATTTACTGCTTGGCAAATAGTAGCAGAAGGGAATAGGAAAGCACATCTACAGGTCACTCAGGACACAGATGGAGAGGAAGTCAGGGAGAGGATGCATTCTTGTCTCCCTGGGAAGGCCTAGAAGTATCAAGATTTCACCCCACATCACCACCCCGTCCTTTGGATTATGCTGTGGAACCTGAATTGCCAAATGCCACCACTGACTACCTTGAATGAGCGCATTCGAAGATATTATAGTCTGAGAAACTCACATGGGAGAGAATATTCAGGCAGAGAAGAGGATGAGAGCATGCTATAAACATTCTATTGTCCATAGCTCTAGGGTTTTCCAAATAACGGGCAACTGACTTTGCAACAGAGACTAAAAGAAGGCTAGTGTGTGTGGTATGTGCTCAGTCGCTCTATCGTGTCCAACTCTTTGCAACCCCATGGACTGTAGCCTACCAGGCTCCTCTGCCCATGGGGTTTCCCAGGCAAGAATACTGGGGTGGGTTGTCATTTCCTTCTCCAGGGGATCTTCCCGACCCATGGATCGAACCCACATTTCTTGTATCTCCTGCACTGGCAGGCAGATGCTTTACAACTGAGAAAGAAGGCTCTTAGAAGGTAGTGTTTGCAGAGACGGATGTGAGAGTGATGAGTACCCGAACAAAAGTAGAAACTGGGCACGTTTTACATGAGGAAAGCTCCTGTAAGATGCTTAACACCCAGCACACCCAGCATCTGCTTTGGGATGCTCACTTCTTCCTCACTTCTCTGGCTTCTGATGAGGATAGCGTTTCCCTAAACTTTCTTGGCCTCTCCACTCCTTCACTTATTCTTCCTCCAGAGGAGGGAAGGCGTTGTCAGCATGTCAGGTTGGAATCTCTTCCTCTTCCGGGTTAGCCTCCTTCCAGAGATCTCTGGGTGCATCCTGGCCTGGCCTTCATGCTCCACATTTGACAGGGACAGACCCCCCCCACCCCCCAACTAATGTCAAGAAGCCTGGGGTTGGTCAACGTTATTGAGCTTATGGGGGTGTACGACTCATTCTGGAGTTGCTGGTAAGAAACTCATTGTGATCACATCTCAAACCAAATCCTCCAGTCTAATTTTTATCGAGATAAAGCAGCTATTTGGATCTCCACATGCCTGGATTCATTGTTTATTTCTTAATTGTTTTGAAGTTGGGCAGGAAAAAAATATTGTTTAATGGGCCATGGCTAACCTGGACTAATAGGAAAAGTTATGTTTCACCTCGTTCTATTTTATATTACTCATTTTTATTGTAACTCATCAAGGTTGGATACACTATGGTAAGGTGTTGCATATACAGCTTCACATTTCTCTATCCACCAACGCCTGTGCAGAGAGCAGCTTCCTCCTAGGACTCAGTGGTGGCCTCAGCCAAGCTGAGAGAGGCAGGTAAGGAAGCAATAATTCAAGATCAGAAGTTCATGAATTTTGTGAAATCAAACCTCTCCTTTCCCATGTAAACCAGGAGAAGATAAGCTTGAGAGAGGGAGAAGGAAGGTGCTGGAGTTTCTGTAGTGTCTGCACCTTAGAAGGTTTTAAAGAGTTCTGGAAAAAAAAAAAAAGTCAACAGTGTAGGTTTATACCAACATCTCCAGACATTAAAAAATAAACTTAGTTTTAGGTTTTCAGGAATGGGGACCATTGTAGGTCATTGCCATCTTCACTTGCCTAGTTCCCAAAATTTCAAGACAATTTGTAACCACATTGCTACCATCTAAGGGAATTCTAATAAAATTCTTGTTTGAGCACTGAATTTCTAAGGATAAGAGGGCTGGTCTACTAATCTTCTGAGTGATGCAAGACACAGGCACTTCTAAAAGTTTTTAAACAAAAAGAGGCCAAAAGGTCGAATCCTGACAACTCCCCTGAGAATTAGGGTCAATTCATTATAGAAGACTTAGTTGTAGGTTTGGAATTCTCTAATGAGTTGAAATCCACACTCAGTCAATAGGCAAGTATATAACCCTGAGCAGCTTCCTTAACTAACCTTAGATTTACTACATTTTTTAATCTGCCAAATTGGACTAAAGTATCTCATAGTAAAATAGTCCACATGAAAGTGAATTGCAGGTATAAATCCTCAATATATGTTAGTTGAATAAGATATCAAAAGGATGGACTCTCAGACCTTGAAGAAGCATTAGTGGGCATCCTGTCCTGCGTCTCAAGGGACAAAGGATAGATAATAATGAAAGGGGCTGAGGTTATACAAAGTTGAGAAAAGAAGAGAAGCGAAAGGCAAAAGAGAAGAGGAAAAATATACCTATTTGAATGCAGAGTTCCAAAGAATAGCAAGGAGAGATAAGAAAGCCTTCCTCAGTGATCAATGCAAAGAAATAGAGGAAAACAATAGAATGGGAAAGACTAGAGATCTCTTCAAGAAAACTAGAGATACCAAGGGAACATTTCATGAAAAGATGAGCACAATAAAGGACAGAAATGGTATGGACCTAACAGAAGTAGAGATATTAAGAAGAGGTGGCAAGAATACATGGAAGAACTATACAAAAAACAACTTCACAACCCATATAACCATGATGGTGTGATCCAGACATCCTGGAATGTGAAATCAAGTGGGCCTTAGGAAGCATCACTATGAACAAAGCTAGTGAGGTGATGGAATTCCAGTTTAGGTATTTCAAATCCTAAAATATAATGCTGTGAAAGTGCTGCACTCAATATGTCAGCAAATTTGGAAAACTCAGCAGTGGCCACAGGACTGGAAAAGGTCAGTTTTCATTCCAATCCCAAAGAAAGGCAATGCCAAAGAATGTTCAAATGACCACACTGTTGCACACATCTCACACGCTAGCAAAGTAATGCTCAAAATTCCCCAAGCCAGGCTTCAACAGTACCTGAACTATGAACTTCCAGATGTTCAAGCTGGATTTAGAAAAGGCAGAGGAACCAGAGATCAAATTGCCAACATCTGTTGGATCATAGAAAAAGCAAGAGAATTTCAGAAAAACACCTACTTCTGCTTTATTCACTACACCAAAGCAGTTGACTGTGTAGATCACAACAAATTGTGGAAAATTCTTAAAGAGATGGGAATACCAGACCACCTGACCTGCCTCCTGAGAAATCTGTATGCAGGTCAAGAAGAAACAGTTAGAACTGGACATGGAACAACACACTGGTTCCAAATTGGGAAAGGAGTACGTCAAGGCTGTATATTGTCACCCTGCTTATTTGGCTTATGTGAAGAGTATATCATGTGAAATGCTGGGCTGGATGAAGCACAAGCTGGAATCAAGACTGCCAGGAGAAATATCAATAACCTCAGATACGCAGATGACATCACCCTTATGGCAGAAAGCTAAGAACAAAAGAGCCCCTTAATGAAAGTGAAAGAGGAGAGTGGAAAAGCCAGCTTAAAATTCAGCATTCAAAAAAGAAGAACATGGCATCCAGTCTCCATCACTTCATGGCAAATAGATGGGGAAACAATGGAAACAGTGAGAGACTTTATTTTATTTAATTTTTTTTGGCTCCAAAATCATTGCATATGGTGACTACAGCCATGAAATGAAAAGACACTTGCTCCTTGGAAGAAAAGCTATGACCAATCTAGACAGCATATTAAAAAGCAGAGACATTACTTTGCTGACAACTGTCCATCTAGTCAAAGCTATGGTTTTTGCAGTAGTCATGTCTGGATTTGAGAATTGGACTTAAAAGAAACCTGAGCACCAAAGAATTGATGCTTTTGAACTTGTGGTGTTGGAGAAGACTCTTGAGAGTCTCTTGGACTTCAAGAAGATCAAACCATTCAATTCTAAAGCAAATATGTCATGAATGTTCATTGGAAGGACTGATGTTGAAGCTGAAACACCAATACTTGGCCACCCGATGTGAAGAACTGACTCATTTGAAAAGACCCTGATGCTGGGAAAGATTGAGGGCAGGAGGAGAAGGGGATGACAGAGGACGAGATGGTTGGATGGCATCACTGACATGTTGGACATGAGTTTGAGTAAACTCTGGGAGTTGGTGATGGACAGGGAGGCCTGGCATTCACGGGGTCCCAAAGAGTCAGACACGACTGAGCTACTGAACTGTACTGAACTGAAGTTTCTAGAATCTTAAATATTCAGTGCTGGAAGGTTCTTGACAATTTTTACTACAATGTCCTCTGGGTGGATGGACCTAGAGCCTGTCATACAGAGTGAATTAAGTCAGAAAGAGAAAAACAAATATCATGTATTAATGCATCTAGAAAAATGGTGCTGATGAACCTATTTGCAGACCAGGAATAGAGATGTAAGCCTAGAGAATGGAAATGTGAATGTGGTGTTGGGAAGGGACAGGTAGGATGAATTGGGAGATTGGGATTAATATACTTACAGCACCGTGTGTAAAATGAACAGCTAGTGGGGAGCTGCCCTATAGCACAGGGAGCTCAGCCTGGCGCTCTGTGCTGACCTAGGTGGGTGGGTCGCAAATCCATGAGGGAGGGGATATATATGCACATACAGCTGATTCACTTTGTTATGCAGCAGAAATTAACACAATTTTGCAAAGCAATTAAAAAAAATCTTAGTTCCACAAATATTAAGCAACTTCTGATAGTCACACAAATCAGAAAGCTTGGACCTGGGATGAGAGGCCAGAAGATTCTATTCTGGTTGAATGCTTTCCCATGATTTGGGGCTTAAATCTTTATCCTGTGGTTAAACAGCAGTGGAGGCAGAGAAACGTAGCATCCCTGATGAATGAGGAAGAATATCCCAGAGTGCTCTCCCCACATTTTACCATTGCCAAAGCCAAAGTCAATAGGGTAGAAATTCCTTCTGTCGGTCAGATGAAAAATGCCCCCTGCCCTACTACCCAGGATACTTGAATGAGCACTTGTGATGAACATCATCGAAAGGCGGCCTGACTATTGAATTCACAAACAGGTTTGTCCCTAGAATTGGGTTGTTTTATTTTATAGGATCATACTAGGGATAATGATACAATAATTCAAAGTCATTAGCTTCCATTTTATCATTAAGAAAATCAAACAATGCATGGGATATATGTTAGCAGAATCTTGCTGTTTCTCCAACTGTAAGAGCTGATATATTTACAATACAGTTTTAGATGTGCAGCAGAGAGACTTGTAGGTGACCTTTGATGCAAAATTCCTACCATGCTGGGCATAAGGCACATTATTTATATTACCTTTATGTCTCTGCGAACTGTCCATAGTTGAAAGACAGTTAGGGGAGACACCCTCACTTATCTGTGGGTGCCAAAAGATTTATGCGGTTCCAAGGACTCTGAGACACAGAATCCAGAGTGTTCTCCATCACTGGAGATGGAAATGGTGATAAATGGGTGACATCACCCTAACTTCTACCAGATGCTACATGGTGCTAACTCAACTGTCAGACTCTTCTCCCCACCTCTTGGGACTTGAAACCATCAGGTTCTAAATTTCACCCATCCTGTTTGTTATGTCTTATCCACAATCCTGATAGAAAAGTCCACGAGCTGGCAGGAAGGGGCAAGAAGCCAGACACCCAGGCTAAGTGCTATAAACGTTTTCTCACTATACTCTCTGGCCAACTGCAATGGAATATTGTCAGCTCTGTCATGCAGTCTCCTGCATTTGCTTATGCTCACCATCAGTAGACTATCATTTTTTTTCCCCAGGCTTTGGTCATTTTCACATAATTATGAACTGTGACACGAAGGCCATACAATCAGATTTCCAACCTGTCAGCCCACAACATTTTATTTCAAAAATCTACAATCCTTTTACCAGCTCGTCTGACACTTCCTGGGCGTCAGGTTGATGATGCGTCTACTAACTGATCATGCGTCCCCAGGAAGCACGCTTCAGTCCTTTGTTAAAGCATGCCTTTCCTCTCTTTTGGGTTCCTGGACAACTGTCTGTCTGTGCTGTTTTGTTTGTGTGTGTTTTGTTTGTGTGTGTGTGTAGTGGAAAAATAACAGTGCTAATACACCCTCTTCAGGAAAGAGCATCTGCCAAACCATCCTCAGAAAATCAGATCTCAGGGGGAAATTGTCCTGGGATTCAGCGGTCATTGGGAGCATCTCCAGTTTTTAAAGCTTCACCAGATCAAAATGTCCCAGCATGATTCTATGGTTGTACAAACACAGATGAAGTCCACGTCCCAAGACACATGATGAACAATATCATCTGAATGTACTTGCTACAGTTTCATCCCAAATGCAGATTTTAAAGAGCACATTTGTGTGTGTGTGTGTGAATTAAACCATTCTAAATGATGGTAAGACTCAACTACTCTAGTATACACTGAAGAGTTCTTGACCTTTGAACTTTGTAAATAAGAGAAATGGTAGATTTAGAGATTAACATAAAGTGGCCAACTTCAAATTGTATGCATTAAAGACATTAAGAGAGAAAACAACTGACATTTACGATCACCAACATTTCCTAAAGTTGGGATTTTTAAAAAAATTAATTTAATTTTTATTTTGTATTGGAACATTGTTAATTAGCAATGTTATGCTAGGTTCAAGTATACAACAAAGTAATTCAGTTACACACATATATATATATGCATATATCTGATACATATTACGGTGGAATATTACTCAACTGTTAAAATGAATGAAAAACTGTCATTTGCAGCAACATGTATGGACCTGGCGATTGTCATAGTAAGTGAAGTAAGTCAGACACAGAAAGACTAATATATGGTTTCACTTATAAGCAGAATCTAAAAAAAAAGATGAGATATTTTTATATAAAAAATAGGAAATATACAATGATAATTTTTTAAATTAAATTCATTTGGCTTTCTGAACACTGTTTTTTATTTTTTTTTTTTAATTTTTCTAGGCACGGCTTAAAATTTAGACATGGGCCACAAGGAGACTCTTGACTTATACCTAGGAAATACTATATATTCTTTCCACTGACAACATAACTAATTTTCCACCCTCAAAATTGAAACCAAAATAGCATTTAGAGAAAGGCCATTTTCACCTCTGCTGGTCCAAGGGACATTATACAATGACACTTGTGATTAATTCGCTAGTAGAAAACAGATTTGACTCTAAAGGCATTATGAAAACTTCCCCTTTGTAGTCTAATCTAGTTTCAGAGCCTCCTCTTGCTTTTCTGAGTTCTCTTTTCCTCTCCTGTATGGGGCTTTTTGAAAAATGAACTTGTTTGGCTTAGAAAAATAAGAGAGCACCTGATCAGTTCTCACTCTTCCTGCTTAAAAGCAGGTTTATTTTCTGGGGAGCGGCAGCCCTCGTGTTCCCAATCTGTCTTTCTTTCCTCCAAGGGAATGTAAATTTGGTGTCTAAACAACCTGGCCAGGCTAATGGGAAGTCTTGCAGCTAGAACTGAGCTGAGTGCTTTGAAAATGTCCTCCTCCTTGGTTTTCGCAGCAGGTTGCCACTTCCCCTGCCTCAGCCAACATTTTTAGGGACTGAGCACCTGACCTTCCAGGGATTATGGGACCCAAGGGCTGCAGGTAATTTCTTTTGACTAATAGAACCTCTTTATAGTTTCATGACTAGAACTTGTTCTTGTGTTCTTTTAAATAAATCATCTTTTGTACTTTTGCAGCGGTTTCGTTTGGCAGAAAATAGTTCTTCCAGATTTGTTACAAATCACCCATGGAGATAAACAGATTCAGTGCATTTTATTTGAAATGCCACCTTTCAAGTTTTTCAGCTTGGGCTGGTGCATGTAGAGACAAGGTAGCTAAGTAAAGGTTTGGGAGATGGATATACAAACCAAGACCCTAAGAAGTCTAAACATTTCAAAATATGTTTTAGTGTTTTCGTATCCCATTCATTTAAAACACTGCCACTGGATTTAAACATTTGTAGTGAATTCTCTTTAAAAAATGCGTCAGACAATGCAAAATCTCAAGCTTTTCATTTGAAATCAAACAAAGGCTAAAATCAGGTGTGGTAAAGTACCTTCTCATGCACCAGGATTATCATCTTTAATATCATATTTGCTCTTTGTTAGGAAACAAGCTGTCTCAGCCAGCAAGATATTTCATGGTTATCCCTTGCATCTGTTTGTCTTTGATTTTGTTGTGTGAACTCTGAGGATCTTGAGTGATTTCAGCCTCTTTAAGTGTGTTAGTTGCTCAGTCGTGTCTGACTCTATGCGACCCCACGGACTGTAACTCACCAGGCTCTTCTGTCCAAGGAATTCTCCAGGAGAGAATACTGGAGTGGGTAGCCATTTCCTCCTCCAGAGGATCTTCCCAACCCAGGGATGGAACCCAGGTCTCCTGCATTGCAGGTGGGTTCTTTAACATCTGAGCCAAACTCTTACAGTCTCCCAAATTATCAAGGGATGGAGGACCCATCAAGGACCCAAGTAAAACCTGGTTCTCCTGTTATAACTTGGCATTGTAATTATAACTCAGGGAGAAGGCAGAATGGGGTAAAACATGGAAATTCGGAATCCAGACATCACACCCCAAATTACACAAACATCTCTAAGTCAACACCCTCTCTTTTTATTAGTAAAGACTTCATCTTTTCTGTATATTTACTCCATTCATGATGTAGATAGTTGAAGGTAAAATATTGTTCAAATCATCTCTAAGGCTGCCCAAGGCATCTTTATTCTTGGGAATAAACTTTGTAATTATAATACTGACAGTGGGCACACACTGAGTGCTTTTCTTGGTACTTACTCAATTCTTTGTATACAATAAATAAATGAACCCTGACAATTCTATTGGACTTTCCAGGCTGCCCAGCAGGAAAGAACCAGTCTTCCAATGCAGGAGACACCGGAGATGTAAGTCTTATCCCTGATTCTGGAGGATTGCCTGGAGGAGGAAATGGCAACCCACTCCAGTATTCTTGCCTGGAGAATCCCATAGGCAGAGGAGTCTGGCGGGCTACAGTCCATAGGGTCTCAAAGAGTCGGACACGACTGAATGACTGAGCACACACACATACACACGCGCACACACACACACACACACACAATTCTATTATCAATATCTCCATTTCACAGATGAGGAAACTGAAGTTCAGAGAAGTGAATATCATGTGGGTATTCTCCACCTGGAAGCTATTAAGACTTTGAAATATATACTGTTGACTTTTGTGTTCAGGGTGAGGGTCAGAAGAAGTTGTGTGTCTCAGTACAAATCTACACTGACACCATTTTTTAATTATAAGATTTTTTTGATATAGACCATTTTTAAGTCTCTATTGAATTTGTTATAATATTGCTTCTCTTTTGTGTTTTGGTATTTTTGGCCATGAGGTATGTGGGATCTTAACCCCCTGATCAGGGATTGAACGCTCACCCTCTACGTTGGGAGGTGAAGTCTTAGCCACAGGACCACCAGGGGACATCCCCACTACTGACATCATTTTTGTTTCCCATTTCTTTTTCTGAAGGTTTCTAGAAGTGCAGGAAATGAGTGGGAAAATACAGAGGACAAGGGTAGGCAGAGAGTTGTGGCCTCAGGGTGCTATTAGCCCTGCCCCACTCCAGCCCCTCCCAGCCAGCCGATTCATCCCCCACACCATATTTTAGACTAGTCTCAGCCTAGCGTCTTCCAGAATTCCCTGTCTCATCAACTCAACTTTCTTTCTACTGTGCACCTGCCTTGTTTGCACCGTAACCTCAAACTGTACCTGGAATATGGCTTCAGAAAGGGATTCTTGTTTAGTTTACAATGCTTCTCATTTCCCAGTCGGAAAATATGCTCCTTAAAAGTAGAGGCCAGACCTTCCATTTCCCTCACCTTCCCCTGCCTCCTGATCACTCTTTCCAATGCTTAGCCCTGGGCCTAGAACAGCCGTTGTGAAATGTATACTTTCTTCTGTGTGATTATTCTAAGTCTTGGCCAAAAGGAATGGGCTTGAGTTTTGGCAAATGGATATAAACTACAATTTAATTTTTCTGTTAGAAGTGTAGGGAAATAACACATCTTAGATGATCGTTTAGAAAAGGCAAGCACTGTTCTGGCTTTTGTGGACAAGGCCGAATTCTCTCCACCCAACAAAGAATGAAGAGGCACCTGTTTTTTTTGGAACAGAATTTTCTTACTCAGAAACTTATTGAAAAAACAACTGTACAAAAAAAAAAGCAACAACTGTACAAAGTCATGAAGTTAACACAAATTAAACGTTTTTCAGAACTTCTGGCCCATCTATCATTTTGTGAATTTAGAAAATACATTCCCATTTTTAATCTTTTATGTTTAAAATCCAGACAAATTTAATCAATATTGTCCTCTTATGTTTTTGGCCCACTGCTAAAAAGAGAAAAAATTAAAAGAAAAATGAAGATTTTTGCTACCAGTTTCAGAGCAAACAGAAAATTACTCAAACGAGGAATATCAGCATTATGAAATACTAAAAAAGAGATTTTACATTCTGGGATAAGTGTTAAAGCTTCTGCTTTACTTGTAAATAAAGTTGAGCCTGGACTCCTGTAATTAATCTGAGTTTCCTGAAGATATCCTCTAATATCTGGGGAAAAATAGTATTTCCTGTATCAGAAGCATTTTTAATAGCTCTTCTAGTGAAAACAGAATGGTCACTTTTATTTCCCAGTCCAATGTGCCAGAATTGCTGGGAAAGTTTTTTCCTCATTGTTTCAGCATTAAGTCAACATTTGAAAAATGGAGACTTTTTTTTTTTTTTTTTAGTCAAAGGATTAATACCCAGGTCATGGGTAATAGAAATCTCACCAGCTTTGTTGCACTGGGCTTATGAAATTGAAACAAGTGACTCTATTCATTATTAATAACAATATATGGTTCTGCTTAAACTAAATATCAAAGTCCTGGTTGAGTCTTAGGGACACAGTGACCCCATGATATAAGGCCCTCTCGCTGCCCTTTTATGATTTTCTGCAAAGCTCTTCACACAATTTAGTGCCTTGTAATCAATGGGGACCTATAGATCAAGGCAGAAGGAGGGTAAAGTACGTTTTGTTAAGCAAAAATTGTGAAACACTCCATTGTGATGTATAAATTACTATTTCTTCTCTACTTTTCTGTTTTCAGATTTATAGCATTTATCTAACTTTGACACTGTTTTTTATATAGAAGAAAATCCAACTATTTACATATATGTAAAAGAGACCTATGGTTTAAAATATCATCATTGGGTTGTTAAATCCTTCAACCCAACAGAACTGGGTTCTCTAAGGAATCTGGCACCTGTTGGTTGTTAGTATTTTAAAAAGTAGTTTCTATACAGTTATTTGTACAAGCATTGGCAACATGATGGGTACGTTTAGTTAAATGAATCACAGATCTAAGTAGTTAACTTCCTTTTATTGCAAAGAAAACTGGACAATACAAACAACAAACTTTTCCCTTGCAAACCCATTATTTTAAAACACTACACCCAATTAGATAGATAGATAGATGACTATGTGGGTAGATAGAGAAACAGACAGACCCCAGGGGAAGAAAAAAATTTTGCTCGTTTTTTTCCATGTTTGTCAAACTTGGATTCACCAAAAATCTGGTAAATTATTTGCCCAATGGTCTAAATTATTGGATCCAAGTGTTTGGAGATGTGATTAATCTTAGGCTTTCTGTATATAAGTCATAAAATACATGAAAGGGGTGTGTTCTTGTTAATCCAGTGTTCTGGATCTCATCCTAACATGGGATGCTGTACTGACGCTAACTTAAATGCGCACCACTGGCTAGGAGTTAGACAAGAAACGGGAAAGGAGAGATTGGCAAAAACATCTCCATTGTTACGAAGTAATATTTAAGAGATGATTATAAAGATACTTAAATTTGTGAGAGTGTGAGAGTTCTAAGACTCTAAAAAGAAAGCAATCTCAGTGACTTCAGAATCATTTCACGTTATTAATTAATATTAACATCACATACATTAAACTTTCCTTTAAGTCTGTCTTCTCTACTAGGCTAAGTATTTTACTTGCATTATCTCATTAAATCCTAGGAAATCATTCCATGAAATAAATATTATTCTCCCATTTTACATAGAGGGAACCAAGTCTTACATTTCTATGAATTGTCTCCCATATGTTTGCTTCTTTTCTTTCTTTTTAAGTTTTTTATTTATTTTCAACTTTAAAATTGAAGTACAGTTGATGTACATTAGTACACCAGTTTCTACTGTACAGCATAGTGATTCACTATTTTACAGATTATATTCCATTGAAAGTCATTAAAAAATAATGGCTATAATTCCTTTTGCTGTGCAGTGTGTCCCTGTTGTTTATCTCTTTGCTTTATGATGGTTTGTATGTCTTCATCCCATCCCTGATCTTGTCCTTCCCCTTTCCCTTTCCCTATGGTGTCCAGTAGTTTGTTTTCTATATCTGTGAGTCTGTCTAAAAGCATAATTTTTTTTCAATAAATGATGCTGAATATCCACATGCAAAAAATAAATAAATCTACTCATAGACCTTATACCACTCACAAAAATCAGTTCAAAATAGATCATAGATATAAATGTAAAACTGTAAAATTCCTAAGAGATAACATTGGAGAAAATCTAGGTGATCTTGGATTTGGTGCTGACTTTTCAGATACAGCATTAAAAGCATGATTTATGAAAGGAACAATTGATAAGTCGAACTTTTTAAAAAATTCTCTTGGAGTATGGTTGATTTATGATGTTGTGTGTTTCAGGTGTAGGTTTGCTTCTGAATGGAGAAGCCCAGAACTGCTCCTCGTCAGGACCTGAGGTAATAATTTTTGTCCCGTCACATCTTTGGACTCTGAACTGCGTCCCCACATGACCCTATTGTTTGACATTTGTTTCCCAATTTTTTTTTCAATAAGTAAAAGTGGTTTAGCTTTTTTTGTCGCTTCCAGAAAGTCAGCTAACATCTTTGCATTTTTTCCAGTGGAACAACATTTGTTGGTGCTTAACATTAGTGTCCTTTCTTTTCAGAAGGTGAGCTGTCTAATCGGGGATCAAGCTTTCCAAAGTGTATATGAGTTCAGTTAAATTATTCTCAAAGTAGCTTGAAGGTAAATTGAAGTAAAGTGGAGTCTCTGGTCAGTTTTATTAGAGAGGGCAGGAAGGGGCTTTGCATCAGTCTAGTATTTGCCCTTCTTTAGTTCCAGTCACTGTGCTGGGCACTTTATTTAAACTTCAGAGAAAGCTGGTTACAGTGGCTACATTAAGCTCATATAAGAGAAAACTTAGATTCAGAAAAATAGGCTTGAAGCTGCCTACGTGAAGCTAAATCAAGATCACCTGACCGTGAGGTCCTTTCTGTCTTATATTCTCCTTCAAAGCAAACCCAAAGACACATATATCTTTGATTATCTTTTTTGTCCCTTGGACATGTTCAATGTCTTGTCAGCCCACTCGATACTTCAGCCATTGCAAGCTTGCTTTCTTAAAAGGAAAATACCAGGAATTTATTCCATGGAAAGGGTAATAATGATTGATAATATTAGTATTCAGGAATTGATTTCACAAAACAAGCTCTTCCTTTTGGTTGAAAAGTTATTAGAAATCTAACAACCTGGCTGAACAAAAGATAGAAGTGTTCGTGATTAAGCCATAATGCTTTGATTTTGAGTTAAATTGCTTAGTTAAAACTGAAATGCAATATGTACCAAAATGAATCTTGTTTCCCTACTGCTCTAGCCTCTCGTACTTCATGTCTATTTAAGTTTGAAATATTGAAAGAAAATGAACAAAAATGCAAATATACTCCATAATGACTATGTTTTTCTTTTTCTCCATATATTTTCTGCCTCTCCATAAAGACAACATAATTTTATTAATTAACACAAATGGTTATAAAAACCACCACTTGTCAGGGTGTTATTCCCATTTAATGTTTCTATAATATTGTGTAATGTGAAATTTTTGCACAGCAATACTCAGCCAGAGCTGTCAGCAGCTGAATTACCGTGTGTTGGCAGTATCTGTTAGAACTTGATCAGTATACATCCTGTGAATAAGAAGTGTGAAGCACGTAATAAAAGAAAGATGACCTCTCTTAGATAAAATACATTTGCTTCTCATTTCTGCTGTTAGTAATAGTATTTAGCCTGTCTTATAGTAATTTAAATCAGTGTCCTAAGGCAGAGAAAATTAGGTATTTCCCTACAATGTAATAAATGGCCTTGGCATATTTCTCTTCCTGTTCATTCTATGGATTTTGATATTTTATCTTTTTTTTTTTAAGTTGCCTTAAAGGAGGTGGGGGGGTGGATAAAATGAAATGGATTGGCTCATATGAAGCTTTAAGAAGCGATTTAAGATCTCTCAGATTTATGAAATTATTGCCCATGGAGTTAACATGAATCCTATTTACCTCAAATATCATTATTCTCTTTGCCAGGAACTCTGACAAGCTGAATAAATATATAAAGGGGGAATCTTGGAAGTAGGTAGACAAACTGGTGACTCATGACGGGGTCAGAGCCTTTGCTGTTTGCTTAGGAACAGACCTCTCTCCCTGGCTGCTATGGGGAGGAAGTGATGATGGAGAATGGTCAGTTCCAGAGTGATGTGGTGGAGGCAGCTGGAAGGTCAGGGGTTAAACGTGTGCTATCTCAGCTATGCTGGGTGCAATAACAACATCAGGCATCAGGAGAATGATCTATCAAGGTAATTAGTCAAGCCGGCCTTGTGGTAGCCCAGATAGGTCTGGCTCGGTTTTCGTCTGTTTATCAGGCTGAGATAAGAATCCTTGTGAACCTTTTTGTTACCTTGAGAAAGTAGACACCTGGAAGGTAAACATAAGACAACAGTGTCTTTAAAAATTGATTTTGAAAAATGACTACAGCTCCCACAAGATTACATCATCTTTTTTTAAAGAAGAAGAAGAATTTCTTTGCTTATTTTTTTCCCATCTATTTTTTAGTCTCTTCTTCCAAGAGTACAAATTATAGAATTGGACCTCTTTTGATCAAATGTGTAACTTGACCCAGATGGCCTAGGAAGTGGGGAAGATAATTTAGATTATTGTGGTTTTTCTTTTTGGCCCACGACTTTCCTGTAAATGCCACGCTTTCCATAAACTGCCCTAGACATTCAAAACATCTATCATTCTTGGTTCACACTGGGCTGACTTAATACATCTTTTTTGTCTTCTGATTTCAAACTCCTAGAGGACACTGGCAAACATTTCTTTTGTCCTGATGTGATTATACCAAAGGGCACACAAGAGTCAGACATTTTCAAAGGGGATTTCATAAAAGCTCTCTCTGATTTGTAATTGTAATTATAGTAAAAAGCAGAATTGGAAGCTTTCAAAGTGATAGTGAAGACTTATTTTCAACAACAATTTTGTGCCCTGAATATTCATGGTCACACCTCTGTACTTTTGCTCATATGTTTCCCTGTGACTAGAATATTTTTTTTTCTTTTTAAGTGAATGGTCTTTTAAAAAATTTTATTTATTTATTTTTGGCTGTTCTGGGTTGTTGTTGCTGTGTGAGCTTTTCTCCAGTTGTGGGCAGCAGGGGCTACTCTCTAGTTGCCACGTGTAGACTTCTTTTTGCGGTGATTCCTTTTGTTGCGGAGCATGGGCTCTAGGGTGTGTGAGCTTAGTAGTTGCAGCTTGCAGGCTCTGCTGCCCGCTGGCATGTGAAATCTTCCTAGACCAAGGATTGAACCTGTGTCCCCTGCATTGGCAGGCAGACTCTCAACCTCTGGACTACCAGGGAAGTCCTATTTCTCTACTTCTACACACACTGGCATGAAACTGTATTTGCCCCAGTGCACATCCAGAAGAGGAGTGTGCCTTGGTCTTCAACATCAGTGAGACAATGACTGGGGGCATTTTGGTGCATCTTTCCTGGCCCAATTTGGGCTTCATGGTCTCATGGTTCCATCTGGCATTAAAATTTCTAGTTATCTTCAAATCCAGTTTCCTAAGCTGAACCCACATTTCATTTTTCCAAGAGAGCAAAGTATATTTGAATAAGAGGAGATTCTTTCTTCCAAGTTTTCATTTATCCTCCACCAGAAAAATCCACGTCTAAGAGCTAGCTGCCCAGATGTTTACAAGAACCTTCTTTATTTTTGACAGAAGCTATCTGTATGACTTCGAAGAATTTATTTAATCTCTCTGAACCACACTTGTTCTTCATGTATGAACTGAGAATAAAGGTAGGACCTTCATGGGGTTCTTGTGTGGAGTCAATGAAAGATGCATGCAGAGATGCCACACATGGTGCTTAGAATACAGGAAGCATCATATAAATAGCCCAGCACTGTATAAATACCAACTACATAGTATATTTAGCAGATCCATTGACCTAGAGGTAGATGAACTGCCTTATGCTGTGGATATTCTAAACCAGATTTACACTATGGCAAAAATAACATGGCTTCTATACAATTAAGATTGTTTTACTAGATTAAATTTTAAAAACTTTTGAAAAAAGAACTTTATTTTTAGACAGTATTCAGGTTTATAGAAAAACTGAGCAGAAGGTACAGAGATTTCTCATAAACCTCCTGCCCCTATGCATGCCTAGCCTTCTCCATTGTCAACATCTCCCACCAGGGTGGTACATTTCTTACAATCAGTGAACCTACACTGACACATCATTATCACCTAAAGTCCACAGTTTACATTAAAGTTCACTTCTGATTAAATTTTTAGTGTGTTGAGTACAACCTCAGTGGTATCTAGCCATTCATTCAATTATTCATTATTGTTTCTATTTAGCAAATTTACTTTTCCCTAAACTGTGACATTTATTGTGCTAATAAGATACAGTCAAGGTCTGTAAGGGGTTTATCATGTAGTCTTTGTCATTTTTTCCTCCCAAATCCATTATGTTTCATTTATTTGTGTAAGGGCATATTATTCTACCACCCATGTGGTGCATCCTTCCACCAGGCCCGCATCCTACAGCTGCACTTACAAGGATTATAACACAGAGGCTTCTGCCAAAATATAAACAAATGTGTTTTCTGAACCTTCCTATTCATCCCCACCGTAAAAATGGAAGAAGGCAATTTAAAGCACAACTCTGATAATTTGTCATTGCAAAGCATTTTAAATAAGACCCTTCAAAAGTTCTCCTAGACAGAAGCTTGTCTTCATTTGTAAGTTATTATTAGATTCTGAAACTACATCAAAGGTCAGCTATAATGCAATCTGCTTCAGCACAGAACTTGGAATTATCAGATCTGTTTTGGCCCTCAGATTTTCATTGAGTTATTTTTCCTAGATCCAGCCCCATTTTGAGAATGGGTGCTGTCAGCTTCACTCTGGGTATAATCAGGACCCTGCAGACCCTGAGGAAGTGAGTCTGGATGAGGACAAGGCACCTTTATGGACAGACAGTAGTTTTGGGGTCTGAATCTGAACTGGCCAAATTGGGCAAGCCCTCTGGGACTTCCTGGATAGCTCAGCAAGCAAAGAATCTGCCTGCAATGCAGGAGATATAGGAAATGTGAGTTCAATCCCTGGGTCTGTAAGATCCCCTGAAGAACAGAATGGCAACCCATTCCAGTATTCTTGCCTGGAGAATTTCATGGACAGAGGAGCCTGGTGGGCTATCATCCATGGGGCAAGTCTTCCATTCACAGGAGGTCTGGTACCTGCCTTTTCAGAGCCTGCTGCCTTTTAGGGAGTAGGGTAGGAGTGGGGCAGATAGAATAAAGAGCTGGAGAGCACAAGATCAGCACAGCCTCCCTTGCCCTCTTTCTCAGTGGTCCCCAATGTGACACATTTCTTTCTACTATGAGGCCTTCTACAGTTTCCCTTGAGTCTGCAAAGCAAGCCTTCACCTTCACATGGTTAAATAGTTCTTTTCAATCCTCAACAATTAAAGAGGACCCTTCTGATCTTTACACTAAATCTTATACTCTTTGGTTGTTTCATAGGTTGTCATGGTATATTAACATGATTATTTAATGAATTCTTCTTTCATCCATTAGCGTAGAAGTTCTCATGGTCAGGTCTTAGGTCTCCTTGGCTTTATCTCATGAATATTTGGCAAGTTGAAGATGATTAATAAATGCTTATGGAATGAATTAAACAAGATAGTTTTAGTAGCATGGGCTTCCCCGGTGGCTCAGGCAGTAAAGAATCCACCTGCAGTGCAGGAGACCCAGGTTCCATTCCTGGGTCCAAAAGATCCCCTAGAAAAGAGAATGGCTACCCTCTCCAGTATTCTTGGCTAGAGAATCCCATGGACTGAGGAACCTGGTGGGCTACAGTTCATGAGGTCACAAAGAGTCGGACACAACTGAGCCACTAAAACACTAGTAGCATTAACAGAAAAATAAATCATTAAATACTTATATTGACTTTTCTTAGCATGTAAAATATGTGATACTAGGTCTAAGAAATTTCAAGAGTTTTGGATATAGTATAAAGAAATGAAAAGGTGACTTTCCTTAAGGTTACGAACAAATCTAATTAAAATTGAACTAATTAATGAGGTTGAAATCAATATAAGCAATGATATTTATTTTTTTCATCATAGAAGTTTAATTTTCTGGCTTTTAAGATGAATGAAGGCATCAGTGCAGATTTATCTTTGATTCTTTACTTATGTTCATCAAGGAGCTGAGGGAATCCCAATTTCCTTTGAATTTAGGCTAAATTTGCAGAATTTAGTAGATATTCTAAATACTTTAATATTTACCTACAAACTGGGCAAAGTACAAGTACATTAATTCTCGCTAATGATATGTTGTAAAACTGTTGAGTTAAGACTCTATTTATCAAGATGACATGGCTTCTGTAAATACTTTCTGTTCCTGAAGTGACAGTGGTATGAAAGACAAAAGTTTGAAAAACCATAACCACTAGTCACTTTCAGGTTTTTGGACTCAGGTTAGTGAACTGATTTATTGAAATAATATGGGAAAACCGATGAAAATCAGATTCCAGTGCTGGTAGGTTAACAAAATAATGTGTGACTCAAATATTCAGGATTAATCAAATTATCCCAGGGAGAGAAAATAATGTAAAGAGATCCTTATCACAAACATTTACTTCTAAAATATTCAACAGACGGAATAATCTCAGACACTTTGTGATGTCTATTTTGTGGCAACTATGGTGGTGGTGGTGGTGGTGGTTTAGTTGCTCTCGTGACCCCATGAAGTGTAGCCCACCAGTTCCTCCATCCGTGGGATCTCCCAGGCAAGAATCACTGGGGTGGGTTGCCATTTCCTCCTTCAGGCCATCTTCCTGACCAGGGAACAAGACCATGTCTCCTACATTGCAGGCAGATTCTTTACCGTTTGAGCCACCAGGGAAGCCCATAGCAACTGAAGAACGTACCATATTTTGAGGTGAATTATCATGATTTAACATTTAATTGCTAAGCAATTCCGTGCCATACATAGGATGAGTAATAACAGAAAGTATTGGCTCAAAGGAGCATGAGCTATTGGTGCAATAATATAGGAGAAGTGATGAAAGAAGGTTGGAGAGGTAAAATGTAATGGAAGAAACCAGTGTTGGCAGCAATGAGTCAGCTAGTGAGCAGAGAGAAAATCACATCAGGAAAAGCCTTTTAGATCTCAGCAGTGAGTCCACGAAGGCCAGGAGAGAACCCAACAGGGAAAAGTCCACATGGCCATAAGCCTCCAGGGACAATGGATCAGGAGGATTTGAGGGACAAGCTGCTGACATTTTAACCCATTATCTCCTTGTGCCATCTGTTTGCCTTTTCAGAGCATTAACTATCTATGTGAATTTCAAATTTACTAGTTGCTGAATACGCACATATACTCATATATAGAGAGAGTTTGGCAGGCTATAGTCCATAGGGTCACAAAGAGTAGGACATTATCTAGCACACACACACACACACACACACACACACACGTATATATATATACATACATATATATATTTGTATTTTAGGTTAAATAACACAGAGGATATTAGTCAAGAGTATATCTTTCATTTTTTTGCTCCAAGAATGGCTTACTAGATCTCCTTGAAATAGATAATTTCAACTCCAATGTATTTTCACAATTTTCTTTTTGGATTATTGTATCATTTAATTTTTAATCCTTCAACCCTCTCAATACTCTTTGTATATTATATAGCCAATATTCTGCAATAGTTGGCCCTGACAATCCAAAATTTACTATGAAGATGAGCTTCCAGAAACAATACTTTTAAGGGAGTAGTACTTTTAAGAGACTGATACAGGGACTTCACTGGTGGCTTAGCAGTAAAGAATCCACCTGCCAATGCAGGAGACATGGGTTTGATCCTGAGTCAGGAAGATCCCCTGGAGAAGGAAATGGCAACCCACTCCAGTATTCTTGCCTAGGAAATCCCATGGACAGAGGAGCTTGGCGGGCTGTAGTCCATGGGTTTGCGAAGAGTCAGACATGACTTTGAGACTAAACAAAAACAAACAGTAGTATATTCATAGCATAATACAATTTTTACTATAACACACCTTCCCGTAATATTTTGATTTCTCAAATATCAAAGGGTGCATGCTCCTCATAAGACACAGATAGCTGTACTCTGGTAGATCAAAGCATCTAGGTTATGATAAGAGCCTTATGGTCTCAATGAGATTCTATGGTTAGAAATTTATATATATTCATATCTAGCTGATCTCAGGAGTTTCAAAGAAATCTCTAAGGATTGAAACCTGAAATGCATTACTTTTTTTTTAGGCCAGTTGAGAAATGAAAACATTCTTAATTATTGTAAGCCCATATAGTGGTGTACAATGTAATTAACTCTGATGTGTGTTTCACACCCAATTAGAGGGTATTTTAGCACCAAGATAATTGGACCCAGCAGCACCTGGGAAGTGTAATCAAACAAGGTTATCAGCACAAATTATTATCTTATGATCCTTTGCACTTTACGTTGTGCAAAGAGAGAATGGTCAAGACATCTGAGAAAACGTTCATTATTAAAATTTTACTAAGGTCGGAATCCAATTCAAGATATTCCTATGTATTTAAAAATTCGTAAACTTTTGCTGTAACTTCATAATGCATGTGCTACTTTTACTAATGACTTCTTCATTCCTTATCAGGATGATAACACCCATTCAATTTCTTTGGTAGCCAATGATTTGTGGTATATTCTTGGTTATGGGAATAATCTGCTAACATTTTTTTTTTTTCCTTTGGATTGTTTGGGAATCAAATTCAGAACTGGAGTTCAGACTGCAACTCATAGTTCGGAATTTTCAGACAGCACCAACCACAAGTTCAAAGGGTTCATTCTGGAGGCCTGTGTGTGAGAGTATAGCTGTGGATCTGCAGAGCGGAAGCTTGTTAGGAATGCAGATTCTCAGATTCCTATCCCAAGGCCTATTTGTCTCCGCACTTGAAAAAGATCCACAGATGATGCTGACGTATAAGTCTGAAAAATACAGGTCTATCTGGAGTAAGAAACCCTTCAGGAGAGAGCCTACGGATTGCATGTCCTCATAGTCCTGGTGGTGGCAGGATGCGTGACTGACTGGATGGAAAGAGGATAAGAAGGAAACAAGAAAGGAAGAACAGCAGGTAGGCTGTGTACCTGGTTGTCATGGGGCAGGTTCTTCAAAATAGATGGAGCCTTCAGGTATCACCTGAACACAGTTGGTTTCAAGGTTCTCTCTTCGTACCTCCGTTATCTGCGTGACATGGGCTTCTGGCTTTAGAAGACGTAACAGAAGCAAGGCCACAGTCATCATTTGTACTCTTCGGTATCCCAAGCAGCAAGGGCAAGTCACTCAACCAAGCCTGCTTAGATACTTTATATCTCATTGGGTTTTGCTTTTGTTTTTTGTTTTGTTTTCCTCCTAGTTTGAGTAACGTGTCTTGAGAAAGCTCTGACAGCAGAAACACTCTACTTCAGTAAAAAGGAAAGTACTCTTTACTGCCTTATATAGGAAAATCCAATTTCCTCATAGCCGTGGCTTTTATACAAGGGAAACACACCAGATTTCTATAAACCCTGGCTTTGATCCTATAGGCAAGTCAGGTCTTTTTTTTTAAATCTTGTCTAACACGTTTGTTTTTCGAGGGGTGGGGGGGTGGATTATGCAACCACATTAGAGTATTTTGTTATCACATTGGTGTCTTTTAGATGACTTTTAATACTATATTTTGGCCCAGTTTTAAAACTTTAACGGAGCCAACTAGTCAAAACTACACTAATGCTAAAATTGATGTTAATGGAAGCTGAGGAAATGCTTCTTGAGAATTTAATGCCTTGGCCTATTCATTTATGACTTAAAGTCTTTTTAAATTTGAGAGTCTACTGGGTGCTAGATAAAAAATATATATATAAATACGTATTGCCTTTGGGAAAACAGCAATGTATTTGAGAAAATAAAACGCGAATACAAACTGAACAAGTAGAACATAAGTGTCAAGAGATGTTCTTAGTCACCGGAAAGAAAGGACCACTGGCAACTGGTGGATGGATAAATGATTCATGTAGGGAGAAGACTGGAGCCTAAAGAACTTTAGGGCAAATGCTTGGAAAAAAGATGAAGGACTTCTGTGGCCTTTTCACATTGGAAAAGTTATTGAGTAAAACATGTGAGCCCAGACATTTCTGAGTGGCAGGTGGTACTAGTAGTAAGGAACCTGCCTGCCCATGCAGGAGATGAAAGATACATGGGTTTGATCCCTGGGTCGGGAAGATCCCCTGGAGGAGGACATGGCAACCCACTCCAGCACTCTTGCCTGGAGAATCCCGTGGACAGAGGAACCTGGTGGCTACAGTCCATGGGGTCACAAAGCGTCGGACAGGACTGAGGCAATTTAGCACAGAACACAGCCAACCTTTACAACTTACAAAATCACCATATCCCATTCATCAAAAAAAAAAAAAAGAAAAGAAAATCTTCTACATACTTCCTCTCAGACAGCCTCGCAGTCATGGTGACCAGAGAACAAGAGATATATTTAACGCTGTGCTCATTTCAACAAAGTAGCAAAATCTACTTAGACGAAAAGAAAAATTTTGTCCCATGTGACAATCAGGAATTGTGTGGGGGCAAGTGTGTCTGTGTGTGTGCATATTTCATGCAAAGCCTGGATGTCTTTTTGGAAGGGAAGGTTTACTTTCCAGTGGACTTAGACTCTTATAGATACATTTTTTAGTATCTCTAATCAGAAGCCACATGCTCAGTATTTGGCAAATTCCCATAGGTGACGTAAGTGAGGAGAAGGTTCATAAACAAATTCCCCATTATTTGCCTCCTGTTGCTGACTTTACTGGAAGCCAAAATGGTGGTTTCCAAGCAGTAAGCTTTGTTTTCAACAGCATATTCCATTTCTCAGTAGAAGATGAAGATAAAGATAAAGTAGAAAAGACGTCCAAGGTTTGGGTCCTTGGGCCTCGTAGACAGTTCCACAAGGAGAAATCAAAACTTCTAAATATTGATCTTCAGTGTAAAACTTCTAACTATTGATCTCTGTTTCTCTGTCAGAAGCTTGCAATTATGCCATCCGAGGCAGATCCTGGCCAGAATGATTTCATATTTAATCATCTCTTTGATGCAGGAAAGTGTTAAAAGCTTATTGAACATCTCACCGTCTCCTCTCTCTTCTGGACTTTCTTTCCTCTACCACGACAGACTCTTGCAGTCTTTCCTCTACCACTACAGGCTCTGTGAAGTCTTGGGAAGGCTTTTTTCTTTGACTCGCTTGCCTTCAGAGTTCTAGCTCTTCATCTCTGGCCTTTCCAGATTTGCGAACAGCCGGGGCACATTTCAAAAACCCAACAGTGCTTGGCCAACACAAACTAATTTTCATGGAATATCAACACAGTTGCCATGATCTACAGCCTCTCTGACATCTCCATTCCCCTTCTGTGCATGACTCAAGGCACAGGCTAATGCTTCGGGGATCCTGGGATGGCATTCTCAGAAGCAGATGGGCCAATAAAAGTATACAATGACTCAGAATCTAAACAAAGCAGCAGGTTTAATTTTGGAGCCCATTTCCCCATGAAAACACAGACTTTTAAAGCCTGACTCAGTGAAAGGCTCTTCAGAACTTTAAACCTTGAAATATTTCAGTGGATGTGTGCTGGTGAGGGGGCAGTCCCAGTAATAGAATATTCTAGAATAAAACATTCATAGTGGAAAAAGCGTGGGGAGCTCAGGTACTTATCTGAGTGATGTGATTATTTAACACGAGAGGGAAACATTTTAAAAACATTAGAAGACAGATAACTTCCCAACTCTCTTTTTCCCCCCTTGGCTGATGTGTAGATTAAGTACGAAATGTTGTGACATTTGAGGACTTGTTCTCCGAAGTCTCCTTGATAACAAGGCAAGAGTGGTAGTGTTCCTTTCATGTGATATACAGCTGTTTAAATAGAGTAGGCTTAGACCAGTGACCTGAAGGAACTTCTACACTTGCGTTTGCTGCCTCTAAGATTAGAATGAAAGTTTTACTTTTAAATAGAGGAAAGGGGCACTGGGAATATTTCCTCGACAGAGACAATTGAGCAGAAAAAGAATAATGTTGAGCAGGTTTGAGCCCAGGCTTGCAAAAAAAATATTCCTGCATTTCTTATCTGTAGCCATCCTCTAATATGCAGCGGCTCAGCTTGCAAAGGTGGAGAATATTTCATCAGGTTTCTGTGAAAATATAACCCCTCTCATGCTACCATTGACTCTCTTAGAGTTTTTACCTCCAAAAAAACCCCCAAAAACCTACCATTGATGCCTTAATCTAAGCCCCTGGAGTTAGTTTCCATATGTGCCTTTGTACAGAAAATTTGTTTTAACAACCGGGTTGTGTCGAAAGCTATAGTGTAGATATCCCAACAAATATAAGTAAAGGAAACGGAAGGAAGCAGCTCTGTGCCAAGGCTTCCAGTTTTGCAATTTTGTTAGCAGCCTATTCTCGGGAAGGGGCTTCCCTGGTGGCTTAGATGGTAAAGAATCCGTCTGCAATGCAGGAGACCCAGGTTGAAGCTCTGGGTCAGGAAGATGCCCTGTAGAAGGGAATGCAACCCACTCCAGTACTCTCGCCTGGAGAATCCCATGGACAGAGGCGCCTGGCAGGCTACAGTCCATGGGGTCACAAAGAATCAGACACGACTGAGTGACTAACGCTTTCACTTTTCACTACCCTCAGGTAATAATCATTCATATAATTATTTATTTGGTACTTATGAAGAAAAGAATAATATAAGAACACCCTCAATATTACTAAGAACTAATTTAAGTGCTTGCTATGTGCTGATCTGTGAAAAGTACCTGACACATCTCACTTAATCTTTTTAAGAAGGCTCTGAACTGCTATTTCTATACTCACTTCAACAGTGGGGGAAAAGGAGACTTAAAAAGTTTGACATATTGATTCTAACTTAACACAGCTTAGGAGCTGAGGAGGTAGGCTCTCTGACTAGATTGCGAGCACTTGAGCAGTGTACACCCTACACCTGTGTACATGGAAGCCATGGTCTGACTCTAGCAGTCACATCATTCACCTCTACAATCAAATTGCCTCTGCAAGAGTGCTCACAGTCACGTTTATCCAAGACCTCCTCTGCATTGCCCTGATTAGATGCCACTTTTTAAGTTCCTTAAAATGAACTGAGGGCTGTATGACTGGAGGTACTAGGAAGAGCAGGGGACTAGGAAATATTCTCTGTCAGGCACATGGTAGGAAGAGATTTTCTGGTCGCCTCATGATTGGTAGAGCTCTGAGTTTAATTCTGTACCCTGAATTGGGAGTGGAAATGACGTATTTCTCCTCTGGGCTAGAGCATTTAATTATGTGAAATCCTTTGGAATGCTGTGTCCTGCAACAGCAAATTGCAATTTTCCAGATTGTGGCTGCTCTGTCTGTCTCGGTCTCAGCATGAAGACGACAGTGATGTTGGACAGAGTTCTCATCAACCCGCACGTGGGAGAAATAACCCTTGTTCAGCCAAGCCACTGGGATTTGAAATTGTTTCATACCAGAGCATGAGATTGCTGATATGAACGGATGAAGCAAACATTCTCCCCCACAGTCGACAACTAACATTCTGACCAAATATTTGAGCCTCTGATTTCTTGTCTAAAATGAGGCTACTAAGACCTTTTCATAGGTTTGTTGCTAAGATCAAATGAGACAAAGTACTACACAGGAAATATTACTATACAAGATGCTGTGTTCCTTTGTGATGGTGGTGGTTTAGTTGCTAAGTCACGCTCAGCTCTTGTGACTCCATGAACTGTAGCCCACCAGTCCTCTCTCGTCCATGGGATTCTCCAGACAAGAACACTGGAGTGGGGTGCCATTTCCTTCTCCGGGGGATCTTCCCAATCCTGTTCTTCTGTAGTTTCTAGAACTGCATCAGACAGGAATTAATCAAAGTTAGTGAAAAATCAGGATAGTTTGTGGTTATTGAAGGAATATTGATGTATTTAAGGCCTTCAAATGTTTTTCATGTTTTCTGACACTGATTATAAGGACCTGGCACTTTCAGAACTTCCCCAGGTTCCAGTGGTTAAGCCTTTGCACTTCCACTGCAGGGCACACAGGTTCGAGCCCTGGTCGGGGAACTAAGATCCTGTTTCCATATCTTGGCTATTGTGAATAATGCAACAGTGAACATAGGGAGGCAGATATCTCTTTAGGAGAGTGATTCCGTTTCCTTTGGGCATATACCCAGAAGTGGAATTGCTGCATCATACATCTATTTCTGCTTTGTTGACTATGCCAAAGCCTTTGACTATGTGGATCACAGTAAACTGTGGAAAATTCTGAAAGAGATGGGAATACTAGACCATCTGACCTGCCTCTTGAGAAACCTGTATGCAGGTCAGGAAGCAACAGTTAGAACTGGACATGGAACAACAGACTGGTTCCAAATAGGAAAAGGAGTACGTCAAGGCTGTATATTGTCACCCTGCTTATTTAAATTATATGCAGAGTACATCATGAGAAACGCTGGGCTGGAGGAAGCACAAGCTGGAATCAAGATTGCCAGGAGAAATATCAGTAACCTCAGATATGCAGATGACACCACCCTTATGGCAGAAAGTGAAGAACTAAAAAGCCTCTTGATGAAAGTGAGAGAGGAGAGTGAAAAAGTTGGCTTAAAGCTCATCATTCAGAAAACTAAGATCATGGCATGTGGTCCCATCACTTCATGGGAAATAGATGGGGAAACAGTGGCTGACTTTATTTTTGGGGGCTCCGAAATCACTGCAGATAGTGACTGCAGCCACGAAATTAAAAGACGCTTACTCCTTGGAAGGAAAGTTATGACCAACCTAGATAGCATATTAAAAAGCAGAGACATTACTTTGCCAACAAAGGTCCGTCTAGTCAAGGCTATGGTTTTTCCAGTAGTCATGTATGGATGTGAGAGTTGGACTATAAAGAAAACTGAGCGCCGAAGAATTGATGCTTTTGAACTGTGGTGTTGGAGAAGACTCTTGAGAGTCCCTTGGACAGCAAGGAGATCCAACCAGTCCATCCTAAAGGAGATCAGTCCTGGGTGTTCATTGGAAGGACTGATGTTGAAGCTGAAACTCCAATACTTTGGCCACCTCATGCGAAGAGTTGACTCATTAGAAAAGACCCTGATGCTGGGAAAGATTGAGGGCAGGAGGAGAAGCAGCAACAGAGGATGAGATGGCTGGATGGCATCACCGACTCGATGCACATGAGTTTGGGTAAATTACGGGAGTTGGTGATGGACAAGGAGGCCTGGCGTGCTACGATTCATGGTGTCACAGAGTCGGACATGACTGAGCGACGAACTGAACTGAACAGTAGTTCTATTTTTAATTTTTTGAGAAAACTCCACACTGTTTTCCGTAGTGGCTGTACTAATTCACAGAAAATATTGATCTTGATTCTCAGATTTCAAAATGAACAGTCAACAGTCCCTGTCCAACTGATACCTGAAGTTTATAGCTATTTCTTTAAGTACGAATTCAAAAAATATATATCCTTGAATTGTATACTGCAAAACATTCCAACATTAGAAATTATTGTAATCTTGAGATCATTCTACTTACTTAGCCTTGTAAGTATGCATATAGTTTCCTTATAAGTATAATTATATCCTTGCATGAAATTAAACAGAAAATTATACACATAGACTTTGTCCGTTTAGGCCTTAATCCATTTATTTATGCTTAGCTATAATAGCATCAGTCATTATCAACAATTGATCCCAGAAATAGTCAAATGAGGTTCACTTTCATAATACATCAGATTTGCCCACGGTTCCTCCTGTGCATGATTCCATGCGATGAAATCCATCCCAACAATGCTTTTTAAGCAAGGAGTGTGTGATGTTGGGAATCTGTAATCAATAGTTGGTGGGTTTTTAAGTGTATATTTTGAATATGCACTAATTTGCTTATACACTGTGATTGAGACTGACACCTCAGATTGTACCTCTGTTTTAGAATGTGACAGTAGAACACATTTCTTTTAAATAAATGCTATATTAATTTCTATTAGACAAAAATTTGCATATTTCATTATATATATATTTTTTCCATCTTCCAGGAAGTGCCAATTCAAATATCAAGTGGATGATAACGTTACTTTCGCCATTCACAGTGGCTGAAATTTTTGCAGTGCTCTTTAATTTATAGCTTTAATTTCCTGCCATATTCTAATGAGAATTATCTTACACCTTTTACATCATGTTATATCTAAACTGTTTTGTAGTGAGAAGAGTTATAAGGAAATAAGTGAAACAAAGTCACGATGTCCCAAACACTTTATTTTGCCATTAAGCCATTTTTATGTTAGGTGTTTGGAGAAGGAAATGGCAACACACTCCAGTCTTCTCGCCTGGAGAATCCCATGGACAGAGGAGCCTAGCAGGCTACAGGGGGTTACAAGACTGGGACACGACTTAGCCACTAAACCACCACTACCATGTTAGGTGTTAA